>CM060176.1:18415694-19615694 GCA_030549775.1 Tamarix chinensis | reverse complement strand
TGTAGTTGTTGTTGTTGTTTTTTTTTTTTTAAATGTAGTTTCTGTCTTTGGTAGTCCATTGTCTGCCGAAATTTATTGCTTACATTGTAATGATCTGGTTGTTGTAAGTATTGCAATGAGAGCAGGATGATTGAAAACTTGCGATTCATAGATTCAACACTGGTGGGGGAGTTACTGTTAATGATGTACCAGAACCTTCATAATCTTTTGGGACATGGTTGAAACTTACTGATGAAAGAAAAGTCATTTCAACTAATTTATGGTGTAGATACCTGCCTAATACGTAACACCCCCATCCCCAAACGTGGATCCATTTAAAATATACAGGCTAATAACGGCATCGACTAGTATCTATAATCCTTTTTTTTTTTTATTATATTATCTTTCTAGTTTCATTCCATGTCCAGCAGCAATTAGAATATGAGCACAATGCTATCTATCTAAATTTTAGACCCAAATCAAAATTTAACTTTTCTTAAAAATATACATATTAGTGTACTAATTTTATTTTTATTAATAATTAAGTAATATAAACTAATAATAATATATTATAAAAGAAAGTTAGAGCGTAAAAATATAATAAATTTATTATTAGTATTATTTCTATGATAATCATCATTATATTATTATTATTATATATAAAAAAAGATTTACACTTTTTTATGCCATAATTTTTTTGTATTATTATTAGTTTGTATTATTTAATTATTAATAAAAAATATAATTAGTACACCAATATATATATATTTAGAAAAAATTAATTTGAATTTGAATTTAAAATTTAGAAGAATAGTATTTTTCCTCACCTTTCTGTCTGCAAAGAGGAGAAAATTTTAGCTGTTTTCAGTAACTTTTTTATTTTCCTGCTACTTCCTAATTTGTTCTTTTCTTGTGCAGCTTCACCAGTCATATCAAGTAAGGCTGAAATAGATTTGGTTGGATCACTTTCTTCCAATCCCTTGGCTGTTGTGCCTGTGACATCTGCAGAGGTGACTGCTGATATCAATTTATCAAATGCGGCTGAAATAAATTATGCACCCTTCATTGGAAACCAGGTATATTTCATGGTGTTAAAATCTGGGAAGTCACTTAGCTCAACTTTCTATTTAATAATGGATCTACCTCTAATTGACTTGGTAAAAATGTTCATGTAATGTCTTTATTGACTTTTATACGTTGCTGCTATCTCTTCATTTGGAAGACTTCGGATTTGTTTCTCTAAGAATCGGGGAACGAACATGCTGAGTGTAAGAGAAGGATACTGTTGAGACGGACGATGGCAGGATACTGTCAGAATGATAAATAATAATGATGACAATGACAATGACGACGTCGATGATAAATAGAGAATGGTAACAAATCAATCAATGTCAAGTATTGAAGTTATAAAAAAAAAAAAAAAAACCTTGGTAACAAATCAATCCATGATAATAATAATAATAATAATAAACATTGGGCTTTCTTATCGGGAGGCATATTTGAGATCACAATGTTAACCCCTTTTGTTTTTCCCAGTTTTACATGGAAAACCTCGGTTCTAACTTACTGTAGCCAAATGACTGCAGATCCTTTTAGCTATGAGAGAGTTTTGAAAATTAGGAGAGCAGTTTCTGCGATAATTTTAATGACGAGGGTTTTCTTTTGCCTCATCCAATTTTGTAATAATTTTAAACAGTTATTTGATCTCTTCTGAAGATGGAGGATTAAGGTGATTTTCCTCTATATTCTTGTTTACATTTGTTGCAGCATCAAATCTGGCCCTATATCATGAAGAAAGCAAATATAAATGGCTAATGTTGCATCATCAATGCAGAGTTTTGAAGATCCATTTGGCGATTCACCTTTTAAGGCTATTCCTTCTCCAGACGACATCCCCCTTCAAACCCAGAATTCATCTGCTTCAGTTTTCCAGCCGGTTGTGACAAGTGTAGAACAAACCCAGTCTGTTGCTCAAAAAGTTGAGACCATTAGTAATTTGGATTTAGCAGATACCTTTCCTGGAGCGACCTACAAGACAACTGATTTTCCCAACAGCCATCAATCTTCACTAAATTCTCATGGAACACCACAACAGCAGCTAGCAGTTCAGAATGATGATGTACTAGGCATACAGCCAGCACCTGAACCCTCTCTGCAGATGGCATCACAACCAGCTTTTCATGCTCTGGTTGGGCAACATGCACAGCCAAATTATGTTAACATTCCAAATTATATTCCAAAGTCAGGACCTGGAGAGAATAATATTCCACAATCAGGACGACCAGCAGCTGCAGGTGTTTCTCCAATGGTTGCTCAGCTCCCATCGATGTCAAGTGCCCAGCTCAGTAACTCGTTCCCCCAGCCAGTTTTTGGGTCAGCTGTTGCTTCAGATACAACTCTTCAAACACCATCTGTAATGTTTCCCCAGAAAAATAATGATTTTCTGGGTAGCTATTCTTCACAAGCTGGACAAACTATTTCCATGTCATCACAGCCACTTCGCTCATCTTCAACAGGATCACTTACTTTGGTTCCTCTACCAGCAGCCAAAGAAAAGTTTGAGCCAAAGTCAGCAATATGGGGTGATACTTTGAATCGAGGATTGGTTAACTTGAATATATCTGGATGTGAGTACAATACTCTGGCTATGTCCAAACATTAAGCTGCGTATCACTGCTCCATCTTCACACTAATCATAATACGTTTCTTTATGCGGCTAAAGTGAATCCGTTATCAGATATTGGAATTGACTTTGAGGCCCTTAATCGTAAGGAAAAGAGGATGGAGAAACCTGCTGCGGCATCTACTACTTCAAATGTTGCCATGGGTAAGGCAATGGGATCTGGTTCTGGAATTGGCTGTGCTGGTGTTGGTGGTCTCAGGGCTCTGCCAAATGTAATGATGGGTTCAGGTATGGGCATGGGAGGCATGAGAATGGACTGTGGACCAGTCATGGGTAGGGGCATGCGAATGGGAATGGGAATGTGTGATGGACCTGGAGGAATGAATCAATCTATAGGCATGGGAGGCTATGGAGGAATGAATCAATCTATGGGCATGAGCATGGGCATGGGCATGAGGCAAGGAGTTCCAATGCAATCAGCGAGTGGTTACCCACCTGCAGCTAACATGCCAAGTGGCTACAATTCCATGATTGGGAGAGGTGGATATCTTCCTCAACAGCCTTACTGGTATCAATGAGTTTTTTTCCATTCATATATTTCATAAAATTTGGAAAGAGCCATGTGGGAGGTGCGGTTACAATGTCATGTTCAAGGTGACGCTGTCGTGCATCCACTTCATTGTGAAGTTCTAATGGATGCAGAACTCAGTAAACCATTGGTGTAGAAAGTTGTGTGTGGTCATTACATGTAGATTTCACATTTGCTGCCATAGAATAAAGATCACCATTTTCTGAACCTGATGTGGTCTCTGTTGGATGGAAACATGGTTGTCCAGCTTCCTTGATTTTGCTCTCGGAAAGATTTGAAGCAGCATGGGTCGTAACTCTTGTGATTTCTGCTCACCGGGATTGTGCATTAGAGAGGATAAAGCTTTTCTCATGCTGGCCATTATTTTCATGCTTTATTTTTTGTGGCTCTCAGTTGTGTGGCTTTTCCACTCTGCCATAATATATGAAATTCATTTCCTGGCAGTGCGCACACTTCTTCCCAAGTATATCTGCATAAATCTTGGTCCTCCGGCTGCTGCAACTTCCGTAAAGAAAGAATATAATGATCCCCATCAAACTGCGATGTGTTTGATTTACCAATGACGTTTACCAGTATCGGAAAAGGTCATACTATTGATCACGTCAATGATCTATGGTTACGAAGAAGGAATGAACGCAGTTATAAAAGCAGGATATCATCTTTGTTTGGTAAAACTAACGACTCTGACCCACTGTCAGTAAGATGGTGAGGGTATTAACGCTCCTTTTTACTGCAATTTTCTGTCATTCTATTTTCTGCCTGCGGCATGCGTTGGCTACTGTCATAATTCATCTGTCTGCGTTGGCATTCCTGTCTTATTTTCCAGGAAAATTTTCTCCACGCTGCATAATTTCAGTATGCGTACTCAACCCATTCTCCTAGAAGCCTTGGCGGTGAGAACCGGTTGTATCGTTTTCTGTTAAGGGCATTACTGTACTTGGGAATATTCACTTAGAAAGACTTCACTATGGAAACGGAGTTCCAGCATTCTTTTCCTTCCGAGTATTTCTACGTTGTAACAGGCATGGAAAAAGTATTATTGTATTTTCTCTCTTATACAGTATAATCGAAACAGGATAAAACTCTTTTAAAAGATTATTTATGTTACTCTGAGCAAAATAAAATAGATATGATATTCTTCTCAAAAATTTACCATCACATATACATTATACAAACGATGAAGTACAATATATCCTTTTTACCTCGTTACTATCGAGTCATACATCCCCATCCTGAGTAGAAAGAATCATGCAGTGCTACACATGCAAACTTGTTCATTGCTACTTTGTCTCACCGTTTCTACGTGTGATGAGATCGTAAGACTACTTGCGTTGCTGAAAAATTAATTGAGTATTTTCTTTTTCTTTTTATGTCATCAGACATCCTTTATGATAAAAGAAACAGAAAGACAACGAATTTACCTTGAAATTCTGTCGAGCCTTTCGAAAAGTGAAGGCAAACAACTTAAAGAAAGGAAAGAGAAAAGAATAAAAGATAAGGGAAAAAAGAAGAAGGAGACATGCCTTTCCGAAAGGAAAAAACGAAGGAAAGAGAAAGGGGAGGGGAGGGGAGGGGGATATTTCAGGACAAAAAGGGGGGAGGGGATGCAGATAAACAAGAGTTAAAGAAGGGGAAGAAGGTGTCGTGGGGAGGAAGAAAGAAAGAAAGAGGGTTGTCATGGGAGGGTTCTTATATATATATATATATATATATATATATAATATTTTTAAAATTTTGTTGTTTCCTGATGTAGGAGCATCCACAATTGAATATCATACTTTAACTATTAACTTTTTTAAATTTGAAGATCACAAAACCCTTCTTATTTGAACAAAATAACTATCTATAAAACCCTAGCTATGTAAGCCAAACAATTTTTTTTTTCCAAACGCCAAAAACCATAACCCTAGGCCACATTTGGTCTAGAATTTTCTTAAGCAACTTTCCTATACTTTGAACCTTATTTTTCCTTAAGTTTTTCAGCTCTTGTAGCCATTACATGCTTCCCCTTGTAAGCTACACAAAATCAGCCACAAATCATTTTCACCTTAGATGATAAACCACTTTTAGCATTTGAGAAGAATAAATCAAATTTGGGGAATAGTAAGGAAGGTTAGAAGACATTCTTTACTTCTTTTTGCTACTTACAAGGTTAAAAGAGGTCTTTGTCCATTTCTTTTTATGTATATGGCTATTGTAATTTTGTATCATGTGAAGGAGGGTGCTAGGAGTTTGAAAATCAGATAAGACGCCCCCCTAAACTAAAGTGCATAGGGATAGGATCTAAGCTTTATTTTTTCATCCTTTTATATCATTAACACAAGTATTAGTTGGTTAAGTTGTAAACTTTAATCCTACACTTCTCCTATAAGTGTTAGGATAGGATGGAATGAGAAAACAACTTACCTTTGGGATTCCATATTTTTCTCTAAAAAATTGGGTCTTGCTTCAACCTTAAGTGCAAGAGTTTATTTTCTTTGTTAAATCTTACAAGATTTATCATAGGAGTTATATAACTCTAGTGGTTGTTACAAGTATTGATTTAAGGATTTATCAAGAGTTAATTTTTTACCTTACTTTCTTTCCCCTATTTCCCCCTTTTCTTTGTTGTTCTCTATCCCAAGAATACCAGCACTCAAGAAGATCCAAGTTAGATATCATAAGCATCACTTTTTATATCTTTCCCTATTTTTATTCTACAATTATCTTCTTCTTCTTCTTCTTCTCTCTTTCCATCTATTAAAAATTAATTATCAATTATTTATTATTATTATTATTATAGCTACAACTATTATATTATTAATTGTAATTATTATTAATACATGACTACTCAAATGATCAATTATTAATAATGGTATTTTTATTTCTATCTTCTACTCCTACCATTACTAAAAGTATTCATTATTATTATTATTATTGTTCATATTTTTTCTATTATTATTGTTGTTCTTTTTTTTTTAAGATGAAAAATTTTATAATCATAAAGGAAGATTACAACCAATCCTATAGAATTTATCTATACACCATACATACCCACCAAACTTAGCCATCCTATCTGGATGATTATATATAGAGGACAAAGCATGAGAAATGTTTGTAATAGTCCTTTGACAGTTCCAATCAACATTCGAAAATAGATAAGCATTTTTGAATTTTCAGATCTCATAAAGACCAATGGCATAAAGGGCACGAGACAGTTGAAGTTTCACACTACTTATCCTTCGTGGATGGGACAAATCTTTTAGAATACCATACCAATTGTTACCAAACCTACGACCACCTATAGTCCTCCTAACAGACTTTGAAACATGGCTCAGAATAGGACATTAGACAATCAAGTGAAAAATGTTCTCTTCCTTATCACAAAAGCAGCACTGAGCTTTAAGAGAAGGATTAAACTTAGACAGGTTATCTTTAGTAGGCAAACGAGAGTGAGCTGCAAGCTAAAAGATGGTCTTATGTCTTGGGGCAGTAGGACTGCACCAACAGTTCTCCACCAATGAATTGGTGGAGCCTTGATCTTTAAAAAATCATATAAGTCACCAACACTAAACTGATAGCTTTCCTATTGCAGCTGAATCTATGGCAGGATAGAAGATCTTAGGAAAAAAATTCCGTTTGATCTAGGAATAAGTGCTAAGCAAATGGACTTGATCAAATGATTGATGTTTAATATAATAAGAATGAACCCATTTAATCCAAATAGAATCCTTCTTCTGACTGAGATTCCATAGATGTTTTCCCATAGCAGCAATGTTCCAACTTTGGGGATCAACTAGGCTTAAACCTCCTTCCTTCTTAGGCAAACAAACAGTCTTCCATGCAATGAAGGACCTTTTACTAGGAAGGGCCTTACCAGTCTAGAGAAAACTTCTGCAAATGGCTATAATCCTCACTAACAGCTTCTTGGGAAGAATAAAAACCTGACTCCAAAACATAGTGATTCCAAAAATGACTAATTTTAGGAGTTGAATCCTCCCTGCATATGAAAGCAAACGAGCAGACCAATGCTGAACTCTACTAGTGATCTTAGTAACCAAAGCAAACATATCAGCAGACTTCAATTTAGAAGAGTCTAAAGGCATGCCAAGATATTTGAAAGGTAAACTGCCTTCATTAAAGTGTAAACCAGCTAAGATTACAGTTTTCATCTCCGGGTTAACACCACCAAAAAAAGATGTGACTCTTGCTCTTGTTTGTTACTATACTACTATTATTGCTCCTCTTCCTCCGATTGATGGCTTGCTACTATATTATTATTATTATTATTATTATTATTATTATTATTTTATTATTATTATTATTATTATTATTATTATTATTATTATTATTATTATTATTATTATTATTATGATAAGCAACCAAAAAGATAAAGGTAATGACAAAATCTCAATCAATCCAACACAACCTTCACCTTCTACTTGTCTATAGGAAATCAACCAACTTGAAAATACTTGAGTACTCTCTCTTATGGAAGGTTGGGCTAGTTCTAAAATTAGTTCAAGTACTCCTAACTCATATGCTCCCAAACTTGACATTCTAGCTATCCATTTTTCCACCCATGTAGTTCAATTCCAATCAACAAGGTCAACGACTATCAAACCCTCAATACATTCCCACCACCCCATACACTCCCCAACAACTACTGTGTATTAGTTACAATTTGGCTCACAATCTACCACACTATACCATTCCCAACATCACCTTATGTTTCTATCCTCGCAATTTGGTAGCAGTGTGCCAACATCATACAAAACACACATAAATTTTATGAGTTGAGAATTGACACATGAGAAAAATTGACACACATGCACATTTAGGAAATTTTGAGGTGGGTGCTCAAGTATTTGGCAATGAATGAACTTACACCAAAAGGCATGCTTGTAGTGGTGCAAAGAAGAGTAAAATTTAAGAAGCTGATAGATATTCAAGCATATCCACAAATTCTGATACTCTGCTTAGTGTTTCCCCAACAACACATTTGATACTCTTCCACCTAGTAGGCTAGAGAATGATAAAAAGGGCATTGTTTCTAAGGAGGTGATGAATGCTTATGATGAAAATGATTATTTGATAGAAGAGTTATCTTATTCTTTCAATAAATATTCTACAATGGAAAGGGAAAGAATTGGTTGAATGTTTCACATTGAAGTTGAAAGACTAAAAATTGAAGATATACAAACTCATGTGGAGACTTAAGGCAAAAATTCAAGCAAAAAATTTATTGCACAAGAAGTGATTGTTATAGAAAAAATTAATGACTATCAAAGATAGGTCACAAATACAATAATATAAGTATGATAAATTATGTAATGAATCATATCTAGAAGGTGGTATATGAGAAATCTTGTAATACCCCATTCTAAAATTCTTCAAATTGTATTTAAGATTATATTGATATAAAATAAACGAGTTTTGATTTTAGAAAGGGATTGAAATTTTAATAAAGTTGTGAATTTTAGGTGCACCTATTAACTGGTTCCTCTAATCCATCGATTGATACACTTAGAAACTAGCAATTTTATTTTCCAATGAGTCAATCAACTGTTTTATTCAAACCAATCAATTGGTTTTTCTATGCTTTCATATCCTTTCTTGATTCCGATTCGAATAGTTTCCTAATGTTTATGAAAACTTATAATTAGATTCTATTTGTGCTAATAGACATATTTTTGTGCTTTGGGATTATTGTTACATTATTTAGATCATTTTCTGATTTTATTTAGCTAAAAAAATTTCAATAGTACTTTTGAGGTATTTATCACCATCTCTCTCTTCAACTTCACTTTCCTCTCTCTTCTAGCAGTCATGGCTATGTGTTTTACTTTCTACACCACTTTCCTAACTTACCAACCCTATGAATAGGGATGGCAATGGGGCGGGTCGGAGACGAGGACCCCTACCCCATCCCCAAACCCGATAAGAAAAATAATCTCCAATCCGACCCGATCCCTAATTTTTTTTATTAGGGATTCTCCGACCCAACCCCCAATCTATTCCTATACCTTAAAACCCGACTTGATCCCTAAAACCCAACTTTATACCCGATCCCCGATCCCATCCTCGATCCTCAAGCCTTTTTCTTTATATTATACTTTTAATTTATATTCTATATATGTATTAAAAAATTATTCGGGGCGGGTTGGGGGATGGGGACCTCAAACCCATTCCCACCCCGTCCCCAAAAAAAATTCCCGTTAAAAATCTCCAAACCTGAACCCGATCCTCAAATTCTCTTCCTAAATGGGGAATCCCCGACAAGGCCCTGAACCCGCAAAGAAAATTGTCATCCCTACCTATGACATGCTTCTCCCTAGTCAAAATGCACCTCCCTTGCCCCAGCATGTGCTTTCCTTATGCCTTGGTTTCTTACACTCAACCTAAGTCAGACTCCCTCTCTCCCACTTGTACGTGTCAGCCAAAACTCTCCCTATGCACTCCATTCCCGATTCAATTCCCTCCCTACCATTTGCACTTGCTCATTCTCTCCCTTTTTCTTTGTGAAAATTTCCCAAGTGTTGGGCATTCTCCACTTTTCTTTTCTTTTCTTCTCTACTGAGAAAAATAGAGGCTTGCCTTTTGTTCCTCATCCTTTGGTTGAATTCCTACCTTTATATCTCTTCTCCTAATGTAAGCTTTAACTCTCCCTTGTTTCTTTTAAGCAAGAAAGTATTGAGGTTTTGACAAAGGTTGAAGATCTTAACTTCATTTTCCTTGGAATTTTGTTTTGACAAAAAGTTAGGTTATGGAATTTTCTTATTCTCCTAATTTCATTTTATTAAGTTTGGGAAAAGGAGTTTTAATGATTTTGAATCTTAATTCTCTTAGGAATTTAGGACTTGGTAGATGGCCGTCATATTAGAAGTATTGTGTGCTAGAATATTTGCTTTAAGGTAAGGTAATATTAACTCTACTATGAATAAATTCCTCTTGTTATCTACCGTAGTTTCATATTCTTGGTGTATTCTCTATGTTACGCATGATTTAATTAAGTTATTAGATTTGAGCATGCGGTAGTTAAGCATGTTTTGAGTTATTTGTTCTTTTGTATGATTTTGGGCAGTTTGGAGCATAATATTATTAAGTATTTATCAACCATGTACTCATGTGGTTTTATGCGTGAAGTATGCATTTTTATGTATTTTATGACATAGAAGTATGTTAGGATTAATATGGCAAAGTTTGATGAAATTTTGTCAAGTGGATAGTAGGTTTGGGTGCCATTTCACCCAAACCAACAGATCATTTTGTCTGACCGATCGACTGATTATATGATCCATTGCTTGGTTTGAAAATTTTGATTGGTTGTTTGCAAGAGTAGTTAATTGGTTTGATAAACCAGTCGACTGGTTTCCATAAATAGTTAATCGGTTTGCCAAACCTATCAACTAGTAACCTTACGATCAAAGTGGTTTAGCCTCTGCTCAAACCCATCAATCGGTTTGGTCAAACCCCATCAATTATTTTCCTATAAATAGTCAATCAGTGGGAACAACTAGTCAACTAGTTCACTAGTTTTACTTTCTTCTTAGGTATGGTACGACCAGACCAGACCAGTTGATTAGTTCGCCTACTTTTGCTAAGTTTGTTTTAATATTCTTTTGGTAGGCCTTCTATGCTAATTTCCTATGTGATTACAACATTATAATCATTATTTCAACCATGTTTAACCTGAATTTAATATGGATCAAAGTGATGGTATTCTAGGTCTTGATTTAGTTAAGTTTGGTGTCACCTTTAACATCCAATTGGTGGCTTATATGCCTTGTGATGTTTTTAGTATTATCACTTGGAAACACCAAATTGATAATAAAATTAATTTATGATTGTGATATCACTTGGTAATTAATAATAATAGATTAATATTTCATTTGAACATTTTTCTCTGACTCTAGGGGTAGCTAGCTAGGAGTTAGTGGATAGGTCGCCCTATGTTTTTGTATTTTCATTCAGTACCTATTTCCTTCTCTATTGGATTGTAGTTAGTAGAGGGTATGTACATATTTTGAGGTATAGGATTGTAGTATGACAAGCCGACATAGCATTGGTATTTAGTACAGGTAGCAAAGGTATCCTAATATAAGTCTCCTGACACTTTGTATTACCCATTGCTTAGATGGATGTGATATCCTCACTTTTAAGCCCTTATAACAGAGGTATTCAAGGTACAGTGGGTGAAGCATCCCAGTACAAACACCCTTAATGTACTTTGATCCCATATGATGGATGTTACATTTCATTTTACGATAAGTGTATTTAATATGTAGTAGGCATAATATCTTCAAAGAAAATTTTCTTCGATGTACCCTACCTTATATGGTATTTGTAGTATCTTATTATGCTTGTGCTACTATGACTTTTGTTCATGATAAAAAAAAAAACTATGGATTATTATGATCACTAAAGGAATATTTATTATATAGTTTCTATTATGTGATTATAATGCATGACCTATGTGATTATTTTTCCATGATTTCATGGAAGTAACAAACTGGTTTCAAAACCTTAATTCCTCCCGATAATAAAAATTAGGTCCGCTAACGTAACGTTCCAATAGGCAGCCGGCAACAATCCCTAAATAACCCTATACACCCTCACATTACATGCAACGCAGCATCTTTTATCGAACAAAGAGACCAAAAACAAAACACGATCAATCACTGCAACTAGTATGACACAAGACAACAGAACATCACTCCTTAACATAAAGCTTTCCAATTACACGCGTGTGGGGAGAGGAAATGCGGTAATTGCAGACGAGCTATATCTCACTTGAACCATGTAAAAAGAAAAAAAAACAAAAAACAAAAAAAAAAAAGACAAAAGTTATTGCCAAGCAACACCCTGAGCTGATGTCCTAGCTCGAGCTTCAGCTAGAGAGACAGCCATAGCCAGCATCATCTGCTCCTCAAAGCTCTCCGGAATTATGGGTCCAGGCACAGACTGAAAGCTACCTTCTGCACCATATGGAGCCACTGTTGGTGGTGCGGGAAGTTGCTGCGGAAGAACAGTTAATCCTCCGTGTCCTCCTCCTCTTCCTCCTGCTGTCTCCTCTGAGCTACCGTAGCAGCTTCCATCCATACCAAATGACGGTGGTGGTGGGAGATCAGTTGACTCATTGCCCTCGTCTAAATCATCAGAGCCAGCAGAGCTAGTCCCTGCCTCAGCCATCGCTGAGCCATGATCTACAGTCCAATCCCCATCATCTTCAGGTGCCGCGGCTCTCTCATTAATGCCTAACTCCTCACCGGAGTTCCATGGCTGTGCAGGAGGATATTTGGCTCGAATTTGTCTGGCTCTGCTGCAAGATCTCCTGCTACTAGTTGCAGCCATGTCAAATGAGGTCATATGATTGCCATTATAGCTACTGGATGATTCTCCGCTCATTTGCTGACGCTCTGCAAGGGCAGCAATCGCACATGCAAGACCACCAGAGGGTGATGATGATGATGAACCCGACCCCGCCACCGGTGCTGTTAGTTGTGAATGTGACACATAGCAGTCACTGGAGTAATGTTCAGGAGTAACATCATCATATGGTTGATGTCTTGGCCTTCCATGTTCCTGAATCATAGGATAAAAAAAGAAAAATAAAAAATAACACATGATCCGAAGAAAATTTGTACAGTTATGAGAAACACAAAGGATTAATAAATCATGCCGCTCAGAAGACAATACTGCTCCACAAAAATCTCACGCCCCCTGCTCCCCTCCTCCTTAATATATTCTGTAAAGATCCCATTCTAAACTTCCCCCTTTGAGCTGACTATGGAATCCTTAAATGTGACCGGTTTCTGCACAAACTAACCGCACGAACTTGAGATACATGTTACATTTTAAAGACCAAGAAGTATGACCATAAGCCATGCATGGCTTACCACATCTCATGCCAGCACACCATGACATGACACCCTCAAACATTCTCTACTCTCGATACTTATAATGACAGCAGAACAATTTCACATCAATAAACTTTATATTAACAGGTAACGTTCAGCGAACATTACTATTAAAACCTACAAATAGCATCAAGAATGTAGCATAGTCATTGTGAAAAAAGTATAGATACAGGAAATGCTCAGCCAGAAAATACAAAGAATTACATCGAAGACAGAGAAAGGGGACACAAGACATGGAAGTAAACCAAAAGAAGGTTTAGCCAGCAGAACATGTCCTACTTTTTCCCTCACTTCTAACATTCAACACATTGAAGAAAAATCTATATATAGCTGGACCCTTTTATCAGCTCAGAATTTATGTGCAGCACCGAAAAAACACTTGAATGTACTTCATGGAATGCCACTAAATATGATGCTAGGATGCTTCATTTTATGCAACAACTGCACAGGAAAACAGAATGTATCCATTTACTAAACCTTCCCAACATATCTTTGGAAGAAATTTTTGCATATTGTATCACTAATCTAGAACACTTTGCCATTATTCATCATATTTTTCACCGTTAGAAATAGTTGTCTTATTGAACAAACAGAAAAGAATCGAGAGGATAGGAGGAAAGGGTAGAAGCATCAGAGATTTCTGGATTCATGAACCATCAATCAACTGTTTTAGAACACATTTACCACTGCAATTCAACAAGAAACCTAGAGTAAGATAGTTCACCTGTATAGAAAGCCAGATTGCTTCCATAACCATGATATCCTCAAGATCCAGATCAAAGTCATCATCCCTACAGCACAAGTGACAAGTGAAAACCAAACCTTTATTGCTTAAAGCAACCATCAAGGTACATTCTAACAGAGCCAGACTAGAAATGATCAGCTCATAGTCAGAAAGCAACAAATCCACACAATGTACCGAGAATTCAATAAGGATGGCATATTTACACCCTATTTACAAAATTCAGACCATTCTTCAGTCTACAGCTAAGAATAGCATGAAGGCTACAGAAAAACAGACCAATCCAACTCATCCAAGACACTAGATCATCATTAATGCCCAAGATGATTCGTTGAAAACAGATTTTCATGAGATAGGCAGCCTAATTTAAAGAATTTCGGAGTTCAAATTAGTTTCACTCTGAATGACCCACCAGGCTTAAAATTCAAGGAACATGTTTAGTTAAATAATAGAACTCATCATTACTGGGAATAGACACATGAAAATCTCAAACACCCCCTCCCCCCCAAAATTGAGACGGGCAGTCTAATATACAGAATTTCAGAGTTCAAATTAATTTCACTCTAAACAACCCACCAGGCTTTAAATTTTAGGAACATGTATAGTTAAATAATAGAATACCTCAGAGGTCATAATCAAATCAATTTGAATAGTACACAAGAAAATCTCAACCCCCCCCCACCACACACACGCACACACAAAGATAAAACCCCTTGAATTCCATTTAGATCCATGAGAAGATAAAATATTGATGCTTCAGACAAAAACAGGAAGCAAAAAAAAGGGGAAAAAACAATAACTTTAAAAATGGCCACTACTACTCAAAAAAGTACAAAATTTCACAAAAAATATAATTAAAATGTACAGCAGTTCAAAAGGATGAAAAGCATACTAAAGATGGACAATGAAGCAACTCTGAAAGAAGATGGAAAACAATAATACCTGCCATGATGAAACCAAAAGCCAACTCTTGATTTATCAAGTTCTGATTTCTATTGGATATGTTTCTTTATGACGTACGGCTTGTGTTCTTGCCAGAACATTACCAAGTATGTATGTTACAAGTAATTCACATAGAATCCCAATCTGATACATGAATATTCTGATGAATTCTAGACACTGGTTCTCAAATCCTCGTACTTGAGTCTACATACCCACTTCTTGAAGCAACCAATTGCACAAAAACTAAATAGTCAACCACACAGAAAAAATATGCACGACTTGGAAGACAAACAAAGTCATCAGCACTGGCGATTATTAGAGCAAACTCTTTGATCACATATGCAATAATGGTGATTCAATGATTTATGGAACTTCAAGTGAGAGGTCCATTTTCTTTTTGGTCACAAAAAAAAAAAAAAAAATAAAAATAAAAATAAAAAACCTAATCCACGACAAATGGGCCACCTAGATTGCTGGACAAATATACAGCATATGAAGCTGTGAGAGAGTAATGGGAATTTTTGTATGGCGCCTTTTACTTAGCAGAAGCTTCAGAAGCAAGGTCTTGGCAATAGACAAATGCTAAGCTATCGTATGTCGCATGTTCTTCAAAGCGAAAAATTCTATTACAATGTTATGGCAACATATGATGTCTGGTGCAGTATGCAGTTATCATGGAAAATTCTACAACCAAGTATTGCCTAAATAATAAGAGGAGCTTCCAAAACTTATGGCAGGAAAAATACAACATGCAATGCCGAAATAGCAATGTCCACGGTTAACACCCTGTCCCAGGACACAAAAACTGGTACAATTCAGGTTGCAAGCATCCTTAACAAAAATAGTTTCATAGTTGTATAAAAATCAGCTTAGGCAGGTGTATATAGACTAATGTTATGCAAGGAAGTACTAATTATTAGTTATTACGTCTTTCTTGTTTCAGGAGAAGCCTGTGGTTAAATAAAATTGCACCTCTACTCAGTCTGCTTCAGCAACAATTTGTCTAATTAATGGGTACACATTATTGAAAGAAACACAAAAGTTGGAGAAGCTCCGATATCAAAAACTTAGTCAACAGCATAACATGTCTTATCAAGGTCCAGAACCAATGATTTGGCGGCCTCTATACACATTCAAGACAATTAATCAATTTTTCTGGATTATGTGCACACATTCATGAAAGAAATGATAATGTTGGAGCAGCTCCAATACCATAAGCTTATTCCATGGCATAACATGGCTCATCAAATTGCATAACCAATGATTTGCAAGACCACATCCATATTCAAAGCCATTTGTCACTTTTCCACACATGATTTCCAAAATAATACATACAGGAGACTTCACAAATGTAGAATTTCAGTATCTCTATAAACAAGAATTCTTTGGTCCTCATTATCCAACTGAAGAGCATAGAACATGCGCACTTATTATCTTCAGCTCTACTCACATGGGCACTAACTCAAAATTAGAGAACCATTGGCACTATATGGCTACAGAATAGAAGCATTTTTAAACTATGAGGCCTAATGAACCATGCTGTGTTACTATATGTTCCTCCTTACATCTAATGCTATTCAAGCTCATATCCACACCTTGGCAGCATTTCCACATAGCCTCGAACAGGAGTAGCTATTGTCATCAATATCACAAAGCCACAAACACAACTTCACCAACTGATGCTGCTTTTCCCCAATTGATGGTGCTTTTTATCACTAAAACCTCATGAAAATGGCATATTTAGATAGGCTATAATTGCCATTCTGTGAACTTCATCCAGTAAATCTAAATGCCTTAAAAATCTTCTCAAAAATCAGTACAAGAATATAATGTAATAAAGATACACCAACACCCCTATGCTTAGAAAAGCATTATTGATTAGGATGAGACATACAATTATTTGATCCAAACACAATACTGTATACTCAAGAGTCTGGATCAAGATGCACCCCAAAAAATATCATCATGAAAATAAGCCATATACTTGGTACCCTTCTTTAATATAGATATACAGTGATTTACAAGATATATTAGCACAGTGGGAAAGGCCCTGCTTACCTGTTATGCCTACGGTGTTGTGCTTGTCTAAACATCTGAGAAGCATTTGGGTCTTGCAAACAGACAACTTCTTCACTTTCCCCGCCAGCAGGCGTGGCGCATCCAAAGGTATCCACTTGTTGCACACCACTTGAAGAACTGACTTCTTGCCTTGTACTCATTTTCTCTTCTTCCTGCTGAAGTTCCTGCTGCCGCATCCTCAGCTTGGCTTCAATCACCTTTTGCTCCTCCTGTTCAAATTTTGATCGTAAGACATCCATGTCAACCTTCAGCACTAGAAGTAAGAGAAAATAAAATCTCTGTATTTCTTACAATTTGCTCTAATCCACGCTCCTCCTTCGACTTTCCACCCCGGTATTCCACAGCATAATTAGCAGTTTTACAGAAAGGGCATCTAGAAATGTTAAGTGACTTGCAATTCCATAACATCAAGTTGAGTAGTAATACTATGAGCAATGAGATCGTGCAACGATATTAGACATTGTCGAAATCGATTCACGTATGAAAGGATACTGAGTGGGGTGAGTGGAACTAGGATTCTTCATCTGTAAAAAACACTCTGATACAGAAAAACAAATCCAAAGGATATTAAGGTTATACAATAGCACCAAGTTTAGATTCATTCAAGGAAATTTCCTCAAGAAAATACCTGTACATATGCTCTTTGTGCAGCATCTTGACCGGTTGAGAGTGGGATAATACTGAAACGCCATAAGAATTGAATTAGAAAATACAGTGCATTTATTCTGTTTCCATCCAAAGCTAAAGATAGTAAACTAAATTCTCTATTTTAGCACTACATAAGTTTCAACTCCATTCGCCAAGTTCAGCATAGAACTCGAAAATTTGAAGTAGGTAGAAATTAGGAGGGCGTGGTAAGAAAACTTCACCGACCATTTAGTGTTAGAATTTCCCCTCTTTCTTTTTTCTTTTCCCTTATCCTTTCCTTCGCCTTCAAGATCGCTAATGTCACAGTTTCCAAGGTTTACCATTCCCCCCTCCCCAACCCCAAAAAACACAAACCGTAGCTTATCACTGAGTAACAAAAAGAGACGAATGAAGAAAAAACAATAAAGCCTAAATTACGGACAAATACCAGAAAACAAATGGGGCATTCCTCAAGAAGACCGCAATCGCATTCATCGCCTCCGGGGTAACACGGCGCAAGCTTAGAGTCAAGAATGAGCTTTCTTAGCTTCTTATAATCAACATCTTTGATCTGATATAACCCTTGAGGTCTTGTATACTTGTCATCAACCACTTGTCGGCGTCTCCCCAGCTTATTCCCCATCAATCGACACCCTGATACTTTCTTATATCTTGAAATTTAATCCCACAAAATTCTCAGAATTAAATTAAAATTTACAAACTCCATACGACGAACATGAAATGGCATAAAACCCTAATATCTAAACCTCTGAACACGCTCACGCAAACCACTTTCTCAAAAAATTTGAGCAAGAATCATTGACCTACTCCCTGCCAATCAAAAAGAAACGAGAGCCACAAGAATTAAAAAGCAATAAAACGCAGATACAAGACTAAAATTACACATCATGGCTAATGAAAAACAAGAGTACAGCTTACTCTATTTTGTAACACAAAATGAAAGAGAGTGAGAGAGCAAAGAATTATGCTTCGAATCAATACAAGAGGATTTACTCAAGCGGCAATTGCATAATAATCGGTCGTCAACGGGATCAAAAATCAAAATGCTCCCTTTTCATGAAATTGAGGATGCAAACAAAACTAAAGATGGAAAAACACGATTAAAAGTAAAACGGTGGAAGACATGAAGGATGGGAAGGTACAAGATCAGAATGTTCTATTTGCTTGGGTTTGGCTTCGGATAATGTGAAGAAGATGCGTGTAAATTTCAATGGTTTGTTATACATTTACTTGCTTTCGGCGTTTTGCGCTCTAATGGAGGGAGAGAAAGAGGGAGACAGAATTAAAGAGAGAAGGCAGCAGAGGGAAGGCAGGCACGAACGATAGAGTAGCAGACCCGGAAAGAATCAAAAGATTGAAGACAAAAACGAATAGTATTATGGCGAAGAAATGGTAAAGAAACAGAACAAGGAAGAGACAATGCTCTTCTACGTTCACGCGCTAATTATGTGTTACTTTTCCTAATAGTATCACACTATCACCATTCACGACCACAGTCCGCCACAATAATTAGGGCAGGGCGAGAAGAGAATAAAGATAAAAACATGCTTGATTGATGGGAGCGCAATACCGGTTGGATCGAAGTAGGAAAACAAAAATGCTTTATAATCTGTTCAATTTGGTCCCTGTATCAAATTACTTATTAAAAATCTCTAAAATAATTATTTATATTAAAACAAAACAGTTTAATTTTTTAAAAAATAAGTAATTATCTTTTATAAATAATTTTAAACAAGCATTTAGTCGCTAAAAATATTAGGTATCAAATGTTTACACTATATATTGATCCTTTTCCTTTTCCTTTTTTGGTTCACTTTTTATAGCCAGTAATATGCATCAATTAGCATTTGATCAATAATTTTATTTAATTAAAAAAATAAATTATTATTTAAGTAACGAAAATTTTATTACTACCAACTGAGGAGTAAGTATAATATGTTTATCCCAACATGGATACATTGATATTTATATATGAAACCGATCAATAATATCAACAAATTTCACAAAATATATATTAGTAAGCGTATAAGCAACTCTATATGCATTTTCCTGCACCAAGATCTTTAGCATCTATTGTGTGCGTTTATGGGTTTGTTGAAGGATTCTAAGATTTCTTTCATGTTAAATATGACAAATTAAACTAACGAAGAGTAATTTCAAAGCTATGCTCTTTAGCTAGGGTCTTCCTCTTGCTTATGCAACCTAACTTAACTTCCTATTCTTGTCACTAGCAACATGTCTTTGAGCCACTTTACTAATGATGATACCGTATATCTCTCATCTAAGGGAACATTTAGCAAGTGGTCTATTGTTTTAGTTGTTACACCACTGAAAACTCATGAATCATCCACCAATATTCCTGTTCTAGCAAGGACAAATTTGGTAGCTAACCTATAATGAGCAGTTAACCATAGAATGAGTTATTGATTAGGAATGTTGAGAGAAGGTCAAACAACTCTATGTTAATTGACCTAAGATTATTTATATCCAAACAACTCATAGCACTTGGAGATTATGTGTTTACCATGGCTATCAATCACTAATGGTAGTGAAACCGCAGGGAGAACAAATCTCATATTTAATATTGTCTTCATGCCCCGTATGTGTTTAGGAGTGATTGTAACATCCCAAATTGACTTAGCCTTAAAATAATACTCAAGTGATTATTTAATCTAAAGCATGTTCTTTTCCATGTCTAACTACCATAGCCATCTATCCTTTGCGACCTTATTCCATATGTGAATATTGAATAAGCTTAGGTCACCCCTCCTCATGAGGTGTACACACAATTGACCAAGATACTAGGGCTCTTTTAGGGGTGTGGGTTGATCTTGACCATATGAAAAGCATGCACAATGCTTCAATTGTAGTGATGATCTTATTAGGCAAGTTGAAGAGTTGAGACCGATAAGCATGGATGTTGTACAGTAATTATTTGATGAGTTGAAGTTGGCTGACATAACTAAAAAGCTTCACAATCTAGATTCTCAATTTACTAGTCTTTGTCTTTTCATGAGGAAAGCACATTGACTAGCAATCAATTTAGTGTTGGACAATAGGAAGCCAAGATAGGTGACTGGCAATTTACATTCTTCAATATGTATAGTAACCAAATACATCTATTTTACAATAGCACTAAGGACTCCACAAAAGCATTAACACTTGTGTTTATTGAGTTGCAACCTCTATAGTTAAAAGAAAACCTAAAAAGCCTCCAATAGCTTAGTAACAAACTTATCATCACCAGACACAAATAACAAGAGATCGTCAACAAATGACAAGCTTATAATCTTTGATTTGTAGCATTTAGGGCGGCCTTTATATGCCTTGTCTTTTCACAACCCCAGTAAGAGCTTATGGAAATATTCCATTGCAATAACAAAGAGATAATGAGAGATAGGATCCTTGTCATAATCCCCTTTTTTCATCAAAATAAAGGGTAAGGATGCCATTAAAAAGGATGGAGTAGCTGCTTGTTGTGATACATTACATAACTAATTTAATGAAGTGTGGGAGAGAATTCAAAACATGCAAAATATATTCCATAAAGTATCACTCAATTGAATCATAAGACTTCCTTAAATCCAATTTAAACATACACCTGAGGGAGATCTTTTTCTTATTGTAAGATTTCACTAGCTCATGAGAAAGAAGAATATTATTGCTAATGGATCTACCTTTTGATGAAAACTACTTGAGAATGGTCAGTAATGGTAGGATGTACACTTTGCATCCTATTTGTAAGGTTATACTAGAATAGAAGAATTACTGGACAACCAACCATGGATGATTTCATATTTTATCTCGGCTTTACATATATATAAAAAAATCATTAAAGCCATCAATACCTAGGGATTTATTATCCCCATTCTCAAAGAGAGATTGCTTCACTTCTTCTTTTTTTATTGGGTTTAGTATCATTTTATGCTCATTTATAATAAGTGTTTTGGCTTTTTTTTTAAAAAAAAAACTACTTAGTCTAGATTTACCTCGGCCACACATGAATAACCTAAAAGATCTTTATAGAAGTATACAAAGAGTTGTTGAATGTCTTATGGATCAATTATAAGATGGCCCCGTGGGTTTTTAAGTTGGAAAATTAGGTTCTTCTATAGTTTACCCTTCATATAGTCATGAAAAGAACTCGGTATTATGATCTCCATTTATAGAGCTCGTTGTTTTAATTTGAACATGAGCTCTACCTTAGGAGACTCTTTCACTTATGTTACCAAAATATCTTGGCATTAGAGGCCTTCAACTTCTCCTTTAACCTTTTAAATTTATATTGAAAGTATGTGATAGTGTTATGGTGTCTACATAGTGTCCATACATGTAACACTCCCAAAATTCACAGTTGAAAATTTTTATTTATGTAGAAAAGCATACACTAAAAACAATGGGTGCTACCACTATGATCGGCACAAGATTGACCTTCGACCAATCTTATACCAACCACAAGGTTGGAAAATTTAAAGGTATTAATGGGAGTAATAAATAAAACCATAATAGTTCCTACACTTTATACATAAAACAAAGTATGCAAATGTCAGAGTAAATGCAAAAGTGGAAAGTGAATATAATAACGCCTCTTATGGGGGGGAAATAAAATAGTAGATAAAATAACACGAAACTCAGATAAAGGTAACTTTGGAAAACACCCTCTCAAACCCCACGACAAGTACATCAATCCATCACTCAGTCCTACCTAAGGCATCGTAGGCATCAAATTCATCACAGGCATCATCTTCTACCTGCACAAACTCAGGATGGGTCACTACTCATGAAAATGAGCAATACTTATGAAAGTGGTGATCATTACACTACATACTGAGGAAGGTAACCATATAGTTAAGGCCAATAGGCATATAATGCATGCAGTATTTTATTCAGATTTACCATTATTATTAAGATATAGTGTAATCCCCCGAAATTTTAAAAGCCTATAATTTAATAAATAAATTTTATTTGGGATAAATTATCTTTTAAATAATTATTTTATGGATTTTTTAGTATATAAAATTGGATATAAATATTTAATAAATTAAAATAAATATTTTGTTATTTTATCATACTCTTATTATTTAAATAATTTTTCAAACCATTATTTTACTAAAATTATCCTTTTTAAACCCTTATATTTTAATTATATTAAATTAAATTATTAAATAAATTTATTACCCAAAAATATTTTATTTTATTATTTTATAAATTAAATTATTTTATTTTATCCTATTTTTCCTTTTATTTTCCCTTTTTCCCTTTTCCTTCTTCTTTTTCCCTTTTCTTTCTTCTTCCTTTTTTCTTCCCTTAGGTTGTCGCTCGACCTGCCTTCTCCCCCATTGTGCTTGGGTTGTAGGCCCACTCTTCTCCTCCCCCTCCTTCTCCCACGTCATCAGCCCAGGCCGCCCCTCCCCTCTTCTTTTCTTTCTTCCTCCCTGCGCGAGCCTGGCCCGCCTCCCTCCTTTCTTTTCTTTCCTTCTCCCTAACCGTGCCTACCCAATGCCTCTTCCCCTATGCCAGCCTACATGCATGCACGCAGCCCCCTCCCCTTTCTTCTTGCTTTCTTCTTCTTCCATTTTCCCCCGCGCCATACCCAGCCATCCTCCTCCATCTTCACCACCCCACCTGCAACCCTCTCCCCTATTACTGCCCCTATCTCTCTCTCTCTCCCTCTCATCATTTTTCTACCCTATCCTGGCCCCACCATCTCTCCCTCTCTTTTCCCATACCCCTCTCTTCTCCTCCATCTCCCTACAACTTCCATTCCCCTACCACCCTACCGTCGCCCTACCAAGCCACCCTATCCCCTCCTTTCTCTCCTTCTTCTTTTTCTTCTTCCCTTCCTATTCCATTTGGCCATTTTTCGATCTCCATATGCATTCCCCGACCTTCTTTTTTCTCCCTTTCTTCTCCTTCCCTCATCCTCCCTGTTTTGCTTCGTTGCCACCATTCTGTTGCTGTTGCCACTTCAACAACCACCTGCACCACCCCCTGCCACCCTCTACCTCACCTCTGAACCATCACAACACCCCTCGAGGTACCCCACATCCTCCTTCTTCCTCCCCTCTTCTTTTTCTCTCTTCTCAACAACTACCTTGCACCGCCTCGATCCGCCGTCGTTCCGCCGTCACCTGAGCCACCAAACCAACCCCTATAACCCCCTCTACCACCCCCAAACCTCCTTTGGCTGAAACCACCACCCGCAGTCCTTCATTTTCTCCCTCCATTTTCCTTCCTTCTCAGCCCCTCCATCTCGAATCACCTCGACAACCCCCTTTCGCAGCCTCGATGCCGCTATCGCTGCCACCCAGCTGCCGTCAACCTATCCCCGACCACCACCTACACCCCCTCTTCATTCCTGCACCCTTCCTTTGCCCCAAAACCTCCCCCATCTACCCTTTTTCTTATACCCAAAACCCCAACCCGAAAATAGCCTATTTTTCCTCCTATCACCCACCTTCGAGCCCCTCCTCCTCATTTCTTTGCATGCAGCTCATGCTACATGAGCAAATGAGATGCTTCATTTCTTGATTTATTTGGGTAATGATTTTAAGGTATAATAATATTTTAATTCAATTATTTGATTAATTAAGTGTTATAAAGTCTTATACTTTGATTTTTATTATTTCTAATATTATAAATCTTGATATTACTTTAGGTATTAGTTTTGATAATCAAAGCTTGAATCTTTAACCGGGATACCGGTGAGGTTCATTTTTTGTGGGAATTAAGGTAACCGTTAAATCCCACTTAAACGCATGGATTAAAGTATGTTAGCACATTAGGATTTTTAATATATTATTATGCTTGATATATGTTGTTTAATATAATATAATATATGTGGTTTCTTGTTTTGATTGATAAAAAGGAAGCTTGATATATTATATGCTATGTATGGAAATATTGTTTAAGGTAAGAGTTGGTTATCAATGAAAATGTTAAGTATTATCCATGTTGTATTATGCTATTGTGATCTTTAATGCATGGTTAATATTTTTGTGAGCCTTAGGGGTATTTTAGTAATATATCTTGTACAAGAATATGGCCTAATATGTGTGGGTGCTAATAGGTATTATATTAAATATAATAGTTATGGATGAGGTATTAATATTAATATTTTATGTAGTGATGATAATTTAATATAAGTGGTGTAATAAGGGAAAAATGGTAATTTGTAATTAAAAGTGGTATTATGGTAAATTTAGAGGCAAGGGTAAAGTGGTAAATTTGTAAGTAGAAGGATAAAATGGTAATTTTATGAGTAAAGGGTAAAGTGGTAATTTTGTATGTAAAGGGGTAAAATGGTAATTTTTGGAAGTTAAGGGATAAAATGGGAATTTTGGAAGTAAGGGGTAAATTGGTAATTTTGGAAGTAAGGGGGAAAATGGTAATTTTGTGAATAAAAGGTAAAATGGTAATTTTGGAAGTAAAGGGGAAAAATGGTAATTTTAGAATTAAAGGGTAAAATGGTAATTTTGTAACTAAAGGGGAAAATAGTAATTTTTTCATTAAAGGGCAACATGGTAATTTGTATGTAAAAGGAAAAAATGGTAATTTATAAGTGAAAAGGCAAAATGGTAATTTAATATGCAAAGGACAAAATGGTGACTTATAAGTAAAAAGGGTAATTTGGTAATTTAACCAACTAAATGGGTAATTTGGTAATTAAGATAATAAAGAAGGGTAATTTGGTAATTTGACCAACTAAAGGGCAATTTATTAAGTATAATAAAGGGAAAATGGCAAATTGGTAATCTAACCAATCAAATGGAAAATATATTAAGTGTAACAATTATGAAGGGGGATTGATGACCTAATAGGTATGGGAGATAACTTGGTAACCTAAATCGAGTAAAGGTTAATTTGGTAATTATGTAACAAGGAGGGTAATATAATAATTTTTCAAGTAAGGAAGGGATGACCTAGCAATTATATAAGGGGTAAATGAGTGATTTGTATCTAACATGTCGTTGTGATTGTGGAATTTCATAATATGACTCAAATAACGCTAAATAGCAAGATAAGAGTATTTGATAATTAGTAAGTATCACGAGAATGAATTCTAATTCGGAATTAGATGAGATTAGTATGACCTTAATGATTCTTCTATGTTACCTTGGACAACCATTTGAATAAGAAATATCTAACGATATCAGAACGATTGAAAGTGAATAAGTATCTGATTGTTGTGCTTTTGTTATCACCTTAATTAAGACACTAATACTTAAAGTGAAATACTTCGAGATCGGGAATGGTGGCTCTTTAGAGGTCGCTACCCTAAAGACGTGGTTTAGCCCACAGTTATTCTAGTATTTGTTAGTGTGCCTTTGTGCCCCAGCTAGGCCCTATATCTTAGTCTATCTAGCTCTACGGACCTAATTAGGGGGTATGCATACTTATGGATTAGGTGTTCTTATCGGTAGGTTACTGAGTTAGCTTTACGCACTAGTACAACCAGGATACCTTTGTATCCCTGACTCCCTAGGTTGATAGTTGAAGGGTACCGAGTTGCTTTTATGCACCAATGCGATTGGTGTACCTTTGTGTCCCCAAATCTTGATCTCCCTATCGAGGCAAATCAATGGAATTATTGTACTAATTAAAAAGGGAAAACACTAATCATTAAAGTGAAAGATTAATGAGGCGGGCCCAATTGAATTATATTCTGAGTACTGATCCACCGGATATAATAGTAGCCCAGGAAGTTTTGCCTTGGATGATGTTTATGAGTATCGATCCACCAGATATAATAGTGGCCCAGGTGTGTGTTGCCCTGGATGATGTATATTTGTATTCTGATTCACCGACCATAATAGTGGGGGTCCCAAGCTCAATAAACTTGATTTGGTTGTGAATAAATTATGAAAAAATACTAATCACTTACAGTGGAACACCATGTGAGTCGAGGCCAGACCGGTCCGCCAGTGAATAATAGTGGCCAGGAGCATTTTGCCCTACATGAGCTGTCCACCGACAAATAATAGTGGCCAAGAGCATTTTGCCCTGTATGTCTGGTCCACCGGCGAATAATAGTGGGGCTCCCGCACTCATATGGATCTTTATAATCTGAGATGATTGATTAATGATGGACTAATGGCCTTAAGGCCCTAAAAGTATCATTTGTTCCTTATGGCCTATTAATATCCGATTGATTTGTTAAGTATGTGAATGTATGAATGTGGACATTAAGTATTTATCTTCATTATGTATGTATGTAGTATCACGTGTTGCATTGCGGCCCTACTGTTAAGTGTGTTTTAAAGGGTTACTCAGTATCGTAGTACTAAAGAGTTCCATCCGTGGGGCCCCTACCTATTCAATGAGTAGTGTCCCTTGCAAGTCGTTTTCAGGTGCTAATCAAGTGAGCTCTTGGGAAAGAGTGTAAGGTACTATCCGGAAAATCCTAGGGTTATACTCTTTCGCTTTTAAAATTTATAGTTTCAATGTATTTGTTGATTTTTAACCACCACTGGTGGATTTTAATTTTTGTAAAGCGTTGTGTACGCTACTCTGATTTAAATATGCTTAAGTTTCTCATAAGTTGTATTTTACTCTTTTAGCCTTAGCACTGGAATGGTATGAGTGAACTGATATGGTACTAAGTGTGGCGGTAATATCTCTATAATTCACAGTTTTATTATTTTGCTTCCGCTAATTCTTTTTAATAAAACGAAATTTTTCAGTAGTGAATTTTAGGGGTGTTACACATAGGCCATTTACTTTGTCTTTACATATCTCTCAAATTACATCCATATGAATATGTGAAACCCAGTATTATACCAGTGGATCGAAAATGTTACTCCAGGGCAAAACGCACCTAGCCACTATTATAGCCGGTGGATCAAAAATCACCCAAACTTAGCCCCAACTCACGTGGTGTTTTACTGTAAGTAGTTAGTATCTTTTCTACGATTTATTACCACATAAGGTTTGGTTTATCGATCTTGGAACCCTCACTATTACAATCGGTTGACCGGAAATGATACTCTAGGAGAAAATGCACCTGACCACTTTTATGGCAGGTGGACTAGAAAATACTTTAACCTAGGCTCGGCTCAATAATATTTCACTTTACATGATTAGCATTTTACTCATGTCTTATTCCACACGTAGCCCCAACTAGACATGCATGCCCTTAATGGACTCTCGACTCATACCCCAAACTTCCTGAATGACTCATTCCCATATCTTAGGACCTCTACACTCCCCAAGACTTCAAGGCCTCTAATGCCCCTTTCCCCTATTCACCATGAAATCTAAATCCCCCATGCATGTGGTTCCAGACCCACTTTCCAATCTCTTCACCTTATCTCACCATCATCCATTAGGGCTTCCCCTTAGAAACCCTAACTTAGCCTATGTGGCCCTAACCTCTCTTTATTATACATAGCCCATGCTCCATTTGTTTCCAATAGCATCGCTCCACTCAACCCACACCCAAACATCATAACCTTATTTCCCATCTTTCGCATGTGATAATGAAAACCCTAGTTAGCCACTCCGAACCCTAGTACTTCTCCTTTCTTTTACATTATCCCTTCACCCACACACTCCACTCTCCTTTCCACTTGACCCATGCCCCTTCATAAGATACCCTCCTAGTTGAGTACTCCAACCACTCACCATCAACCATATCCACACACTTCCCTCACTTAGGGTTTTTCCCCAAAAACTAGTTAAGCCCGCCATGCATACTTCCACCAACCCACATATTATTTTTCACCCATGGACTCCAATCACCAAAAATGCTCTTCTTTCACCATGCTTAACCCTTAAACCACCTATTTCCACGTAAACTTTACTCCCATACAAAGGCTAACCACCCCATGGAAGCCTTACACTTCCCATGCTAGATTAACTCCAACCCTTCATTGTATTAGTATGATTTTACCACCCATGGATCATAAGACACTTAGGCTTTTCCTCACTTCATCCTAATCACTCTACCCTCTTTATTTCTTTGAGCTCTCCACAACCTCATTATACCACCTAAGGCCTCCTAGCATGCATATCATATTAGGACAACTATACATAGGGGCATATCACAAAATACAAGGCATATCACCCATATCACACATATCATAGCACATACACAACTTACCTTAACTCCATGCATAGCAAGATGCACTACACGTGTTTTAGTCCATATTCACATATAATACAGGCATATATCAAAACACCCATGAACACATAAAACATGTAATTTAGCCTTAACCATATCCTTACCTAATAGGAAATCGGGCTTGGAGCACAAATCATATGCCTCCTTAAGGGAAGGGTTTGGTTCACCTATAAGAATGGAACACTAATATTAACTTCCCTCTTACTCCTTTTTCTTTTATTATTCTCTAACTAAATATTAGTAAACAGACTAATAATAATAATAATAATAATAATAATAATAGTAATAGTAATAGTAATAATAGTAATAATAATGATGATGATGATGATGATGATAATAATAATAATAAATATTTAAAATAAATTATACTTAAATAAAAACAAGGGTTAGAGCACAACTAGGGGGATGTGACAGCTAGGGTGGCGGCACATAGCAAAGGCGGCGGCGGTGGCATAAGGGTGGTGGTGATTAGAAAGAAACAATTTTGGGGTTAGAAAATGGGAAGGGAAGTGGTGTTTTGTGGGCGATAGGGTTCCTGGGTTAGAGGGGATTGTAGTGGTGGCAGCGGCAGCAGTGGCGGCCAAATGTGGAGTAGAGGATAATAGGAGGAAGAGAAGGAGAAAAAGGAAAGGGAGGGTATGGGAAGGTAGGGGAGGATTTTTGGGTAGAGAGGTAGGTATTAAGGGTGGTGGTTGTGACGGAGGAGGCGGCGAAGGGTGCAAAAGAGAAACTCAAGCTGCCCACTTTGCACTAGCAAGGAGAGAGAAGGAGGGAGGTGGGTAGGGGTCTCATTTGGTAGAGGGTAGTGCAAGGAAAAGGGTGGGTGGTAGTTTGGATGGTGGTGAGGTATGACGGTTGCTATGGCTACATCTAAAGGGGTGGTGGGAGGGGAATTTAAAAGATTCTAAGTAGAGGAAAAAGAAGAAGAAGGAGGATGAGGGGGCTTTTATAGGCAATGGGAGGAGAAAAGACAAGGGGAATAAAGACAAAGGAGTGGGAGCCTGGGAGGGGCAGGCGATTGTCAAGCGGCGATGGTAGGTTGCTTAGGTCTGTGAGGTTCAAGCTCACAGGGGGTAGGGGACTAGACAGAGAAGGAGATGGGGCACACGAGAGGGGTTGTGCAAGGGGGTTTGACATAAAATGGAAAGGAAATGGATGGGGTAGAGAGGGAGAGGATAGGTTGGGCGGTGCAGGTGCAGGGTGGCTTGATGCAGGTCCAAGGAAGAAGAAGAAGAATAAGAAAAGGGAGCAAGCCGGTCGGGTAGGGAGAAAAGAAGGGGGACGGGGCGACCCACATGCGAGGGAGAAGGAGAAAGGAAGGGGCGGTTAGGCTAGCCCAACCGGGGAGGAAATTTATTTAAATAAAAAGAGTACAAAAAATAGTAAAATATTTATTTTAATTTATTAAATAATTATATTCATTTTTAAAAATCATAAGTCCACAAAATAATTAAATTAATAATTGAAAATTTAAATTATTACCAAATGAGGATTAGTTATTCAATTCTAGGTTTTAAAATTTTGGGATATTACAATACATCTTGCACAAGAGTAGGAAAATCATATTCCAAATCCCACATATTATGAAACTTGAAGGGTATCTTACCACTATTTACCCTAATAGTGAATCTTGAAATCATAAAAGAATGGTCTAATATAAGTGGGGTCACAAAGTCGGCAATGGAGTTTGGTTATTTAGTGAATTAGTCACTATTGCCCAAATTTCTATCTAGCGTACTATAAATTATAGAATCACCTAGTTATTTATTAGATCAAGTTTAAAAGGAGGCAAAGTGATGAAGATTGGTAAGGAAAAGTGATTGCAAGCAACTTAGAAAGTCAATCATATCCCCATGGTCAACATGTTCACCTTGTAATATTTTAGCAAAACAAAGCACAATACTCAATTTATACATCAAAATCCCAAGAGAGTTTAGTTAAGTGTTAAGAAGCCATTGCCATAGCTAATGCTTACCACTGCTAGTGTTGAGACCATCAATATTGAACATATGGAAAGATTGGTGGTTATGGAGACTAGTAACCTTGTAGGTGGTGCCTTAAGAGCAAGAAATGGCAACTTAGATTCTAGTCTAATGGATTCCAACCTATCCATATCCTCTCATTGTTATGAAAAGCATAATTAAATACACACTGCTATCTACTATTCAATTTGTTACTAATATATTTGTTTTGTTTTGCTCAAATCTTGTTTTATTGAGTCCTATTATAGTCAACTTATTAGTACTCAACCACACCTTCACTTATTTCTATTTTAGGGGTTTATTCTAACCTCTAGTGTTCAATATACCAATCATTGTGCTAATAATATGTTAGGGTTGGGTAAATTTGCCACCCAAACTACATAGAAGATGCACTAAGTAAGGTTCAAGTGACTCAAGTGCAGTTGTTCCATTATCTAAGATTTCCTCTAACACATTAAACCAGAAAATGTTTGAACATTCACCCATAAGCATTTATCTTGCAACAATGGTTTGATTCTTCCCTATGGAGCAAACTTGATTGCTCACAAGTATAGGTTTTTGTTCAAGTTGAGTACCGATAATTACATATTCCTGGTGTACTAGTTGGTTTCTATAATCCCCCAAAAATTTTAAAAGCCTATAATTTAATAAATTACTTTTATTAGGGATAATTTAACTCTTAAACTTATTTAATTTAATTACGTTGAGGATTTTGCCTTTTAAATTTATTTAACTTAATTATTTTGTGATTTTTAAGTATACCAAATTAGATGTGAGTGTTTAATAAATTAAAATAAATAAATTGCTATTTTACCATACTCATTTTTATTCAAATAAGGTTCAAACCATTATTTTTCTAAAAGCTACCTCTTTAAACTAATCTAATAAGATAAATTACTAAAATTTTAATTATCTACCAAAAATATTATAACTCACCCCATAAGTCATTTTAATTATTTTCTTCCCTAATTATTTTCCTTGAATCCTTTTTCTCCCTTATTTTCCTTTTCTCTTCTTCTCTCCCCCCTCCTTTCTCCCTTCTCTCCCCCGTTTCCCCCGACTGGGCCAGCCCACTGGCCTAGGTCTGTTTTATTTCCCCCGTCTCGCACGCAGGCCGCCCTGCTTCTCCTTCGCCCGAACCGCTCGGCCGGTCGCCCTTCCTTTTTCTTTTCTCCCCTGGACCGACCGGTCCAGCCCCTTTCCCCTCTTCTTCTTTCCCACGCCCCGCTTCAAAATCACCGACCAGCCTTCTACGCCGACCAGCCTTCTGCGCCGCCTGCACACCTTCTTCCTCTCTTCTGCACCGCCTGTCTGTCCCTCCTCGACCGACCGACCACCCCCACACCTCACACAGGCCTGCTCCCGCCCCTTCCTTTCTCCCGACCGAACCACAGGTCTGCCATGGCAGACCAGCGTCCGCCTGCCACCGACGGCCGGCGTGCCAAATTTCTGCCTGCTCGAACCTCCCTCTGCCCCCTCTCTCGATCCTCCCCCATTTTTCGAGCTTATAAATACCTCCACGAGCCCAGCATCGGGCTCTTTCAAAACCCCAGTCCAGAAACCACCCTTGCGCCATCCTCGTTTCAGACAGCCACCTCGTCGCCGCCGCCCTATCCACCCATGATATTCTTCCTTGCATCACCCTCCACCAACCTAGGCCTCCCTCACCCCTTGGTTTGCTCTGCGCGAGCCACCTCGGCCATGCAAAGAGCTCTTCCCGAGCAGCCTTGCTTCGAGCCCCGCCGCCCTTCTCACCACCGCCCACCGCCGGTGCCACCACTTCCAGCACCCCCTCTGCCTTCTAAAACCACCAGGGGAGCTTCCTCTACCTCCCCATATATTCTTTTTCCCCTGCCAGCCTCTCCTCTTCCTTTCTCCTCCCTCCACCATTTCTCCACCACTCTTCTCCCCCAACACTGCCGCCGCCGTGCGCCGCCACCTGTGCCACTTGAACCCCTAGGTGGTTCTCTGAACTCCCCAGCCCCTAAACCCCCTTATACTAATACTAATTATTTTAGTAGTATTATTAGTATTATGCTTAATGTTATTATTATTATTATTATTATTATTATTATTATTATTATTACTATTATTATTATCTCTGCTATTTAACCTAAATTTAGAATATTTATAACTGTTATTATCATTATTAATGGCCTATAACTTTAGTATCTCTATTTTAACATCATTATTGTTATTATTATTAGTCTTACTATTATCATTATTATTATGGTTATTATTATTATTATTATTATTAGTTCCTGATCACTTTTATTAGTATTTCATATATCACTAACCTTACTATCATCATTATTAGTAACATTGAAACTTTTACCATTAATAATAAATATTATTATAATTACTTTAAACTATTATAGCTATTAAGACCTACTTTTTATTAGTAGTAGCATGATTAGCTACCTTAGGAATAATAACCCTACTTTTACTTATAAAAGTAATATTATTATTGTTAGCCCTAATGGTAAGTTGTGATAAGGGTAAGGTAGAAATAATGGTGTGTTGGTTAGAGGGAAGTTAATCCATAGTTTTCCCTCTTATAGGCGAATCAAGTCAAAACCCGGAGGAGGCGTAGGAACGTGCTCCAAGACCGGTGCCGTATTAGGTAAGGATGTGGCTAAGGTTCCTACGTGTTATGTGACTTGTATGCCTTGAATGCCTCATATATATATCATGTCCTGTTGTGTATCACATGATTGTCCTTAACGTATTTTATGTGTAGCGCAGCTTGGAGTTAAGGTATGTGGTATGTGTTTTTCTTGTGACATGAATGTGATATCCCTACGTGGTGATTATGATGTGCTGTGACATGATGTAACCCTCTAGGACATGCATGTTAGGGTGATTATTATTATGGCATGAGGTTGACCAAATTGAATAAGGGATGAGAACGATGCATGGAAAATTCTAGGGTTGTATGGGAACTTCGAGAGTTTGCATGGGTGGAATAAAATTGGCATGAGGTTGACCAAATTGAATAAGGGATGAGAACAATGCATGGAAAATTCTAGGGTTGCATGTGAACTTTGAGAGTTTGCATGGGTGGAATAAAACTAGCATGAGGTTGACCAAAATGAATAAGAGATGAAAACTATGCATGGGAATTCTAGGGTTGCATGGGAACTTCGAGAGTTTGCATGGGTGGAATAAAACTAGCATGAGGTTGACCAAAATGAATAAGAGATGAGAACTATGCATGGGAATTCTAGGGTTTGCATGGGAACTTCGAGAGTTTGCATGAGTTGGATAAAACTTGCATGAGGATGATCGTTACATGAGAAAAGTTGTATTAAAGTTTAAATAAGCTAAGGGGAGAGTTGTGGAGCGTTTGGAGACTTGGGATGAAAAATAATACGTAGGTTGGTGTAAGGGTATATAAGGGACCCGATTAGGGTTTTAGGAGAAAGTAGTAATCTGGGAAATGTGGAAGTGAAAATTATTAAGGGAGAGTGGAGTATGGGTTAAGAGTGGAAATTGTTGTATAAGGGGTGATTATGGGTGTCATGGGAGAGAAGCGATATTGGGTGAAAAAGAGAGGGGTTACTTGTGGGAGAAGAAAGGTGCTAGGGTTGAAGTGGCCAACTAGGGTTTTTCGGTCACATGTGGAATCGAGGGGTAAAGCGATATGATTTGGGATTGGATCTAAATGAGATGAGGAGTGGGACTATAAATGGAGTAATGGTAGTGTAAGTGAGAGAAAGTTGGGCCACATAGGTCCAATTAGGGTTTCCAAGGGAAAACCCTAGAGGGAGATAGCATGTGGAGTGGATGTCACGAGGTGTTGGGCCTTAACCCACACCCTTAAGAGTTGGTTTTCATTATGTGTAAGAGTAAAGGGGAGTAGATATCGAGGTGTGATAAGGGGCGCAAGTGTCCCAGGATATGGGACGGGCCCTCTTGGGAGGATAAGTGTGGATATAGTTAGCCGTGCATGTCAAGGGTAAAATAATTTCAAATAAGATATGTTAAGACACTAATCACTTAAAGAGAAAGATGTTGAGCCGGACCCAGACCGGTCCACCGACAAATAATAGTGGTTAGGGCCGGGGTGCCCTACATGATCGGTCCACCGGCTATAATAGTGGTCAGGCGCGTTTTGCCCTGCATGATTTCCGGTCCACCGGCTATAATAGTGGGGGATTCTGTGCTCAACAAACCGAACATAATAATGATAAGACATGGGAAAGACACGAAGTAATTACAGTGAAACATCATGTGAGTTGGGGCCAGACCGGTGCACCGGCGAATAATAGTGGCCATGAGCGTTTTGCCCTGCATGACCGGTCCACCGGCTATAATAGTGGGGTTTCCGCACTCACATGAATTGATAAAGACTATGATGTGAATCGACTATATTTACCAGAGATCTAAAGAATAAGTTTATCCGGACTGTAGCTAGCCTTTATCATCTTTTTACTACATGTTGCTCACGTGATTATGCCATGTATACTGTGTTGGGTGTTTTGTATGCCGATGGTGCACTGTCGTATGTACAACAAATTTAACAAATAAATCCTAATCCCCAAATACGTAGTATATGGCAAGAAGGAGTCGAACCCACAAGGAATGACGTTTTAATCACTAATTTTGCTATTGATGTTATAAACCCATTGGTACAATTTCATTGATTCCTAACTAAATTCAATTATACTAAAGCTTTAACCACGACTTTACAATTAGGGGAGGATTGAATTGATGATGGAATTAAAAAATCATACATTCACATAAAAGAATGATTCTAAATAGTTTAATGTTGACTTAAGAAATTCAGAATAATAATTTCTATACTTCCTCTCGACCTTAATAAATTGAATATGCTCTCAATTTATTTTTGCATCCAATTAATAACCTAGGTTACGAACACTAGATTCAATTAATAGTAGCATTATGAACGGGAAGTAGCCAACTACAATCATAATCACAAAAGCTCGGATCATGCAATTGTACGAATTAATGGTCTTTTTGCTACTACAGACAAATTAATTAACAATTACGGATTAATTTCATTGTCTTAACAAAGATTAAATTCTAAACCAAATAGGTGATCAACCTAATCAGTTCAAGAATCTTAATCTATGATATGGAATCATTCAATTCAGACCATTAATTCAATTAAACATCATGTAGAATCAAACATTGAAATTATGAAATGATAATTAAGTTATGATTCCATCTTCAATTCATCCTACCCTGTTCTACTTACTCAAATTTCTGCATATTCACAATTCATACATTTATACAGAAATATTAAAAATTAATGACAATAACACATTCACAAATTATATTATTTCAACAATTAGATAACAACGAAAGGATCACAAGTAAAATTGCATAAAAATCACTTAAATTCTGCAAAATAGAAATACAGAAATTAACAAAGGAATAGAGAAACTTATCAATTGAAGTGCAGAATGTCAAATCATCAATAGAATTCAAGAAGATCAAAGATTGGAATTGTGCATTACATGTATATTCTAAAGGAATAAAGGGAGAAAAATACATTCGATCCCTCCTTTCGATATCCCGAACTCTGTTTTATATCCCATTTTTATCAGAAACAAGTTGCGTGGCAGTTATACATTTTTAACTGAAAACACGGTCCGTGTTTATGAAACACGGGACCCCCGTGTTTTCTTCCAACCGTTCTGCTGACAAAGTTTTACCGACCGCCATTCGGGACTAATAACACGGTCCGTGTTATGGAAACACGGGACCCCCGTGTTTTCTTCTCTTGCACTCAATTCCTTTGAAAGTTTGAGCTTCACTTCTCTTGATATATTTGTTCCTTTTCCAACTTTGCTCTCCTTGATTCGGCATTTCTTGATGTGTTTTCTACTTGATTTCTTCTTCTCATTGATTTCTCCTTGAATTTCTTCAATTCTTTTCTTTCCTGTAAAACTTATTCAAAGGAGGAAAACTCGACGAAAAGATTAAATCTAGTAGAAATTATGAGGGATAAATGATATTTTTAAATATGAAAATAATCAATAAATCTCATCTATCAGCCGACCTTAGCGCACCTGCTACCTTACTCAGTATCGGACCCGTACTGATACTACCTTGGTTGAATGGGTCCTGTGATGATCCACTGATGGTGGGGAGCAGACCTCCTGTGCAGGTTTACGCTCGGATACTATTTTGGGGTAGAAGGCTTGACTCGAGAGAGTAGGCAATCCGGATATTGATCCTTCAGGATTTGTTTTGTTTAGCTGTATTTTGTATTACGTTTCCCGTTTTGAAGAATGTAATCTGGGGTTGAAATCCTAAATCGTATTCTAACTTCTGTTTGACTTATATCTTATTAATGATTTATGTTAAATGTCGTCTTATGTTTTATGATACTTCGTACTTAATGTTGATCGGATTTAGCCTTAGCACTTAGTACTGGAACGGTAGGAGTGAACCGGCCTGGTACTAAGTGTGGCGGTAACGTCCCCGAGTTTACAATTTTATCCTTCGCTTTCGCTAAACCTTTGATTTAAACAAAATTTTTCAGTATTAAATTTGGAGGTGTTACAGTTTCCCACAATCACATGTTGTTGTCGGACTACCTCAAGTGTTTTCCTCTTACGCATTTGTACCTTTTTTTGGATTTCTCACTCTGTGCTTTCTAATAATGAGTTGTAATGTGCCCAAACTTCTTATAGCAGGTGCAAACTTAAGGCTTCCATCCATAGATAATTTGTTTCTAATTGATTCTACCTCGTGGAATCTTAATAGGAATAGTAATAGGAAGGTCTATATGGGAATTCACCTCAACCATAATCCTAGGAAAGGAAATCCTTGCCTGAGATATTATAACTGCATCAATAAAGATAGGAGTGGCCAAAAAGTTGCTAATAGACTAAGGGCATTATGAGACCACATAGGCAAAGATAATATTAAGAGTTTGATCCATGTACAAAAATATTGAAACTTGTCAATATTGAATTCAAAGTCCTTGGGTCCATTGTTTCAATATTAAAGGAAATCTAAAAAAAAATCCAGGAACAGTAAGTATGAATAGTATCATAATATGCTTGGTTGTGAAACATGGACAATAAGAATCCATCATCATGGTAATGGACTCGAGGGGTGGTAATATTGCCCTAATTAGCTTTAATATAGTTAACCATATGTTTAAACAAAGGAGTGAGATCAAAGACACAGCCAATGAGTAAGGTTTACCAATAAGAAATCTTTCAATTTTGGTCTCTCTCATCAAGATTTATAATAAAACCATTCATAATAGAAGATGGGGCATAAGCTAGATGGAGTATGTGATTAGGCTTGTGATTATCTATTAATTTATCCTTATAATTTACCTTATTATGCCATAGATTAGCAATAGTCTATTGTGGTGGATTTACTAATGGGTTACTTTTAAGAATGATTGGTAAAAGAGTTTAACCAAGTGTCAGGGTGAGAGATTGAACCCCCATACCAACAAGGGTTAGGAGGTGTAAGCTGTTATACCCCAAAATTTTAAAATCTAAAATTTAATAATTTAATCCTAAAGTATTAATTTAATTATTTTGTGGACCTTTGATTTATAAAAAGGGATAGTATTATTTAATAAATCAAAATAAATAATTTATTATACTATTTTATTTAAATAAATTTCCATACCCATAATTTTACTATAATTATCCTCTTAAATTTATACTTTAAATTTTGAATAAATAATTTTTTCCATTAACCTAATTTCTAATCCTAACTCTAAAAATTATTTTGTTTTTTCTTTTCTTTTCTTTCTTTTCATTCCTTTTTTCTTTCCTTTCTTTCCTTTCTTTCTTCTTAGGTCAACTGACCTCCTCCTTCATTTTACCCCATTGGGCTACCAAGCTTTCTCCCCCATTCCTTCTCCTTTTCCCGCATGTCCAACCTACTCTCGCCCCCTTACTTTCTTTCTTTTCCTTCTTCCTCCCCCCGTTAGGCCATCCCAGCTCTCTCTTCCTTTTTACTTTTCTCCCTCACACGAGTTGGCCTTCCCACTCCCTTTCTCCACTGCCCTACCTCCTTCTTTCTCTTCCCCTTGCTCCTTCTTCTCCCCTGCAGCGTTGAGCCAAACAGCCCCTAAACTTCGCTTGTAACCACCATCCTTCCTTGCACCTGTAACCCCAACATGCCCCTCTCTCTCCCATCCCTTTTCCTTCCATTTTTGACCATACACGCCCCCTTCAACTCCCCTTCATGCCCCCCTTTTCTTTCCCTTTCTTCTTCCTATCCCTACCACACTGAATGCCAACCTTCCCACTCCCCCTGCACCCACCTAACCCATGCGTCTCTCCCTTCTTCCCTCCTCTCCTCTTCTTTTTCTTCCCCTTCTCTTCTTCTCCTTTGCTCCATCTCTCCCCCTTGAGCCTTTCTCTCCCTACCCGATTACCCATTTCTTTCTCCCTTCCACTTTTCCCCTATTTTGTTGTGTCACCCCTATCCACCTTCTCCGCTGCCTAAAAGACCACCACATCGGCTCCTCTACCTCCCCTAATTCCTCCCTACACCACCCCAAGCAGCCACGCCCTTCATCTGTAGCTAACTCCCCCTATTTTTCCTTCCTTTTCTCCTCTCAACCCTTTCCCTACACTCCACCTTGCGTTGCCTATTTCCCCTCTTCCATCATCACTAAAGCCACCCAATGGCCACCTGATATCCCCTAATAACTCCCTACCTCACCTTGCTCGAAATCCCTCTGCATCCCTTCTTTTCTCCCCCTTCTTTTCCCTTCTTCCTCATCTCCCTCATCTCCCTCCCTTCTTTGCACCCTCTTTCCAGCCACTATCTTCGCAGCCTTGAGTCACCACTCTCCGACCCCGAGCCACCACCTACACTCTACCACTCGTCCTACATCCAACAACCAACCCAACTCCCCTCAACCACCTTACCCAAACCTTCTTCCCCTTTTCTTTTATTTTCAATCCTTCCCCCTCACCCTTACATGTGCACATGATGTACTCACATTGCTCATGCAGCGTGATTAAGCTATCCCATTTTAGCTTATTTAACTAGTTTTAAGGCAAAATATAGTTTTTTAATAATATGTATTTAATAAACATTTTTAGTAAAAACATTATTCTTTTAATTATCTACTAATAATATGTTATTTGTGACATTATTTTTAGCTACAATTTTTACTAATCAAAGCTTAAGCTTTTAAACTAGAATGCTGGTAAAGTTTGATTGTTACAAGAAATAAGGTAACTGTTATACCCTACTAAAATGTTTGTGTTTACTTATGCTAGCACATTAGGATTTTGGTATGTGTTTTGTATGTATGCAATGTATTTCTAATTATCTCATAATTTTTGATGTTGTATTGAAAGGTAGAAGAAAAGTATCCTATCTTGTATGTAATGTGACTTGTATGGAAGTAGTGGTTAAGAAAGGAGATTGATGTTAATAATGATGTCATGTGCATATGCATATTATGCTAAGTAAATATGGACACTTGTAGTAGAAATAATGTTAATATGAGCCCTAGGGGTATTTTGATAATTTAGACATATCATAATGTTTAAACCTAAATGAAATGTTTAATGTGTTATATTTGATGCTAAAATGGAATATGGAAGATTAGCGGATTATAAATATAAGTGTTAGTAGAAATATCCATATATATAGCCTAGGGTTAATTTGGTAATTTCCATGTATAGTATTGATTATTATAATGAAACTTCATGCTAAGTGTTGTGGGATGTGTAGAATGATGATAGGAGGTTTTAGCATAAAAAAATACTTGTTCCTTCATGGAAAAAGTTATTTTATGTTCTAGGGACATTTTAGTAATTTTGCATGAAATGGTTATTTTGGTAAATTTACAAGTAAGTAGGGTAATTTGGTAATTTTGCAAGTAAAAATGGTATTTTGGTAATTTTATAAGTAAGAAGGGTATTTTAGTAAATTAACAAGTAAGAAGGACATTTTAGTAAATTGACAAGTAAGAAGGAAATTTTAATAATTTGACAAGTAGAAGGCATTTTAGTAATTTCACAAATAAGAAGGGTATTTTAGTAATTTGGCAGGTAAAAAAGGGTATTTTAGTAAATTTTCAAAAAAAGAAGAAGGGTGTTTTAGTAATTTCGTAAGTAAGAATGGTATTTTAGTAATTTTATAAGTAAAAGGGGGTAATTAGTTCAGTTTGTATGTAATATGACAATTGGTCTAATGAACTTTCACGATAAGTAATAAGTGATGTTAAATAAGAGAATAAGGGTTTATGGCCTTAGTATCACGTGTTCAAGTATAATCATGTACACTATAAGACTAGGGTTATTTTAGTAAATTGGAGTGTATCATAATGAGTATGTATGGTTTAGGGGTAAGTCGATAAATTATGTTGGGTTATGATGTTAATTCCATAAACATGCAAAAGGTGCCTTAATTGTTAATTATGCATGGAAATGTGCATTAGTTGTTCTAAAAGTGTTTGCTAGGTTTTTGGTTAAATGACCATTTGGTGTAGGGTACTTTAACTTCATAATCAATAGTATAATCATGATATGGTGACCTATTATGGCTTGTTGATAAATAAAAATGAATTATGTGATGGAAGTGGATGATAAGAGGAAGCCTTAGCCTTAAAGGCATTTTTGTCATTTTAACCTAAGGTGCCTAAGCTAAGTATTGGAACTTAGGATGGCCTTAGTTGACTATTTAAGTTAATATGGACAATAATACTAATAATGATTACTTAATAATAATGGAAACAAATAAAAATGATTAAGTATGTGGTTGATGTGTTTCTTGTGGTCACCTTAATTAGGACATATATACTTAAAGTGAAAGACCCCGAGATCGAAAATGGTGGCTCTTTAGGGGTTGCTACCCTATAGACGTGGTTTAGCCGACTATTATTCTGGATTTTGTTAGTGTGCCTTAATACCCCAGCTAGGCAGTACATCTTATTCTATTTAGCTCTATGGACATGCTTAGGGGGTATGCATACTTATGAATTAGGTGCCTTTGTTGGTAGGATACTATGTGTCTTCGTGCACCGGTGCGACCAGGGTATCTTTGCATCCCTAGGTTGATAGTTGGAGGGTACTATACTGCTCGTATGCTCCAGTATGACCAATGTACCTCTGCGTATCTAAGTTCGTGATCTCCACCTCAAATTAAATAAATAGAATTGGTGTGCTAATTAAATGGAAAGATACTAATCACTTACAATAGAACACCATGTAGGTTAGGACCATATAGATTTTATCATTTGTACAGGTTTTCCAGTTATAATAGTGACCAAGTGCGTATTACCTTAGATATTGTATATGTTTACTAGTCCACTAGTTATAATAGTAGCCATGTGTGATTTACCTTAGAGTTGGATATCTTGTGCTTGTTCCACCGATTATAATAGTGGATTCTCCAAACCTACATGGATATAATTCGAGAGATGATTATGTTTAATATCTAGTTAATGGCTTAAGCCCAAATAATGATGATTTTACTGTGATGACCTATTGTTATGGTATGATAGCGGTCTTGGTGCCTGGCTTAAAATTGAGTGGTGGTATGTATTGATTGAATGTGATGTTGGAAACTTAATTATACTACAAAGAGCTTCACTTGGATGCTCTCTTGGTATGCATTGTTAATGCTAAGTGAATGAACCTTGTGATATATGATTTTTAAGTACGAGCCCATCCTAATGTTTATTGTATCTCTTTCCATGTATATGTGTAATCTATTGTTCTTATGTTTGGATTAATATGTTGCATGTTGGCCCTACCTTTTAGTTCTTTATAAAGGGTTACTCAATACTGTAGTATTGAAGGGTTTCTTTTGTAGGTCCATGCCTATTTAATGGGTAGTGTCCCTCGCAAATTAGCCCGCAGGTATTTCCAGGCTTTATTATCAGGTTAAGAGTGTAGGACTATCCAGGAAGATTTCAAGATTTTCCTTTAAACTCTTATATTCCCCTGTTTAATGATCTTTATTCTGTAACTACTAATAGTGGATATTATTCTTGTAATGCATTTAACATGCTACTCTGATTTAGTTTTGTAATCTTGGATTTGTCTAAAATTTTCTCTCTTCCTTTTTAAGCCTTATCACTTGGTACAACAACGGTGGAAGGAAATTGGTCTAGTACTAAGTGTGGTAGTAACATATCCAAAATTTACTGTATTTGCTTCCGCTCAAATTTTTATTAAATAAAAATTTTTAATAGTGAATTTTAGGAGTGTTACAAGTATTACCAATTTTGGGCACTAGACAATCGTACAAGTTTAGGTTTCAATAGCCATGATTTCCTCGGTAGGTGGAGAAGATACAATATGTGTTACAGCCAAACCCTTTGTAGGTGTCCTCATTGAATCAAGCACACCAAATTCTTCTTGATTCGAATCAATGCATAAGTCATTTGATTTATGAGTACAGCCGCTAGAATCCATAGTCGCCTTGCCTTTATTATCACAAGAGATAGACATTTGCACTTTTTATTGATGTGAATTTTTTTGGCATAAAATACACATTATTACATTATGCAACACATGTTTGACTTTTTTTTTCAAAAAAACAAACACACATTTTAATGGTTGTGAATACATATCTTGCAAGTGGAATACATGTTTGATATTAAATATAGATTTTACATAATGATAATACACATTTTAATGAATAAAAATACACATCTCACAATTGGAACACATGTATGATGTCAAACACACATTTTACAAGATAATAATATACATACTATATAACAAGTACACATTTTAATGGATAAGAGTGCACATCTCACAATTGGAACACATGTTTGATATCAAATACATATTTCATAAGTATATAATACACATTTAAATGGATACCAAATACACATTTTAATAGATACAAATACACAAATCACAACTGGAATTCATGTTTTATATCAAATACATATTTAACGGATAATAATATACATCTTAGATAACGAGTACACATTTTTTGGGAAATAAATAATGTTTATAGTAGTTATATAAATAATATATATTTAGGAGAGAGTGAAAACAAAACTATAAGAGCATTAACATTGGAGAACTCCAAAACTAGTTCTATAAATACATGTTGGTAGAAAATGTGTTATGGAACCAATTAAAGACCCATTCCAATTTTACATCCACGTCTTTCATTCCATAAACTTTCTATTTATACCCCACATGATCTATATACAATAATTATTTATTTACTCCTTTTCATTAATATTTACTTTGATACTATTAATTATAATTGTAATATTTATTATTAATTGAAATTATGTTAAATGTAATTAAAATTATCATTAATATTTTCTACAATTATTACACAAATTATTATATTTCTTTGATATTTATTATTAAATGGTGTTAATAATTAGATTAATTAATATAAGGTATCAATGATTATTATATATAGGTGTAACATTAATAAACTTATATTTAGTATTGATAAAATCATTAATATACAATATGATTATCTATAAACTAATTATAATTTTCTATATATATTTAATATTAATAAAGGTATTATCTACATATTTAATATTAATCGGCAATCAATATGTAATCAAAATAATTTCATTAGTAATTAGAATCACTAACTTATAGTATTAATATTTAGTATCTATATATTTCATTTTAATAAAATCATTAATACATAGCAGTATTATCTAACTACGAAAATTATTAGATATTAATCAAATATAGAAGCATTTCAATAAAGTGATTGCATTTTTGTTATAATATGAAATATATAAAGGAAATGCAACAACACTATGAAATACATAAAGGAGATATAATGACATCATAAAAAGGGGGAAGGATGAGCATACAATACATGAATCATGAAATGGCATGCATAATGAAAACCAAACAACTAAAGAAACAAGTTTGAGTTCTAAGAACCTTGACTGAAATGTTATCAAATATTCTTAGTATATCATTCTTCAAGTGATTACTTTCTTTCTTGTTTCACACTCCTGTTATATTACAAATATATTCCTTGTGCTTTAGAGCATGCTCATTGAAATATTTGAATGTTAAACTATTCTCACCCTAATCATAGTTAGAAACATTAAGGACAAACCCGTATATGTCAAGATCTTCCACCACAGTCATATTATGTAAAATGATACATATTTTTATAATAATTACTAATGTTTCTACCTTAAATATACATGTTGTTTGTCAAACAATTGTGAATTATGCTAATAGGACTCCGAAAACACACTTAACATCTTTTCTTATTGGCTCTTGAAGTTTAGCTAACGATTTAGCCTTATCACTTTGTGGAAGCCATATCAACTAGAGGAATGTGTTCCACAATAGATAGATACCATTGGTTAGGTAGTAGATCATGTCGTATTGGTTATTGTTAATCATAAAGTTTATAAGTGGAGATTTTCCATTGTAAATGTCAGTGCACACAATATATTATTTGAGATATTGATATCATTACATGTTTTGGGTGTGCCATAGTACTCATGCTAGATCCACAAGTTATAAAAAGTAATAACATCTAAAATAATAGTTATATTCCTATTTGCATGAGAAATCTGGCCTTTCCATGCAATTGGACAATTTTTCCATTCTCAATAAATACTATCTCACATACTAAGAAACTCATGTAGTTTCCCATCATGATGCAATTGTTGAAGGTCTAACAGGGTAAGCCTCCTCAAGCATCTCCTTCAAAAACATTGAATATAGCTTTAGCAAACTTATTAAGATTTTTTAAAGTTAACAATATGCCAATGCGAATGTAATCATCATTGTTAGCATCTGATGACCCAAAGGCAAGCTTAAGTGTTGATAATCACATTTTTCCATTTTCTAACTATTTTTGTTGGGAAGTATAGATTTTTTCTACAACTTTCATTATTTGAAGGGATGCATATATTCTCATCAAATTTATTAACAAAATTGTTCATTGATAAAAGTAAGGATATGAGAAAAGTAGTCAAAATTGAATCTCTTGTATTTGATAAGTGGATTGTTGTTTATCCACCTCATATGAGCCTTTTTTTTGTGGTTGCTAATACTTTTTATTTGTTGCGTTAGCCTAATAATACAATGTCGATGAGAATCAAGGTCAAACATAAAATCAATTAGCATTCTTTAAGCTTTTAGTACTTGGTTGAGAGGCATATAAATTTCTTCGTCACTTTTACTATTGTTTGGGACATTTAGAATTCTTATTTCCAAATGAAGACATATTATGCAACTTCATCTTAATGAGTGGGAAATAGAAGATGATGATTTACTTGATATCTTAGGTAGAGGGTTATATATAAAACTGATAAAAATAGATAGTAATAATATAGAGGGGTACATCAACATAACCTATGTGAAGGAAACATAATCATGTTAATAATAGAGACAAAAAAAAAATGGACAACTTTTCTGCTCATGCCTTACCTTTTATTCATTGAAACCAAAACCTATGTGATAGATATAATTATAAACTAATGTCCATGTGGAGGTAACAATGACTATCATTTTTTTAATGAGATAACACAATCACATATGATACCAATAAAGTATATATAAAACCAAACACTATATAAAGATAAATTAATTCCATGTGAAACAGTAATGGTTGTCATCATCAACATCAGATAACAATTGTGACAAGAATGAAGGATAAGATGATTCTAACATGTTTAATAATTTTAAATGATAAACATGAGTATAACACTAACCTATAGGCTTCATGGCAATATCACTTAAATAAATCCCCCCATAAACTTAGTCCTTGGTTGAATTTATATTGTTTGATGGATTTTGGGTTTGAGAAAAGTTTATGGGTACTCAAATTAAGTTGTAAAATTCATAAATTTTTCATTTTGAAATTAATGGGGATGTAACACCCCCATTTTGCACTCTCAAAAGTTTTGATTTTGAAAATATTTTAGGCAAGAAAAATAAGAAATTCATGTTATTTTGCCATGCCTAACATAGAAAATGTACAAACCATAGAAAGATATCCTATACCTTCCAAAAACAAAAGAACATGTTATTACAAGAAAACATGAAGAAAATATTATTACAAAAAAAAAAGAAAAGAAGAATCATGTTTTTATAAGGAGATATAGAATTATCACACTTAAAGCCGAGGGGAGACATACTACGCATGCCAACACAACTACTATTCTTGTAATTCATACTTTCATGACATACCTTTTACATTATCATGGATCACACCATACTATTTATACATACATGTACTTGTTATATACTATTTAGAATAACACATACGAGATCAATTTATTATTATTTCCTTTATTAATTTTGATCATATAAATCCACTTCACTTATTTTACTAAGAGGGTAAACTCTTTTCTAGGGAAACTTGAGTAGTTGATTGTGATCTTTACTTCATGGGTTAATGATCCTTCTACTAATTAGGACATTATAACATTAAGTATCGATATCTCCTATAGAATTTGTAGGTATCCTATATAGTAAAAAAAGACATTTACCAACATTCATAATGTTAGTTAAACTATGATATACCTCATAGGTTGACCCAAAATTAAACTATACTTTTCTTCCCAACTCAATCTTTTTCTTGAATTAACAATGTAGTTCACAACTCATTTCATGTATGTATACCACTTTCAAAATTTTAAATATTCATCACAAATGCTATTCACAAGACAAAAAATGTCAAATTATAACTAGAGTTATTATGGAAAAAGCTTAGTGTAATACCCCATTTTTAGAAATGATAATTATAAATTAATAATCCTATGATTATTTATAATTATTATTTTAGGATGTTTAGTATTAAAAGTGTTATTATTATTCATATTATTACGATGATTTAGATATAAAAATAATTATGTTCAAATTTTGATAGAAATTGACTATTTATTTTAATCCTAATTTATACCCGTAAATCTTATCTTAATTGTTTTATTAATAACTGCTAGTTGTAACCCGAAATAAATTCCTAAAATTTATTTTTGTTTATTTTATATTTTATTTAAAATTATCATAGATCGGATTATTTTTCTCTAGATTATTTTTCTACCCAATACCGTAATTTATTCGAACTAAATTTAAAATAAAAATATAAAATATATTTTTCTTCTCTCTCTCCCTCTGCCAATTGCAGTCCCTTCCCCTTAAATACTCTCCCCATATCCCTCATTTTCTTACTTTACTCAACCATTGCCTCATCTCTACATTTATACATACATATACACACTACACTCACACACTCCAAATAGCCCCCCAAACCACTATTCCTTCAGCAGCTCCCCTCTCCCTATTTCATTCGGTTCTTCCAACCAAACAAGCCCCTGCATATAACACACGCATACACTCTTTAACCAAACAACCCATTTCCCCTTTCTTCTCTCTCCCTCTGTTTTGTTACCTTCCTAGCTCCCCTAACCATTTTGTGTAGCCTCATCCTCGTCCAGCAACAGCAACCGACCATCCCAGTGACCTTCCGGTATCCTCGACCTTATGCATCACCTTTCCCACCACATCATCACACAACACCGCCACTCCCTCACCAAACCACCCTCTAGCGTAGCCTCCTAGCAGTTGACCACCACCTCCACCAAGATTGGAGCAACCCCTTCACCGGTGCACCATTTTGCTTGACCAAACGCAACCCAACCTGCTCCCCTTCCTCTTCATCTCCAGCCCTCCACTACCCTTTCCCTCTCTCTCTATTTTTGTTTGATTCTCTAGCCCTCGACTAATCCAATCGTCCACCACCAAGTACCCCATCACAACAGCCAACCATCTCCACCCTTCCTCCTCTTCATTCTCCTTCTCCTACAACACCACTTTGCAGCCACCAAACCTACCCCACCATTCTCCTCCTCCATTTTTCCCGCAGCCGACCAACACCCAACCTCCTAGCCCATCGCAACCCCATCGCCCAATAGTGGTAGTGCTGAGTATCCTTCACCCCGTCACCACCAGCCTCCAGTGTAGCACCCAGCCCAACTATCTCCACCAGCTTTGCTGACCACCACCACTGCTACCCTCTCCTATCCCCTACCTTGCCCAGCCAACCTCCCTACAACCCCCTTGTTTCCCTCATGCAAGCTCGCGCTGCATGTGTAACGCGAGTGAATTATTTTACCCCATGAATATTTGGTACCTATATTAAATGTAAGAGTATTTTGGTAATTTTAAAAAAATAAATATTTTTTATATTACAATTATTATTTTATTTGATAGATATTAATCGGTTATTTGTGGTATTATTTTTAGGTACGGAATTTGATTAGCAAAACCTAATAATTTTTAGTGCATACCGCTAATTTTATATTTTTGTTGGAATTTAGGTAACTGTTATACTCTACTATAATAAATATTGCGTGATAGCATATTAAGGTTTTTGGTGTATGAAATATGTTAAGCATGATTTATTTTGATATAATTATGTTTTAATTATTATTATTATGAAAATGGATAAAACAAGCATGTTATCTGATGTAAAATATTTCGGGTACAAAAGTATAATTAAAAATAATTCTAATGATGGAAAAATATGTGATATGAAAATTATGTGTAAAATAATAGGCTAAACATGCTTAAATATAATTGTGGAATAATTATTATGGATGTGTGTTGTAGGGGCAATTTAGTTATTTTTATGTATTATGGTATTTATCGGAAAAATTATGTCTAATATGTATTATCTATTGTTGATTATGCGATCTTGTGTTTTGTACGATTTAAAAGTGTCTGAAAGGGTTTTGTACGCAGAAATAGGTGTTAGGGTAAAATGATCTTTTGACATAGCTGATAAATCAAAATTTCATAATAAATAATTAGATTATTTCTGAAATGCCCCGAAAATTTTTCATTTTAAAGATTATATTTAAATAAGGTTTTATTTAAAAATTTAATTTAATAAATTATTTTTACTAAAATAAAAGGAAATTTAGTAGGACAAATTAATAAGAGATTTTATAAAAATGTTAGGTAAAGGAAATTTGGGTATATTATCTAATTAAAGATTTTAATTTGAGAATTTATTTAAATAAATTATTTTATTCAAATTAAGAAAGAGAAAATATTTGAAATTAGTGTTAATTTTATAAATAATTAAATTAAATAAAATTTGAGTGATTTATTAAATCAAAATGGAAATTTTGGAAAATCTTTTAAAAATCCTAATTTAGCCTAAAAAGGAATTTAAACATTATTTTATTTAAATATTACTATTTTTAAATACCCTAAATATTTTAATTAATTTATTTAACCTAACCTTCTTATTATTTTTCTCTCCTCCTTTTTCCTTTTTCCTTCTCCTTTCTTTTTCTTTATTTTCCTTCTTCTTCTTTCCTTTTTTTCTTTTTCTTGCCGAACTAGGCCTCGCTCGCGACCCAGTCTTCCTTTCCTTTTCTCCTTTCCTTCAGCACGGCCCGGCCCACGCGGTCATCCATCCTTCCCCCTCTCCACGCTGCGTTTGGGCTCTTATTACTCTCGAACGCTGCGTTTGATTTTCAGTTTTTTACCGTTGCGCGCCAGCCCCCGGAACGCCATTCTTTATCCTTTTTACACCCAAAACTCGTCGTTCTATTTAAACGGCATAACCCTCGCGCTTGACTAGCCCGGTATCCTCTCCTTTTCTCCTTTCCTTTCTGCGCCGAACTGCCCGGTCCAACCTTCCCCATCTTCTTCTTCCTCTCCCACCCGACGCCATAACCGCAAGCTTCCTCCTTCCCCCGAAAATGGCGCCGCCGGCTACACGTGTCGCGACCGGTCTTTCTCCCGCCCATTTTCTTCCTCTCGGCACACTCTTCCATTTGAACTGCCCCACTAACCTTTTCTTCCCCACGTTTGCCCCCATTTCCCTCTTCAAGGTCGGGCAAAATTTAAAAAAATTTGCCACCCGATCGACACCATAACCATCCCATTTCTCACCAGCTTCGACCTCGTGATAACTCCTACAACTCGATTCTACCCTCCACCACTATAAATACCCCGCATTTGGCCTGAAATTGAGCTTCCTTTTTCCCGAAACCCTAAGCACCAGTCTGTGCTCCACCTTGACTTTAGACGCTTCGTTCTCCTCCGATAGCCAACCTAGTCGCCTCTTTTTCATCCCAAACTCTTCCCCGAAACGCCATCTAATTAACTAAACTATTTTCAACCTTCGATTCTCCTTGCACATGCCTCCATAACCTTGCAAAGTTGGCTAGTTCTATCGATAAAAATTTATATCCCGAAACCTTAAACCACCATCCACCACCACATCCGCCATTTATTCCACCCTCTAAACCACTCAATATCTCCTTCTAAGTCTCCTCCACTGACCCATAAACTTACTTTATTTTTCTCCTTTCCCCTTACATCTTTTTCTTCATTTTCACCCCTTTTAGATCACTTTTCCGGCCACCTCCGGGCATCACCGTCGGTGCCACCCTTCCCCTCTAATTCAAGGTGAAACCCTAGACCTTTTAAACACTTCCTTTCGATTTATTGAAAATTATTCTGCTTTTATCCTAATTTTTAATGTTAATTCAATTTTAATAATAATAATAATTATTATTATTATTATTATTATTATTATCATTATTATTATTGTTATCAACTGAATCCTAATTGCTAAATTTTTTTGACAGGTTTGGGAGTATTCTTGAGTTAGATAAATTATTAATCTCAAATTTTGGTTATTTAATGGAATTATTACATGTTTACTATTATTATTATTATTAATATTATTATTATTAGTGTAATTATTTATTTAATATTGTAATTATTTCAAGAGGGTTAGAAACCTAAAATTTTAATTAATTCTTACACCTTTTCTTTTTATTACTATTATTAATATTTTTAAAATTATTACTAATTATATTATTATTATTATTATCTTTATTAACCTTTATATTATAATTATATATATATAATATTAACATCATTATTACATTTTTGAATAGTGTTATTATTAAATAGAGTGGTTTTGAAAGCCACCTTGTAATTTTAAGAATTATGGTAGTATTAATATTAATATTAATATTCTACTAATAAGAGTATTATTAATAATTCTTTACTATAATTATTATTATTATTATTATTATTATTATTATTACTACTACTACTACTACTACTACTACTACTACTATTTTGGTGAAGGGTAGAAACCCTTATATCACCCCTTTCGAATGAAAATAATAAATTATTTGTATTTTTTTAGTAATATTTTGTATAGTTAATTATTTTGTAGTATTGTCTTAATTAAAAACCAAATCTTAGTATAAGTTAGAAAATAATAAAATTTTATAAGGGAGCCTAATTCTAGTATACTTTTATATAATAGGTGAACCCGGTCAAACCCCTCAAGTGGAATAGGAATGTGCACCAAGATCGGTGACAATTTAGGTAAGGGTTTACTAAGGTCATTTGTGTGTTTATATGCATTATGTATTCTATGATTGTTACTATTAATTATTTCGTATGTGGCATGATTATAGAGTTGAATATGTTGGTATGAATAAATCATGGCATGAAGATTATGTGTATGTTATGTTATTATTATTGTATGATATGGCCCTAAGACATGCATATTAGGATTGTAAAAAAATGATGGGGAGTGTAACAATGTGGTGTTAGGGTTTGCATGAAATGACATAATGCTAGGGTTTTGCATGAAATGTGGTGTTAGGGTTTGCATGAAATGACATAATGCTAGGGTTTTGCATGAAATGTAGTGTTAGGGTTGCATGGAAGCATGTCTACGTGGAGCTAGGGTTTGCATATGAATTAGGGTTTGCATGGAAGGGTGGTATATGTGAAGCTAGGGTTTGCACATGAATTGGGGTTGCATGGAAGTATGGTATACGTGGAGCTAGGGTTTGCATATGAATTAGGGTTTGCATGGAAGGGTGGTAAATGTGAAGCTAGGGTTTGCATATAAATTGGGGTTGCATGGAAGTGTGGTATACGTGAAGCCAGGATTGCATATGAATTAGGGTTTGTATGGAAGTGTGGTCTACGTGAAACTAGGGTTTGCATGTGGATTAAGGTTTGCATGGAAATATGTCTACGTGGAGTTAGGGTTTGCATGGAATTGTGGTACGTGGAGTTAGGGTTTGCATGGAAGTGTGGGTTACGATGAGTTAAGGTTTGCATGGAGTTAGTTATGCATGTCTGGGCAAATGTTTGTGAGTGGCTAATGTTATGATTAAAATACTTAAGACATTAATCTTTTAAAGTGGAAGATTATTGAATTGGGTCCAGACCGATCCACCAGTCAGGAATAGTGGTTAGGGTTTTACCCTATGTGTGACCGATCCACCAGCAATAATAGTGGTTAGGACCATACAATAAAACCGCGATCGCAGTCACAATTGCGGTCGCGGCCGCGGTGTCGCAGTCGATAAATTATGTGTCGCGGCCATCGCGACGTGATTTCTGATTTTTTTCACAATATAGTAGAAATGTTGTTTATTCATCATTTAATTACTTATACAACTATACATGAAGGTTATATGTTATATTAGAAGTCTTTAAATGACTTATTATATGTTAAATAATTCTAACAACACTACTTTTACCTTGTAATCAGATATAAGGCATGTTGGTATTGAATCTGATGATTCTGACACTCACCTGTTCTTTGATTGTTCTATTGTTGTGTGTGTTTGGAAGGAGATCAGGTCTTGGCTTGGTATTGCAAAAGGTTGTACAATAACAATCGTGTATAGTGTAATTGGAGCCCTTAGAAGAAGTTAAAGAGGTTCTACTGTTGCAAACTTTCAAGTTCATGACTTTTGTCCGAGCCCTAGCTTCTGCCACTTACCTAGTATGGAGATTAGAGTTTGGAGAACAAGGAATGAAGATGCTTTTGATTCTAAACATGTATATACTAATGCTTTAGTTGTACAGATTAAAAAATGTGCACAGTGATTTGCTTGTAAATTTTTTTTGTAGACCTTCAGTTCTAGATCAAAACTTTTGATTAGGTAGAGAAACTATTTTGTAATATACCTACTTCATTTTTAAATTTTCTTAGTAGAGCTACAATTAAGTGGTATGTGTATCTCATTGTTTATTCTTCTGGGTATGCCCAGAGTATTTGTACAAATCACATGTTGATTTTGAAATATATTTTTAACTATTTATTTGATAAACAAAAACAAGGCATGTTATTTTATGGTAGTCTAGTAGATGCAAAGTTAATAAACAACAATACTTTATTACAATTCAAATATTTAATAGTAACTTAGTGTAATGTATATATAATAAATGAAGAACAATAAATTATTACATAAAATGTTCCACAATAGCTACCACCAAACAGAGTGTCGTGGAGGATCTTCGTAATCATCTTGTTCGTCTGGTCTATAATGAACGATGTAGTCATTGTGAACATCTCCTATATTAAGTGTTCCGAAATTAGAAAATGAGAAGTGAAATTGTGGATATTGTGTTGAAGAAGAGAACTATCATCTTGTACGCCAGGTTGAGATGGATGCTCTGGGTTTTGATTTTGATTTGAATGATAGTAAAGTCATTTGGATGTGGATTTTGTGGTCGTACTAATGGTATCCTAGTATTTCCGTAGTTGTTATAGCTGGAGGAGGAAGATTGATAATCAAAATATGGATTTTTTCCTTGATATCTCTCTGTCTCCGACCAACTAGATGTGCTGCGACCATAGTGTCCATGCATGAGATGAGGAGGCATGAATTCAAAAGGTTGACAGGAACCATAATCAAATTGATGGAACCTTTGATCAGAGCAAGCTGAGTGGCGACCACTTGAGCTTCTATCACTTCTTCTACTACGACCATAAGTTGGTTGATCATCACCATGTCCATGAAAAGGAGAGTTACTTTGTCCATATGCTCCAATGCTATCATATCCATATGTATCCCCTCCTACTCCAACACCACCACCACCAATACCACCACCGCCACCACCACTACCATCATCGTCATTATCATCATCACTCATACTCAGATAAGAACCATGAGATGCACCACTGGGTTCATTTGTAGCTTGGGAGTGATCAGCAACACCATATTGAATTGGAGGATCTTCTCCTAGTTCCGGTGCTTGAAAGCTACTACTACCTCCTTGAACTTCATCATCATCATCATCAATATCATCATCCAAGCCATTCCATGAAGATGATTGATTATTTCCATCTCTAGTATCAAGAAAATGATCCTCTAGTTCTTCTAACCAAGGATTCAAAACATCATCTTCATGAAATATATAATCCAAATTACTAGGATTATATGATTTTTCCATCTCAGCTTGGCTCTTTCTCGTAAAACCTCTTATTCGTAGCCTTAAGTTGTAATGTACGTAAACGAGAAGGTTCCGTTTTCTATACTTCAACCTATTTCTAGATTTCGTATGCATCAAGCTGAAAGTGCTCCAATTTCTTTCACAATTTGATGAGGAGGTAGTAGCACTTAAGACTTTCATTGCAATCCTCTTGAGATGTGGAGCAGAATCACCATATATATTCCACCATTCAGCTAGAATTATAAGATTTTATAATTAGTATAAAGTTATAAGTTATATCCATCAAATATTAAGAAGATATATAACGTAAGTACTAAGTACCTGGATTGGTGAATTTAATGGCTCTTTGTGCTGTAGTGTCACTGAAGTCTTGTTGTTTAAGACTATATATATCCAACTATACATTAAAGTTAAAATAATAAGTTATCATTATTATTATATACAAGGAAATGTATCACAAGTTAAGTTTACCTCATTGAGAGCTTGAATCTGATTATCAATGTTTGGCTCGAGTCTTTGTATCACTTTTTTCAACCCTCTCATCACTTCTCGATCCTCTCTAATATCATTTCCATGAATTCCGTATGCAAATTGAGGGTAGAGGAAATATCCTTTTAAAACTCACATGTCAATTAAATAAGAATTTAGTAATATATGGTGCATCGATATTTAGCAGGTACTTTACTAAATAAAATATAAATAAAAAGAAATTTTACCTGCAGCATGTAAATCGTGGTGAAGCTGAAAGTTCCATCTATTATCAATGATTTTCCAATAACGATCCCAATATCGACAATTCGTTTTGATGGCTAATTTCGCTCTCTCCATTGCTTCATAGAGAAATCTCATTGTTGGTTTATCATCTCCATCCACTAGTCTTAGAACCTTTACAAGCGGCTCTTGCACCTTAAGAACATCAATGGCCTTTGTCCAGAACTTTCTTCCTTCAGCTGTTTGTTGGAGAATAATGTCTCGAACTTTGGTTGCCTGATCATCATTCATTTGACCATATTTGGTACGCTTCCATTGTTCTGAATCCCACATGTTTCTGAGATTATGCTTATGCCTCACAATACTCTCCAATGCAATAAAGTTGGTAGCGAATCTAGTTATGCCAGGTCGAAGAAGCTGACGATCATTTGTAAATTGTAACATTATGGCTACCACTTTATCATATCTGTATATGAATTGAGTGATACTTCGAGCCATTTCAAGTATCTTATGAATGCTACTCTTATTTGAAATATCAGCCAATATAAGATCTATGCAATGAGTAGCACCACCTGTCCAATACAGCTGTGGAAACTCTTGCATCAATTTTTTTCCATCGGCCTTGATCGCAGCTTCATTATCTATCACGACTTGTACAACTATCTCCGGACCAACTTCCTCAACCACATTTTTCATCAGCCTAAAGTAATAATCTGCATCCTTAGATGGAACATGGGTGGCATCAACAGATTTATGAAAAACTGTCCCACATTTTGAGTAAATCAAAAAGTTGATAAGATGCATTTTACTTGGTCCAGTCCATCCATCACGCATGATGGTAACTCCCCATTGCTTCCATTTTGGCGACAAAGAACTGATCCATTCCTTTAGTGACTGATATTCTTCCTTAAGATATACCTCCGAAAGCTCATAAGCATTGGGTGGTGGCACACGATCTCCTACTTCACGAATAGCTGTCATCAATGGCTTCATAAATGGGGATTCTGTTGCACTGAATTGTACTTTATTATGAGTAATCCAATTTCCCCATGCCTTTCTTAACTTTCCTTTAAGACTCTTATAGGCCTTCGTACCCGTATTGATTTTGGTTTGTTTCTTCATTTGTTGTTCTCTTTCTAAAGAAACATTCATAGCTGCTAATCTTTCAGCAGGAGTCGATGAAGGTACATGCCCATATGAACTCTGGCTTCCTCTTACATTTACGCTAGATGAAAGACCCAATGGTCGAGAAGGTTGTTGGCGACTACTTCCACCTTCATGATAATATTCATGATGTGTCGCCCTATACATGTGTTGTTCATATTCTAAATCAGCTTCAAACCTACTCCTCCTTAAAGTCGCTTGAAAATCTTCTTCTTCTTCTTATTCTTCATCACCACCTAGTGTCATTCTTGTAATTTCTCCTTCAATAATAATGTCCCTTCTCTTCTTTTCCATCTTATTCTTTTTCATTTGCTGTAACATTTGTTCCATATTTCTTCGTACTTCACTTGACACTTGATCACATTTTGCTACATTTCCTTTCACATGACCTAAATGTTCTTTCAGTCGTGTAATTCTTCCATTAATAACTTTGCCACAAAAAACACACTTAATTTTTTGTCGACTTCCATCCACAGACTCTTCGAAATTCCATGCAGCATTTCTAACCATACCAGCACCACTAGCATTATCATCACCACTTGTTCGACGAGACATGTTTACTAATAATATATCTGAAAATATATAGAGTAGCTATAATTAGTAAGTGAACTATAAAAGTATAGGGTAACTATAATTAGTAAGTGAACTATAAGAGTAATTACTTATAGAATTATATAGGTAATGATGAGTTTTTCATATAACACAAACACACTTAAATTATTATGTATATACTATAACCTATATACGTTAAATAAAGAAAATAATATATATACTAAATATAAGTATTAATTTATCCATATACTAATTTAATTAATTATTAATATCACATCATTATTAGCTTAAGTATTAATATTTTATTTAAATAATTCATATATGTAGCATATAAAAAATAATAACATAATAATATATTATTAAACTAATAAATAACAGCTAATTAATAAAAACTAGAAAGCATAACTTAAGAAGATTAGTTAGGTAATTACTAAAACATAGATAATATTATAACATGTTAGTAGTATAATTTAACATAAATTATTTAAATATTTCATATCCACTAAATAAGGAATACTAAATACAAAATTACTCTATAAAATTATATAGGTGATGATGAGTTTTTAATATAAGACAAACACACTTAAATTATTATGTATATACTATAACCTATGTACCTTAAATAAAGAAAATAATATATATACTAAATATAAGTATTTAAGTATCTAACTCTTCTTCATATTAAATAAGTACTACTTCTCCTCTTAGCCAATTTTAAATTATTATGAATTGATTTTTTGGATGCCTAATCTATAATATCAAAGTTATTAGTAATAAATTATCTTTATAATATATTTATACAAATTTATAATAAATTAACATTATAACAATTGTTTATTATCCATCCATTAATATTAATCATGTACTAATTTAATTAATATTAAAATTACTTAACTAAGCAATATTCAATAATTATACAAAATTATTAATAATAGACTATTATTAATTTATTATAGTACATGACCACATGTACATAACTGCATATATTAACAATATATTTAAATTCTGATAATTATAAGTATTAATTTATCCATGTACTAATTTAATTAATTATTAATATCACATCATTATTAGCCTAAGTATTAATATTTTATTTAAATAATTCATATATGTAGCATATAAAAAATAATAACATAATAATATATTATTAAACTAATAAATAATAGCTAATTAATAAAAAATAGAAAGCATAACTTAAGAAGATTAGTTAGGTAATTACTAAAACATAGATAATATTATAACATGTTAGTAGTATAATTTAACATAAATTATTTAAATATTTCATATCCACTAAATAAGGAATACTAAATACTAAATTACTCTATAAAATTATATAGGTGATGATGAGTTTTTAATATAACACAAACACATTTAAATTATTATGTATATACTATAACCTATGTACGTTAAATAAAGAAAATAATATATATACTAAATATAAGTATTTAAGTATCTAACTCTTCTTCATATTAAATAAATACTACTTCTCCTCTTAGCCAATTTTAAATTATTATGAATTGATTTTTTGGATGCCTAATCTATAATATTAAAGTTATTAGTAATAAATTATCGTTATAATATATTTATACAAATTTACAATAAATTAACACTATAACAATTGTTTATTATCCATCTATTAATATTAATCATATACTAATTTAATTAATATTAAAATTACTTAACTAAGCAATATTCAATAATCATACAAAATTATTAATAATAAACTATTATTAATTTATTATATTACATGAACACATGTACATAACTGCATATATTAACAATATATTTAAATTCTGATAATTATAAGTATTAATTTATCCATATACTAATTTAATTAATTATTAATATCACATCATTATTAGCCTAAGTATTAATATTTTATTTAAACAATTCATATATGTAGCATATAAAAAATAATAACATAATAATATATTATTAAATTAATAAACAATAGCTAATTAATAAAAACTAGAAAACATAACTTAAGAAGATTAGTTAGGTAATTAATAAAACATAGATAATATTATAACATGTTAGCAATATAATTTAACATAAATTATTTAAATATTTCATATCAACTAAATAAAGAATAATAAATACTAAATTACTCTATAAAATTATATAGGTAATGATATAACATAAACACACTTAAGTACTTAAATAAGCAATTATTTATTTACTAACATTTTGCCCGCGGTTGTCAAAATTTCGAATTGAAAGTGAGTGAGGGCCGGCTGGCTTATACAAAACTATTTCAGTCTTCCTTCCAAGTTCCAAGTCCCACTCCCAGCGTCGAGACAGTCTCGACTCTCGACTCTCGAGTGCTCGACGTCGACGGTCGACCTCTTTACTTCAGAGACTCAGAGTTCAGTCCTCGTGTTTGCAACTTCGCATCACTTCACTTCTAAAGTTCCAGTTCCAGCTCCTTGTTTTCGTTCGCCGTTCGCCGCTCGCCGTCAGTGTGTCGTTGCAGCTCCTGTTTCTTTGCAGCCTTGCAGGTTATCGTTCTTTACTTCTTTTCCTTGATTGCTTCTTCCATCAGATTTTTATAACCATTTCCGTCAATAATTTCTGCATGAATGGTCCAATCTCGAATATTTTTTGCTTGTCTTCCACTCGACTCCAGTCCAGTACTCTCCTACTTTCGTCTTCTTTTTTGCAGTTCACTTTTGGTGTTGAGGGGACGGGGGTGGGGTTGGCTCGGTCGGTCACAGACATACAGGGCACCATGGATGGTGCTCTGTATTTTCGCTTGTCAGATTGTATGTTTGTCAGTCGATTTTCGTATGGTGGCCGATATTTCGGAAAATTTGGCGACATTTGCCGACATCCGATATTTCGCCAAAATTTCGGCGACATCGCCGTGAATTTCTTCCTCCATCGCGTTTCTTTTGTTTCGCATCGGGGCATACACTGAATCTGCGAAATTGCGGCTGATACGCAATATCGGACCTGCGATTTCATTGTATGGTTAGGACATGAGGTCCTATGTGTGACCGCCCACCGACAATAATAGTGGGGTGACTCAAGCTCAATAAATACAAACCATAATTGTTAAAGCTCTTAAAAGACATTAATTACTTATAGTGAAACACCATGCGAGCAAGAACCAGACCGATCCACCGGTCAGGAATAGTGGTTAGGGTTTTACCCTATATGTGACCGATCCACCGGCAATAATAGTGGTTAGGACATGAGGTTCTATATGTGACCGGCCCACCGGCAATAATAGTGGGGTGTTCCTGTTTCTGCATGGATCTGATAAAAGGCATGGTGTGTATCGACTTTTGATAAAAGAAAGATTAAATGATTAATCTAGATCTTTTTGGGCCTTATGTGTGGACTTGTTGATTATAAGTTATGGATTTCACTTTACGCTTCTGTATATTATATGTATGGGTTGTAATTGTATGTGATCATTATCCTGCATGATTTAATGTGTTATATGCAGGCCTTAGTACTCGGTTACCTTACTCAGTACGTAGCGTATTGATCACCCGTTTCATGGGTACTACTCATTCCCACGAGCAGAAGGCCCGCCTGATCTATTGCAGGTAGGAGATATTTACTTTGATACTATCGATGTCTACAAGACATCAGAAGGGGTAGAGTGATAGTTGGGCTGGATCGATTTCTAGAGAGACGTGGCCGTTCTCTTTTAATTTATGACTCATGTTATTTTTATTATGTTTAAGGTTCCAAAACAACTTTATTAATGCTGTTTAATTATTATTTGAAAAACAATAGTTGGTATTTCGAATTATGTAAGACTTGCGCATACTCTGATTTCCGTTTTTATAAATTTGAATTTATATGGTATTACTGATAATGTTTTCTTAGCCTTAGCACTTGGTACCGGAACGGTAGAAGAGAACTGGTCTGGTACTAAGTGTGGCAGTAACATCCCCAGAATTTACAGTTTTAATTTATGAGTATTGCTTTAAAAAAATGTGTAAATTTTGGGGTGTTACAATTTCATTTTAGCCTTTTCACAACAAATTAATAAATAAAATAGATTTAGTATTTAAATGGATGATAATGTAATAATTATTAACCTTAGGGGCATTTTGGTCATTTTTGGCCTAGTGCGCCCAAATGTAAATAATTGGACATAGGATGGCCTTAGATTTTTGGTAGGTTGACCTTAGTATTGACTTTGACCTTATTTTAGGTCGTTGATGTAATACTCCGTATTTTTGAAATCCAAATTTATTAAGCTAAATGATTTTATTAGCGTAATTTGATGTAAATATTTAATTATTTTAATTTTGATTCGTTTTATGGATTTATCGACGATTTTAAATTCATATTTGAATTTAATTAATCATTATCGTTGCGAACCATTTTAGATAAATTCGTTCACGACCATGATTTTATTATATTCTTATGATTTCGATTTTCGGTTGAAAATATGTATTCCCGTTCTTTCTCGTGTTTTGATTTTTAATATTTTAGATTCGTTTTCGATTATAACTTCGTCGTGTGCTTACGACCTTATTTTGGAGTTATATTTCGTTAACGAAATATATTATTTAAATTATGGAATTTCTATATAAATAGTTAAATTATTTTAATAATTTTATCCGTAGAAAATATTTTCGACTTTAAATTTATTCGTTTTCGGAAATCGTTACTATTTTCGGAAAGTTTTAAATTAAAAAGTTTTTTCGGAAATTATTTATAAATTTCTTTCGGAAATTATTTTTTTTGTTTTACGCTTTTTGATTTATGGAAAACCAATTTCGAAAAATTATTTAAATTAGTCTCGGTTTATTCGAATTTGACTTAAATATGTTATTATATGCTTTTGAATAATTTTTCGAGGTCTTATAATATATTTCCATAAATAATATAAATTTTTATGTTTGTTGGTAAATTCTTCCGAAAATGTTTCCGAAATTCTGTATATAGTTCTTTTATTTATTTTAAGCTTTCGGAACTTTACGAAATAATTTTCGTTTAATGAATTTTAGATAAAATGTCCCAATAATAATTTTTAAACTTTTAGTAGTTTATTTTATACTTGTATTTTTTTTTTAAAAAAGGCCCAACCCGACCGGTGCTTCCTGACCCCCTATTCTTTTCCTTTTCTCTCCTCTCCCTTCTCTTCTCTGCTTCCCGTCAGTCCCCTGCTGCCGACCCTTGCTCCTTGTTCGCAGCCCCAAGCCCCAGCCTCCTCCTTTTCCCCAGCTGCCTTCTCCTTGCTTCGCCTCGCCGGCCGGCCTCCAACTAGCTGCCACCGAATGCAGCCGCAACCGCAACCGCAGCAACCTGCTCGACCGCAGCAGTAGCAGCAACCACCACTAGCAGCAACAACAGCGATGAGCCGCCGTTCGGCTCTGTCGAGCGTCGCTGACCACCGGCGAGCTATCCCCGGTCCCCGACGAAGCTTCTCCGGCCTTCTCTTGTCCCGATTTGTGTTGGTTTCGTTTGGTATAAATTTCTGAAAAACCCTAATATGGATTTGAATAATTGAGTATGATTTAGCTTATGATAAGCTAAATTAATTGTTTGATTATGTATATATGTGTTGTAAGATTGATTTGGATATGTTAATTGTATGGTTTATGTTGGAAATTTGGGAAATTGAATTTTAGGCCGGGTTATGCCCAAATTTTTTGGATCCGTCCAATTTGGCTATTTTGGATAAATTGATTATACAATATATTTTTAAATGTATATAATTTCATGTTGGAACAGTCAATTTGAGAAATTTATGCAGAATTAATCGGAATTTAAATCCTAGGTCAAAATACGTGTGTAATAAAATTGGCCGCATAATTGAGTTGTTTCGGACAATTGCTTTTATAATATTGTTTAAAATGTATTTAATTTCGTATCGAAAGTGTTGATTTGGGAAAATTGTGCGTAATTAATCGGAATTGGATTTTTAGGTCAAAACTCTTGCGGGGCTAAATTAGATTATGTAATCGGGTCGTTTTATTCAATTGACTATACAATTTATATTATAATATATTTAATTACATTTCTGAACCGTTAATTTATATATTTTAGCAAGAATTGATCAGATTTGCGTTCCGGGCTCAAAAACCCTAATTATGTTAAATTGGATATTTCTTTTAGCGGTTTTGATCAATTGATTATTTGATATGTTATAAAATGTGTTTAATTGCATTTCTGAACATTCAATTTGATTAAATTTATAGAATTTTACCGAATTACATTTTCGGGCCTAAAACCCTAAATATCAAGTGAGATTATGAAATTGGTTATTTTTATAGTTGTTTTTCTAAAATTAAATTGATAGAAGTAGTTGAAGTGGTTCTAATTGTATTCTAATACCTTTAATTGGAATTAATTGATTTGAATTACCTGAGTTTGTGTTGTGTGCTTGAAAAGCCTAATTTTGAAAATGGATAGTCTTAAAATTGGCTACAAGGAAGATTGTTTTGTTGAAATTAATTATATAGATTTATCTAAAGTTAGTTTAATTGTGTTTTAAAACTATCAATTTGAGGTAATCGAAGTGATTTGGTCGATTCGTAGTTTAGGGATTAAAAACCCTAATCTTCGGGGATGGTTTTATAAAATTGATTATTTTGTGTGTCTTTTACCTAATCGATTTCTGTCTTTGGGTTTTAAGTCATTTGATTTATATTTAATCTTAAATCTTAATAGAGCTATGCTCTTGAGTCCTGAGTTTTGGACACGTTTTCTAAGAAAGATCGTTTGTGTTCGTTTGTGTTTATTTAATTATAATATGTGAATTATTAATTGATAAGATAGTTTCTAACCTAGTTCCAATTTCTATCGGTGATCTAGGAAAACTTTCTCGTGGATTGTCGAGCTTTCGATAGCTCTCCCTCTTTCTCAATTTGCTTAGCTAGCTTCGGATTTAGGTAAGTCATTACTTACTTTTACTTATGATGGAATCTGGATGTATGTCTATTCGGAGTGGAAGGTGATAAGTATGTCTATCGATTATTTAATCATGTCAAGTATATGATGTGTTATGTGTGGTAATTTTATGTATGTGTGAATTCATAGCTTCAATGCTAATGCATGCTAGTATAACGTTGAATATGGTATGTATTTGAGTATGTGAAGTGTTGAGTATGGATTTGGAACTATTTTATACCTTATGCTGTATCCTTATGTCAGAGAATTATTCATGCGAGCCTGATTTATGGTCGGTTAAAATCCTTGAATAAGATACTAATAATTTAAAGTGGAAGATCACGTGAGTTAGGCCGAGGTGTAGGGTCCGTTCCACTGGACAATAATAGTGACTCAGGTGTCTTGTCCCTGAGAGGTGATTCAAGCCGTTCCACCAGTTCAGAATAGTGGCTCAGGAGCATTTTGCCCTGAGAGGTGTAGAGTCCGTTCTACCAGACGATAATAGTGGCTTAGGTGACTTGTCCCTGAGAGGTGCTTCAGTCCGTTTTACCGGATTAAGAATAGTGGGGCCCTATACTCAATGTGAATAAAAGTATAATATGAGTTAAGTAATGGATAAGACACTAATTATTTAAAGTGAAAGATTACGTGAGTCAGGACTAGGTGTAGGGTCTGTTCCACTAGACGATAATAGTGGTTCAGGTGTCCTGTCCCTGAGAGGTGATTCAAGCCATTCCATCGGTTCAGAATAGTGGCTCAGGAGCGTTTTGTTTTGAGAGGTGTAGGATCCGTTCCACCGGATGATAATAGTGGCTCGGGTGTGTTGTCCCCGAGAGGTGCTTCAGATCGTTCCACCGGTTTAAGAATAGTGGGGTCCCTGAACTCATCGTAAATAAATAAAATCGGATGTAATAATGATTATCATTGGATTGTTGGATTGGTGTTACTAGCATGTGATCGTGATTTCTTGTATGCTTGTATCTTATGTGCTGTCATGTCTAGTAATGTACTCATAAGTATGAATCTGTGACCCTATGTTCTATTATATGTAATACATGTATAATTAAGCATGAGAATTGTAAGCTATAGTCTTTCATATCTTATGTGTTTCATGTTTCCTTCCCTGAGTTGGGTGGTCTTGATTTACTCAGTATTGGACCCGTACTGATGCTACCTTGATTGAATGGGTCCTGTGATGATTTATTGATGGTAGGGAGCAGACCTCTTATGCAGGTTTAAGATCGGATACTGTTTTGGGTGGAAGGCTTAACTTGAGAGAGTAGGCAATCCGGAATTTGATCCATCGAGAATTGTCTGGTTTAACTGTATTTATGTCTGGAAGTTTCAAATGTTGTATTTAAAATATCAAGGGTATTGTAATTAACTTTCAATTTCTCGTACTTTGATAAGCTTTTAAAATTTGGATTTATTTCACAGGTTCTGCTGATCAATTCAGCGATGATTTTATTTAGTGAATTTATTCATTTGCCATCTGTCTATGGATATCTCCTTGTGAGAGTTTATCCTTACGGCATAGATGTTTGAAATTTTGTTTGATAGGTTTTAGCCTTGCATCTAGCATGAGATAGATGGTGGACATCTATCTTGTGTTAGATGTGGCAGTAACATTTCCCAAATTCTATTCCAGCTTCCGCTTTATTCTTTCAAAAAAAATTCAGGAGTGAATTTTGGGGGTGTTACAGTTGACCTTAGGGTTGACTTGGATAATTGAAAATAAAGGAAAAATAAATAAGTATGTAAATGAGAATAAATGTGTAATGTGTGTTATCTGTGATCAACTTATAAAAATAATAATATGTAAAGGGGAAGACATCAAGTTTGGGAATGGTTTTTCTCTAGGGGTAGCTACCCTAGAGAAGAGGTAGGAGTCCTCGATTTGTTTGGTTTTCCGGTGTACCGGTTGTACCCTGGTAAGGCCCTAGTCTACTCTATAGGTAATCTACGGGCCCTATAGGGGGAATTGATACTTACGGATTAGGTGTTTGAGGTGAGGAGGGTACAGTGTGTCTCATGTATCAATATGACCAAAGTGTCGTTATGCCTCTGAGTTAGATGGTTGGAGGGTACCATGATGCTTGTGCGCCAGTATGACTAGTGTACTATTATGTCTTCAGGTTATTATTGTATCCCCCTCAAGTAAATAAAAATGAAAATGATATGATTTGATTGAAATGATTATTATTAGATATTGGATTGGTTTGGTAGTAGCCATTGTGCCTACTTGTGGTTTTGGGTAGTAGTTGTTATGCCTACATGTGGTTTTGGGTAGTAGACATTGTGCCTACTTGTGGTTTCGGTAGTAACCGTTGTGCCTGCATGTGGTTTTTAGTAACAAATTTTGTGCTTACCTATGGTTTTGGCAGCAACTTTCGTGCCTACTTGTGGTTTCGGTAGCAGCCTTTGTGTCAACATGTGTTGGAATTATGTCTGTGAGCGTACCTGTGATGTTATGAATTTTATTATACTGTACCTGTAAATATACCTGTGACGTTATGTATGTTGTTATACTGTACCTGTAAATATACCTATGATATTATAGATTTTATCTTGTACCTATAAGTATACCTATGACGTTCTATAATTGGTTATTATACTATACCTGTAATTATACACATGACGTTCCGTAATTAGTTATTATATTGTATATGTAAGTATACCTGTGATATTATGTATTTTATTATACTGTACCTATAAGTATACCTATGATGTTATGTAATTGGTTATTATATTGTACCTGTAAATATACTTGTGACATTATGTATTTTATTACACTGTACCTATAAGTATACCTATAATGTTATAGATTTGAGTATATTTTACCTATAAACATACCTATGATGTTATGTAATTGGTTGGGGTTAATGCTGAAACATGAATTATGTTGTAAAGGTTATAGTTGTGGTGAAGAGTAGGTTTTGATTATTGCTTCAGAGAGTATCTTGGGATGCTTAATTGATAAGTGTTGTTATATTCTAAATAAGCACGCATGAACAGTAGGTAGTTTAGTGACTATTGCTTATCTGTTATGATTTTTGTGTTTGGATCATCTCATGTATATCTTAATGTTTATACCATGTATTATCATGATGCCTTATGGTTATTATGCTAGGGTTTTCTTCTAATCATACTTCAGAGAGTATCTCAGGGTTTTTCTTTTGGTTAGTTCACTTGTTTTAGATAAATGAATATGAGTGGTATGTGACCTCGATGGAGTTTGATTATCTAAATGATTATAGTATCTCAATCCTCGTATGTGTATGTATATGTCTTATACAATGTTAATTGCATGCATTGCATGTGTTCCATGTTGTTTTATCATATTAGTTTGGTATAAAGGGTTCCTCAGTACTGTAGTACTAAAGGGTTCATTTTCATGGGCCCTTGCCTATTCAATGGGCAATGGACTTTGCATGTCAGTTTCCGAGTTTAGTTGAAAGTTGTCGGTCGGTTTGAGAGTATAGGAATATCCAGTGTCCCTTCTGTTATCTGGTCTCTGATTGTATTTGGACTTTTATGCCCTCTTGTAATTTCTCTCTTAAGTTTTGATAGACTGCTAATGTTGCTTTTAACTAGCATCATACTTAATTATTATTCTCTGTATTCTGACGTCGGTAATTGTGATATTTAAATAAAGTAATATTTTAGCCTTATCACTTAGCATAAGAATGGTAGAGGATGCTAGACTTATACTGAGTGTGGTAGTAACACCCATTAATTTTATAATCAATGCTTCTGCAAAACAAAAATTTTTAGTAGTAAAAATGGGGGTGTTACACTAAGAATTAATTATTACTGAAAATAGCTCTTCATACTTAACTGCTATTCACATCAATTATTATTTTTGTTTGGTTATTATTGCGTAGGTCAATTATCAAATATTAACCCTTAATACCATATTAACAAGCCTTTTATACAAATTACCCATAACCCTTAATCATGTCATAAACCTTAATTAATTCTTACTAACCCTGCATATGTAACTAAGAACCTAATGAGAACTTAGGTTAATAAAATATGAAGAACATTCATTAATATAACTAAGGAAATATAATCGTTAATCGCAAATAAATCATACTAAGCATGCCTAAATTCTATCATGCCATACATAAAAGTTCAACTAAAAATTCTAAGAAATAATATATAACAAACCATTGTAAAACATAAGATCAACACACCTTCACACACACACACACAAAATAAAAATAAAAATAAAAACTTTCATGAAACATGCTAAAAAATGCCTATACATGCTTAAATTTGAACCTAATCAGACAAAACCCACGAATGGTTAAAATCTTAAATGTTATATATCAAAATCTAAGTAAAAAACCTTAAAACTGCAATGCATCAAAATCAACCAAAAAAAACTTGAAAGGGGTTAGTCTAGAGCCACAAAAGGCACCAAAACATGATTTCAACAATTTAGCCATAACAACATATACATTCTATTAGCTATTAGTTTAGATGAATTTTTTGGACTTATGCTAAGAATGACAATAACACCCATTTTTAGTTTTCATTTCCTTAAATCTATTATTTTAAATGATTTTTTTTCTAGAAAATTTAGATATACAAATCTATAGCACTTTTGTCTCTTTTTTTTAACATGATACACAAGTGAAAGAGGGGAAATACCATTTTACTAGTAGTATGATGAAACGATTACGTTATTACTGTAGGCTAATTTATTCTTACTTGACATACCAATTGAGTGAGAAAATTCATGGTTTTTTTAGGAGTACTAAGAATTTAAGATTAAAGATTGAATGTAAATTATAGGTGTTTTTGCTATCAAGTTATCATCATATTATTTCTAATGTGACACATTTTTGTAAAAAATTTTGAAGACTATATCTATTTTTTTTAATCAAAAATCATATTTAAATATGTAAATTAATGTTAAAATACATATATAAAAATATCAATAAAATAGACTTATAATGTAGTATAAGTTTGGCATGACCAGCCAAAAACTATTCTATATTTAAGATACTGTGTTGCCAATAATTTTCCCAAAACATAACCAAAGTAGATTGAAAAAACTCAACAAAAGGAGTTTAGAGAAAAATTTAATACTAGTATCTTGTTTTTCAATTCTAAAAAAAGGAAATTTTTATTAATTAATGTCATAATTAATTGCATCATTAATTAAGTTAGAGAAACTCTAAGCTATATTCAAGAGTATGAAAAAATTATTAACTTAGCGATAAATATTTGGGTTAGTTCCTTTTATTACATTTGATTTGATATCTAAAAATCATGGGAGTGAAATATAAAGTCATTAACCACAACCTTCAAGAAGATTAACAACTCCATAAATTTAAAATATTAAAATAACATCATTTATAATAATTGACAAAATATCTTGAATCTATAAACTTATTATGTCAGTTTATAAGCCAAGTTGTGCTATGAATAACCAAGCATAGGGATTAATATCTCAATCAGCAAACCAAGGGTGGTCTTTGTAGATTTCAAGAGTTATTAGACAACAATTTTAATATTAGGCTTTATTATATTAGGTATAATCTATTACATATATTTATTAGGTTTTCTCAAAGTACTATGCAAAGTCCTTATTAATGTATTTTGTACTCTTTGCCTTGCACAATAATAGAAAATCACTCTCCTTTTTATGCATACATATAGGTAATAATTTATTAGTAAACTACAAAAATTTCTTTATTCCTTCTTTACTTTTCTGCAAGCTTTCTTGCATTTGTCATAACACAAACTCTTCTATCGACTTCAAATAATAATAAAATTAAGATTAATCTATATAAATTTTTTATTTCTTGAATAAGCAATAATTTATTTCTTTTTAGACTTAAAATAAGTTTGGGCCCTCAAGTATAATATTTTTTTTTGTTGAAGGCTCACACTATATTTATTATGTAAAATAGAAAAACCCAAAAACATAAAATAGTCTTGCCAAAGTTGTACCCCATAGGATCATAGTTATATTCTTCATTAATTAAGGAACAAACCTTGTATCAAGCCCTAATTCATATGTTCAAATGTAACTTAACTCTTTATGTATCAATATATTTAGTAAATCATTTAACTAATTATAGAAGCATTCTATAACCAATTAAATTACGGACAAACAATTATATGGGTTGTGTGTATATCATATTTCCATTAAATATAAATATTATTAGTGGATGATCAAATTAATTGTGATTTAAAGCATTAGCAACAAATATTTAATATGGATAAAGTATTAATGAAGGTTATCTCAGAAGACTAAGAAAGAGTCATTTTTTGTTGTTGATGCAGTAATAGGAGATAAAAATAACAGTCAATCAATTATTTTTTTTATGGATAAGGAAAATTGAATTGATAATAGCTATATAACAACTATATTAATCAAATTAGCCATATATAATCAAATAAATAACTTCTTTATACTAAAGTTTTCATTTTTTTAATCAAGTTAATATTTATAATATGATTTTATTGTAAGTATATATTTTTATAATTAGATAGTTAAATTTAATATATTTGTTATTCAATGATATGTGGCCATATATTATCATGTTATATTTAGTCATATCTTTTTCATATATGTGTGTGTGCGTGTTTGTCTTTTAGTTTGTATTTATCAACTCTTACATATTAAATAGTTAACATTATGGTTATGATCAATCAATACTATTTATATTATTTTTTCTAAACTTAAATGAAATAAATTGCATTGAATGGTTGAGATACTAGTTTACAATATCAACGTAATAACTTGATACAAATACCATTGGTGTAAGAAAATGTAGAGGCATGCAACATAATATTAATAATGAAATATTTTCGGAATGTTTACTAAAATATGCATGGTATTTCTTATGATTAATAATCTATGTGCCTTATATTATGAACAAATTATTACATTTTTAGTTATTCCAAAAATATTTATAACATATAGATTATATGGCAATACACACACACACACACATATTACTTATTTATATGTTTATCAATAACACTTTGGATATATGGTTCTTATCCCTAAATTTGAAAGAGCTCAAGATGTGAATGAGTTCAAGCATATTGCTTCTTGCAATGTATTGTATAAAATCTTAGCTAAGGTTTTAGCAAGTAGATTACAGAATATTCTACCTTCCATCATTCATGCTTCCCAGGCTGGCTTTGTAAAGGGCAGATTCATTGGTGACAATATACTGTTAGCTCATGAGCTTATCCATCTATATAGAAGAAAACAAGCTTCTCCAAGGTGTATGCTCAAGGTGGATATTAGGAAGGCCTATGATTTTGTCAATTGGAGTCTTTTGGAGAATCTTTTGCTAGGGCTCTATTTTCCTATCCATATGGTCAAGATGCTCATGGCATGTGTTTCTAATGTTACTTATTCTTTATGGCTTAACAATATCGTGATGTCTCCTTTTCAAGGGAGAAAAGGATTAAGATAAGGAGATCCTTTATCCCTACCTCTTTGTCATTGTTATGAAATATCTCAACAGGATGTTGCAAACCCTTTGGTTGAAAGAAGGTTTTCATGGTCATCCCAAATGCAAGAAAATGAAGATTATTAATTTAGCATTTGCAGATGACATTTTGCTTTTCTGTAGGGCTGATTTATCCTCTGTCATAGCTATCAAAGACATTTTTCAAGACTTTAATACTGCCTCAGGGCTGTGCATCGGTCCAGAAGAAAGCTCTATTTATTTTGGTGGTATATCTCAGGAGTTGAAGCTAAATATTGTATCTTAGTTGCATTTCCAGGAAGGGAGATTTCCTTCCAGGTACTTGGGGTTTCCTTTGGATGCTTCCAAATTAAAAGTAGCAGATATGCAATCCTTGATCCAGAAGATAACAAGTAGGCTTCAGCATTGGGCAAACAGACTATTATCTTATGCTGGTAGACTATAATTGTTGAAGTCAGTAATTTTTGGTATCACCATGTACAGGAGCCAACTGTTTTTGCTTCCCAAAAAATTATTGCTGAAGGTGATAGGTCTGTGCAGATCATTTTTATGGACAGACAAGGCTGCACCAAGCAAAAGGGCTCTTTTGGCTTGGAAGCTGGTGTGCTTGAAAAAAACAGAAGGAGGTCTTGGACTTATTGACCTGTGTGCTTGGAATATAGCTGCTATGGGGAAACATTTATGGAATATTTGCCAGGAAAAGGACTCCTTATGGATTAAATGGATCCATACCTATTTCATCAAACAACAGAATGTGGTGTCGTGTAATCTTCCCAGTACAACATCTTGGATCCTGCATAATATTTTTAATTTAAGGCCTCGGTTGCTGCCTGTTTTGCAACTATTGTAGGCAAAAAGAAGCTATAAAATCTTAGATGTTTATGATTTCTTACGAACTAAAGCTCCCAAAGTGAGATGGTGGAAGAATTTTTGGTCCAACCCTGCTGCTCTAAAACATAAATTTATCTTGTGGCTTGTTGCCCATTCTAGGTAACCTATAAAGGACTATTTGGCTAAATTTATTCCATCCATTAATTTACAATGTTGTTTATGTCTTCATGATGAAAGCATCGATCATATTTTGTTTCAATGTCCGGGTTTGAATCAACTGTGGGAAGCCATTAGACAGACTTTCAGAGAAATAAGAAGACATTAGTCATGGTAGGTAATGCTAAGATCCATATCATGTTATCAAAATAGAGGAGTAGCTAAGGAACAATTCAGGTGTGCCTTCTATGCTATTTGCTTTTATGAGATTTGGAAAGCTATAAATGCATGTATCTTCTCAAATATTAGGTGGAGTTTGAAAAGGATAGCTAAGGAAATTTCCATTGTTATGTCATCAATTTGTAACAACTCTACTAAGAGTGCTAAGTTTAGTGGTTTCTTAAGTCACATAGATCAATTCTATAGAATTTCATGTACTCTTCCTTAATCATATAATATTTCTGTTTTGTGAAAAAAAATGTATAATGTGACTATGAATGTTAGCATGATTATTTTATTAATAAAAAAAACTATAATATTGAAACAATACATATAATATAAATTCTACAGCAAAGGAGTGTAATTTTGTATGGTACATGAGATATAGTAAAGAGCATATTTTGTTATACATGCTGGATAATTTACTATACGGGCTATTTATTTTTAGGCTAACTTAGATTAGTTGACGCTAATTTTTTGTTGTTACTATTGTATGTTCAATTTTATTTGAGACTGAACTTATATTAGATTAGGCTAAAAGTTAGTCTAGATTTATTAATATAGAGGGAGAAAAAGAGAAGAGATAGCCCACCCTTAACTTTACATTTTTCTTTTATGCTTTGTTTAATTTAGGGTGAATGGAGGCTAATAGAGGTAAATAAATTGATTCATCCCATTTGGATAAGAGTTTTATTAGCCTCAACTAGATGAATAGGTTAAAGTCTCCATCCTTTTACTCTAGTTAACCTTAATTTTGTTAACCTTTGATTTTGAAGGTAACAAAGATGAAGGTGAAAATGTAAATAAATTTACTCCAATTAACCTCAATGCAAACGAAAATTTTAAAATATTCACCCAAATTACTTTAATTCCATCCAAACAACATTTTTAAAGCATTCACTTCCATTAACCTCTATTCCCTCTATCTAGTTAATTTTTAATATTTACTCTCTCCATTATTCATCCCAATCTAAATGGACTATTAAGAAATGCTTGTATAACTTCAAGAAAATTATACTTAGTGCTTTTTTAAAAAAAAAATTCTGACTAATTTATTTTAAGTTTGGTTTACTAAAAAAAGCATAATGCTTCTAAAAATTTACTTTATAAATATAGAGCTATATTAATATATTTTAATTGAAAAGTTTGGTGAAAATTAATATATTAGTGGTGAAAAATTAGTTTTAAGTAGAATAATATTGTAAAACCATATCATGGGTGAAAGATTAGTTTTAAATAGAAGAATAATGAAAGATCAACTTGTTGATGAAAAATCTAAACTTTAATGGTAAAAGATCAGTATATTAGTGGTAAAATATTAATTTTAATAAGAATAATGGTGCAAGATCATTTTGATGGTAAAAAAATTAGTACATTATTAGAGAAAGATTAGTTTTAAGTAAAATAATAATGGTGAAAAATTAAGTCACTAATAAAAACATTAATACACTAGTGGTAAAAAGATCAATACATTAGTGGTGAAAGATTATTTTAATAATGGTAAAATATATTTAAATACATGATAAAATATATATGTAGTTTGGCATGAAATATTAGTAGAACTAGAGGTGGTGAAAGATAGGTACAACAATGGTAAAAGATATATACAAAAAAGGTCAAAATTATATCAATTTTATTTGTAGAAAACATTTTTAGAAATATTGTGGCATTTTTTTAACAATCCTAGTGAAAGATATTTCAATTTAAAAAATAATATTAAGGCCATCATGATGTCAAAATATTGTACATTCCATTCCTCATGTATGAAATCAGGGATAGTGTATAGGTATTGCTAACTTATGGATAGGAAATTGACTTTATTGTCATTACACTCATTTAAAGTTTAAAGCAAATGCACATTGTTAGGGCTTAAACAAATTGATATGAGTCAAATTTGGGTCTTTCTTTGGTTGGATTTTTTCATTTATTTACTAAAGAGTTAAATGCTTTTTTTATCTCCATTAGAATGTAATTTTTTCTATTTTGGTCAATAGATAAAAAATATTCATTTCAATCCATCTAAAATTCATGCTTCATTTATATTATCCCATCAATTAAGGACCACAAATAAATAAAATTGTATAATAGAGAGACTAATTTGAATGAAAATGAAATCTAGTGGATCAAAATAAATATATAGTTTTTTTTATTTGGGAAGTAAAATAGAAAAAAAAAATACATTATGAAGGAACAAAATTATTATTTCACTTATTTATTAAATAAGATAAATTTGAGCTAGTACTTTAGATTTAGTGGATAAAAAAGTTGAGGTCAATCAAATAATCATAGAACTAGATTGAGCCATTGATGGGATTAAGGTTTTTTGATATTAAGAAAGAAAAATAAACAATATTACACTACCATATTTTTATATATCCATAGAAAGTGGAATTAGAATTTACATATTTAACAATTTTAAGGTTAGATAAAGTTAGACAAGTTGTAATGCCCTACTTTTTAGACCAATGAATGTGTGTTCATTTGGGTGGTTGATCATGATCTAAATGTGTTTAAATGTGATTTAGATTTTTATCTTTGTTTGATTTTAAAAGTCTTGGTTTGTATAGAAACCAATCAACTAGTTGTCTCATACTGGTTGAATGATTTAGCCGCTCTTAAATTTTTTTGGTCCGGAAGAACTAACTAAATGGTTTTGATGGACCAATGAACTAGTAAGAACTAGTTGATTGGTCCTTTCATACCAGTGAACTAATTTGTTTAAATTGAAAGTTCTTCACATCCAACTTTTGATCCAAAACTTTTCCAATGACCTTAAAACTTGATAATCAGCCCTAGTATATTTCTAAATTATTTTTAAGAATTTTGTGACACTTATTCAAATCTTATTCAATCTAAATTAGATTTGAAGACTTAAATTTGCACAAAAAGGAAGTCGATGATCTAAGATTTTCTTTCTCTTATATGTGAGCATCATAATGATCAATACCATGCTATAATTTTCTTAACAATGGGAAGCTTTTGCCCCTCTCATTCTATACCCCATTTCTCCTTCTATATTATTATCCTTTGGAGTGACAACTCTTACAACACCACATCTTTCACCACTTTACCTCTTGAACCAGGGTCAACCCTGTATAGCTTTAAAACTCACCCTTGTTGGTCCAAATTCAAGATGGTGAATTAGGTTTCAGGTCATATGCCCCCTAATCCCTCATTTTCCACCAGATCATGCCACATTATCAGTCCTAACATCTATTTTTCCTACCTTCCCCAAAACCTTAAAACCTCTCTCTATTTTTCTTTTTCTTTCTCATTCTCCTTTGAGATTTAATGAATCCCTCTTTCTCTTATTATTATCTCAATTCTTACCTCTTGTCATCATTTACCCAATCTTCTTTTGTTTTCACATAATAAAAGGAGGATAGGTCTTGGAGAAGTTTAAGGATTTGAGCCCTTATCTTCTTATTTATTTTTCTAATTTTCAAGAAAAGTTTAAGTTCTTCTTGATTTCTGGATTTTATGTTGATTTATTTTCAAAAAGAAATGTTCTTTTCTAAGCATTTATGTGGGCGTTTTGAAGGAATTCAAGAAGCAATGGAATTTAAGCAAGAGCAAGCCTTTTTTCCCCTATTTTCCTCACTTTTTTTTACCTTTCTAAGCAATTCTTTCTTACTTTATTGTGCAATGTGAATGCAAAGTATGTGTGAGCATGTGTAGAAAACATGGGTTTAGGGTTAAGCATGTCTTGGTAAAATGGTATTCCTGCGGATTTTGTGTATAGTTGTGGTTGATGTAATCTTTATTATGAGTCCAACATATTAGTGCACCTATTTCATAATATAAAGTGATGGTGTCAAGTGTTAAAGCATGAATTAATCCCCCCCCCGGCCATAAATTATGGTATATTATGCAATGATAGGTTGAAATGTTAATGAACTCATAAAGTCTTGTGCATGGTTTAATTATTTCATTGTTAATCCTTGGTTATCATGTAGTGAAAATATTATATGTATTATAGTGGATGCTTGGGTAGAGTTATTAAAGAATGTCTCATCCTCAAATAACATGTTGGAAGTGTGGTCTAAGTAAACCAACCAACTAGTTAAGGTAAAAACCAATATATTAGTTGTACTAGTTGAATGATAATCCCTGATAAGTTGATGGGTTTATGATTTTTGTGTTGATACCTTGGCAGTTTACCAATTCATAGGTTTGAACAAATATGTCCCACTGGTTATACCAATTTGGTTTGTCCAAAACTGATCAGCTGGTTACCCTATTCTAGTGAAAATACTTCAAACTAGTCCACTAGTTTTATGGGTAAGAAAATTGGTATTTTAGCAATGTTTGTAATATTTTTAAAGGTTAATTTTGCTAGTTTCACCGTGGCTTGACCTTAATTCTAGACCTAAACTTTTACCATTGAATAAAAGAATTAATAAATGGAAATAGGTGATGGATTTGGTTTTGCTTGTTCATTATTGAGTATTTTAATCACCACCTTGGTATGATTTGGCTAAGAAAACAATGGCATCACCTTGAAGTGACCTTCATGAGTTATGTTAGATAACGTGGAATAATTATGTGGGCATGTTGGATTGGTATGATGTGTGGGACTTTGTTTTAATTTATGATCTCAACACATATTTAATAATACACTAATCACTTAAAGAAGAAGATTATAAAGAACCACACATGTTTAGATTATCTTATCCTCAACTAACTATCAATGGTTAGTCTGCCTTCAGACGTTTCATATTATTATTTTCCTTTGGGTATAATCCTAGAGATTTGGATGCATTTCCTAATCTATACACGACTGATGTACTAAGGTATATTGGTATTAAAGGATTAGGTTACCCTAATAGGCTTACTTGGGTTTGGGCACACTTTATATCCATTGGTTGTTACTTGGATTTGACCAGACTTATATCTATTTGGTTATTTGATTTGACTTCCATGGGTATTATGAGGTGATGGGGGATGATCCATTCCATTTCTAAAAAAATTAAGTAGATGTATAATCATGTGATCATAATATGGTAATAACCAGAAGAGAAAACCTTAAAGATACCTTATGTGGTTTATCTTACTAATATGTGGCTTATGTAGGTGTGTGTGTTATGAAATATTTTTTCCCTAAGTTCTATGAAGTGTGTGTTTATCCTGATGCCATGTTATACTCATTTAATCCATGTCTATCAATTATAACCTTTATGAATAGTGAAACAACATGATATGGTAAGTTGACTTGGTTAGTATATAGTGTACTAACGTATCTATTTAATTGGTCACCTACTCAATCCCATAAGTAGAATACTTTGTATAGGTTAGTGTGGAGGGCTAGTAGATGGACATATGCTTGTTAGGGCCAAGGCTTTCAGAGTAAGAATTTACGGTATTGTGTTTCTCTTTTGAGGGTACTTGGAGATCAAGACTTTGTATTAGCTATATTTTCTCGTGTGCTTCTTTCCATGTATTTTTCTAAACATTTTCTAATATGATATGACCTTAGTTTGTAAAACCCTAAATCTCTTCTCTTTATTTGATTTACCTTTCGTACTTTAATTTTTCATACGTGTTGTGTTTTGAATACCCTAGCCTTTTATTTAGCATGGGACAGATGTTATAATACCTACCTTTTTTTAGATACAACAATGACCCGTTGTTTTTCATTGGATGGAATTCGTATTTTTGCTTTTGCTAATGTTTTGAAATAACAAATTTTGATAGTGAAAAATGGAGGATGTTATATATGAATACCATCGAGTGCTATACAGTTGGTGTAAGGATCAACTGCTAGATTTAGGTGAACCTTGTGAGCCTTGTATAATACCCTGAATTTTTAGCTAACCCTAATCCCGAGTAATTAATATCGTAACCTAATTCTAACCTTGAAAAAAATATTTTTCTATCTTACCATAACTCCCTAATCATAAATCTTATCCTAACAATAACTTTTATTTTGAGTTATTAATATCTTTCTTAAGCTTAACCTAATCCCAAATAATTGTTTAATTAATTTACCCTAATACCCCAATCTAAATTATTTTTAACTTAAACCTAAATTTAAACCCATACCACCTCCATTTTCTCCTTTTCATTTTTCTTCTCCTTTCCCCCCTATTTTCCCCATTCTGTTCCCTTCCCCTTGGGTGCATGAATCCCCCCCACCAAGCCTATACTCTAGCCCCATCAACTCCCCCTTCTCAACTTAAAGGTCCACGTTGAAATTTTTGGCCGATCGTAACCCCTATCTCTATGCATGTGTATGTATATATAAACCCAGTAATAAATGCTCCATCCACCCTCTCTTCTCTCCCTTTTGTTTTATGCAAAAATAGTATAATTTTCTTCTTCCTTCTTGCTGCCACTAAAACAACGTCAAAAACCCCCCATTGATGAGCCCAACTGAGGCACCTCCACCACCTATGTCAACCTACACCGAAACCCCCCATAACCATTAGTCAAATCCACCACACCATAACCTCCACCTCCGAACAAACACATCTAAACCCCTTCCCTTTTTCTTTCTCCTTAGATGCAGCAACAAACACACACCCCATGCCCTCCACCTTTAGTAGTTTCCCTTGAAACCTCCCCCTTTCTTGTGTTCCTTAGCTGAGGCATCAATAGCCGGTGCTCCCACATCCTCTTCGCTAGTTACACCCACAACCTACAACACCAATGACCTACACCCATACCCTCCCTTCAGCAGCTTCAACCAAAGCCCACCTCCCTCTTCTTCGGCAACCATCACTGAACCACACCACCATCACTCAACCCGAACAACCAAATGCCACACCACCTTGATCTAGCCAAAATGATTAGTGTCCACAACCCTCCTTTAACCTATCCGGCCATTTCTTCCCTCCACCATTCATCTCCTTTGGTCGTTGATTGCCCCATAGCAATGGCATATTATGTTGTTGCTACCACCTCTTGACTCAACATAACTTTATCATCTCTCCTCTCTTTGGTTAAACAAGTTGTCCTCATGGTTTGTTTTTGTTTTTCTCCCTTATTTAAACCTTAAATTTCCTTAATGATATCATCTAATCCTAATAGTGTTTTATTATGATTCATTAGGTGATTTTCTTGTGGTTCTGGAAGAGGCAAAATAAGATTTGTGTACTTAGAGACTAGATTTATTTGTGTAAGGATACTTGTTGTAGTCTAGGGTTTTTGATTGCTAGGTGTTATACATGATTTTTTATTCTACCATGTTATCGTTATTATGTGAATTAATATATTATTGTTGATTCTACGATATACGGTTGATATTATATAATAGAAAATGAGTAAGTAATAATTATGCAGTATTATTATTTTATGTGGAAAACCCCTCAGTATGAAATATGGTTGTATCATGGGTTTATTAATGGTATGATGAGTGTAAAATGAGTATGATAAGGTTTATGGAGAAAAATGTGGATTTGCAAATAATGTTACTAAACATATCAGACTTGCATGAAATAAGGATTTTATTATCAATAAGGGCATTTTAGTTAATGAGGGTTAAATATGAGAATCATCAAATTTTAAGGTGTAATGTCATATAAAGTATGATAAGGAATTTATGTTAAGTGTTTAGAGTAGTTGTGAGTGACAAAAGTTTGATAAAGTATGTAAATAGTTTGATTTTGGAAATAGTAACATTAAAACGAGATGACTATTATTATGTGTGTAAAATGGTATATTTATACCAAAAAATCCAAATATATTGTTAATATTTGTATTCTAGGATTGTATATTGAATCTGGTGATTTTTTGGGCCTACAAGAAAAGTTATGATGGATTTGTAAAATTAGAGTTTATAAGCCCTAGAAATAGTAACTATTGAGATGGGATTATTATCGCATCTGCAAGATTTTAGAGATACGCCTTGAAATTTGAGTATTTTGATAATAATAATAATAATAATTGATGAAGTGTTTCTAAGCTTGGTGTTGAAAAGAATGATAGACGAATAGTTATGATAAAACTATGAAATTAGGGTTTTGGAAAAATATTAGGGTCTTAACCATAGAGAATGGCCTTATGATCTCGTGATGTGCCTTACCTATTTCAAACGTGTTTTGTGGTTGTCATATAAAAAATGAATAAGATATTAATCATTTAAATTGATAGATCACGTGAGTTGAGTTGAAGTGTTTATGGATCGATTCCACTGGATAATAATAGTGACTCAGATGTGTTGTCCTACAGAGGTACTTTAGACTGTTCCACTGGTTTAAAAATAGTGGCTTAAGATTATTTTGTCATGATAAGTGTTTTATGGGTCCATTCCATCAGACGATAATAGTAGCTCAGGTTTATTGTCCTTGAAAGGTGCTTTAATAAGTTCCATTGGATAATAATAGTGGCTCAAGAGCATTCTACCTTGAGAGATGTTGGATCCATTCCACCGGATGATAATAGTAACTTGAGTGTGTTGTCCATGAGAGGTGCTTTAAATTGCTCCCCTGACTTAAGAATAGTGGGGTCCCTAAAGTTAATGTTAATAAAAGAATGAAAATGGTTATATCTAATAAAGAAGCCTGTATCATTATCTACCTTGTGAGACTTTATGTGTTATGTATGTGTACTTATCATTTGTTATGAATGTATGTATTTAACTATATTCATAACGAGACTGTATTATTACCTTTTTCAGTATGTAGTGTACTGACCATCCTTTTCATGAATGTTGCTTATTCTCATGAGCAAATATCCATATAATTTTGTGCAGATCTTTGAGGACTATTTAGATGATTTTGCTGCCTTTGATGCATTGTATGGGGAGGAGTAACTTTTCCTGTACTGGGTGTTTGAGCAAAGAGGTATGTTATCCAGATGATGTTTTTACCCGGATACCTTTTGGACTCTTTAATCCATGTAGGGATGGCAATCGGGCGGATAATACCTGAAACCCGACGGATTTTACCCGACGGATATCGAAATGGATAATGATAAACAGATATGGATACGGATATGGGTAAGGGTGAAAAATACCCGACGGATTCGGGTACGGATACGGGTACGGGGTATCCATATCCGTATCCGACGGATATCCGTTACCCATATCCGTACCCGTTTACCCGTTATATATTTACTATTTTACCCTTAACTTTTTTTTATAAAAAATAGGTTATTATTAGAAATTAAATTGTCATTTTACCTACAACCCTACTTAAAATTAAATCTAAGAATTCAAATTCTATTTCTGCAGCAACAGCCGTCGATAGTTAGTTACCATCCATCCCTAACCCTGTAGCTGTAGCCGTCGCCCGCTCCAGCTCCTCCCGTCGAGACTCAAGTTCAGACTTTAGAGTTTCAGACTTTCACTCTTCAAATTCAGAATCGCCCGTCTCTGGCTCTCTGCCTATTCAGTCTTCGACCCTTCGAGGGAGGCTTCGACAGTTCCAAGTTGGCCGTCGCCGCCCATAGCCCACTCGTCTGTCTCTGCCTGTCTCCGCCAGTCGCGGCCGGCGTCACCCCGCCTGTATTGGATCAACTCAAGTGACTTGAGATCCACTTACTCGGTTCGCTTTCTCTTCTCTTTCGTTGTAGTTGATTTGTATTGCTAGATCAGAAATGTGATTAATGAGTATTTTTTTTCTTCTTCTAAATTTGCTATGCTTCAATATCTTGCGACTTGCGAGTTGAGTTGAGTTGATTAACCCAACTGAAGCCACCATATATCCACGTCTGGTACTCTGGTTTGTGGGAAAAGGAAGCCACCATATATTCAGCAAAAAAAATTGAGCATAGGATGATAGAAAGCAGCAGGTAAAATGTGTAACCAAAAATTTTGGATAAATGAAGCAGCAAGAGCCGCAGAGCTAAAATAAGAAAAGCAGCATAGGCATCCTAGAGACCATAGTATATACAATACCTCAGCAATTTGAAGAGCACGCTCAGTCTTACAAATTTTAGCCTTATGCTCATCAGTGATCTTTTGGAGCTGAAATAGTACAACAATAACAAAGAATGGAAATTGTTTTGGTCATTGCAAATCTGTATCCTGGAAGGTGGAGTTAAGATATGCAACTGACTCCAAAAGCAGCTCACCACTTTGTATATTCTATTATGTATATTGTATGTTGTGACCTGTTAATCTGTGCATAGGGTCATGATATCTTTTCTAGAGGACGACAAAAATGGTTATTAAGTGGACTAGTATAGGATTTGAAGAGAATGCTTAAGCTAGATGGTATTGTTCCTTATACCTACTTATCCCTGTCTTAAAACATATATTATTCCAAAGGAGCTTTTGTTTTTGCTATTGTTCTTGATGGATCTGATCTAAAATGTTGTTGTCTGATGCTTACGAGTGGTATGTTTGAGATCTTAAATAAATGCATGATGATTTTTTTATATTTTTCATTTGCTGAAGATAGTGTCCTGCTTTTTGGTCAAAACACCCATTATATTACTTGAGCTATTTTAGGTTCGTAGAAAGACAACTAAATATGCTAGAGCTGCTTCAAAGGCTCGTAGAAATTCTACTTCTATTAATAAACTAACTTACAATTTCTAGCTAGATAACCTAAATATAAGATTATACGTAAACTAACTATTAATAATACAACAAGGCATATTAATCAAATATTTGCGATATATGATGCTGTATTATTGTTTTGATGCCTCCTAAACTTATATTACTATGCTATTGTATCAATATTTTAGATTCCACCAAGAAAAAAAATAGTAATGAACTTATTGTGGTGTTGTTGACATACAGAAGTTTTTTTTTTGTTGTTGTAATGCACATGAATTCATTGTTGGTTGTATCTTGAAAATTTGAAATGTCTAACTAAGAGTCTAAGACTCATCAAGTCAAGTACTGCTGATAACATAGTATATACTTCTCTTTAGGTTTAAGGATGGCAACTAGAGCTAGTACTACCGATTCACCAAGTGAATTACCTCCATATTCATCTGCTGCTGCTAGTAACCCCAATACCATGGACCCATCTACAAATGAGGAAGAGGAAGATGTAGAAGTGCAACAACTTACTCTAGGGAAAAAAAGAAAGAAAACTTCTATTGTATGGGAACATTTTGATGCAGTGGAAACTAATGGGAAGAAGAAGGCTATTTGTAAAGGTTGTAATAAAAGTCTAAGTGGGGATCCCAGAAATGGCACTTCTCATTTGCATGAGCATATAAAGAAGTGTGTAGGTTTTAAGGTTATACGAGGAGTAGGCCAAAATAAGTTGCAATTTACTCAAAAGGGGGAAGGAAAGGGAAAGATAATGATCATTGAATTCAATCAGGAAGTTTCAAGGCAAGACTTGTGTAATATGGTGGTCATGTATGAGTATCCACTTTCTATAGTGGAACATGAAGGATTTAAAAAGTTTGTGTCCGGTCTTCAACCATCTTTTAAGGTTATTTCGAGGAATACATTAAAGAGTGATATTCTTAAGATGTTTGAGTTTGAGAAAAACAAAACAATGTCCCTATTACATTGTAATAAGAGTAGGGTTTCAATCACTACTGACATGTGGACCGCTCAAAATCAAAAGAAGGGTTTTATGGCTATAACAGCTCATTGGATTGATACTCAATGGAATTTACAAAGTCGGATACTCAGGTACTTTTAATATTTTATCTACATCAAGTTCTAAGTTTCAATGTTAATACTATATGATAATGTGTTGTTCTCATTCTCATTTGTTGTTTTGTTTCCTTTTATCTTTGTTAAGGTTCATCTATGTTCCTACTCCCCACACAGCTGAAGTTCTTTGTGATGTTTTGTTAACTGTTTTGGTGGATTGGAATATTGATACAAAACTCACAACGCTAACTGTTGACAATTGTACTACTAATGATGCTATGATTGATGAGATGAAAAGGAGATTACAAGTGAAGTGTTTTTTATTGCATGGAAAATATTTTCACATGCGTTGTGCTGCGCATATTCTGAATTTGATTGTTAGGGATGGAATGGATATAATCCAAAAGACAATTGAAAATATTCGTGAGAGTGTGGTGTTTTGGAGGGAAACACCAAAAAGAATCGAAAGGTTTGTAGAAGTTTGTCAACAAAAAGAAGTTCCATATACTAAGGCCTTATTACAAGATTGTAAGACAAGATGGAACTCCACTTTCTTAATGCTTGATGTTGCATTGTTGTATGAAGATGTGTTTGGGAGGCTATCATGGTTGGATCCTAGCTTTAAATGTTGTCCTAGTTCCGAGGAGTGGAAATTAGCTCGGATTATTTGTTCAAAATTATCGTTGTTTTATGAGGTTACTTTGTTGTTTTCGGGAAATAAGTATCCTACTTCTAACTTATATTTCCCTAAGGTATGTCAGATTAGATTGGCTTTGACTAAATGGGCATTAGAGGAAGATGAAGATATTAAGAATATGGCTGAAAAAATGTTAGAGAAATTTGATAAATATTGGAGTGTTATTCATGGGATTATGGCAGTAGCAACCATTTTGGATCCCCGATATAAAATGAAGGTGGTGGAATGTTATTATTCTTTAATTTATCCAGACTCCACTTATGATGAGATAGAGAAAGTTCGTAGAATATGTTATGAATTATTTCGTGAGTATGAGGAGAAATTGAGGCGTATAGAGAGAAATAAAAGTACATCTTGTGGTTTGACTACTTCTAGTCATACTTCCTATGGTGGTAGTGCTAGTTTGGATTCTATAGAAGCAGAAATCTATGAAAAGTGGTTAGCTAACCATGGTGCCACTAATTCATCGCAAAAGAACGAGCTAGACTATTACTTGGAGGAGGCTGTTATGCCAAGGATGGAGAATTTTTATGTTTTGTCATGGTGGAAGACAAACACTAAGTTTCCAATTTTACAAGATATGGCTAGAGATATTCTTGCTATTCCTGTTTCCACAGTTTCTTCAGAATCTGCTTTTAGCACGAGCGGTCGGTTTATCACTCCTCACCGCAATCGGCTACATCCAAAGACTTTAGAAGCATTGATGTGTGGTCGAGATTGGCTTTGGGCAGCAATGATGAGTAACAATGGTAATATTTTATTTATATTATTAAATTTTAGTTTAATTATGAAATATGTATTCTTTTATCTATTAATTTTATTATTTCAATTCTTTTCTAGATAATAATGACTATCAAGTATCACATTATCGTGGCGCTTGTCGTACTTCTTTTGAGGATGAGGACTCCGACGATGATGAAAATGAGGTAAAACTTAGATGTTTATAAATTTTATAATGTTATTAGCAAATGTAATATATATATTCTATAATATATATGAATATTATATATATATATATATATATATATATATATATATATATATTTTAATATTGACTATTTATTTTTACTGTTTTTATGTACCAGGTAGTGAGGTAGATGCACGATTCATGAATCATGATGATTAAAGTTTGAAGGTTGAAGATTGAAGAATGTAGATTGAAAAGTTCATCCTATCATGATTTATTGATTTATGAATGTCATTTGTGTTCTACTAGTTTTTTATTTTTTTGGACATTATCTATTATGTTTAAACTTTAAACAATATTGTTGTTGGCATATTTTACTATGTTTTTGCTATTATGCTACAGATACATTATCAACTTTAGCTATTTGATGAATATTAGATGTTTTTTATATATTTTTTAATTTTTAATATCAAAAAATAATTTTGTAGGTAAATTATATATATTATGACAGGTAAACGGGTACAAAAACGGATAAACAGGTAATTTTAATCCGTCGGATAACGGGTACCCGCATGGATATCCGTTAGTGTACCCATATACGTACCCGACGGATATCCGTCGGGTAACGATATCCGTCGGGTAACGGATTATCCGTCGGGTACGGATATGGGTACAGTAACGGATATTCATGCGGGTACGGGTACTGGTACGGGTATCAAATTCCTTATCGGGTTCGGGTATGGATAAGGGGTACCCGATCCGTACCCGCCCCGTTGCCATCCCTAAATCCATGGTATCTCTTTTGTTGTATTTTGTTATTGTATATCGGAGTTAATCTTCAAACCCATATTAATATATATAAAGATTCTCTCATTTCTAGTGATGGTAACGATTGGTATTTTTTTTATATGCTTTCGTTGTAAAATAAATTTTTTTTAGTAGTAAAACTTAGGGTGTTACACTTTGGGTGGCTCATGATCAATCAATTCATTTAAGTATTTTAAAGTTAATTAAATGTTGAAAAACTAGTTGTTGATTAGTATCGAGATAGATAAATTAGTTGATTTTTTAGAAGTATCTAATATGATTAGCTATGTAACCAAATAAAGAGTATTAAATGATAACAAAAGACAAATTTATAATACTAGAAATCATGTTAAATTTTATTTTGGAGTTAAATATGAAAAATTATAAGAAGTTAATACATCATGATAAACTAGAAGCTATGCTTTAGCTGGTCTAAAATTAATTAAGAAGCGGGTGAAAACTACCTATAAAAAAATATGGACTAAGATAATAAGATAAAAGCTAATTTATCTACATGTCAAATACACCATTTCCATCATAATTCTTGCAAGAAATGATATCATGACAACATCTAACCCAATAAATATAATTATAGTTTGCTAGGATTTGTGGAACTACTATATTCTTTATCATACAAGAGGATGTTGGGCTCATTCTCATGTATAAACTCAAAATCTTTTTCTTTAGTTTGAGCATCATCATCTTCTCACTTCGCTATCTTTATTAAGATCCCTAATGAGAAGAATAACTATGATAGGCTCATCCATGATAAATTTATTTTTATACTGAGAATTGATGCCCCCACTATCTAAATCAATATTATTATAATTCATTAGCTAATTTGGCTAATAGAATCGATAAACAATCAAGTATTTGGGTTAAATTTTCCCAAATATTCCAACTATGTCATTATAAAAAAAAATCCTTTTTATTTTTACTCAAGTCTTTGACTAATATTTTTCAAAAGAGAGGAACTTCAAAGAACTATTGAAATACATGTTAGTTGGACACCACTACCTGATGTTATATTGGACTAGTTATAGGAGCTCATTGTAACACTCCGAGTAGATACAACCACGTGGGGGCTACTTTGGAGTGCTTTTGGATTGATCGGCTGACCTCACAGATCAACATGAGTCCCTTAAGCATGTTTTTTCTTTACTCACACAATTTAGAAAATTTTTAAAACTTCCCAAGAGGGTTATCCATCCTAAAAATTATTCAACGACCATCGCACTTAACTGTGGAATTCTTAGAACAGAATCACCAAAATAATGGTATGCCATATTGATATAAGTATCCATATCAATCCTTATAACACTATACTTAATTTGGGGATATTACATTTACCCCCACTCAAAGAACTCAAAGTCCTCATTGTGCCTTAATCACTATCTCATTGCAATTTATCCCAATATTCATCCCGTTAGGTGACTGAATGGCTCATCCAAATTTAGATAGCAATCACGGTTTTTCTTTAATACCATTTGTAACACCCCGAGTGGATACAACCATGTGGAGGCTACCCTAGAATGCATTTGGATTGATTGGCTGACCCTATAGATCAACATGAGCCTTTTAAGCACAATTTGTCACTAGTCATGTACTTTCTGAAATTTTTAGAAAACTTTCTAAACTTCATAGGAGGGTCACTCATCCTAAAAATTACTCAATGGCCATCACGCTTAATTGTTGAGTTATTAGGATGGAATCACCAAAAGGATAGTATACCATGTTGATATAAGTAGTCATATCACTCTTTATAATACTCTACTCAATTTGGGGGTATTACACTCATACGATAAACAAGTGATGGCAAATTCTTTATATCTACTATTTTTACATTACATGCATTTTTCATTCTCTGATTTTGTGCTTACGGTCATTGTGACACCATCATTGTTAGGTGCTTATTTCCCCCTAGTGATTGTCTATGGAAATGCTAATTGTTGATCAATTTATATCTTATGTGCATTTTTGTGATGAGAATTTTATTGTTTGTTTTTTAGTGTTGGATAATATTTGTGTGATGTTCAAAGATCATATACTCTCAGGAGAGTGTTAACCAAAGTTTTTTTACACCCTATATAGCTCCCTTTATTACATTTCAATGGGCATCCTTATCTTTTGCCTCAATACTTGTGATTTTATCTCCATTTCATGTGATTATGTGAGGAATATTGCTATTATATTGAAAGTTTTGTATGTCTATATATATATATTTATTGACGAAGGAGCATCCCCCATGAATAATAATAATAATAATAATCTACTTATTAATTTTTCTAAGTTAGAAAAATTCAAAACTCTTCTTACTTCGACTAATAGGGAGTCATGCAAGCCATGTAACACCAATTTAAAAGCAATTAACTCATCACTTTTTCATGACTTCGATGGATTGAATATTACTTGGAAGAGCCAAGCAACCAAATGCTATAGTAACTCAGTGGTAGTTACTAGAGTAACAAAAAAATGGGTTGTTTTATCTCATAAAATGACTTGATTTGAAAGAGAGCTGGGAAGAGTTTTATGGGGTTTTCAAGACCTTAAATTAGGCTTAATTTAAGGATGAAACAACCCTCTTTTAAGATCTCAAGTTATCTGCCAATTAGTCTATCAATCAACATGTTATTTGCTTCTTTTAGTGAACATTGTTAGAGTGTGTAGTTAGACTTTTCTAAATTGAAATGTATGTTTTTTAAGTACTTGTAAAAGGTTTTAAGACTAGTTCGAAGCTACTTTGTGATGGAGGGTTGCATTTTTTTTTAAACATTAACTCCCATAGCTAATTGAGTTAGTTAGTTTTGCAACCTTAGTTAGTTTATATTAGTGTGTGATATGGTTAGAATGTAATCAAGTCAATCCTTAAGGGTCAGTAGTGTGTTTTGCAATTTTTTCTAGGCCTGATACTTTCTATAAAGGAGTAATGGCCAAAGGAAATGGAACTCAACTACCCCTTAGGAAATTTGTAAGATTTTTTGAAAATCATACACTCCACTCAAAGCTTAGTATATAGTCTTATTTTATCATCCTGAGTATTACATAATTTATATCAAGGGTTGAAACCTTGATTGGTTTGTGTAAGCACTTAATCTTGTCGGGATTTTAAGATTAAGTCACCTTCATCCTACTTCTCATCTCTTCTTTATTTTCTATTTTGTTAGATTATCACCCAACTCAATCACCAACCCTTAGCATGACTCACTTTATTTAACAATTTGCATCATATATTGCACATAAAATTTATTGTTATCAATCATTAGTTATGTTCCCTATTAGCTTATTCCAATATATGTTGGCCGCAAGATATAATTTCTCTAGGAGCTCTTTGATCATCACTATTTTTATATATTTCATCTAGTTTTTATGTATTTGCAAAACATCATTGAAAAACAACTAAACTTCAAGGCTCGGTCATTGTTGATTCTTGAGCCGTAAAGCCAACAATGACTTCTATATATTATTGAATATTTATTCTATATATTATTGAATACTTAAGCAATGAAGATGATTAAAAGCTAAATTATACATGTTAATTCAAATGAATAAAACTAAAGAATATAGTAAGATATGAAAAATATAAAATACTCACATTAGCTAGATTTGATTATCCATAAAAGTTCTTGTGAAGTCGAATATAAAGGTTTGATAACTTCATTGATCGATGGATTGACATTTATAATGACCACGTAACAATGGTTGATTTTTTAGTTGAACATAATGAGTAATGAATTAATCACAATTAATTAATATCGTACTATCTTATTATGTCCAATTAGACAATATTGTAACTGGCAAAATTTATTATAATTAGACAACATTATAGCATACAAAATTTGTTGCATTTGGTTTTTAATGATTGAATGATTTTATATTTAGTAAAAAAAATAAAAAGAAAATTATGAGAAAATTTGCTTAAAAAATTAGAGAGCAAAATATGTAATTTTATCATGCTTTATTCTTATTATAAATTATATATATGTGAAGAAAGATGTTAAATCTATAAATTTAGTATTATTCACTCTCATTATAAAGTAGAGATGGTTTAGTGTTTAATGGTTGAATGATTTCGTATTTAGTTGGAAAAGATAATGAAAATTAAGAGAATTCCTAGAAAATTTATGAAGAAAAAGGTAAAGTCTATAAATTTAGCATTATCTACTCTTATTATAAAGTCTTGCCAATGTCAATTAGTAGATAAATATTTAGGCTAACTAATGGATAATATTGAGGCTAATAACATAATGATACACCACAATTTTTTAATAACACCCCTCAAAATATATGTGAGAAAATTTAATTAATACATCAAATTGACATGAGGAAAGGACATTAATAGATAAATATATAGGCTAACTAATGAATACTATAGATGCTAATGACATAATGAATCAATGATATACCATAATTTTTTAATAACACCCCTCAAATATATGTGAAAAAATCTAACTAATACATTAACTTGACGTGATAGAAGAAAATTATGAAATCCCTACTTACATAAATGTCTCACTAAACATGGCTCAAAAATACTCCTCAATTATATGTGACAAGGTATAAACAATATTTGACATGATATAGGAACATAATATTTTTTTTACTAAATAAATGACTCATTAAGTATGGGTCTTAAATGTTTCTACATAGATATGTAGCAAATTTTATATATATAGAAATTATGAGAAAAAATTGATGAAAAAATTAAAAATTTCAAAAAAAAAATTGTTTCTATTTGTTATTATAAAGTTAAGATATGGATGGATCATGTAAATATTAGGAAGGTTTAGCAAATGTTTAGGGACCTATGAAAAACTTCTTTTGAAAATGGGTAGCTATATTTGTAAGGATTGTTGAGATTAATAATAGTCTCCTTTCTTAATTATAGGCACTTAAAGATGGACTATTCTCAAGCATAATGATTTGCGAGAAGACTAGAGATCCTCCGTTCAATGGTAGAACGTGATGATTTGTCAATGATACATCTTCGTATCCATGCGAATAATACTGTCATTCTTTCCCTATTTTTTCAGATTGTAATGTTTTTTTTAAGGAATTCGTATTCTAGTATTGCCGCTAGATAAATTTACAAGAAGACAGACAAATCATAGAGTAACTGTAACACCCCAAAATTTACGATTTTTTTAAAAAAAAAACATTATATAACTTACAACTGTAACTTTTGGAGATGTTACCGCCACACTTAATACTAGACCGGTTATCAGAGCGGTTGATCTTGTCGACCACGCTCGTTTTTGGAAATAAAGTTAATTTTGAAGTTGCTATTGAATTTCAAAAAGAATTTTCCACCTTAATGGAAAACCATTTTATTTTCTAACTTTTTGGATCCCGGTCACGGTGAGGAGTACAAGGGTAGATTAGGGTTTCCCCAAGTGGTAGAAAACCTTGCTAAATATTCTTGAATCATTGGGTTGTCTCTAAGTAGTTATTTTTACTGCAGCAAAATGGTGAAAACGGGAGGATTAACCGTTTAGAGGATGCCGTCACTGCTTTTCTTGAGCTCACCCAGCAAAACCATAGTGCTGGGGAGGATTGGCTTCGGAGGGTTACGGGACATCATCCTCCGACATACTCCGGGGAGGAGAACCCAGTGATTTTAGAGGGGTGGATCCGCGATCTAGATCGCACCTTTGAGGCTGTGGATTGTCCAGCTGACCGACGGCCCAACATTGCAGCCTTCTTCCTCAGGGGCGTAGCAGATGCCTGGTGGGAAGAGTTTCGTGCCAAAGAAGGTCCTCCGGCTACTTGGGAGGCATTTAAGACCTCCTTACACACCAGATTCTATCCCGAGAGCCTCAGGAGGGATAAGCTTCGGGAGTTTATGCAGCTGACACAGGGGCCGATGACTATCCGCCAATACTATGCCCGTTTCATAGAACTGCTCCGATTTGCTCCAGGGATTGCCGCCAATGAGTCCACAGTGGTGTTTCAATTTGAGCAAGGACTGAACTTTAGCATTCGTCGTATGATGGGTGCAGTGCCATTCACCGACTTGGCATCCCTTTATGAGCGTGCTTGCATTGCAGACACGTTAGTCCATGAGCAGGCTTCCATCCTTGGGAAAAGAAAGCCCGAGGTACAGAGTTCTGGGAGCGGGGTCCAGCCCAGAGTCAGAGAATTCAGGAGGCCACCACCGAGAGGTCACAACAAGAGCCAGGGACCCCCGAGAGGCCCAGTTTGCAGGAAATGTGGCCGAGTCCATCAGGGCAGGAATTGTAAGGGCAAATTGGTCACTTGCCTAAATTGTGGGAAGGCAGGTCACCGAGCAATGGAGTGCTGGGGGCCACCGAGGTTTCAGTAGAATCATAGTCGATCATATCAACAGGGAGGAGCGTTGATGCCTCAGCAGCAGGCTTTTCAACAACACAGACAAAACTCGTCCCAGCAGTATTATCAGAGAGCACCTGCTCCATCTAGTGCCCCAGCTCGAGAGATAGGGGGAAGACCACAGGGACCTAAGCCTCATCCTCAGAAAGGAGGCCAGTCAGGAGGGCGCCTAAATGTTATTAGTCAGTCTAAGGCAGACCGACAGTTGGATGTTGTTACTGGTATGTTTACCATTTACTCATTTCCAGCTTATGTGTTATTTGATTCGGGTGCCACATTATCTTTCATTTCCTCTGCATTTGCTGCTAAGGCTGGATTGTCACCATCAACTAGAATAGAACTATCTGTTATGCTTCCATCGGGTGATAGGATGGAGTGTAGTTGGAGGTTTTCTGATGTGGCCTTAGATATAGGAGGGGTAGACTTCCTAGTAGATCTGGTCGGAATGGATCTAAAAGACTTCGACGTAATTTTGGGCATGGATATGTTGGGAAAGTACAAAGCGGTTATTGATTGTGCCCAAGAACGGGTGATTCTGCGATGTCCGAAGGGTACTAGGGTTTCATATCGGAAGACTCAATCCGAGCCGACCACTAAGGTTGTATCAGCGGTTGCATTGAATGCTTTGATCCAGAAGGGGTGTCCTCTATATTTATGCAGTGTGAAGGAGCTGAATAAGGATCTAAAATCTTTGGAAAATATTCCGGTATTTAAAGAATTTTCGGACGTTTTCCCAGAAGAAATACCAGGCATGCCTTCGGTCCGGGAAATTGACTTCAAGATTGAGCTAGTGCCAGGAGCTGAGCCTGTTTCCAAGGCACCTTACAGAATGGCGCCGGTGGAATTGAAAGAATTGAAGGTTCAATTGGAGGAACTACTGGAGCATGGGTATATCCGACCAAGCGTATCACCATGGAGAGCGCCGGTATTGTTTGTAAAGAAGAAGGATGGTAGTCTTCGACTCTGCATTGACTACCGGGGATTGAACCATTTGACGGTGAAGAATCGATATCCGCTCCCGAGAATAGATGATTTATTTGACCAGTTGAAGGGAGCTACGGTGTTTTCCAAGATAGATTTGAGATCCGGGTACCATCAATTGAGGATCGCTGATGCGGACATCATGAAGACTGCATTTCGAACGCGATATGGGCATTACGAATTTACGGTGATGCCCTTTGGACTTACAAATGCTCCAGCAGTATTCATGGACTTGATGACGAGGATATTCAGACCCTTCCTCGATCAGTTTGTGGTGGTTTTTATTGATGATATTCTGATATATTCCCGGGGAGATGGGGAGCACGAGCAACATCTACGTACCATTTTGAGCACATTAAGAGAGCATCATCTGTATGCGAAACTATCAAAGTGCGGGTTTTGGCTCCAAGAGGTCGCCTTCCTTGGTCACATTGTATCGGCGGAAGGAGTGGCTATGGACCCTGCTAAGATTGCAGCAGTCACAGAATGGAAGCCCCCTAAGAACATATCGGAGATCAGGAGTTTTCTAGGTTTGGCTAGATACTACAGACAATTTGTGCAGAACTTTTCTAAGATAGCCAGACCTTTGACTAATCTCTTGAAGAAGACTACAAAGTTCCAATTGGATGAGGCTTGTGAAGAGGCTTTCCGAGAACTGAAGAAGAGGTTGACCACTGCACCAGTGTTGACTTTACCCGAAGAGGCCGAGGAGTTTGAAGTTTATAGCGATGCATCAAAGCATGGTTTGGGATGCGTGCTGATGCAAAAGGGTAAAGTGGTAGCTTATGCCTCACGACAGTTGAAGAAACATGAGCAGAATTACCCCGCGCATGATCTTGAGTTAGCTGCTGTTGTGTTCGCTTTGAAGATTTGGAGGCATTATCTCTACGGGGCGAAGTGTAAATTCTTTACAGATCACAAGAGTCTTAAGTATATCTTCACACAAAAGGAGCTCAACCTGAGGCAGAGAAGATGGTTGGAGCTGATAAAAGATTATGACATTGAGTTGACCTACCATGAGGGTAAGGTCAATGTGGTTGCCGATGCTCTCAGTAGGAAGACTACACATTCTACGCCATGTCGTGTGATTGCTGATAAGACAATAAAGGAGTTAGCAGACCTAGAGATTGAGATGATTCAGCAGGGAGATCTCGAAACTCGTATGAATGCCTTGACGCTCACTCCGACTATATTTGAAGAGATCCGAGCCGGCCAGGTTGGAGATGTCAAGTTGGAAAGGATTCGACGGAAGATGCAGGAAGGCAAAGCCGAGGGTTTCAGAGTCCATGAGGACGGCAGTATTCGATTCAAGGGTCGTTGGTGTGTGCCCCAAAGATGTCCAGACCTTAAGCATCGTATTATGGAGGAGGGACATCAGACTCCCTATTCAGTTCACCCAGGAGGATCGAAGTTATACAAGGATCTCAAAAAGGTGTACTGGTGGCCACGTATGAAAAGAGAGGTAGCCGAGTTTGTATCTCGGTGTCTTGTGTGTCAGAAGGTTAAGATCGAACATCGAAGACCAGCGGGATTACTTCAGTCTTTGGAGGTACCGGGGTGGAAATGGGACTCCATTTCTATGGACTTTGTGAGTGGATTACCAAGGACCCGAAGCGGTTGTGATACCATCTGGGTTATTGTTGATAGATTGACCAAGTCATCCATATTCATTCCTACGAAGTCCACCTGGAGTATGGAGCAGTTAGCCAGCGCATATATGAAATTTGTGGTCAGCCGTCACGGGGTCCCTAAGGATATTGTTTTCGATCGAGATTCGAGGTTCTTATCTCACTTTTGGCAAAAGTTACAAGAAGTTTTAGGTACCAAACTGAAGATGAGCACAGCTTTTCACCCTGCCACAGACGGGCAGACAGAACGGACCATTCAGACCTTGGAGGATATGTTGAGAGCGTGCGTGTTGGATTTCCAGGGAGGTTGGGAAGAACGCTTGCATCTGGTGGAGTTTTCATATAATAATAGTTATCATGCCAGTATTGGGATGGCTCCCTTCGAAGCACTGTATGGACGGAAGTGCAGGATGCCCTTGTGTTGGAGCGACATTAGTGAGACGATCGTGTTGGGACCAGAATTAATAGAGGATATGACTCGTCAGGTCAGACAAATCCAGGATCGGATGAAAGAAGCTCAAAGAAGACAAAAGAGTTATGCCGATCAGAGGCGTAGGGATGGAGAATTTGAACTTGGAGACAAGGTGTTATTAAGGGTTTCACCTACGAAAGGAGTGTAGAGGTTCGGAAGGAAGGGTAAATTGAGCCCTAGATATATCGGTCCCTATGAGATATTAGAGCAAGTGGGTGAAGTTGCCTACAGATTGGCTCTTCCCCCAGAGTTGGCCCGAGTGCATAATGTGTTCCACATTTCTCAGCTAAGGAAGTATGTTGCCGATCCGTCGCACGTAATTCAACCAGATTAGGTTGAACTGGATGATTCGATGACTTACGAGGAACAACCAGTGAGGATTCTTGACACTAAGTTGAGGAAGACTCGTACGAGTTCGGTGCCTCTGGTTAAGATCTTATGGAGTCGCCATGGAACTGAAGAAGCTACTTGGGAGACAGAAAAAGAGATGCGAGAAGCATACCCGGAGCTTTTTATGGAAGGTTAGATTTTTTTTTCTTTTCTGGTTTCTCCCTAAGGGGGTAGTTGATTTAAGTTTAGTTAATAAATTGTTATTCCAGATTCTTAGAGTTTCCTAGCCTTTTCTTAGGATAACCGCAGGAGACTTCGGGGGCAAAGTCTGTTTTTAAGGGGGTAGTAATGAAATGCCCCGAAAAGTTCTAATTTTAAATAGTATATTTAAATGAAATTTATTATGATAGTTAATTAAATATAAATTATTTGATTAAAATAAAAGGAAATTAATTAGGACAAATTAAGAAGAAAATTATTACTATTTTTTTTAATTAGGAGTAATTTGGGTATTTTAGCTAGTTATGGATTTTATTTTAGAAATTAACAAAATAAATTATTTTATTTAAAATAAGGAGGATAAAATAGTTCCAAATTAATATTAATTTTATAAATAATTTAATGGAAGAAAATTTGGGTGTTTTGCTAATTAAAATGGAATTTATGGAAAATATTTTAAAAACTCGAAACTAGCCAAAAAAAAAGGGAATTTAATATTTTGTTAAATAAATATTTTATATTAAATACCCAAAATATTCTAATTAATTTATTTAAACCCAAAACCTTATTTTCTTCCTTTTTCCTTTCTCCTCTTTCTTTTTCTTTTCTCCTTTTCTTTCTTTTCTTTCTTCCTCTTTTTTTTCCGCCGATTGGGCCAGGCACGGCCCAATCCTCTTCCTTTTTCTTCCTTTCTTCTCCCGTGGCCCAACGGCGCTGGCCTTCTCCCTGCGTGCGCCCAGACGCGGCGTTTTGGGGCGATTTTATGTCGAGACGCTGCGTCTCGTTAAGTGAAGGCTTAACCGGCGCGCGACCCGCCCGGTTCTCCCCTTTTCTTTTCCTTCCTCGGTCGACCGGCCCACTTTCTTTCTTCTTCCTTCTCCCTCCGTCTTCCCCCGACGCTGCAACGAAACCTTCGACCCCATCAATGGCCTCTTCGGCTACGGCGATTAATACCGGTCGTTTCTTGCCTCATTGTCTTCCTCTTAACTCCAGGAGTAAATTGGCATAATTATTGGACGTTAAATCTCGCCCGTTTTGTCTCTACCGGTGTGCGAAATTCGAACCATCCCAAAACGGAAGTCGAGCCATTACTGCCACCGGCCACTCAAATTCTTGCATTTAACACTTCCATGTCGACCTCCAGCTCCTCATTATCCATCCCAACATCTATAAATAGCCTTGTTATAGGATTTTTTAGAGTTTCTTTTTCCTGGAGACCCTAAGCCGAGTTGCCGGCCACCGCAACTTCAGATACGTATTCCACCGCCATTAGCCAACCTCAACGCCACCGCCATATCCCAAATTCTTCCCTAAAACTCCCTCTAGTTAACTAAACCAATTTAAACCTTCGATTCTTCTTGCACGGGCCTCCATAGCCGTGCCAAGTTTGCTGCTCGTCTCACCAGAATTTTCACTCCGAAACCCTTAAGTCGCCGTCCTTCGCCGTTTCCGCCACTTCTACTGCCCTCTGAACCGCCCAAAAACTCCCTCTAATCCTTATCCATCGAACCATAACCTTGTTTTAATTTCTCCCCTGCTCCTTCTATTTGTTTCTTCATCTTTTGCCCTCTTAGACCCATTTTCCGGCCACCGCCGTGCACCACCTCCGGTGCCGCCGCTTCTGACGACTCAAGGTGAAACCCTAGACCTCCTTAGACTTCCTTTATATTTATTTACCTTTGTTTTGTTTTATTCAAATTAATTCATGGTTAATCAAGTATTTTTTTTATTTTATTTTGATTATTATTATCAATATTACTATTATTAGATGAAATATGAAGGCTAAATTTTCCTTGCAGATATAGAGAGCGGGAATAAGATAATTATTTTTGAATTTAGGGTATGATTTGAATTAGTGTATGTTTTATTATTTTTCTCATTTTTATTATCCTTATTATTTTAATATTATTATAAATAATATATGTATTAATATTATTGAATGGTATTTTATTAATTAGGGGTAGATTCGAAACCCCACTTTAAATTTTAAAGCTTATGCATTATTGTATTATTATTATTATTATTAATATTCTTGATATTATCTCTATTTTAATAGTTAGTTGTTATTAGAATTATTATTATTATTATCTTTACTAATATTATTTTGATGAAGGGTAGGAACCCTTATATCACCTTTTTGTTTTGAATCACATTATTAATTTTAATATAATAATTTTTAATTGAAAATAAGGTCTTGGGATAAGTTAGAAATAATGGCACTCTTAAGAGAAAACCTAATCCTAGTATTTTTCCCTAGTAGGTGAGCCCAAACAAAGCCCTCAAGTGGTATAGGAACTTGCTCCAAGACCGGTGACATTTTAGGTAAGGGGTGCTAAGGCCATTTGTGTTATATATGAATTATATGCCATGCATGCCTGGTGATATGATCTGTCGTGTATTTTATGTAATTATTATGTAATTGTTATAAATGGAGCATGTAAGGAAGTTGAGGTGTGTTTCGTTAAATGATTATGGCATGAGAATGATGTGTATAAATACGTTGTTGGTACGATGTGGCATGGCCCAAGACATGCACGAAGGGGTTGTAAATCATGATGGGAAGTAACTGCATGGTGTTAGGGTTTCTGTATAATTACATGGTGTTAGGGTTTCTGTATAATTGCATGGTTTAGGGTTTCTGTATAATTGCGTGGTTTTAGGGTTTTTGCATAATTTCATGGTATTAGGGTTTTTACATAACTGCATGGTGTTAGGATTTCTATATGAAGTTGTATGGGGTGAGGGTTTTGCGTGGAGTTGCATGATGACTAGGGTTTTGCATGAGAATTATGGGTTGTCATGGAAATATGTTTTACGTGGAGTTAGGGTGCATGGGAGTGTGATTATGTGGAGGTAGGGTTTTGAATGAAAGTTAGAGTTTGCATAGGAGAGTGGTTTACATGGAGTTAGGGTTTGCATGGAAGAGTGGTCATGAGGAGCTAGGGATATGTACGAGAACTAGGATTGGTACGGAGATAGTCATGTGTGTCTGGACAAAAATCTTTGAATAAAATATTTAAGACATTAATCACTTAAAGCGAAAGATTATTGAGCCGGGTCCAACCGATCCACCGGTTAGGAATAGTGGTTAGGGTTGTTACCCTATGTGAGACTGGTCCACCGGCGAATAATAGTGGTGTGGACTTTGTCCCGCAAGTGTCCGGTCCACCGGCGAATAATAGTGGGGGACTCGAGCTCAATAAAAACGAACCTCAGTTTGTTAAAGACACTTAAAAGATATTAATTACTTATAGTGGAAGCCATGTGAGCAGGAATCAGACCGGTCCACCGGCAAATAATAATAGTGTGGACTTTGTCCCGCAAGTGACCGGTCCACCGACAAATAATAGTGGTGTAAACCTTATCCCGCAAGTGACCGGCCCACCGGCTAAAATAGTGGGGTGTTCCTGTGGTTACATGGATTTGATAAAGGTTATGGTGTGTATCGATTTTCGGTAAAAAGTTTAATTAAGTAATTAATCTGAACTGTTTGGGCCTTTATGTGTGGATTTAATATTTATTAAGTTGTGTAATTATCTGTATATCTTTATGAATCATATACGTGGTTTGAAAGTGGAGCATTGCCTTTATGATTTTGTATGCTATGTGATGGTCTTAGTGCTCGGTTACCTTACTTAGTACGTAGCGTACTGATCACCCGTTTCATGGGTGCTGCTCATTCCAACGAGTAGAAGGCCCATCTGATTGTGTGCAGGTAGGAGATATGTACTTTGATGCCATTGATGTCTATGGGACATCAGAAGGGATCGAGTGACGATGGGGCGGGATCTGTTCTTAGAGTGTCGTGACCGGCTTTCCTTGGGATTTTATTTCTATGTTGTTTAAATATGAATCGTACTTTGGAACAATTTTATTATTACTGTTTTCCCCTTTCTAAATGAACTACTCCTCGTACTTTGCTCTGAGTAAGGACTATTGCATATTTGATCTGAATAACCATGAATTTGAATTATTATTAATGTTTCTTTCAAGCATTTATTTTAGCCTTAGCACTTAATACCGGAACGGTAGGAGTGAACCGATCTAGTATTAAGTGTGGCGGTAACATCTCCAAAAGTTACAGTTGTAAGTTATATAATGTTTTTTTTTTTAAAAAAAATCGTAAATTTTGGGGTGTTACAGTAACTTTGGATGCCAAGACTTCAATTTTTTTAGATTATGAACCTACTATTCTTACAGATATTTTGTATGATGATAATATGGGATTAATTATCCTATTTTACTCACATTATTTTTAATTAGATTAAATCATACCAAACAAACACTAACCATTATTATTAATATTAATAATATTATTATTTATAAATAAATATAATAACATTTATAATAATAAAACTATCATAATCTTAATATTATCTATATTAAAATTTAAATTATTATAATTAGAAGAATGCTAGTATTATTCTAATTATTATAATTAAAATAATAATAATAATATAAATATTATAAATAGTTATAATCATTATAACATTTATTTTTTATATTAATTATAATAATATTAGTAATTATATTTTATAATAATAATATGAATATTTATAATAATAATGTTATTATTAAAAATAATTACTATTATAATAATGCTACGATTTATGATGATCATAATAATAATTTTAATAAAAATAAAAGGATATTGTTAATATATTATCTATAATAATATTATTATAATTACTACCTATAATAATAAGATCAAGAAAAATGAAATTATATTATTATTCATGATGATAATAATTTTAATAAAAAATGAAGCTATATTATTAATATAATAATATTTTTAGCAATAGTATCATAATTATTATTTATAATAATATTATTATTAATAAAAATATAATTATATTATTAATTTCATTATTATAAATATTACTATTTATATTTATATCAATAATAAATTATTATAAGAAATATCATAATATTATTTAGAAGAGTATCATACTTAATATATTAATAATTATTTGCATATTTATGATGATAATATAAATGTTACAATAAATTAAAATAATCATTATAATAATATGAACTAAAATCACTATTATATTTATTCTTAATAATAATAATAATAATAATCATTAACATTATTATGAATAATAATATTAATATTAATGTGCATATTCTTATCATCATCATTATTCTGTTAATAGTAAACTTTAATTTTTCCACTAGATTAGCACTAATCACTAATTAATATGATCAAAAAATTCAAAGAAGGAAAACAAGTCCTATGTCATATAAGCAAATTTTGTAATGAATTAAATTTGTATAAAGCTAGCATTTAACACGACCTCTTCCAAATAATAATATACACCCAAGTATATCATGTAAAATACATTAAAAAGATTAAACCACAACAGTTAGTTTATTTAAAAGATTGCCTATGATACAAAACTTGGATTATAAAAGTACAAAGCATATTGGCATTTTTTTATCAAAATAATTATTTACAAAGACAACCTAATTATTAGCATTATATTTTTGCCCATTGTACTTTGAAAAATGTATGAGTGTAGCATAAAACTAAGTTTAATAAAAATAATTATTTATAATATAAAATCGAAAAGATAAAAATTCAAAAAATATAATCACCTATTTGGTTAAAATAATCACTTGAAAACATAATATAATCACTACTACTACATACAAAAAATATTCACTCAATAATCACCCCTATTTCAAAAAAAATTTATGACATAACATAAAACTTAATTTAATAAAACAAAAACCCATTGAAAAAAAAAATGAAAGACTAAAATATAAAATACTTAAATGATTTTTCGATCAGGATAATTACTTTTAACAATAATATGATTAATAATGTTGGATGATAAAATAATTTTTTTGTTTTACTCATGAAATTATTCGTCTTCTTTTATTGATGCATCTCCCACATTCGAAAGTACACTTTAAAAATGTAAAAAATAAAAAGCCATTAAATCATCCAATCAAAACCAGTTCAATTAGCTTGGTAAACCTATTTAACTGTTTTATACAAAAAAATCCTACAAAAATAGCAACTCTCCAACCCTAAGAGTAGAGCCTTTTGTTATCTCTAAATTTCTATGGTTTTATTGGTATTATTAATAAGAAAAAAGGCTAGATAGAGTTCAAATCAATTGAAGAGTGACCTTCTACACTGTCCAAGTTGATTTTTTTATCCGAGATTAAAACACTAATCTAAACCAAACTAAAGCAATTTTTTGCTAGCATAAACCTTAGCGGACTGACATAGTTGGGTAGGAGCCCTAACAAAGGATGAAGTGACTAGTTACCAAGATATTTAGAAAACAAACAAACAAAATAATGGAAAGGGGTGGGGATGGGGGAACAAGAAATTTAGACACCAAATTAAGCTCAAGAAATAAAATAATCGGATAAAATTTAGTTTAGTGGTAAAAGATCAACTTCTAGATATCAAAGGTTCTAGGTTTGAATCCCCTTCCCTCTTTCTCGATATTATAACATCTTTATAATATTTCTACCTATATAATAATTTATACTTACTTTTATAATGTTGCCACCTATATAATAATTTATATTTACTTTTACAGAGTCCCTATAAATTAGAAAAAAAAAAAAAAGAAGAAGAAGCTCAAAACCACTATGGTACGGTCCTATAGGGAAAAAAACTTCAATTGAAGCAAGAGCCGAAAATGTTAAAAGAGGTGTCATGAGAGTTCCTCAAAGTGAGAACAAGGAAAAGTGCAGAAAATGACAGAAATTCACCATCCATCATCTGCTAGTCTGCTACAACTACAACATTGAAAGATCTTCCTTTCTTAAACAAATTAAATTTTAAAAAACCTTTTTTCCCATCTCCAAATGGCGTAATCAGGACTTAATACAGTGCCGAGCGAGGAACTCTTGGTCTCACTGGTGTCTTTGAGGGACTGACCCTGCAAAATTAATCCAATACGCGAAACTTGAGTTACTAACTCGAATAAATATGGTGTTGTAAACTCCAGAATACCTGGCTATCAGCAACCTTATTACCTTATGGGTTGGGCTCCCACAAGCATTCCACTGCAGTTCAGAGCCGTTATAGCACTTTCTGCCTGCTCAGAATATAAACAAAAGAAAAACGAATGTGGTCACTGCGTAGGCAAAAAGTACAAATCAGGCTATGCTTCCGCATATGGAATACCAATATGATCGTAAACTTTTAACACTTAATATTCAGGACAAAACGCTCAACCTTGATGCTATGAATGCCTTACCATAACAAATTCAACAAAAGCAATGCGAGTTGAATGCACGTTATCACCCAAAAGCCTCAGGCGAGAGACCTGCAAGGAAAGGCATCATTTTCCATCGATTCTTCTTTAGCAAGGGCTCCGTAACGGGAAGGTACCAATACAGATGTTGCTTACCTCACCACAAGCATTCTCAAAAAAGGACTTGATCTCAGCCTGAGAAACCTGTAGTAGTAGAATCAAAGATTTAACATGAAGACGTTATTCGGAAACCAGCTCAACTACCAAGAAAGAAGGAAAATTAGCAGCAGTCAAAAGTCCAGCCCGGGCATCTTACAGTAGCAGCCATGTATGGACTGTTACAAGCATGCAGTCACAAGAGTGAATTTAGAGCAATACCTTTTTATCAATGTTTGTACAGTAAACTGTCCTCGCACACATTTCCCTCTCATCCTCAGACTGCAGGTGTTATATATAAAATGACCGTCAAATTGAAGCACAAACATGATTCCGTAACAAAGAACTCTGCTCTTCTTCTTTTTCTACCTGCTTCTTTAAGAACTCAACAAGACTTCTAGGAGCTAAGCAAAGTTACTCAATCATACCCTGGGAAGGAAGGTAGGATTCACAGGGAGTATAGCCGTTTTTGAAGGTAAGACCTTGACTGGATAGTAGCCCAGCATTGTCCCCCCAAGACTTAAAGCAGCTCTTGCACCATCTGTTGACACACAACCTACCTCACATGAGATTAAGGGAATAACAAATGCTCAACAAATACATAACAAACTGAAAAGCCAAAGAAAAAAGGTAGCACTAGGCAATATTGTAGAGCAGACTTACGCTCATCAGAGAACTCTACAAAAGCAAAGCGAAGAACCGAATGTGGATCACCACAAATTCGACAGTCAACAACCTTCAGTATCATATAATTGAAATCATCAGAAAAGGTTTTCCATCATCAATTCATAAATACTAAAATGAACATGATACATATCAACTGACCAATGTATTAACTGCCTCCTTGCAGATGAAGAAAGGACTTGACAATGATCAAAACGTGAAATACAAAAGGAGTAAAGATCACACAGAAAAAAGGATATTATAACAGATGAATACAACAAATTGACAAGTCTCTAATGCAAACTGCTTGATGTCTTTGCATGTCTGTGAAATGTAAGGGAGATTGCCAAAGGTATAACTCTTTTCATGATCGTGATATAAAATGTTGCAGCATGGAATCTCCATTTAATCCTTTTTCTAATACTGGACTCTCCATATTATCATAAAAAATGCTAAAGATAACTCTAAGAGCTATGGTTAAGTAATTAAAAACAGAAATATTTAGCATTTAATAAATCCCACCCAGTTGGGTATTTGACATGTATTTCCAAATTAATACTATTTTGGAAATGATATCGTTAGCAAAACCATATTTTCAAAATGCACACTGCCCTATCGGCATTTTCTAAAACAGTCTAATGAAAAGAGCAACCAAAATAATCCTTGTTCGGATTAGGTGCATCACATTTGCTTGTATGAAAATGTATAAAAAGTCGCCAAATACAGAAAAAGGTGCCGTTAACCAAAATTCAACTGCTAATATTTGCTTCCCATCCCAGAGTAGGTAATTTGCTGGCAGATAGAATTGTCTCTGAGACATGTATTAAAACAAACATTAGAAACTACAGGGTACAAAAGTGCCCTACAGCACATGACAAGTAAGGGTATGTTCTCTTTGTATTATTCGTTGATTTTTAAGAAAATTTAAAGTGCTATTATTATATTGCCATTGTCATAAATCACAATTAATATTTTCTTACTACAACTACTATTATTATTATCATTAATATCATTATTATAATTATTATCATTAACTTTATGTTATCTCTATTATTATCAAAATTTAGTTGATCATAAGCTGAGGAGAACATAACCCAACTGCAAAATAAGAATTGGATAGATTTGGACTCCCCATCAATAGCATGAGGGAAATAAACAAAAAAAGTATAGATAATCCATTACCGAATGCAAACTTCCTGCCTATTTCACCATTTTTTTTAACCACCGGGCGTATTCAGGCAAAAAAAGAGACTAATAAATATAACTGCTTAGGCATCAAAACTATCTGCAGGGTGGACATCTCAGGCTCTAGAATTAAAGTTCCCACAACCAAGAATTGAAACATGAAGGACTAATGCCATTACAGCAGCAGCTTTTTGAGTCCCTTAGAAAGGAATAATTGCAGCAAGAAGAGGGCAGATGAAAATTCAACCCTCCAGATTTTTAGTTTCTTAGCTGAGATGCATGGACTCGAGATGAATGATACAGACACATATACACTGACTGTTAAAAAAAAACTGATGCATAAAGCTAAAATGCTTAACGTGTTAGGCAAGTTCTGGTGTTAGAGACGATCATGGCATCAAATGGTGAGCTTTGTGGCATCATGCTTCTAGGGGGATGGCAGACTGTGCACCCTCCCTCACCGAACACAAACACAAGAGATGGGGCAAAGAAAGAAAAAAATAAAAGGAAACCAAAATAATGGTTCACAACAACTAAACTAGGGGTGTTTAATGAGTTGGGTTAGCCAAAACTTATATAATCCAACCCACGAAAATAGACTTATGGGTTAGATGGGTAGAGTTAGTATTCTATATGGGAACTAAAAGTTCAACCCATGGTGGGTTATATATTAAGGTGGGTTAGTGTGGGTTAACATACGGCTTGGTGAATATCCCCTCTACTCTACCAAAAATATAAATGACACTACCACCACCACCACAATAATCACCAAGCTCGCTTGATTTGGCTTGATTAGCCCTGACTTGTTCCTAACCCAAACCAAACAGGCAACATAGCCAAGTCATCCCATCCAACTTGACTATGTCATGACAAAGCAGGACAAGCCCATATTGGGTTGCGGCATGGGATGCCTATTTAGGTGATGATAAAGTACGCCCAATATAGGTTAAGTTGGGAGAAGGGTGGGTCCACGCTAGGTCAGGTCACTTCAAGATGAGACAAGCCTAGGTAGAGTCAGGTAGGGATGATGTGGACCCAAGTAGAGTTAGGTCGAGACGGGCCTAGGAAGAGTCAAATTAGGGCGGGGTTAGGCCAGGCTCGGGATAAGGTGTGCTAAGGCAGGTTAAGATGAGGCAAACCCAAGCTTGACTAGATAATTATGGGTCAGACAGGTAAACCACACTAGTTACATTGCTTACAATAAGCAAGAAGTGAAGAAACTCTTAGTTTTTCCTTTCTTTCTCCACAAGAGTAACATAGAGGGGAGTGTGCAAAATAGACCTCCAACATATCATTAAAAGATTGTACATGAGAGTAACATAGAGGGGAGCAACAAAGGAGTTATGGTTAGCATTTCTCCTCTATAGATACGCTCTATCTTCATGCTTACTAGTTTACCAACACAACACATAAGATACTAATAATCAAATCCTTTACTCACTTTAATCTTCTAATCAGGAGAGTTTGCCTTCATTTGCTCTTTTGAGGGGGGAGTGAAAGAGGTTATACATGATCATCACCTTAGTAGGAGATCTATCTTTTGATGCAGGTTGGAAGCACACAATACCAAAAATAAGTAATCAACATACGCCACACACAAATTGAATCAAAACAAGAAGAATAATTTGGTGAACTTGAGAGTTAGGGTTTTAGTTGGTGTTTTTTTGTTTTCACAATTTGGTTTAGGTTTTTTGGAATTGATTTGGATAGACATTATTAGGGTTATTAATGGCATTATAATGGACAATTAAAGGTGTTAACTAATGATGCAACAAGTTGGTTGTAGAAGAGGGTTACGGTTTCAAGAAGTTGAAGATGACGAGTTTGATGCTAAATATGCATATGTATGGGTAGTAATTATGGGTCGGCTGTATAAGGTTATTGGTGTCAATTTAATAAAGAGATTAAGAGGTAATTGTGGTAGGTTGGATAAGAGTTAATGGAGTATTAATTGAAGAGAATAAAAAAGGTAGCTTAATTTGAAGGTGTTGAGGTTGATTGTGCTAATGGAGATGATGAACAATTGTGATGGGCTAATTTGGGATATGATTGGGTTTAATTTAAACAAAAACTAACACTCTCATATCACACAGAAATTGAGTAGAGAAACCTGAATTTGAATCATACAGAAATCAAATTCAAGAAATGACTCACAACAAGAACCAACTGAAGAATCAAACTTGACTTGGTTGTATACCATGTGATTGATTCTCTACCTCCTCAAATTTAATTTTTCATGAAAAGATCACACAAATTAAAACTAAAAAATAAAAATCACAAAAAATCTTACACAAAATTGGCACACACACTAAAAGATAAACTAACATACATAACTTAAACTTCTAACAATATCTACTAACTAAATCTTCTAACAACCAAAATCTTTATGAGCATGGCCAATTCTCCCATCTTATTTTTGTCCATCACTTGTGCCAAACATGTGTCTTCATTCAAAATTTTAATAATGACCATTGAGTCCCTTCTTGATCCATAATCAAGCAAGTAAGCACCTTATTAGGCTTAATGTTGCTAGTTTGGCACAATTCCCCCACCAAGACAAAACTAATGGGCTTTAGTATGAAATAAGTCAACCCATGGCTTGTAGAATTTGTAGGACATGGTCCCACATCATCTACACTTTGAAGCTCCTTGAAATATTTCATCCATGCATAAGGATGACAAAAATTGGTAAGGGAGCTAAGACACCAACAAAGATCAGTGGCTCATTCCAACAATCAGGTAGTATCAGGCATAAACCTATTTGTATGAGAAATCAGATATAGCTTCAAACCAGCATACCAATGGAAAGGTTCTTAGGGATGATTAAATACCACATGTTGTGATTTTTGTCGTTCAAGGCCTTCTCAAATAGTTAATCCAAAGGTATTTCATGGGCTTTTTAGAGGTAAAAATGGAAGAAGAAAACAATTTTCCATGATCATTGATTTTCAAAGTATAGTCAACAGCTGCAATGAATATCACTTGCAATCTCCCATCATGAGCCACTTATCTGATGATTATTGGAGGTAACAGGCAGCAGGCAACCCAGGAAAGATATCATGACAATCGGCAGCATGGAGCAAGTTGTATTAATATCATGCTCAACACAGTTTTGTTAGGAAAACAATTATACTTCCCACTCATATTCTCTCAAGTTAGGTAGGAAGTGACACTGTAGATTTGGAAACCAGGAGCAGCACCAGAACTCAAGTATCAAAAAAGGTCACGATTTTTATTTCCATGAAAACTCACCCTCCAGATCTTTTGCAACATCGGACCTAAAGCTCTTACGAGTTTTCCTCCTACAGCTGAACATGGAGGTAAGTACAGTTTCAAGTCTGCTAGACTGGGGCCTTCTCTCCAAAGGCTCTTTATATATAAGAAACAGAGATTGGGAAAAAGGCACCTCTTACTTTCAAGCCATTTATAATATTCAGTAGAAAATATCACTATTAGTCTATTATGACAAGCCCCAAAACAGAATACAATCAGACATCCATGAAAACATTATAAAGTAAACCAGAAACCTAAGAACTGAGTGAGGTGTAATAAGGATACACATTATACAGAAAGTAAGAAGTACACATGATATATGATTTAGACTTACTTGACCATAATTACTGAATAAAGCAGCTAGTCGTTCCTCAGTGACCTGCTTTAAGAAGAACAAAGAAGTATAAACATGATTACTTGAATGACATGGAGACAGAAAAAAATACAGATATGTTTTATAATACAAGAAAGACATCTACCCTCATATTCTTACATGTTGATCAATGTCCGAGACATATACAGTGCGCCTAATGCTATCTTCACGCTGTGCTCTGACTGCTCTACCATTCACCCTCTTCCTTCCCTGGTTGTAGCCATTCCTCCTCTGATATTTTTAGAATACATTGTAATAAATGAGATGCCAACCAGAGCAGGCCAAGAACATGCAAAGACCACAATCCACATTGTCCAATAAAAGTCTAAATTTAAGTCGAATGTTAGCGATTTGCCAACTTAACATGCGGTCAGAGCAAATTGCATGAAGTATTACTTGGAATAAGGGACATTTGTCATGTTTGACAAGTTGCACAACATCATTATCATCATGTATCACTTTCACATATAAGATCCAAAGATACAAACATCTCTCCACATAAGACAGAAAAAAAACATACCAGTGATCACTGATCAGTAGAAGGGGCAAATATGCAATCGGGGGAAACCAAAAAAGACACTTCATGCAAGCTTCGCTTAAAAACTAGAAGGGGAAAAAGCAGCATAGCATTTAACATTGACACCTCCATGCTTCAGCCTCAATTCAGTATTAACACCGTATATTTTGGAAAAATGAAAGGGCACCCATCATTGAGAACCAAAAAAACTGACTTCGGAAAACCCAAATGAAACAGTTGAGCTAAATTTCATGGATAATTGATTGAAATGGGACCAGGAAGACAACCCACCACTGGAACTTGCTTTGCTCCCGTTCCCCGCGTAAGTCAGCAATCTTTAACCCACAAATCTCAGATAGTCAGATTCAATAAGACAAAAGAACCAAAATCCAATTGCTAGAACAATAGCAAAATCCAGAAAACATACTTATTAAATTTCACAAACTCCGAAGTAAAAGAGTAATCTTTATGACCTATGAAGTAAAGCCAACAAACAATTACTATGTACCTGCTACTGATACTACTGCTGCTATTACTGTTATGTAAAAAAAAAAAAAAAAAAAAAAAAAACACACACACACACACAGCAACATCATAGAGCCAAGCCGAAAAAAGGGAAAACAAGAACGATGATGAAAGCAACAAGATCGAGTGAAAAATAAACAATTACCCTTCGACTGTTGGGATATTTATCATTGACCCCAATCTCATTAGCACCCGAAAAATCATTCTTCGCCGACGGATCATTCTTTTTCCGATAAGAAGCCGGAATAAATTCTTTAGCCCAAGGGTTTAATTTGGATAAAATATCCGCGAGCTCGTTGATATTTTTGCGTAATTCGGACTTGGAATCCACACTCTTGGTATCAGTTTCAGAGATATCGGTAGGTGAAGGGCAATCCTTAGAGCACTGATCATCAGAATTCACAACATTTTCAGAGACAGCAGCCATTAAAGCAACTTATTCCAAATCCACAAAATGGGGATAAACAACGCAAGGAGAAATTCGGACGGAATGAAATAGTACTATGCAGAATATATATATATATATATATATATATATATAAAAACAGTATTTATTCAAAGAAAACTTTTTTTGGCTATGTCATTGTCGCCCCTTTATTTATTATACAAAAGGAGTAGATTAGATTTATCCAAAAATCAGCCCGAGCAGACGACGCTAATTTGGGAAAGTGTGATTAGATTCTGGCGAAAATACAATAAATGAAAGAATATTACGCAAAAAGAAAATACAAATAAATTAGGGTTTTTCAAACACAGGAGTAAATTTGTTGCGGAAAATGGGGTTTTGAAGCGAGTGTAGTGGTACTGGTGACAACAGGTGCTATAGTTTTTGCCTTTCTACCTTTTTTTTTCGGTCTTTTGAGGAGGAGAGAGGAGAGAAGAGAGTGACACTGACACACTGAAGTGTTAGAGAGAGTGAGCGACAAAGACATGGACTGCGGGTGCATAATGTAAACGTGACGATTTCGAGCTCATATTTACTTCGTCGAACTACTTGATAGTCAGAGACTCTGATGATGTAACTGCCATTCGGTCATAGTTTTTCTTGAAATTTGTTGGGACTGTAAATTTGCTAATTTTCACTTCCACAGATCCTAAAGGAAACGTTCGAATTTTTTTCAAAAAAATAAAAATTAATAAATTTGAGTTTACAACAAAAATTAAATATTTGAGATTATTTTCAATGCAAAAAATTTTCTATTAACAAAATGTAATTCTCATATAAATATATATTTTACAAGTTATAATATATATACATACAATTACATCTATTAATACATATTTAATATACAAATTAATTTTTTTTCATTAAATTCTTATTTTTATCTTTACGTCCCAATGTTGCAATCCTTTATTTGAAAAGGAGTACTAATATACAAACCACCTAGAAATCAATTTGATATATACTATTATTTTATCATTTGATGTTTTAGTTAAAATATTGTTTTTCTTGTTTTCAACACACCATTTTTTATTTAAAAAACAAAAATGAAAGTTTTAAAAAGTAAAAATAAAAAATGAAGAATGAATATTAGAAAATTTAAATATTAGAAAATAATAAAACAAAATAAATCAATAAATTAAATAAAAAAAACCTAAAGAACTAAAATTAAATAATGATAAAGTAAGTAGTAGTTGTTTTTAATTTAATTAATTTTCATTTATAATAAATAAAAAATAATTTTATGATATCTATTAAATTTAAAATGATAAAAATGAAAATAAAAAACTAAAAGATATATAATATAAACTTTTTTATAAAAAAAAATTGAAGGCATAAAATTTAGAATATTCAATTTACAATTAAATAAATTTAAATTTTAAATAGAAACATTTGATAGAAACATGTTTTACTCATTTTTACTTATATATCATTACTTATAAAACATTTTATGTAGGTTTTTATATTGTAATTTTTTAATTTCTTATTTAATTTGAAAATATTATATGCATATATAATAATAATAATATATTAAATAAATTTATAATCAATTAGTTTGTCATGTAATTATTAGCAAAAGGGTCAGCTTATGAATGTTATGATACTATAGACTTGTTTGATGATTAGTCGATAGCTAATAGTAATTATTTGATAGTGTATTGTATTAAGCAGTTTGATTAGTGAATAATATTAATTATTTATGTAAAATATTTGGTAATATTTATTAATTGTATTACTTATTAGTGGATTGAAAATATAAATAAATTTAAAATAGTTAATTATAAATAACTTAATAAAAAATACTCATATTTTGAACTTTTCAAGATAATTTTCTTTACCCCAAATTGTTAATCTAAATTTTTTTATTTACCAAATAATAACATATAATATAATTAAATATCTAATCTAACTCAAAACTATTAATAATTTGCCAAGCTACTATTTACCAAACATGCCTAATATATAAACTACCTTTTTAGTTTCGGATATTAGAACAAATAGTTACATCATGTTCTCAGTTTGCCGCACCACCTTCCAATTATTAAAACTTAGGTTAATGGTGTCAACATTTTTTTTGGTTAACTAATTTATTTGGGCTTATTTAGTATAGGAATAATAGGAGTAATTTTTTTATTTTATATTTTTTGTATCAATTATTTAAAATTAATAAAAATAATTTTGATAAAATATTTATTTTAAATCAAATTAAAATATTAAATAAATATTTATTTAAAGAAATATTTAATGTTAATTATATTATATAAAATATTAAAAAAAATCATCTATATTACTCTGCATCAAATTAAGATCTCCAATTGTTTCCTCCTGGAGCGCTTATCCCACGTGTTTTCACTTCGCTGAATTTACGCATCAAAACACGTGGCTTTGTTGACCAGTACCAGTAGGTTCTCAGACCACACAGATGGAAAGATAAAAACATGCGGCACTTCACTATACAGTGATGGGCCTGATCCAGTTGATAACATGTGGAGCAATATTGTCAGCGCTCACTGGTGGTAGATGGACACGTCATCGAACACTTTTAAGTCCAGGTATTTCTATCCGAGTATGCGGACCAAGCCCAACTCTATGTCTTGACGGAGTAGGAAGCTAACCAGGGAGACAATTACTTTAGGATTTGGTATATATTGCGTAAAAGAAGAAGTTAATTTACTTTTACTTTCAATGACAAGAGAGTAAATAAAGTAAATGAAATGTTACTTTTTAATGTATCATTCAAAAAACTAGTTTATTAGTTTATTAAAGAATTAGGGGGATCAAAATGAAGTACGACTTTCTTATCTACTTGGTACTTTCTAAAAATCTTAAATTTATTGACTAACTCAATACCAAACAATGCATGTATTTCTTTCTTTTGTATCTTGTTTTTCATACCCAAACTATCATATCCATTTAGTGAGTTTAGGTGTGTACAAACACACATACTACTTTCATGTTATTCATATTTTTCATGATATTATTTGTAAGGTTGTTGACAAACTGAGCCGATTCGTAAGCAAACTTGATTTGACTCATCAAGGGCTTGACTCAATTTATTTATTTAAAAAAATGAATCAAACTGAAGCTTTATTTTTATACTCATCTATTAAACATTTCGAGCTTGATTCAAATGAGGTTCAGCTCGTTTGTTTGCGAGTCGACTCGAATTCGGCTTGAGCTTAATTTGGTTCTTTTGTTCGGAAAAGAATTTTTTTTGCTTCCGCCTTACACACGGAATATTTGATTGCCTGAATCACAAGTCTTATATACTGTGTTACAATCACCTCATATGGATCAAAAGTCCGGAGAACAATTTGAAATGGAAATCAAGAAAAAAGGAATTTTTGGTCATAAAGAAAGGCATGAATTGCGCAAGAAGTTCTTTTTGTTAAAACACGTATATGTCGAGCTCAATATGAAATCCTATTTTCTTGCAAGACCCGTTCGGATAAGGGAGCTTGAATTCGACTTAAGACTCATCTATAAGCTCGGCTCTTTCATTAATAGAATGAGCTTATATAGAATTTACATAATAAACTAGCCAAATAGTTAAATGCACATTTAAACAAGCTGAATAATTAAACGAGTTGATTTAATTTATTTAATTTTCAAATGAGCTAAATAGATCTGAGTCACGAATTGAACCATGATAAATAAGGTCGTTTTGCTCATTAATTTTTTTAAATGATAAACAAGCCGAGCTGAGCCGGCTCACAAACCTTATAAAGTTAAGCCGAGTCAGCTCACAAACCTTATCGAGCTGAACTTAAGTCGAACTCATTTGGCTTATTTCAAACTCGAGCTAAAATCAAGCCTAAAAAAATTAATGAACCGAGCTTGAGCCAAAGGGTATTTGGCTCGTTAACAACCCTTATTTGTGCTTGCACTTTATTTTTTTATTTGTGTATTTAATTTATAATTAATTTATAAGACATTTGATTATGAAAGTATTAAAATATCATTTAAAAAATAAAATTAACTACTTTATAATGTTAGCCTTTTCACTTGACCATTTTTTTTACCAAAAATTCCATATCAAGTTATATAAAATATAAATATATTGGTATTTACGCAAATTATTCATTTTTTTTTACGAAAATTGTTGGATCTATTCAGGACTCATTTAAGGCATGTTTATTTGCTAGACCTGAGGGGTCTATATAAGGGTTTGACCATTTGAGACTCAATAGAAACTTATTCTCAAAAGTAAAATTTGATTGTTTTCTTGATAATTCAAGCATGTATGACTTTGATTCCACTCGAAGAATTTTATATGAGCAGGTCAACGTGCTAGGTCATCTATACATTAATAGTATAAGCAAAAGTGCACCCATAATAATCAAATACAGTTGAATCTAAATAAGAATTTGAATAGGTGATCTTGGTATTCCATATCCGATGTGCATTGTCTAGTAATTCTTATTTTGATCTATTATTGATGTAGAGCTTTTAATGTAATATTATGAATTTAACCTAACCTTGATCCTGTGTGTTTAATATTTTTATCTTGCCTTGATTAATTAATCCTAAATGTAAACCTAACTTTTACCCAAAACTTAAAAGTTTCTTCCCTCCTTTTCCCCCTTCTCTCTTTTCTTCCTTTTCCCCAGAACTTTATTTTTCTCCCCCACATATTTTTTTCTCCTCAATTTTGTCAATATGACCAAACTTCCTTCTTTCCCTGAATTTTATCATGGCTACACTCCATCATCATTACTTACCTTGGTCAAACATTTCTCATGCCATTAACCTGTGCCAGATGCTCCCTAAGCTTCTTTGATACGCTTTTTACCTTTCATAAATACCCCTTATCCTCTCCTTACTTTATTTTATGCTTCACATAAACTCTTCCCGGACTTTTCTCTCCATTATTAGCTTCATTATGCATCATCCCATTCGAAGATCCACCATTTTCATGCAAAACGGTTACATTTTTTTATCACACATCATGTTGCTTAACCTTCACAACGCGAGCACCTCATGTTGTACAATCCCCCACCTGACAAACCCGCATCAAACACCACGCAGTTGCTCCCATCCCTAATGTAGGCTTCGATCATTCAACAGCTTCCCTATCCAACAACTCTAACCTCATGTAGCCACCATTTAGTTGTACCAACCACCCACTCAACACCCACCATTCCTACACCACCAACTCATAGAACATAAACTCTTTTATGCTAACCACCTACACAACCACCCCTATATGTGTAAACCACCCACACAACCATACCCCTTGTTGTGTCACATTCCCATGTAAACCACCTCTATTTGTGCCTCACCCTTATGCACCTTGATGACCCTTTCTTTGCTTCAAATCCTTTTCCCTTTTCCATCCTCCTTTACCTTACCTTTCCATTGGTTTTTCCTTAATTTCTAACGATTTTTATTCTCGATGTTTAGGCGAATTTATAGTGGTATTAGAGGATGAATATTAGGGTTTTTACATGATTAGAGATCAATGACAGTTTAGGTAAGAATAAATGTCACAATTAGGTTTTGTGAATGTTATTTGTAATTCATATGGAATCTCATTCTTGTTATTGTTATAATTTATAATCCATGTTGTTAATGGATTCTTATAATATGGTTGTGCTATATGATGGAAAAGTGAGAAATATGTGAAAGCATGCAATTATGTGTATTATTTGCTTAAACTTGTTATATAATTCGGGTAAGTGGCATGAATCACTATCAAAATTTGACTATGATGAATGAATCGTACATATTTTTGTTTAAGTATTTCAATGATGATATGTTTTCGGAGGTTGCAAATGGACCATATTGGGACTCATAGGGTTTTTATAAAAATATGAATGTTGTAGTCATTTTTTTATAGGGTATTTTGGTTAATATAGGTTAAACATAATCTATCTAGTATTTCAATGTGTTAAATAGTTTAAAATATGCTAAGTCTATAATGTGGAATGCTTAGAGTAATTATAAGTGGAATAGTTCTAATAAAATGAGAAAATAGTTTAAATTGAGAACAATACCCTAGAGGTATGTTCATTATTACATGTGTAAAACGTTGGGGTTAGACCTTGATTTTTAGATATTTTGTCAATAATAATATTTTAGGTGTATGCACTAAAATTGGTGGTTATATGAGCATTATTGAAAATTTATACTTAACTTGTGAAATTGGGATTTTATAGGGAATTAAAAATAGTAACCTTAGAGGTAGGTCATTATTGCATATGTAAGACGTTAGAGTTAGAGCTTGATTTTTAGATATGTTGTTAATAATAATATTTTAGGAGATTGAACTAAATTTGGTTCTTAAATAAGTCTTACAAAAATATTTATGCTTAACTTGTGAAATTAGGGTTCTATAGGGCAATTATAGTTTTTTTCTTAATGAATGTCCCGATCATCACCTGGTTATGTTGTATATGCTTTGTATATTTATGTTTAGTCTGTTTATGGGACTTTCATATTTAGATCTATGTCGACATGATGGTATTGAGATTAAAAAAATTAATAAGGTCTTAATTATTTAAAGTGAAAGATCATGTAAGTTAGGGCCGAAGTATTTTGTCTATTCCATTAGACAATGATAGCGAATCGGTAATGTTTTTCTCTAAGAGGTGTGTCAAACTATTTTATCACTTTAAGAATAATGTTCAGGAGCGTATTTTCCTGGTAGTTGTTGTACCTATGCCACCAGATTAAGAATAGTGGGATTCCTAATCTCAACATAAATAAGAAATTGGATTGTGATTATACCGAATAATTGAACTCTAATTCGATTCTTCTCTTTCATCATATCATGTTAAAGAAATATGAATGTTTATTCTTTAATGAGGCGTTAATCAATTTTTGTAAAATTGTTATGACTGTATTGTTACCTTAATTAGTACATAGCGTACCAATTATCCTTTTTTATGGGTGTTGCATCGGTACAAGCAAACAACCTATGTAATTTTGTACAAGTCATAGACGACTATCTTGATGACTTTATTGATTTTGATGAAATTTCTGTGGATGAGTGATTATTTATGACTTGGGGATAGACATAGAGTTGTTGTTATCTAGTTATTTGTTCCATATACCTTTTGGACTCTTAGTACCATTGGATCTCTTTTTATTGTATTTTTATTTATCATGTACTTGGAGTTAATCTCCAATCTTTTATCTAATTTTATGAAATTTTCTCTCATTTTCTGCTTATCATATTTTAAACTCTAATTATTTTTCCTTGTATTCAATGTAAGGATGGTATTGTAAGACAAACTTATGTCATGTATAATGGTAACACCCAACTATATTGTTACTATAATTCCGCTAAAATAAAAAAATTCAGTAGTAAATTTTGAGGTGTTACATTCAATGTTTCTACACATGAGATTCCACATCTTATTAGACACATTTGGTCCAAACTCCTTAGACTTAAGCCAATCTCTTACATATATTTAATTGACATGATAATCTACAATTCATGTTGTTCACATATAAATTGAATGTTAGATAAATAATCTAACACCACATATATATGTCTACACCTAAAAGAGTATCGAATAGAATTTGAATGGTTCATACATGTTCCATCCATTTCACAATAAAAGCCACTTTTACCTTAGATATACTGATTAATAAATTAAGAAAAATTGAGGAAATAAAATGCTTTATATAACTAATATATCCTCAAATAAATATATTTTTGGTAATTTGATCATTAATAAATGAAAATATACCATTTGATTTGTATGAGTTTATGACTTATTTTAAAACATTTTTTAATAAAAGAAACTATGTTGTGAAACAAAAGGAGTAGTATTATTAGGAGCTAATGTAAAATTGCTCATAAATAATATCATAAATATTTTCATCTTTAATACTATCAAGAATATGTTTGGTTGGGTGTTTCGTTCTCCAACAATTACTATTTAACTACATCTTTTCAGAATTTATACTATTTTTAGAAATTAATTTTCTAAATATAATAAAAATAAGTGACAATAAAAATTAGTAGCCAACAATTATCTCTTTTAAATATTAAGTAACAAGAGATACTGCTGAAGTACGTTACTCATTGATAAATGTGAATTACCAATTTACCACAGCTATGATTTATGTTTTCATAACCTAAATTAAAGGAAGTTAATAATGCAGAAACATAGCAATTATTTAGAAGAAAAAAATTGACTCTATAGAAAATATTTTTTTTCTTAAACTACCCTCCACCAACTCCACCGCAATTCATTATTTCTGTCTTCTCCTCTTCTCTCTCTCTTCTTTGTCTCTTGTCTCTCTTATTTTCAACACTCCCTCTCTATCGACCGATCTAGGGTAAGTATTTTTTTAGGGTACAAACTATCTTATCTATACTTTGGTTATTTTTTTTTATTTTTTATTTTTAAGTATGGTGGAAGTAATGGTGATTTTCACCGGTGGAGAGAGGTGCGGAACGACAATTTTTACTAAAGGGTGGGGGGAACAACTATTTTAGCTGGTGAAGGGTGGGGGAAAACTAGGGATGGCAACGGGGCGGGTCGGGGATGGGGACCCCATCCCCATCCCCGAACCCGATAAGGAAAATAATCCCCGAACCCGACCCGATCCCCGATATTTTTTTAACGGGGATTCCCCGACCCGATCCCCGCTGGGATCAAGTCCCCATACCCGACCCGATCCCCGATCTATTTTTAATCCCCGATTTATTCCCCGTTCATAAAACCCGACCCGATCCCCGAAACCCGACTTTATACCCGATCCCCGAAACCCGACTTTATACCCGATCCCCGATCTCATCCCCGATCCTCAAACTATTTTTTTATATTTTATTTTTAATTTATTTTCTATAAAAAAAATTATATTATATATATATATATAATTATATAAAAATATATATATATCTAAAAAATTTCGGGGCGGGTTCGGGGATGGGGACCCCAAACCCGTCCCCGCCCCGTCCCCGAAAAAATCCCTGTTAAGAATCCCCAAACCCGAACCCGATCCCCGAATTCTCTCCCCGAACCCGAACCCGAACGGGGAATCCCCGACGGGGCCCCGAACCCGCGGGGAAAATTGCCATCCCTAGGGAAAACGACATACACCACTAGTAGGGAGTGAGGGACAATAACAAATACTATCGATGGGGGTAGGGGCAAAAACAAATAATGACTTTGGGGGTGGGGGCAATGAAGAATATCGCTAGTGGGTGGTGGCGGGCAACAGTTATTTTGGCTGCTAGGTTTGGGGTGTGTATTAATTATATTAGTATTAATTGATAATTATTATTATGATTTATGGTTTGTTAATTAGAAATTATGGTTTGTGATGTAGAAGGTGGCTTTGGTTGGATAGATTGGATATATTAATTGTGTCTCATTAATTAGTGCAAAACCTAATAAAATTTTGTCCTAGTATTTTTTTGTTTATAAGTTATATTGTTTTATTAAATATATGTGTAATAATTATGTTAGCATTAATTAATATTAAATATTTATTGATAAGTTTTATTTTGTGCATATGATTTATGGTTTATTAATTAGTAATTATGGTTTATGATGTAGAATTTGGTTTTGGTTAGATAGATCATGTTTTTTAATTATGTCTCATTAATTAGTGAAAAACCTATTAAAGTTTTGTCTTATGTTTGCAATTATTGTGCTTTGTTAAATATTTGTGCAATAATTATGTTAGTATTAATTAATATTAAATATGTATTGATAATTTTTATTTTGTATGTATGATTTATGGTTTATTAATTAGTAATTATGGTTCATGATGTAGAATATGGTTTTGGTTAGATAGATCGTGTTTTTTTAATTATGTCTCATTAAATAGTGCAAAACCTAATAAAATTTTGTCCTAGGTTTGCAATTATTGTGTTTTGTTAAATATTTGTGTAATAATTATGTTAGTATTAATTAATATTAAATATTTATTGATAATTTTTATTATGTGTGTATGATTTATGGTTTATTAATTAGTAATTATGGTTGGTAATGTGGATGATGGTGTTGGTTGGATAGATGGGTTTGTTAATTCTTTATTAATTAGGTCATATAATTAGTGTATATTAATTATGTTTGAAAAAATTATATTTGTTATCATGTTTATTAATTATAGTTTGTCAAATATATTTTTAGTTGAATGAAAATTTAATTATGATTAATTTAGTTAAATTTTTTCATTATGTTTTTAGATCTATTATACTCTATTAATTATGCTTTGTTATTGAATTAAATATGAGTTTGTCAAAATTTGTCTAGTTTCTAGGATTTTTAGTTATCGTTTGGAGATTTATGTTTATTAATATTTGTTTGTTAATTGTAGTTTTTAATTATTGTTAATTTGGTTAAATTTGTTATTGATACTTCTAGATCTATTAAATTCTAGTAATTGTGTTATTGTATTATTTATATATGATTTGATATTTATTACATTTGTTTATATTTTCATTAAATATGTTAAATATTGTTATGTGGTGGTGGTTATTAGTGAATGTTTTTTAATTAAATTGATTGGATAATAGATTTATTTTGTTATTAAAATTTAGATGAGTCGCACATAAGATAAAGTAGTAGATTAAACCATAGGTTATCATGGGATAACATCTTCATGACGTAACAGAACGTGTATGGAATAACCTGCTTTGATATCTTATCTTAAAAGTTTGGGAAAAGGTCTTACTAAAGGATGGAGTAGAGGTAAAAAAAAAAGAGTAGCTAACAAGAACCAAAAGAAGCATCAAAATAATAAGAATATGTAGAAGCTCCCAAACAACCAAGGTCTAGTCATTTAGCTTCTATAATTCCAACATTTGCTGACTATGCAGGTCATCCATCATTTGTGGATGATGAGGGAGTTTCGAGGAATAGAGTTTCAAGTTTTAAAGATTCAATGTACGGAGGTTCAAGGGTAGGTCATTTGGAGTTTGGAGGTTAATGGTTCAAGGTATGGAGGTTCAAGGGTAGGGGTTCAACGCTTGGAGGTTTAAGGTACAAATGTTTGGGGTATTGAGGTTCGAGGTTTGGGGGTTTGGGGTTTGGAGGTTTAAGGTACGATGGTTTCGAGGGTGAAGGTTTGGGGTACAAAGGTTTATGGGTCGAAGGTTTGGTACAGAGGTTTTCCATTATCTCCATAATATGTAGATTTTCTTACATTAGTGACACAACCTGATATAGGAGTACCATCATCCTTAGTTCACCACCTACTGTTGGTTCTAGATCATCATTGGATTAGCATCATCATCACCCCGTATTACTGAGCAACCATCGTCATCAAAATATGTGTGTGATGATGACAACGACGACGACGACAATTATAGACATGATGACGGTGATGATGATGATGATGATAGGGATGTTGGTGAAGCCAATGAAGATGAACGTGGTATACAATTAAATGATGAATGATATTTGATAGGGCCATGTCCTAGAGGTCCAACCACCCCTAATTTGATGCCAAGCTTTGGCGGTCACGCCACTTTAGATTTATGGTTAGGAAACGTATATTTATCATATGCATTATTAAATATTTGGCATTTTATTTATATAGATATGATAAATAGTCATCATATATGTTGTTTTTTTTCTAGGATCGTGGTTGTCTTAGGATCCACACCAGATAGGAGGTTCTGAAAACTTTTCTCGAGAGAATAAATGAAAGGATGTTCACTCTAATATACCAAACAGGATTGTCACACCTTCTATCTTACGCATTTGAGCATGCGAATGTGCCACTTATTTCAGTTTTTATTAAGAGATAACAACCATACACCAATAGCTTTCATATGTCATAGGGTGAGATGAGAATCACCCTTTTGGACATACATCGCATATTAGGGCTACGATTCGATGGTAATCCATTATATTTGGATCTTATTGCTGACACACATGGGCAATTGATTGGTGCAATAGGTGCCTTATTTGGGATAGAAGAAATGAAGGTGAATGAATTCACTCAAAAGGGTGGGCTTCCATGTAAATGGCTACAGGAAGTATGTGAATCATACTGGCTAGGAGATGAGGAAAAAGCGGTTGGGTATTTCTTATGGTTAATTGGCCTATCATTGTTTGTCGATAAGTCAGATATACACGATTAATCCCCGAGGAACCTATCAAGCCGACCAATAACATGTACAGAGGTCCTTCCCTCAAGAAGAATAAGGTTGTTTACGCAAACATTCTTAGTCAATAGTTCTTGAGACGTGAAAAAATATTGGGACCAAATATTTTTGGACCACCGGCTCAATACCCATAGGACATGGCTCATAACTATATGGGTTGGTATGTTCCTATAATCCACAAGTATGTATTGGAAGTAATAGAAGAATATTTGACTGAACATTTGAATGATGAGCATCAAATTCCAACTGAAAGACATCTGAACAAATCACATAAAACTATCAATTGATTCTATTAGAGGGGAGAGCCAGTTTCAAATTATTAGTAGCTAGTTACATGTATTGAAAATCTTGTGCATGATTTAGGAGTTACTCTACCTAGGCGTGGGCGTGAGTGTGGTCGTGGGTATGGACATGGGATTTTTTAATCATATTGATGTGCATTTGTTTGATTTTTTACTTTGATTAAAATATTTTAGTTACAATTAATGGTAGATAGGTTTTATTTTATATGTATTTGTTTAAAGTATAACTCAATCTCTCTTAATTATGTTAAAATCCGAGACCCCACTAAAGCTAAATAAAGTACAAATATATTAGATTACCGTATATCAGATACTTAAATTGAATAAAGTAAGATATATCAGATTACCACAACTCAATTAATCAAAAAAATTACAAAAATTCTAGATATAACTCTCGTCTAAAGATAAAGGATGTGGATCTTGACTGCTATCATTAACCAATGAGCGCCAATGTTGTAATCTTGCAGACTATAGTATTCCATGTCAACATGTTGTTGTCACAATATCCGCTCCAATTTTCATGCAATGGTGGGAGTGAAAAATTCTCTAGAAGATATACTTGTTAGACATAAAAAAATGTAAAATAATTAAGGTGAGTCATAATATTGTAATGGAAAACAATTCATAAAACACCCGCATACCACTATGTAATGACTCATGTCTTGTAAAAACATATAGTCACTTTATTTTCAAGACCTTGGATTCCATGTTACACCACTAAAGGTAAGAATGAACCGCAAGCATTAAATGAGTAATATGCAAACAAAATATAATAATGGGTTGCAATTACATGACCAATATCAAGAATTTCCATCTAGGGTGTCATCGGCGCTAGCCCTTCCTAGTAGGCAATAGTATTCAGAACTTGATCAATGATGTTATATACGAACACATTCTTGTACAATTGTTGTCTCGCTCATATCTCATGATATAAGTCATTACGAATCAGAACCCACTATTCCTCATCTTCTAGTATAATATATACTAATGTGAAACCGTAGTTTCCATCTCCTAACACATTATACCAGGTACTAATATAAGGAATTACATTTCGATTCATCTAAGTCACGTACGGGAATTGTGATTGGCCCAAGGACATAAATGGTGATTGATGTCCTCGACCCTTACCATGACCTTGTGTTGATCTAGAATGACTAGAAAATTGATGTTCTATGTACTCCCAACTGGATTGTTCCCTACTGGTGGAGTTTCTTAGGTGACCCCTATGTCATCGTACGAGTGGCTCTTAAAGAGGTGTTCTTTGTGGAACAACAATATTACCAATTACATGGCAATTCCACCTCTCAACTATTTTTCCATTAGAGCATAGATTCATGTGCGAATGATGAATAGGTAGATACTTTCTTGCACCTTTCCTACACATTCTTATTAACAAGAAACCTATATAATAAATGTCTTGAAATGAGAAAAATATGTTCCACAGTTGAAATTAGAGCCAGTTTTTAGTCAATAATAATGGTGGTTGGAAGCATAAATGGATCCATTAAGGTCTTCAACCTCTCAAGTACCGACAAATAATTTTCCTCTTTTTTAGATAACATGTATGCACATGCAACGTTGAAATTGAATTGTGTTGGTGTTAGTCCAATAATCTAAAGTAAGGGCATTTCATATTTATTCGTCTTATATATGCAATTTATTTATACAATAAAAGGAAATGAGCGTAAAATATTAACAGATATTGGATGTGCAAATAGATGTTCGCTTATTACATTTTATTCTGGCTTACTTCGATGCCACTGAAAATTATGTCTCTCAACTAACATACTCATAACATGCTATAACATTGTTTGATTGTCCATTTATTCTGACCTAAGCTTCTGTCGAGCATTATAAATATGCATTCTCATACCTACATTTTCTCCAAATTATTTTTGAAGAAGTGGTATGATTTATCATGGCTTTACGTTAGCTATAACAAGCTCATCAATATATTAAAGTTCATTTTCAGTCAAATTACCCAAAACAATATACTTTTGTTTATTATTTGTCAATTTGTGATTGTGTGTCCCATTTCTAACTACCACTTGCTATCCACCATTATTATTTTTAACACCAATAATAAAAAAAGGGACAATAATTTTTTTAGATTGTAATATGTGCACCTTTGGTATCTGTAGGTCTACTACAAACCTATATTCTACTTATTTCATATCTTATTGAGACTCTGCCTGCCGCTACACCATTTTCTTTTCTAAAACCTTTGATGATCAAATTATCTGATGAGTTCTACCCATTTGTTTTACCCATGTTACAAGTTATTTACAGTTACAAAATATTTGCTCTATTATGAAAATTTTCTGATAATTTTAGGTCATAAAACATGTATTATCCAGACCCTAAAAAAAGAGTTTACCATAATAATATAATAAAAAATTATTAATTTCATCATGATAAATTCGTCAACACAATTTGCAATAAAAAATATATACCTCTTCCTGTAAGTTGTAGTTATACCTTAGAGAATCCATTTCTATTTCTTATGTGTATCCATAGCTTGTCGGTATTGTAAATCTATCATCGTAGTACCTTAGAGTTGTAACTTTATCTTCATAGTTCATCGAAGTTGCAAACTCGTCGTAGCTTGTCAGAGTTCCAAATTTATCATAATTTAAAGGACTTATAAATTTATTATTTATTAGAAATGTTTAAAAATAATAATATATTGTCATACCGAAAGATTTAAAAAAGACTTCTTTCTTTCGATAAATTTGTTATACTAAAATGTATTCTTGATTATGAAGAATAAAAATGTTGAAGTTGTTCCTTATATATACATTGTCGAACTCTACAAATTGAAACAAGTATATCTATTGTTCTAACATAATTTTTTTCCTTGAATAACCAATAATCATTCCTTATAATCCATCGAACCATATATTTGTGTGGGTAGGAGACAAGTTGTGAATAACACAAATTATAAGGAAGAAACGGGAAAAAAAATCGCCTGAGAGAGAGGAGGACCGGCAACTTTTGCAAATGCGGTGAGGGAAGGAATGCCAACTTTCGCCGTTGCCGGGGAAAACATCAAAGTTTATTGTTGCAAGGGGTGGAACAGCAACAATTGTTGGTGGAGGGAGGAGAGGAGGAAACAATAACTTTTATCGGTGCATGGGGACTTTGTACGTTAATTTCTACCATTGCTTTATTTTCCGTTGAATAATTTGAATTTTTCTAAATAAGAACACCCATACTAAAAAAAAGAGGTTGGAAACTAGTACAATCTTGCTTTATATTTATGTTATTATATGCTCCCCATATATATTAGTTTGTCAAATGAGTATACTTGGATACTCGTAAAGTCTTACCTTTTTTTTTACTTAAAATAGTATAACGAGTGATTTATTATAATAAATGGCCATAAATATTTGTTAGAAAATTTGTATCAATATATATATATATCCATAATCAGAAAAAGATGTAAATTACCAAGTCATCATATAAGATAAAAGTTGATACGGTCCCTCTAATTACCTATACATTAACTATTGTGTAAAAAATTAACATAAACAAGGGCGATTTGGCCCCACACATTATCCACGCTCCATTAATCCTTCCCTCTTCTCCCGTGACTCGAAGCAAGATGTATGCATATCTAATTTTACAAATATAATATTTTAGTCTTCTACTCCTTAAAGAGCTAAAAGTTGTATGCACTCTCTTGCATTCTTTGCCACTTGGAAACATTCCAATCTCCTAAGTCTTTCTAAACTTTCATCTCAATATCCTCTTAATTAGATTACGTGACCTCTGACTATATGTTTTGTTCCACCATTGGCATGACTATGTAAGTACATATAGGAGCAACTTTATGCATCCTCACTCTTCCTTTTATTCACGTCTAACCTTCTTCTTCTTCTTCTTCTTCTTCTTCTTATTATTATTATTATTATTATTATTATTATTATTATTATTTAGTTTCTATAAGTAGCCTTTTTCTTAGATACAGACTTGATGTGAGTACCTTTCTTTAACTTTTACACTACTAATGAGAATCTCATGTTGCACAAAATACCGAGGAGGGAAACTTGAAAAATCTTCTGTTAGGTTAATTTCTTTCTCATGTTTTTTTAAATTGCCAGAGAGATAACTATTGCTCTCAGCTTATTATGGTAAATTATAAGATAATACTTCCGGATATACTCATAATGTAAGACACACCCAAAAGTATATAATGACCGAGAAAGATAGAATAATCACTAAAAAAATGTGTCACACCTTCTTAATTAATAATAAAAAAATTGTTTATAACATGGAATCCATTATACCAAACACGGAGTACATAACTAGCATGAACATGTCAGAAAACTAGTGCAAACAGAGATAATTACCAACAAAGACATGGGTCATCACCAATATCACATGTAATATATAATCACTTTTCAGATCAGGATAATTATCGTTGTATATATCATAAACAAATTGGCTTCTTATATGCCTAATTATCTTAATTTCTCAGTATTGACATTTATGTTTGCTTATTTAATTTGTACATCTCATCGATGTCTCTTCATCTCCTTTGTTCTCACACCTTCTTTATATTTCAGAGCGATAATTGTACATGTTTCTATAAAATCTTATATTAAATTAGATCCTTATTGTGAAGTTTTATGATGGCGATTATATATGATGTTTGACTCTTAACTAGTGGTAGCTATGAAATTCAAGACTTCGGACTACACTTCAAGCTATGAGGGACATTTTTTTTCAAAAAAGAAGAAGAAGAATACCACGGGTCATTTTCTCAAAAAACAAGAAAAAGAGACACTTACGGAAGGCCTTTACGATTGTAATATTTATAAACTGAAAGAGATATATATAACAATAACACGAGGAAGAGAGAATGAAACTTCTTATTCTCATTGATACGTATGAGTTCCCTATTAAATTTTATAATTCATAACATACTATATATATATAATACTCATATTTTATGAAAGGAGGTGGATGGTACATAGAGTTAAGAGGTTATAATCATAATAGGAGAAGTTGTTACAACTGATGGAAATGATAGAGGTTATAATTATATTGGGAGAAACTGTTACAACTTATGGAAATGATAGAGGTACTAATTTTATGATTTAATACAAAATACATCCATCACTTGTACTTTCACAATATGTTAGGATATTAAAACTCTCCCTTGAATGTACATATACTAATATTTAGAACAATCCACCTTAAGAGTAATCTCTAAAATATTGCATCATTAAAATCCTTACTAGAAAAACCTAGTGATACAAAATCATGGTTAAGGAAAAGAGTATTGTTTTTTACCCTCAACTTAGTATGTATCCTTCATATGTCATATTACATATGATTCTATTTATATGTACAAGGACACTTTAATAGTGATTACATTTGAAAACTTTGCTAGTAAAAACCTTGTTAGGGACAAAAACCTACCTTTTATATAAAGACATGTGTCACCAAATTGAATTTTAAACTACTTCTTTATAAACACCCAATTATAGTCAATTGGTATGATATTTTCAAATGTTGGACTTCTTGTTTATACAAATCACGCCCATTAAGCGGATACATTTGATTATTCCAAATCATCAATCATTTATCCAATGAGATCCTATTATGAATTAAGAATAATTATTACTTTTATCAATTATTAGTTACAACCGTTTAGGTTAAGACATCACCAATGTCTACCTTATATCATCTTACACCGGTGTAAGGATAATTTATAAATATTTTATTTACAGGTAAAATCTATTCTCAGATCCTATTGACATGGACATGTCAACTCAAATGACAAGTTTTCTATCCTTTTAAAGGATTATAACTCTTCTTTTGATGGTTTAGCTCTTTGTACCCATATCATAAGCTTCTGGTGTATTTGTACCATACTTACCATTAAATTATATGAATTCACCACAAAGACATCAATGTCAGCTGGAACTTTAGTTATAACACATATTGGTTTCTTAATTTCTTGGCCATAACAAAAGCAAGTTGTGGCTAAGTTACATCTAGCAAGCATATGTATCATCAAGTGCACTTTGATTTTTCTTTGGTTCCATATCTTATGGAAGACATATTCTAAGTTCTTGCTTGCTTTATAATCTCAATATCCTCTTCTCTCCCTCCGAGGCTAAGGAAACAAACATTTCTAGCCTTCTTTGTGGCTCAATTCTATATCCGTGAGAAATTGTATGCATACATAAGACTCATCTAATTTTTAAAATAAAAATCAAGTTCATTCTAATTGACTTATATTTTGGGATAATATGCTATGTGATTGATACCTACCAAAAATCATTGCATGCATATTGGCATAACACTTCTAGACCTCACTAAAAAGGTTTTACAAATTGAATGCATAATCAGCGACTCTACCAGTTCCCTTTGCTTCCAACTTAAAGCATTGATTACATTTTCCCCCAATTAGATGGATATTCACTTTTGTGCCAATGCAATAATATTAATTGTAAAATAGAACATGTGACTTTACATTGATGCATTATTATATACCATGGTAAATTTAAATGATCTACATGTGTCAACTTGAATTCTATCAAGGACATAAGAGATTTTATATTTTATTATACTGTTATGAATATAAATTTGCTAAGAATAATATGTTGTTCATATGAGATCACCAATTAAAAAGAATCTTTAGGATTCTAAGTGGGTTCCCATGTAATCTTCAATGATCTCTTCGATCATTGTGCATTTATCTTGGGCTTACTTCTAGCTGATCTTGATGATAATAATACCATCAAATACTCATAGGCCATAGTAATTTCTCTAGGACCTTAGGTATAATATCACGCACAATTGTTTTATCTGATTGTTAAATCATAAAACCCTCTGATAAATTTATTATGCCACATACACATGTATATTCTTGTCATTATAACCTCATAAAATACTTCATCTTTAAAATAGAATGAATGTACAATAACATTTCAATTGGATAAATTGATCTTTTAGATTGTATTCAAGTCTATGATATGGAAAGCATTTAGCATCTACCATTAAATTAATTAGATCAAATAAAAAACTCCATCTTCCAACCATTACACTAATAACTGAATAGGGAGCTACAAGCTTCAACCATCAAATTGATTATTAGATAGGAAGCTTTAGGCTTCCATCATAAAATATATCCACCCAAAAAAACTATAACACAATGGGGAGACTATTATAAATACTCCAACCACTATAGTGGTGGAGGAGACTTGACCATTATAGGTTTTGACAGCAACCAATTACGAAGTAGGTGCATCATCTCATGAATATGTGGCTAATAAATTATGCACAAATCCATCATCACTACTTTGTGGTTAGAATAAATACTTTAAATATTACAAAAATTAAAATTGAAAAAACTAAATTATAAGAATTAAAATTACATAAATAGAAAATGTAAAAAATAAAATTAGTGTGAGGGTATATAAACCACCAAAGAGTTCGATATTAAGGATTTTAATACACGTAAGGTATTTAATACCATCCAATTTTCTTGATTGGTACTTCATAAGTCTTGAAATACTTTTAAGTATTTGATATCCTTGATCAAATTGCACATATTACACTCATTAATTTTTAATCATTCAATCTCCAAGATTAAATTGTGCATAAGGTCTTTAGAACCATTTAATTATTAGACGAAGCATTCAGCTTCCACCTTAATTATATCATATCCTTCTGTGCTTTTAGTGTAGACTTGTAAATAATATGATTGGTTGGGAGCTTCATGCTTCTACCAACACTTGTGCATTCACCCATTCATAATTTGGGTATGTGGACAAATTTTAGCCACTTTTGATGGCCCTCCATTAACTTAAGGTAATGGATTTTAGCACTGTATTCTCCAATCAACTTTAGGTGATGAGATATGTATGTAGTGATGGTTAAGGTGATGAGTAATGATACAGTTAATCCATAATATTTAAATTTAAGTAATTCTCTTACCTTTGTCACTTTAGATATCTTTCCATCATCTTTAAGCGATGGAGACCTATATATGGTGATGGGAGATGTAACCGTCAATTCATCAATTTAGATCTTTCAATGGATCATATTAGATCCAATATCGGTTTATTGAATGGTATATTTTTAACCTTCTACCATTATCTATCTCTACCTTTAATCTCGTAAATGGAATGGAGATTATCATACATACAATCAAATTAAATTACATATTGTCAACATATCCTAGTCATTGATGTGCATGTATTTGATGACCATCTTGATGACATTGTTGGGTTTGATGCACTTCTTGGATAAGAGTGATTGTTAGGTTGGACATAGAGTCTTCGTTATCCTCTATCTAGAGTTTTTATTAAGACTAATAAAAATATTAATTAGCATAAGATTAAATTAAAGGTAGAGATAAAAATAAGACTTCCTTGTTTCAAGATGACTCTAGAGCCATAAGACTATATCTTTTTTAAAATGCTTAATCAATTCAAATTAAATGGGGGATCAATGTTCTTAAATTTTACTTGATTAAAAGATATGCTATAGATGTGACCTTTTATATACCTAAAAAAATTGAGATCCCACAAAATGAATAAAAATGATAGGTTAGTCATATGTGACACATAATAATGATATTCATATAGAATGATAACTAATAAGTATAGAATAATCTCTTCTATCAATTCAAATTAAATGGGGGATCGATGTTCTTAAAATTTACTTGATTGAAAGATATGCTACATATGTGACCTTTTATATACCTACAAAAATTGAGATCCCACACAATAAATAAAAATGATAGGTTAGTCATATGTGACACATAATAATGATATTCATAGAGCAGAATGATAACTAATAAATATAGAATACTCCCTTCTATCAAGCATCAAACAAACTTGGCACCAACTTTATGGTCATTTGCTTATGGGTAACCCAACATCCCCAACAAGATCAACTCTATTAAATAGTCATTGATAGAATAGTCTTGGATATTTGATAGAAAGAGGCAAGAGGAATATGAACGCAAAATGGAATTAATCTTTGAAAGATTATGCTAAAGAGATGGTGAGAAATGTATAAGGGGAAGAGATAAATTAGAGGCTAATCGTACCGATAACGTGTTATAATATTGATAAACTCAAAGAGAGATATACAAAAATGTAGAGAGGAAGGAAGAATAAAATTTCTTATTCTCGTTGATACATAGGAGTTCTCTCTTATATTTATATTATATCATATCCTATATATATATAATACTCATACTTATTATATCAATTATGATAAGAAGTTAGAGAATATGAAAGGAGGTAGATGATACATAAAGTTAAGAGGTTATAATTATAATGGGGGAAGATGTTATAGTTAATGGATATGATGGAGGTATTCAACCTATTATTTAATATAAAACACATTCATAACTTATACATCCACAATTTGTAAAAAAGTTATTTACAACATTTACTAAATATATGTGTTACTAATAAATTTCATTTTAGTTTTAACACTGCTTTGTACATTACATATTCATATTAATAAACCATTCATTTTAACATCATCACATGCTTGCATGATCATGAAGTAATGTTTTTGTAAACTAGTGCTTGTATATACACATTTCAGTTTTTACATTGTAAATATTTAAATATCAATAATATATGTTTTATAGTTTGGTTTGAATTCCTCCTCAAATGATGAGAAGATTTGAATGTAGAAGTGAAGAAGGTGTCAAATGGAGAAAGGTGGAAAATGATGTGAATCTTCAAGCAAGATTCAAGGAATATTTAAAGTTTTGTTTGAATCTTCAATCAAGATTCAAGGAAGATTAATGCTCCATTTGGTTCATGGAAAGTTTTAAAGAAAAGAAAGAAAATGATGAGGAAAATAACTTTTTGTGTTTGGTTTACTTGAGATAATGAAATAGAAAAAGAAGATGGTATAAAATTGCTAAAGATTAACTATATAATTTTCTTTGAGGAAAAATTGAAGGAAAGTATTTTGATTTTAATTTTCTTTCCCTTAAACTTTCTTAGAACCAAATAGTAGCTACAAGATTAGTTTAAACCTTCAATCAAGATTCAAGGAAGAAATCAAGAAATTTAACTTTGATTGTTTCTCCAAGAAGACATCAAAGTATCCTATCTAAGATTACTTCAACTAGTCTTAGTTAGAAAATTCACTCACAAAAGAGAGAAAATAGCCAAGTGCATTACATGGTTAGATTTCATTTCATAATCAACATACATGAATTACAATGTGTCGTCCAAGTGATTATATAGGTAGTCACACTTTGCTAAATAACACACTAAGTTAGTCAAGGTAATACACACATGGCTAACTGGCACACTAACTAATAAAACAACATAGTGCTAACCCATATAATACATGAATCGAGCTAAAAGTTATTACAAACAAATGTAGCTGATTAATACATAGAAATAACTAACAAGCATCTTAATTTACATAACATATGATAGCTAGGTCTCATTGACTCGGTAGTTTGACTTCCATGCATAGTAGCTTCCTTTGACTTGTAATAACTTATAACACACAAAATCTTAGATATGTAGACATCTTGAGGTGCATGAATCTTCTACTTGAAAGAATTACTCAAAGTACACTTGTTAAGGTTAGTCATATTATTAATAATATCATCAAAGGCAAATATTGTAATAGGTTCCATCACTAAGTATGTCAAATCCTTATTGTCTTGAGAACCCATATATGGTCGTGCATCATATTTGATTATCAATAATAATAAAATACTAGGAGGTAATTAAATATGATGTTACTAATGAGATTTTGGTCTATTGATTAATAGGTCGTTTGAATCTACTTATTAAAGCTATATATTCAAAATAACTATTTATCTTAGATATTTATTTTTGAATAATTATTTCTGATAAGTAATTGTAAATATGGATTAAGTTGGAATTTGTAACTTGTGTTCAATTAATTCTCCCACATATAGTACGTGGAGTATTAGGCTATTAGGTAACAAGATTCATTATATATGCTTAGTGTACCATACTTCATAGCCACTTTTGAATAAATATGACAAGTATATGATAATTTTAATTGAATAAAAAAATAAGATTTTAATATATATATATATATATATATATATACATTTTAAAAAATAATAATAATGTGAAAACGTAAATGGAAAAATAGTTTTCGAAAATTGAGACGCTCGATCCAATGATATTCCCATGCAAGAACATCGGTCATTCAGGGACGAAGGTAGTATGTAGCCTATGGGGTCACTTGACCCCGTGTAAATTTATAATAATAATTATATATATATATATATATATAGAGAGAGAGAGAGAGAGAGGAGGAGGAGGAGGAATACATTATCAACACTTAATTTTATGTGTTTTGTTAGTGTCTTATTATTTGACCCCATCTCTAGCTATTCTAATTCCTATTCTATTTATGTTTATCTAAATATTTTTCTTTATTGATCCATAAGATTAAAAGCTGATATTCTCTTTTTATTTTATTATTATATTGTGTATTTTTTTCTTTTTATTTTTTGTTTAACATGTATTATTGAACTATTAGTACGTAGCTTTGACAAATTTATATTAAAAAAATTTTCTTTATATTTTATTATTATACTATGCATATTTTGCTTCTTTTCGTTATTTTATATCTAAATTTTAAGGATACGTCGTACACTTTAATATATTTTTTTAAATTTTGTGACTTATACACACACTAATTAATATAATGAGACTAATTTAATTTGTCTTCATTAATAATGTGACTATAATTACTATTTTAAAAATAAATAAATAAATAAATCTCATTAAAGATAGCGGTATATATTATTATTATTATTATTATTATATTAAATTACTATTAATTTAAAAATATACGATAAATATTTATATTTTCCGGTGTTATTAATTATAAATATTACTAATACAGATAATTTATATATAAATATATAAGTTTAATGGAACTCCGTTAAATTATTTTTCTCGCTTCGTCCTGGGTCCATTAGGTTATCCTTGTCCCCGACGATTCGCAATGCGTTGTGTTGGCGGAACCGGGGAAGTTTTCATCGATCGCGAAAAAGCTGCATCGGACGATCTACTGGGGAAGGGAGGGATATGTTCTCGCGGTGGTCCGACTTGGACGTGTAAATAGTGACGAGCAGCCGAAGTGGGGTGTTTGACTTAAAGCAAGTGGACGTGTTCTTCGATCACCACTTCTGCCCTTTAAATTTTATTTCCTGCTATATACTACTAGTATTCCCGACTCCCCAGAGCGGGAAGTCAATGAAAGTAATCGTACTCCTCCAATTATCTCCCTCTGAAGATAGACTTTAACAAACTTACTGGATACGTATTGTTCTGAAACGGAAGAGCAGAAACAGAGAAGAAATACCAATGAAAAATACTGTGGTTGTGCCGTGACCGGAAGCACTGCCCTGAAGCAAAATTCGGCCGGTCCTCGGTGCAAACACAAACGCCGACTCACCCCCAAGGATTACACAACCGCCCTTGATTCTGTGCACTCAGAATAGAATGAAGAGCTGGAACCGCATATTCAATTTTGCCCAAAACGGGGAAAGCATGAGGAAAAACAAAATTGGGAAAGAGTGGTATCTTTTTTCTGAGAAAACCAATTCTCCATTAACAATATATATAGCTGAGTATTCTCGAAACCAATTAACCTCCACTCTCGAAAGATCAGCGAGATAGAAGAGAAAGAACGTTCGAAAAAAGGAGGAAAAAACGGATCCTAACAGTTAGGATAAATTCGAAATAAAAGGAGCAGAAAAAAAAGATAATCAGGTCTTGGATCAAAGACCACACCACACCCACGCCCAGCCCGGACCGGACGGGCGGCGAGCGCACGTGTGTAGTCTTAGGCCCATACTAACAACCCAGCCAAAACAGCCCAATTAACTTTCTCAAACATAGCCTTGGAGGTGGGATTATAAAAACTGAACAAAATTGAATTTATCCACCGATGTGGGATAGAAAAACAAGACAATGAAAGCAGAAAATAAGGACAACTAGAACTGTTGTTGTCATTGCTTCCAACAATCCCCCACCAATGGCAAAACAGTTAAACAACACAAAGAAATCAATAGGGCAAAAAAGAGTGTAACACTTAAGTATCAATATCACGAGGATTGAATTGATACGTAGTGAAGTGAGGCAACAATCATATCAAGAGAGTGAACGAATCTTGAACTATCTTGACATCGACTGAGACCCTCACAACACATGTCTTACCATATAACCTGCAAGTTCCGCGATAATAAAATAAGCGCTTTTAATGGCCATGCGCACACCTTGGGTACTCATGAGTGCTCTAGAAAAATAGCCTTAGTCTTTCATAGAAGGTGGCCCACCTTCACACTCACCTAGGTGAATCCATCAAGTGCGTCTCTCGAGCACCACCATACTTGGCTATGGATTCATTAAGAGTAAAAACATACTCAGCCTAATATATATCAAGCGGTGAGTTCATCAAGTCCGTCTCACTAGGACCACCCAAAATAGGGCTATGAACTCATTAAGAGTCTAAGCTCAACCTGTCAATATGGCACTACGTTACGCCATAGGGATGAAATGTAGTGCAATAGAGTAATCATATGGCTTCGTTTGACCACAATCGGTATCCACCATATTTTCCTCAACTCAAAGGCTTAAGCCCCATCCCCCTCGACGATTCGAGAACAACTCTCCTCGTTAGACCCTTCGTAAACGGGTCTGCCAAATTTCTCTCTGATCTGACAAAATCTAAGGAAATCACACTGTTCCTCAACAGTTGTCTCACAGAACTGTGTCTCACATGGATGTGTCTCCTCTTCCCATTATATGCACTATTCTTGGCAACACTGATAGCTGCCTGTGAATCACAATGTAAAGAGATAGGCACACAAGGTTTCCTCCACAAAGGCACATCGCCCAACAAGTTCCTTAACCACTCTGCCTCTTGACTAGCCAACTCAAGAGCAATAAACTCCGACTCCATAGTAGAACGAGCTATACAAGTCTGCTTGGCAGACTTCCAAGATATAGCTCCGCCTCCCAAGGTAAACACATAACCACTGGTAGAACTGACCTCGTCATTATCAGAAATCCAATTTGCATCCGTAAATCCTTCCAACACAGCAGGAAATTTACAAAAATGCAAACCCCAATCCTTAGTACCTTTAAGGTATCTAAGTAAACGGCGTAGGGCAGTCCAATGATCACTACCTGGGTTGTGAGTGTATCTATTCAATCTACTCACAGCATAGGCTATGTCAGGTCTAGTACAATTCATGAGGAACATCACACTACCTATGATTTTAGCATATTCGGTTTGAGAGATACTAGCACATAGGTTCTTTTTCAAATGTATGCTAGGATCATAGGGAGTTTTCACAGGCACTTCATCTTGACACTCAAATTTTTCTAGAATCTTATCAACATAGTGTGATTGATTCAAAGAAAAGCCATTCTCGGTTTTTCTCATTTTAATACCAAGAATCACATCAGCTTCTCCTAAATCTTTCATTTCAAAGTGAGAAGATAAAAACACTTTGGTCTCGTCGACCACAGACATACTTGTGCCAAGAATCAACATATCATCCACATATAAGCATATTATCACACATTCATGACCAATCAATTTAAAATAAACACATGAATCCGACGCATTTACAACATAACCATTACTCATTAAGGTCTGGTCAAATTTTTCATACCATTGTTTAGGAGCTTGTTTAAGGCCATACAATGACTTTCTCAATCTACACACTTTAGTCTCCTGACCTTCAACCTCACAGCCCTCGGGATGCTCCACATAAATCTCCTCTTTCAGGTCACCATTTAGATATGCTGTTTTCACATCCATTTGATGAACTATAAGTCCATGGATAGCAGCCAAAGCAATCAAGGAGCGGATAGTGGCAATCTTAGTCACAGGAGAGTAAGTATCGAAAAAGTCTACATCTTTCTTTTGCTTGTAGCCTATAGCTACTAATCTAGCCTTAAATTTATCTATGGTCCCATCGGTTCTTAATTTCTTTCTAAAGACCCATTTGCATCTGGTCGGTTTACAACCGTTAGGTAAATCAACCAAATCCCAAGTGTGGTTAGACATTATGGATTCCAGCTCATTTTTAATTGCTTCTTTCTAAAAACTAGCATCTATAGAAGTAACCGCTTCCTTATAAGATTTAGGATCTTCCTCAATTAGATATGCAGACACAAAGTCCATATTGATTATATCAACTTCACCATTTTCAACAAGAAAAGAAGTAATAAAATCAGGTCCAAAACTAGTTTCTCGTCTTCGTCTTTTACTCCTCCTAGGCTCATGAACATTATCATTTTCAATACTAAGAGATGGTAAAGAAGACAAAGGCATCGAAGAAGCATCAGAAGGGCTAGCAAGTTCACTTGCATTCTTTTTCATGGGAAACACATTCTCAAAAAATTCTCCATTTCTAGACTCACAAATAGAATAATCATTTAAACACAAAAATCTATATGCAGCACTGTTTTGAGCATATCCAAGGAATGCACAATCAAAAGTCTTTGTTCCCACGTTGGTTCTTTTAAAGTCCGGTAAACCAACTTTAGCCAAACACCCCCACACTTTTAAAATTCTCAAATTAGGTTCAAAACCTTTCCATAATTCATAGGGAGTCTTGTCTAGTTTCTTATGGGGAACCCGGTTTAAAACATAGCATGCAGACAAGACTGCCTCCCCCCACATTTGATCAGCCATACCAGAACTCAGAAGCATAGCATTCATCATTTCTTTTAGAGTTCTATTCTTTCTTTCTGCTACACCATTTTGTTGGAGAGAATAAGGAGCACTAGTTTCATGTATGATACCATGACTATCACAAAAATCCTTTAAAAAACTAGTTCCATATTCACCACCCCTATCAGACCTAAGCCTCTTAATTTTTCGGTCCAATTGGTTTTCCACTTCTGCTTTATATTTTAAGAACATACCTTCAGTCTCATCTTTAGACCTAAGGAGGAAAACTTTAGTATATCTCGAATAATCATCAATGAATGTCACATAATACCGTTTTCCTCCTCTACTCTCGGTGTTCTTAAAATCTGCTAAATCTGTGTGTATTAATTCAAGCAACTTCGTTGATCTCACTATGACTGGTTTAAAGGGCTTTTTTGCATACTTGGCTTCCACACAAACGGGACACTTCTCATAATCATTAGTGTCCAACACATTAATTAAATTCATTCGTTTCATTTTGTCTATGGAAGCCACATTCACGTGCCCAAGCCTACCATGCCACAAAGATACAGACTCAGCAATATAAGCAGAAGTAGAGCCAATTTCATTAATATGAGCAAAAACAACGTTCAAAACAAAGAGTCCATCACATAAATACCCCTTACCCACAAAATCCCCATTTCTAGTCAACACGACCTTATCAGCCTCAAAAACTAGTTTCAGACCAGCCCTATTAAGTAAGCTACCCGAAACTAAGTTCCTACGAAGGGAGGGGACATATAACACATCATTCAACATCAAAGATTTTCCAGAGGTAAGTTTCAGAAGAACCTTTCCTTTGCCCAAAACTCCAGCAGTAGCAGAATTCCCCATGAAGACGTGTTCTCCATCAACGGCATCCTCAAACAGGTAGAATAGATTTCTATTAGAGCACAAATGCTTGGAAGCGTCGGTGTCCAAAATCCAGCCTGTCTTGTTGTCAACAAGATTTGCTTCCACTACCACAACCGCTATAACTTCCTCAGTCTTAGCAATATTTGCTTGAGCAAGAGCCTTCTGATTCTGATTTTGGTTTTGCTGACCCTGCCTTTTGTAGCACTGATAAGCCTTGTGACCTGTCTTCCCACAGACATAGCATGTTACTTTTTTCTTCTGAATCTTTTCACCTTTCTTAAAATTTGAAGGATTCTTCTACTGTCCTTTCTTTAGGGATATCTTCCCCTTCCCCTTAGATTTGTCCTTAACAGCACCAGACTCGATCACATTTGCAGTGACTGACTTAGAAGCATAAAACATGTGATTGTCCTTCAACCTGTTTGCCGCCTCTGTCCTCATATGACTGATTAGTTCTGGCAAAGTCAGATCCCTCTTCTTATGCTTCAAATGGTTCCTGAAATCAGTCCAGGATGGTGGGAATTTTTCTATCAACATGTTATCCTGGAACGTCTCGCAGATTTTCATCCCTTCTCCAAGGACCTCAGCAACTAGGAGTTCGAAATCATGAACCTGATCCATTACCGGCTTGTCATCAACCATCTGAAATTTCATCAAATTTCCAACGACATACTTCTTTCTCCCAGCTTCATCAGCACCATATTTGCTCTTCAGAGTATCCCAGATATCCTTTGAAGATTCAACGCTGAAGAACATATCAAACAGCTTGTTGTTCATGTGTGATAGTAAATGCCCTCGAACAGTCTTATTATCCCTATCATAATTTTCTTTAGCAGCGTCGTCACTTCTCTTAGTCGTAACAGTTGCAGGAGTGGTAGTTGGAGTATCAAACATAGTAGTTGAATCCTTTTGAGTTGGTGGATCAGATAATAACACGTAATCGATTTCGAGAGCTTCAAATAAAATTAACATCCTTTGAGACCATCTCCGGTAGTTAGAACCATCCAGTGGTTTAAGTTTGGACATATTCGGAATCACTCTGGTAATGCTAGTAGCCATGTTAAATATGAAATTATAACACCGAAATATTAACTACAATTCTGTGATACCAGAAAACCCCAACAAGCTGATCGGTAGGTGTGCACTGGTGAGCGGCAGTAAAAAAATAATGTTTTTTTCTTGACAAGTCCCGAGCAGTTGATGTGCAACTACAACTTGAAATAAGACAGTACCAAATGAATCTGTCTTTAATTGACTCACAGTAATACTCAGGCCGTAGCTAGTGCACTAATCTAGGACCATACAAACACATAAAATACCAGGAGAGAATTGCAGCAAAAACTTCGTGAACAGGGATCCAGAATATAATTATGCAGCAATCGGTACAGGACAAGCTTTCAGTTTGAAGCAGCAGTTATTAAAAGAGCAGATTCGGGTTTATGAAAAATTAGACAAGAGAATTAAACATGAACGACAACAGTTAAGTTTGAGAATAGAGATGCCACAGCAATCGTAGTTTTGAGACAGCCGTATAATTCGACAGAACAGATGAGCACGAACCGAATACGTATGACAGTAAAGAATTTCGCTTCAGAATGAAGATAGAATTTAACAAACTTACTGGATACGTATTGTTCTGAAACGGAAGAGCAGAAACAGAGAAGAAATACCAATGAAAAATACTATGGTTGTGCCGTGACCGGAAGCACTGCCCTGAAGCGAAATTCGGCCGGTCCTCGGTGCAAACACAAACGCCAAATCGCCCCCAAGGATTACACAACCGCCCTTGATTCTGTGCACTCAGAATGAAGAGCTGGAACCACATATTCAATTTTGCCCAAAATGGGGAAAGCGCGAGGAAAAACAAAATTGGGAAAGAGTGGTATCTTTTTTCTGAGAAAACCAATTCGCCATTAACAATATATATAGCTGAGTATTCTCGAAACCAATTAACCTCCACTCCCGAAAGATCAGCGAGATAGAAGAGAAAGAACGTTCGGAAAAAGGAGGAAAAAACGGATACTAACAGTTAGGATAAATTCGAAATAAAAGGAGCAGAAAAAAAAAGATAAGCAGGTCTTGGATCAAAAACCACACCACACCCACGCCCAGCCCGGACCGGACTGGCGGGCGGCGAGCGCGCTTGTGTAGTCTTAGGCCCATACTAACAACCCAGCCAAAACAGCCCAATTAACTTTCTCAAACATAGCCTTGGAGGTGGGATTATAAAAACTGAACAAAATTGAATTTATCCACCGATGTGGGATAGAAAAACAAGACAATGAAAGCAGAAGATAAGGACAACCAGAACTGTTGTTGTCATTGCTTCCAACACCCTCGACTCGTGGACTGTGGTGCGATTGTGCCGACATATCGATCGAGGAACTGATTACAAATTCTGAAGTCAAGTCAGTGACAAGCCTCGACCAAATTCGTACCCGCATAATTATACTCCCACATTACCTAATTATTATTATTATTATTATTATTATTATTATTATTATTATTATTATATAATTTCACTTTTGATACACATTTTTCATGTTTAAATGAAATATTAATCTATCTGTCTAAGGCAGCTTTAATTTATTTTCTAAAATAATATAATTTAGGTATCAATTACACATATATATGGTAATTAGTGTTATAAATATAGTTGTCAATCAGGTTAGGTTATGGTTGGTCGGATTATTTTTGGATTAGGTTATTTACAGATCAGTTTTCTTTATGGGTCGGATTAAACTATTTCAGTTTCAGATCATGTCAGGTCATCTTATTGGGTTATTTGGGTCGTTGTAGATCAGAGTTATATTAAGTTAATTTATTTGGTCGGGTCAAGTTTTGGTTGAGATAGTTCAGATCCAAGTCGGATCTTATTGGGTTGAATCTAAAGATGTTAACAAGGTAGATTGTACCTGATATTCGATGGGTTCTATCTGTCGGATACTTAAACAGATAGGGATAAATAGATATAGAGGATGGAAAAAATATCCATTAGATTTAGGTACGGATAGTGGTATGAGATGTCCGTACTTATACCTGTATCCATATCCGTACCCATTTGTCAGATATATAATTATCCTTCTATCCTTAATTTTTAAAATAAATATAGTATAAATTAATGTTAAAATTATAATTTAGCTTAACTCGAAACGAGTTTATCCATCGGGTAATAGATTTATCCTCTGAATAATATCTATTAACAGGTAAACGGATTTTCTGTCGCGTAACAGATATCCTACACTCGTTTAGGGTACAAGTATGGCCATACACATCCTAAACTCGCCATGTTTACTCCTTATTGGGTTTGGTTTGAGTCAAACAAGCTCGTAATCTGGTGATTTAGTGTTCGAGTTAATTTGATGGGTCAAGTTTGGATTAGTTTGACGAATCGGGTCTTTTTAGGTTTTGATGAGTTGGGTTGAGTTAAGGCCGAGTTAAGCCTGGATCTAATTACTTTAGATTTAGGTCAAATCGGACATTGATCACTAAAATTAATCTAAATCATTAACCTTGTAGGCAAGCATTAATTTTAACTTCATGTAAGCATGTTATTAATTGATATTTATTTATTATTATGACTTTTCAATGTTATATTTTTATGCAAAAAAATAAGTAAAATTAGAATATTGTAGGTAAATAAGTAAGTTCATAAAAAAAGTTAGAAAAATAAGGAAAATTTAAATAATAATAATATATATTTAAAATCTTCATATACATAATAAGATATATATATGTATGTATATATATATGTATGTATGTATTTATTATTATTATTATGACTGGTTAATATCAAATTTGGTTTTGTCGAGTCGGATCGGGTTAATGGAGGGTTATGAGTCGGGATAGAGTCAGGTCGGGTCACTTATATTTTTATCAACGTCGGGTAGTTTTAGATTAGGTTGGGTTAATAAATTTACCGGGTTATGTCGAGTTAGATTTTGTGTAGGTCAGGTCAACTTTTGACATCTCTAGTTATCAGATGTTGTAATATATTTTTTCCTTCTTATTTTTAGTAACTCTAGTAAGTGTCCTAATGATTTATGTAATAGAAACTCCATATTACTACCTAATACTGTCATCTCTCCATTTTACATCAAGTGACCAATATTTTTTTTAATTTTTTTATTCTATAATATAAGTCATATTTTTAGTTTCAACAAATATTTATTTTTATATTTTTTAATTTACCTTCTTTGACCTCAGTAATGTATCTCATAACAATTAAATTATTTAGAATTTAATATAGACATTTTAGTCAATTTGTCTACCATTTATCTTAAGATCTAATACTTTTTTAATAAATGTGCTAAAAAATTATAGCTCTTCTATTATAAAGTGGAGGCAGTACTATTTTTATAACACAAAAGTATGTGCTCTTTATTTCAATCTCACGCATCCATAAATTGAATAGAGATTTGTAGAATAATGACCATCAAGAGACACTTAGGCGAAATCACAATTGATTAATTAAATCAATCTATTAATAAGCAATAGATGACTACCGTTTTTGCATTTATAGATTGTGCCTAAGGTTAGAACGACAACCATCAAGTAAAATTCCGACAATGTTACTGTTACTAAATAATCTTATTTGAATTTTTTCTACCAATAATAGTATAACTAGTATATTTAATGTTAAATATACAGGTTGATTTACAACATCAAATGATAATTTTATTCTAATTTAGTAACTTTAATATTGGATGGCTATTATTTTATTCAACTGTAGCTTCATCATTATTTTTCTTTATGTCTTATTCACTCTTCTTTATTCCCGACTGATATTTTGTAGTGTGTATGTTATGTATGTTACAGAGGGTAAATATACACATGTAAAAAATAAAATAAAATAGAAACTCTTCTTCTAATTTATATGTAGAATTTCAAATTTTACTCATTATGTTATTGAGATAACACAAAAAATATATTCTTTATTCATCTTTGGTAGGTCATAAGAGAATGTTCATATTGTTTACTAAATTCCATTTTAATTAACAAAACACTCAAAATTTTCCCAATTAAATTATTTGTACCTCTTAATTTTACCCTAATTACTCCCTCTTATTTTAATAAAATAATTTATTTAATTAATTTCTCTAATAATTCTTGATTAGCCATAATCCTCTAAATTAAGGTTTTGGAGTATTTCACGTTGTCTCCTCAGATGAATATTGATGTGTTCCTCAGATTTCTTATCGATAAGGTAAATGAGTTGTGGGTGACAGGGGTTGATACTAGATGTGCAGTTGATAATAAATTGTTTACTATGCGTGATGCGCTTCTTTGGACTATTAATTGCTTCCCTGCTCATTCAATACTCTATGGGTGGTTAGGAAAAGGGTATAAAGTATGCCCTAAGTGTAATAAAGACACTCCTTCTATGAGGCTAAGGTCTAGGATGAGGTACATTGGATATTAACAACTCCTTTCGACTGACCATCCATGGCGGAGGAATAAATAATTTGATGGTAAAGTTTATAAGCGAAATCCAACACAAAGATTATCAGTAGATGACTGTTTGATGTAGTTGATTCATATTAGAGATTATCCACTAGGTAAGGATGAAGACATAGTGCATTTCAAGAGGAAGAGAGGCGTCGTTGAGTTCAGGTGTAGGAAGAAGAGTATATTTTTTGAGCTTCCGTATTGGCCATCAATCACCCTTAAACAAGACTTAAATGTGATGTATGTTGAAAAAATATTTTTGAAAATTTACTCGAAACAATCCTTGGTAATAATGACATGTCAAAATATAATGAAAATGCGAGGCATGATTTGATGGATATGAACGTTAGACCGGAACTACATCTATACAATGAGGGTAATAAGTTGATGAAATTTATTACTAAGTATACTCTTTCACCTAGTGAAATGATGACTTTTTGGGGTTCTTGAAGAAGGAAAAGTTTCCAGATGGCTCTGCAACAAATTTGAGGAAGAATATAATTGATAATGATGGTAAATTGACTACTCTAAAATTACATGTTCATCATGTTATAATGCAACGAATATTGCTAATTGGTATGCGATCATTCTTGCGAAAACATATTGCTAATAACTATTGAGTTGAGTAACTTCCTTACCATGATGTGTGCTAGGAAACTTTGGTTGTCTAATTTGGATAAGGCTGTAAAGGAAGTGATTATCATCCTATGCAAGTTAGAATGCATATTCCCCCTTCTTCTTCTTTTTTTACTATTATGGTTCATATTATAATGAAATTACCTAAAGAAGCATGACTAGGTGGGCCTATTCATAGAATATGGTTGTACCCTATTGAAAGAAAATTAAAATGATTAAAGGAGTATATTAAAAATTGATCTCGCCTAAAAGGTTCTATTGTTAAATTTTATGTCGTAGATGTAGCTGTTACCTTTTGTTCTATATACTTTGAAGGGGTTGAGACATAATTCAACATACCTGACAGAAAGAGGTTGCTGCTGCGAAAAAATGACACGTTTCAATCTTTCAGTCTCAAGGTTGTGGCATTGGAAGTCATTGATTGTTGGTATATCTAAGAATGGGTTGAATTAGATAATTTGATATGTTCTCAACAATTATCTAGAGATATAGAAATTTTTAGAGTAAGTATACATCAATAATCAGTAATAATGATTTTAATAATTATATGCCTGTAGGAAATACTTTTTTTTTTCTTTAATGTTATAGTGAGCATATGAATGAGATACGTGGAAATGGTGGTAATTTGGATGGCATTAAAAAAAAGGGATTTTCCCATTGGTTTTATTATAAATTAATTAAAATATTCATTCAATTGTCAATAATTATTCCTAATAAATTTTAAGAAAAATAAAATTAATAATTATTTTTATTAACTATATATACTATAGATGTATAATTTACATCAGCTGGGATCACCTGAATACACCAATGGGTTATTATCTCTTGCCAGTGGTACATCAAGAGTGGTTACAACTTATAATGGTTGTATTATAAACGACGTTAGATTCTTAACTCATGAAAGAGGAAAAAAAATATCACAAAATAATTGTGTGTTTGTCCCTGAAGTCGACGATGAATGCTATTATGGATAGATACAGCAAATCATTAAGCTATCTTATTTGCATGATTGTTCTATTTTGCTGTTCAAGTGCAAATGGTTTGACATTGATGCAAAGAAGAAAAGAATAATACGAAAGAACAATATTACAAGTGTTTGGACGAGGTATGAGTGGAATAAGGAGGATTGTTATATAAAATCTCAAGCAAAGCAAGTTTGGTATGTTGATGATCTACTGAATGGTCCTCTTTGGCAAGTTGTTTGGGAAGTCAACCATCATCATATATGAGATGTAAATGATGATGAGTAGATTGATGTTGTAGATGGGGTCGACTCATCTACTATTAATTTGGCGGTTGAATCAAATAACCTTGATAACTTAACGTTTCAATGTCATAATATTAGAAGCGATGAAGTCCAAACCAATGTTACTCATAAGGATGAGTCCATACCTATTATGGTAGATAATATAGTTAATATGGATGAGGATGCTTCAAACTCAAATAGTGAAGATGCATGTAGTGATGATAGTACTTGTAGTGATGACAAATTATATTGTTTAAAAATTTTATGTTGTGTATATTAGGATCTATTTTATGAATATTATCTTGACTACATTAGAATTTAGCCTTCATTGACCGCTATCAAATTCCTATTATTATTGTTCGACAATTTGTTGTTAAAGATTGATACGTATAACTAGTGTCATAATGAGGTATCATGGTGGGGATGGAGGTAATGACCCCCCATGATGTCCTTATAATATTCCAGCCCAGTGTGAGTCAGGTAATAATTTTTTTCCTTTTATTATATTCTTTTTTACTCATTTGCTTAGCTAATGTCATGCATGTTGCAGCTCTAGTACGTCCAAAATGCTTCAAGTCAAAATCCATCAATATGCATGAAGAGTTTAAGAAAAATGGTTGCATAAAATTCCACCTCTATTGGTTGTCTCAATTTGATAGGGCTTGGAGACCCATTGGCCATAATGGTATATTATTTTCGAGGCATGTAAGGAATGAGATTGGGAACATTATCCATATATTTTATGACGATTCAGATCATGTACCAAAGGAGGACAGAGATAAGATTGTCCCCCAGATTGAGGTAATAATTAATCACAAGCATCTTTTAATTTATAATATATTTGTATTTTTTTACTAATAAGTCATTTTATTTTGTTTGTGGAAATATTTTGACTTGGATGAGAGTAAGGAGACACCACACTTGCCATAAGTATAGGAGGATGTTTGTAGATCACTCCGTAACACCTATTAGAGTAGAGAAAGTCAGCTCAAGAATTAGGTAAAAAAAACTTAGGAAGAAACCGAATGACTTGGATGATGAGAATTGGAACAAGATTAAGTAGTTTTGGGATACTCCTAAAAAAAGGTATTTGTATACTATTATATATAAATATATATTAATATTAATTTTCAAGTAAAGTCAGAAAAAATGCAAAGTACAGAGGCAAGCAATAATATCCTAGCCTCCGTGGCTTGTCATTGATTTCTTAATTTAGTTATAGTAAGGTATTGTATGCCCACTTTATAATTTCATTCATTATTTATAATTTTATTCATAATGTTCTATTTTTTATTTATTATAACTATAGCCTGACCCTAGCACTAAGAAAATTTCGGGTGAGGTCAAGACTTTCTGATAGATGCAATGCAAGGATGGCAAATGGGTGAGCAAGGTTGCTGAGAGGAAATATATAACTTTATAATTCTTTATAGGAATTAATTTGATAATATTTTTTTATAAGCTATTTATTCTTAATTTTAACTTTTCTTATAACATAAAATAGTGGAGACGCTACAAAGGATAATAGAGGAGGCTCAAGTCCAATCAATTGGGAGTGAATGTGAGTCTAACTAACTAATAGAAATTGATGAGGTGACCATTGTATGTGACGTTCTTGCACAACATCGTGGCCATGAGAGATCTATTAGTAGATTATTGAAGGATTCTTCGTCAACATCGTCTGCATTTCCACTAGCACCAGCATCACCACTTTCTACTAGTACCAGCACCAGTGCTTTTGTTCTTGAGGAGAAACTTGAGAAGCTAACTAAGATTGTTTAAAAACATAGCAAAGAGATAAGGTGTCAAAAAGAAACAATCAAGTTGCAAACTATTATAATACAAAACTTTAGACACAGACTTATGGCATCAGGGGAGGAGGTACGAGAGGATGAAGAGGATGAGGATAATGAGTAGGATCTAGTTGTTTATTCCAGATAACAAAATTGTAATAATAATTTCAAATTACTAACAATAGTTGTATTTTGAATTTTTTTTATTTAATATTATCAATAACATGTTAATATTAATTTGAAAGTAAAATATATTTAAATTTTGTAAAAATTTAGGAAAATACTAAATTTGCTTTTCAGTAACGGCTAGAATTGTTGCAGTAGGCTAATAAAATTTTCAAAAATTGGGCATATAATGATAATGGGGTCGCTGCAGTAGAGTCATTAGTTGTCGCTATAGGCTGATAAAATTTTTAAAAATTTGGCATACAACTACAACGGGTTCGATGTAGACTCATTAACCGTCGCTGTAGGCTCATAAAATTTTTCAAAAATTGGGCAAACAATGACGACGGAATCACAGTAGTAAATCCATTAATCGTCACTGTAGGTTGAATTTTTTTTTCAAAAGTTAGGCATATAGGGACATTGAAGTCATTGCAGTAGACCCATTAGTCGTCGTTGTAGATTGATACAAATTTTCATTATTTGGACATACAACGACAGCGGGGTCGCTGCAGTAGACTCATTAGTCATCGTAATAGATAATTTTAATTTCCTGAATTTTTTTATATTACCATCACAATAGTAATATAGCAATACCATAGTCATCGCAGTAAGGGATGTTTTCAATAACGACTTTGGATTTTTGTAATATCGGGTCTTTTACTACTAAAAATTATGACAACATATTAGCGATGACATGTCGTCGTAATAAATATTCTATGGTAACATCTTACATCTTCGGCGACGATAAAAGTCGTTGGAAAATTGCATTTGTAGTAGTGTTATGGTAGCAATTGAGAGCCACTTTTGGCTCTCCCTTTTTGCTGCAATTCCTATGTAAAACTTTAGATAAGTATGATACATGTCATCCCCTAAATCAACAACGTGTCAAAAGCTTGAAATTATTGGCGTAATTTTGTCAACTTACTTCAACCTCCCCTATGTGGTGTGTGTATTGATCAATTGTTAGATCGTCCATCTTCATTCAATTAGAGAGAGAAAAGAGAGAATGAGAGAGAATATTTATAAAGAAAAATATTTAGGCCTCTCCTATTAATTAGTCTTTCCTAATTTTTTAGGTTATTCATGTTATAAGAAAGAGGATATTTTTAATTCTATTCTTCATGTATCAAAGGATATTTGTTATAATTCTTCTCATGTAAGGTTCTTTTATATACTAGCCTACACATTTTTATTTTCTATTTATGATTTCCTTATAAATTAAGTGTCTCTTTATCACAACTATCTTAACATATATTTGGTCGAGTGTTGCTAACTAGGCAAACTACTTTTCAACTACAATTTTTTTAAAACTTATATTTTTTTTTTTGTAAATTTATCTTCTAAATATGTTATAAGAGCTAGCCGTAACAACCAACAACTATCCAAATTCCAAACACAACCCCAAAAACTTACGTAGGTTACGATGGCTCCAATGACCCAAGAAGAAAGTATATTTCTCTTTCATCAATTTTCTGATAATTCAATCCGATATCCAAATTAATCCGATCCAAAATATAAAATAATAGATTTGATATTTTTTATCAAATCAAATATTTGATCCGATAAAAAAATATCAAATAAATAGGACATCCGATCTGACAAATATATATAATATTCGATCTGGTAAACTATATATATATATATATACGCTCTAAATATTATTTATTTTTCATAAAATTTTATTTTATCTAATCATATATGTGTGGGTATAATTTGAAATGACTTTTATTGTAAATAAATTTTATACATTTTAATTATTATGTTGGTTACATATTCAATTATTATCTAAACTTTTAAATTACTAATTGAATATAATATCATTTAATACTCAAATTAAATTATTAGATTGTACTTGTTTAAATTGGATCAATTTTTTATTTTTCGAATGAATAATCTTTTATTTAATATTTTTTAATTGTAACACGCTTAAAAGTTTCATATATATAACAGATTATTTATTATTCAATTCGAAACTTAAGATATCCAAAAATTTTTTTTTTAATATTTAATCGGATATTCGAAATATCAGATATCTGATCTATAAACATGTATAATGGCCGGTAAAAGAAAGTCTTCCTAAAGGCAATAATTATTGTTTACAAAAATATTAAATGCATATCATCATTTGAATGACCCAAAATAAACATAAAAAAAGAGAGACAAGAGTCGAATGATTACATAAGCAGATAAGAAGAGTTGAATTGTATAATAAGAATGGTTTTTTTTTTTACCCAGAGTATCGTGTTTCAATAATATCAGGTCATGACGTCTATATTACAGCTTAGTAGATTAAATTTCGATAGTTAAAATGAGGTATTTTTTTTTCTTGTATGTAATGTAAAAATGAAGAAGAATTGGCCTATTTTAATGTGAACCGAGTCATTTTTAAGTTATACGGGAAGAGTGGCTTGGTTTTAGTATCCTACTTCCGCTACGCTGACTAGAACTTTTTTATATTAAAAAATATATTCTATTATTAAAAATTTATATTAAAAAAATATTTTAAAAAATAAACTTTATTTTTTATTAATTTTTAATAAACTATATTAGTATAATTTTAAAAGTAATTTTATTTTTTTTAAAGTGTAAAAAAAAATAACTATTTTTTATACGAAAAAATGTTATACACACACGTGTAACCATCACTCGGACGGAACACGTGGATGATTCAAAAGTCTTCTCCCGATCAATTTAACTATGCTTTATGTACGTTTACTCAAATTTAGAACCAAAAGGGCTAAAAAAAAACCTAAAAATTAGCATTAGATTATAAAATATGATGGTTGAATTCAGATGTCAGCCCGTGATTGGTAACTTGAGACACGTATAGAGATTCGAGATTTGCTGGACGATGATCATAGGATGAGTATAAAAGAAAGGAAGAAAGCATATAGGAATATTCTTTTCGTAGGTACATTATTGACGGTCCGACAACCGTCCATGCCTTTGTCCCGATTTTATTTTATTTTTTCCGGCAAACTATAAATAAAATAAAAAAGGCGCATTGCCAAAAAAAATGTTAAAGTATTCAGGGATCAGTACTTAGAAGATTGATTCGATGGCTCTATCCAAATGTTATATGTTTTTTGGAGACTGAAATTTCTTGGAACCAAAAGGCGAAATCCTTCGCCTCCAGGACCTTTAATCTACTTGTCCGATAATCTGGTTGAGGGAGATAAATCACGGTATTCAGCTGTTAGGGAGCAGGTGACACGAGACTGAAATTTCTGATTATATAGGAAGGGAATGCCATGAGGCTTCTCTGAGCTGGAGACAATAGTTGTTTGTTGGCTTGCTAGGAAGGCGAAGGGGAGATCGGGCGGCCATGTTTAATGGTAGCTTACGAAGGCAAGACTCCAACACTTTAGCTCTTGCTTTGGCAAAGTAGGGGTTGCGTAGACATTACCTAGTTGTAGGCTTTTAGCATGTTTCAAACAGTTTGATTCGATATATCAAATTTTTGATCTGTCTTTTTAAAAGAATATTTAATATTTAGAATATTTAATTTTTGACCAAATTATCTTATCTAAAAATTATATAATATCTCATTAATTATTTTGATAATATATTATAATATTGTAATTTTTAGTGTTAAGTTTTTAAAAATTTCTTTATTTTTGAAATTTAAACATATATAATAATATTTTAATACTCTTTTAAAATAAAATAATACATTTAAATAAATAAAGATACCAATATTAATTGATATTCATTCTTTATTTTTAAAAAATGATGGTAAAACTTATTAAAATTGTTAAAATAATATTTTTATATGTATCTTGAATATTTCTGATATCAGTTTAAATCCGATTATTATTTTTGGATATCTAAAAAAATTTAAAAATTTAGTCTAAGGGACACGGCTATTCAATTCAGTGGATACGGATATCCTATTACAATCAACCCAAGCTAGAGGTGTTTTAGAAGAGATGTATCACGCCGGAGGGGGGGGGGGGAATATGTCCCTCTGCATTGAATATGGCATTTGTGAGAAGTGCAGGTTAGATCGGATTTTGATTGCTTGGGGTGACTGGCCGGTGGTTTTGACTAACCAACTGTATTACGATTTTTCCCAAGTAGGTAGGAAGGTTTTTTTTTGTCTTCGTCTTTGATTAGGATGTGTGAACTTTTGGTGGTGGGGTTTTGTGTTGTGGTTTGTTTAGCACTCAAGTTTTCCCCAAGCAAATAACCAACGTTCCTTCCAAATCATTCCTTTTAGTTTTCAAGGCCTAATGAAATTACTTTTACTTACTTATCAAAATAAAAACAAAAATGGTTAGTGCTGCTAGAAATGGAGTGTAGAAAAAATACTTCAAATTTGAGGTGTCCAAAGGGTGGAAACCAAGACACATTCAGTATAATTTTTAGATTGATTTTTACAGCTATAGCATATATGAGGTATTTATTTATTTTAAAAAATAGTTGTTATTAATTAAATTTGATTATATAAGATTATTAATTGATATTTATAGATTAATATAAATTAAAAGTTAAATATTATAAAGTATAAATAATTGGTGATGTGATTGATAAAAGTAATTGAGTAGTGTAAATTTGAGTTAGTTTGGTGGAGAGAGAAAAATTCTCTCAATCTCAAATTTGATGTACCCTAAATTTGAGGATAAGGATGAAAGTGTAGAAAAAATACTTCAAATTTGAGGTGTCCAAAGTGTGGAAACCAAGACACATTCAGTATAATTTTTAGACGGATTTTTACAGCTATAGCATATATGAGGTATTTATTTATTTTAAAAAATAGTTGTTATTAATTAAATTTGATTATATAAGATTATTAATTGATATTTATAGATTAATATAAATTAAAAGTTAAATATTATAAAGTATAAATAATTGGTGATGTGAATGATAAAAGTAATTGAGTGGTGTAAATTTGAGTTAGTTTGGTGGAGAGAGAAAAATTCTCTCAATCTCAAATTTGATGTACCCTAAATTTGAGGATAAGGATGAAAGTGTAGAAAAAATACTTCAAATTTGAGGTGTCCAAAGTGTGGAAACCAAGAGACATTTAGTATAATTTTTAGATTGATTTTTACAGTTATAGCATATATGAGGTATTTATTTATTTTAAAAAAATAGTTGTTATTAAATAAATATGATTATATAATATTATTAATTGATATTTATAGATTAATATAAATTAAAAGTTAAATATTATAAAGTATAAATAATTGGTGATGTGATTGATAAAAGTAATTGAGTGGTGTAAATTTGAGTTAGTTTGGTGGAGAGAGAAAAATTCTCTCAATCTCAAATTTCACATACCCTAAATTTGAGGATAAGGATGAAAGTGTAGAAAAAATACTTCAAATTTGAGGTGTCCAAAGTGTGGAAACCAAGACACATTCAGTATAATTTTTAGACGGATTTTTACAACTATAGCATATATGAGGTATTTATTTATTTTTAAAAATAGTTGTTATTAATTAAATTTGATTATATAAGATTATTAATTGATATTTATAGATTAATATAAATTAAAAGTTAAATATTATAAAGTATAAATAATTGGTGATGTGATTGATAAAAGTAATTGAGTGGTGTAAATTTGAGTTAGTTTGGTGGAGAGAGAAAAATTCTCTCAATCTCAAACTTGACATACCCTAAATTTGAGGATAAGGATGAAAGTGTAGAAAAAATACTTCAAATTTGAGGTGTCCAAAGTGAGGAAACCAAGACACATTCAGTATAATTTTTAGACGGATTTTTACAGCTATAGCATATATGAGGTATTTATTTATTTAAAAAAATAGTTATTAATTAAATTTGATTATATAAGATTATTAATTGATATTTATAGATTAATATAAATTAAAAGTTAAATATTATAAAGTTAATATAATTGGTGATGTGATTGATAAAAGTAATTGAGTGGTGTAAATTGGAGTTAGTTTGGTGGAGAGAGAAAAATTCTCTCAATCTCAAATTTGATGTACCCTAAATTTGAGGATAAGGATGAAAGTGTAGAAAAAATACTTCAAATTTGAGGTGTCCAAAGTGTGGAAACCAAGACACATTTAGTATAATTTTTAGACTGATTTTTACAGTTATAGCATATATGAGGTATTTATTTATTTTAAAAAAATAGTTGTTATTAATTAAATATGATTATATAAGATTATTAATTGATATTTATAGATTAATATAAATTAAAAGTTAAATATTATAAAGTATAAATAATTGGTGATGTGATTGATAAAAGTAATTGAGTGGTGTAAATTTGAGTTAGTTTGGTGGAGAGAGAAAAATTCTCTCAATCTCAAATTTCACATACCCTAAATTTGAGGATAAGGATGAAAGTGTAGAAAAAATACTTCAAATTTGAGGTGTCCAAAGTGTGGAAACCAAGACACATTCAGTATAATTTTTAGACGGATTTTTACAACTATAGCATATATGAGGTATTTACTTATTTAAAAAAAATAGTTGTTATTAATTAAATTTGATTATATAAGATAATTAATTGATATTTATAGATTAATATAAATTAAAAGTTAAATATTATAAAGTATAAATAATTGGTGATGTGATTGATAAAAGTAATTGAGTGGTGTAAATTTGAGTTAGTTTGGTGGAGAGAGAAAAATTCTCTCAATCTCAAATTTGACATACCCTAAATTTGAGGATAAGGATGAAAGTGTAGAAAAAATACTTCAAATTTCAGGTGTCCAAAGTGTGGAAACCAAGACACATTCAGTATAATTTTTAGACGGATTTTTACAGTTATAGCATATATGAGGTATTTATTTATTTAAAAAATAGTTGTTATTAATTAAATTTGATTATATAAGATTATTAATTGATATTTATAGATTAATATAAATTAAAAGTTAAATATTATAAAGTATAAATAATTGGTGATGTGATTGATAAAAGTAATTGAGTGGTGTAAATTTGAGTTAGTTTGGTGGAGAGAGAAAAATTCTCTCAATCTCAAATTTGATGTACCCTAAATTTGAGGATAAGGATGAAAGTGTAGAAAAAATACTTCAAATTTCAGGTGTCCAAAGTGTGGAAACCAAGACACATTCAGTATAATTTTTAGACGGATTTTTACAGTTATAGCATATATGAGGTATTTATTTATTTAAAAAAATAGTTGTTATTAATTAAATTTGATTATATAAGATTATTAATTGATATTTATAGATTAATATAAATTAAAAGTTAAATATTATAAAGTATAAATAATTGGTGATGTGATTGATAAAAGTAATTGAGTGGTGTAAATTTGAGTTAGTTTGGTGGAGAGAGAAAAATTCTCTCAATCTCAAATTTGATGTACCCTAAATTTGAGGATAAGGATGAAAGTGTAGAAAAAATACTTCAAATTTGAGGTGTCCAAAGTGTGGAAACCAAGACACATTCAGTATAATTTTTAGACTGATTTTTACAGTTATAGCATATATGAGGTATTTATTTATTTTAAAAAAATAGTTGTTATTAATTAAATATGATTATATAAGATTATTAATTGATATTTATAGATTAATATAAATTAAAAGTTAAATATTATAAATTATAAATAATTGGTGATGTGATTGATAAAAGTAATTGAGTGGTGTAAATTTGAGTTAGTTTGGTGGAGAGAGAAAAATTCTCTGAATCTCAAATTTCACATACCCTAAATTTGAGGATAAGGATGAAAGTGTAGAAAAAATACTTCAAATTTGAGGTGTCCAAAGTGTGGAAACCAAGACACATACAGTATAATTTTTAGACGGATTTTTACAGCTATAACATATATGAGGTATTTATTTATTTTAAAAAATAGTTGTTATTAATTAAATTTGATTATATAAGATTATTAATTGATATTTATAGATTAATATAAATTAAAAGTTAAATATTATAAAGTATAAATAATTGGTGATGTGATTGATAAAAGTAATTGAGTGGTGTAAATTTGAGTTAGTTTGGTGGAGAGAGAAAAATTCTCTCAATCTCAAATTTCACATACCCTAAATTTGAGGATAAGGATGAAAGTGTAGAAAAAATACTTCAAATTTCAGGTGTCCAAAGTGTGGAAACCAAGACACATTCAGTATAATTTTTAGACGGATTTTTACAGCTATAGCATATATGAGGTGTTTATTTATTTTAAAAAATAGTTGTTATTAATTAAATTTGATTATATAAGATTATTAATTGATATTTATAGATTAATATAAATTAAAAGTTAAATATTATAAAGTATAAATAATTGGTGATGTGATTGATAAAAGTAATTGAGTGGTGTAAATTTGAGTTAGTCTAGTGGAGAGAGAAAAATTCTCTAAGTCTCAAATTTGATGTACCCTAAATTTTAGGATAAGGATGAAAGTGTAGAAAAAATACTTCAAATTTGAGGTGTCCAAAGTGTGGAAACCAAGACACATTCAGTATAATTTTTAGACGTATTTTTACAGCTATAGCATATATGAGGTATTTATTTATTTAAAACAATAGTTGTTATTAATTAACTTTGATTATATAATATTATTAATTGATATTTATAGATTAATATAAATTAAAAGTTAAATATTATAAAGTATAAATAATTGGTGATGTGATTGATAAAAGTAATTGAGTGGTGTAAATTTGAGTTAGTTTGGTGGAGAGAGAAAAATTCTCTCAATCTCAAATTTCACATACCCTAAATTTGAGGATAAGGATGAAAGTGTAGAAAAAATACTTCAAATTTGAGGTGTCCAAAGTGTGGAAACCAAGACACATACGGTATAATTTTTAGACGGATTTTTACAGCTATAGCATATATGAGGTATTTATTTATTTTGAAAAATAGTTGTTATTAATTAAATTTGATTATATAAGATTATTAATTGATATTTATAGATTAATATAAATTAAAAGTTAAATATTATAAAGTATAAATAATTGGTGATGTGATTGATAAAAGTAATTGAGTGGTGTAAATTTGAGTTAGTTTGGTGGAGAGAGAAAAATTCTCTCAATCTCAAATTTCACATACCCTAAATTTGAGGATAAGGATGAAAGTGTAGAAAAAATACTTCAAATTTGAGGTGTCCAAAGTGTGGAAACCAAGACACATTCAGTATAATTTTTAGACGGATTTTTACAGCTATAGCATATATGAGGTATTTATTTATTTTAAAAAATAGTTGTTATTAATTAAATTTGATTATATAAGATTATTAATTGATATTTATAGATTAATATAAATTAAAAGTTAAATATTATAAAGTATAAATAATTGGTGATGTGATTGATAAAAGTAATTGAGTGGTGTAAATTTGAGTTAGTTTGGTGGAGAGAGAAAAATTCTCTCAATCTCAAATTTGACATACCCTAAATTTGAGGATAAGGATGAAAGTGTAGAAAAAATACTTCAAATTTGAGGTGTCCAAAGTGTGGAAACCAAGACACATACGGTATAATTTTTAGACGGATTTTTACAGCTATAGCATATATGAGGTATTTATTTATTTTGAAAAATAGTTGTTATTAATTAAATTTGATTATATAAGATTATTAATTGATATTTATAGATTAATATAAATTAAAAGTTAAATATTATAAAGTATAAAGAATTGGTGATGTGATTGATAAAAGTAATTGAGTGGTGTAAATTAGAGTTAGTTTGGTGGAGAGAGAAAAATTCTCTCAATCTCAAATTTGACATACCCTAAATTTGAGGATAAGGATGAAAGTGTAGAAAAAATACTTCAAATTTCAAGTGTCCAAAGTGTGGAAACCAAGACACATACAGTATAATTTTTAGACGGATTTTTACAGCTATAGCATATATGAGGTACTTATTTATTTTAAAAAATAGTTGTTATTAATTAAATTTGATTATATAAGATTATTAATTGATATTTATAGATTAATATAAATTAAAAGTTAAATATTATAAAGTATAAATAATTGATGATGTGATTGATAAAAGTAATTGAGTGGTGTAAATTTGAGTTAGTTTGGTGGAGAGAGAAAAATTCTCTCAATCTCAAATTTGATGTACCCTAAATTTGAGGTTAAGGATGAAAGTGTAGAAAAAATACTTCAAATTTGAGGTGTCCAAAGTGTGGAAACCAAGACACATTCAGTATAATTTTTAGACGTATTTTTACAGCTATAGCATATATGAGGTATTTATTTTTTTAAAACAATAGTTGTTATTAATTAACTTTGATTATATAATATTATTAATTGATATTTATAGATTAATATAAATTAAAAGTTAAATATTATAAAGTATAAATAATTGGTGATGTGATTGATAAAAGTAATTGAGTGGTGTAAATTTGAGTTAGTTTGGTGGAGAGAGAAAAATTCTCTCAATCTCAAATTTGAGGTACCCTAAATTTGAGGATAAGGATGAAGGTGTAGAAAAAATACTTCAAATTTGAGGTGTCCAAAGTGTGGAAACCAAGACACATTCAGTATAATTTTTAGACGGATTTTTACAGTTATAGCATTTATGAGGTATTTATTTATTTTAAAAAAATAGTTGTTATTAATTAAATTTGATTATATAAGATTATTAATTGATATTTATAGATTAATATAAATTAAAAGTTAAATATTATAAAGTATAAATAATTGGTGATATGATTGATAAAAGTAATTGAGTGGTGTAAATTTGAGTTAGTTTGGTGGAGAGAGAAAAATTCTCTCAATCTCAAATTTCACATACCCTAAATTTGAGGATAAGGATGAAAGTGTAGAAAAAATACTTCAAATTTGAGGTGTCCAAAGTGTGGAAACCAAGACACATTCAGTATAATTTTTAGACGGATTTTTACAGCTATAGCATATATGAGGTATTTATTTATTTTAAAAAATAGTTGTTATTAATTAAATTTGATTATATAAGATTATTAATTGATATTTATAGATTAATATAAATTAAAAGTTAAATATTATAAAGTATAAATAATTGATGATGTGATTGATAAAAGTAATTGAGTGGTGTAAATTTGAGTTAGTTTGGTGGAGAGAGAAAAATTCTCTCAATCTCAAATTTGATGTACCCTAAATTTGAGGATAAGGATGAAAGTGTAGAAAAAATACTTCAAATTTGAGGTGTCCAAAGTGTGGAAACCAAGACACATTCAGTATAATTTTTAGACGTATTTTTACAGCTATAGCATATATGAGGTATTTATTTATTTAAAACAATAGTTGTTATTAATTAACTTTGATTATATAATATTATTAATTGATATTTATAGATTAATATAAATTAAAAGTTAAATATTATAAAGTATAAATAATTGGTGATGTGATTGATAAAAGTAATTGAGTGGTGTAAATTTGAGTTAGTTTGGTGGAGAGAGAAAAATTCTCTCAATCTCAAATTTCACATACCCTAAATTTGAGGATAAGGATGAAAGTGTAGAAAAAATACTTCAAATTTGAGGTGTCCAAAGTGTGGAAACCAAGACACATACGGTATAATTTTTAGACGGATTTTTACAGCTATAGCATATATGAGGTATTTATTTATTTTGAAAAATAGTTGTTATTAATTAAATTTGATTATATAAGATTATTAATTGATATTTATAGATTAATATAAATTAAAAGTTAAATATTATAAAGTATAAATAATTGGTGATGTGATTGATAAAAGTAATTGAGTGGTGTAAATTTGAGTTAGTTTGGTGGAGAGAGAAAAATTCTCTCAATCTCAAATTTCACATACCCTAAATTTGAGGATAAGGATGAAAGTGTAGAAAAAATACTTCAAATTTGAGGTGTCCAAAGTGTGGAAACCAAGACACATTCAGTATAATTTTTAGACGGATTTTTACAGCTATAGCATATATGAGGTATTTATTTATTTTAAAAAATAGTTGTTATTAATTAAATTTGATTATATAAGATTATTAATTGATATTTATAGATTAATATAAATTAAAAGTTAAATATTATAAAGTATAAATAATTGGTGATGTGATTGATAAAAGTAATTGAGTGGTTTAAATTTGAGTTAGTCTAGTGGAGAGAGAAAAATTCTCTAAGTCTCAAATTTGATGTACCCTAAATTTTAGGATAAGGATGAAAGTGTAGAAAAAATACTTCAAATTTGAGGTGTCCAAAGTGTGGAAACCAAGACACATACAGTATAATTTTTAGACTGATTTTTACAGTTATAGCATATATGAGGTATTTATTTATTTTAAAAAAATAGTTGTTATGAATTAAATTTGATTATATAAGATTATTAATTGATATTTATAGATTAATATAAATTAAAAGTTAAATATTATAAAGTATAAATAATTGGTGATGTGATTGATAAAAGTAATTGAGTGGTGTAAATTTGAGTTAGTTTGGTGGAGAGAGAAAAATTCTCTCAATCTCAAATTTCACATACCCTAAATTTGAGGATAAGGATGAAAGTGTAGAAAAAATACTTCAAATTTAAGGTGTCCAAAGTGTGGAAACCAAGACACATTCAGTATAATTTTTAGACGGATTTTTACAGCTATAGCATATATGAGGTATTTATTTATTTAAAAAAATAGTTGTTATTAATTAAATTTGATTATATAAGATTATTAATTGATATTTATAGATTAATATAAATTAAAAGTTAAATATTATAAAGTATAAATAATTGGTGATGTGATTGATAAAAGTAATTGAGTGGTGTGAATTTGAGTTAGTTTGGTGGAGAGAGAAAAATTCTCTCAATCTCAAATTTGATGTACCCTAAATTTGAGGATAAGGATGAAAGTGTAGAAAAAATACTTCAAATTTGAGGTGTCCAAAGTGTGGAAACCAAGACACATTCAGTATAATTTTTATACGGATTTTTACAGTTATAGCATATATGAGGTATTTATTTATTTTAAAAAAATAGTTGTTATTAATTAAATATGATTATATAAGATTATTAATTGATATTTATAGATTAATATAAATTAAAAGTTAAATATTATAAAGTATAAATAATTGGTGATGTGATTGATAAAAGTAATTGAGTGGTGTAAATTTGAGTTAGTTTGGTGGAGAGAGAAAAATTCTCTCAATCTCAAATTTCACATACCCTAAATTTGAGGATAAGGATGAAAGTGTAGAAAAAATACTTCAAATTTGAGGTGTCCAAAGTGTGGAAACCAAGACACATTCAGTATAATTTTTAGGCCGATTTTTACAGCTATAGCATATATAAGGTATTTATTTATTTAAAAAAATAGTTGTTATTAATTAAATTTGATTAGATAAGATTATTAATTGATATTTATAGATTAATATAAATTAAAAGTTAAATATTATAAAGTATAAATAATTGGTGATATGATTGATAAAAGTAATTGAGTGGTGTAAATTTGAGTTAGTTTGGTGGAGAGAGAAAAATTCTCTCAATCTCAAATTTGATGTACCCTAAATTTGAGGATAAGGATGAAAGTGTAGAAAAAATACTTCAAATTTGAGGTGTCCAAAGTGTGGAAACCAAGACACATTCAGTATAATTTTTAGACGGATTTTTACAGCTATAGCATATATGAGGTATTTATTTATTTAAAAAAATAGTTGTTATTAATTAAATTTGATTATATAAGATTATTAATTGATATTTATAGATTAATATAAATTAAAAGTTAAATATTATAAAGTATAAATAATTGGTGATGTGATTGATAAAAGTAATTGAGTGGTGTAAATTTGAGTTAGTTTGGTGGAGAGAGAAAAATTCTCTCAATCTCAAATTTCACATACCCTAAATTTGAGGATAAGGATGAAAGTGTAGAAAAAATACTTCAAATTTGAGGTGTCCAAAGTGTGGAAACCAAGACACATACAGTATAATTTTTAGACTGATTTTTACAGCTATAGCATAAATGAGGTATTTATTTATTTAAAAAAATAGTTGTTATTAATTAAATTTGATTATATAAGATTATTAATTGATATTTATAGATTAATATAAATTAAAAGTTAAATATTATAAAGTATAAATAATTGGTGATGTGATTGATAAAAGTAATTGAGTGGTGTGAATTTGAGTTAGTTTGGTGGAGAGAGAAAAATTCTCTCAATCTCAAATTTGATGTACCCTAAATTTGAGGATAAGGATGAAAGTGTAGAAAAAATACTTCAAATTTGAGGTGTCCAAAGTGTGGAAACCAAGACACATTCAGTATAATTTTTAGACTGATTTTTATAGTTATAGCATATATGAGGTATTTATTTATTTTAAAAAAATAGTTGTTATTAATTAAATATGATTATATAAGATTATTAATTGATATTTATAGATTAATATAAATTAAAAGTTAAATATTATAAAGTATAAATAATTGGTGATGTGATTGATAAAAGTAATTGAGTGGTGTAAATTTGAGTTAGTTTGGTGGAGAGAGAAAAATTCTCTCAATCTCAAATTTCACATACCCTAAATTTGAGGATAAGGATGAAAGTGTAGAAAAAATACTTCAAATTTGAGGTGTCCAAAGTGTGGAAACCAAGACACATACAGTATAATTTTTAGACGGATTTTTACAGCTATAGCATATATGAGGTATTTATTTATTTAAAAAAATAGTTGTTATTAATTAAATTTGATTATATAAGATTATTAATTGATATTTATAGATTAATATAAATTAAAAGTTAAATATTATAAAGTATAAATAATTGGTGATGTGATTGATAAAAGTAATTGAGTGGTGTAAATTTGAGTTAGTTTAATGTAGAATAGAAAATCAAATTTGAGGTAAATTGATAAAAGTATGAGAGATGATAGAGAAAATGATTTAATAGTACAATTAAGTATCTCAAATTTGAGGAAGGGATGTAAATGCTCTCACATAATCTTAATTCATAACAGTTTCTCAAACGTTTCACACTAATAGTTATCTAGATGTATACTTCCAAATTTTATTTACTCTATTTATTTCATGTACAATAGTGGGAGGGACAATGACAAAACTTATATTTTATTTCCATAGGATATATATATATGCACAAACATTCTTCATACAAGTTGACATTAAATATTTTTGAATTTTCCGTAAAAAACACATATATTTAGACTATATTTTAACTCAAGAATAAACGTTTTTAAAATTATAAAAACGAAGGTGTAAACATTTAAATTTTATTTTCATTAAGACATTAATATTTAAACTTTGTTTTATTAAAGTATACATAAATTATGAAATTGTATCCGTGCACTCATCTTAAAGGTGTCCTATGAACCAACAAAAAAGGCTACACACATGAATTATATAATAATAATAATAATAATTCATACATATATATTAGCTCTTCTTGTTATATTTGTTTTAAAATTTGTAATGGTATAAAATGAAAAACATGCAGCCTGTAATAATAAGTATAAGAACCAAAATATTTTTCGACCTAATGGAATGATTTTCTATCCCATGCTAGCCACTTCCCCTCACGGCTTCACCCAATATCTCGCTAAGCAACATTAGGCACATAATTGATCTCGTAAAAAAGAATTTAGGAGTTCGCATGTATTCGTACAAAATTCATACCGCTGTAGCGATGCTAGTTTGCTAGTTAATACTCGTTCCATCTTAGAATAAAATAAAAATAGACATATATTGTTCCATGTGAAAGTATTTATATATAAAAAAAAATGAATTTAAAATTTATTTTTTATTAGCTGTTGAAAAACATATAAATTAATAAAATAATAGAATTTTTTTTGACACTGTCCCTGCGTCGCTTGACCGATGACTCAGGTCGCAGTTTCGATGGGGAGACAGAAAAGTAGAATGAGCCACGACATCAAACACTATCAGCTGAATTAATTTAATATTGAAAGACCTTGAATGAATGTCTGAATAACCAATTAAGTAGCGTTCGCTCTTGCAAAAAATATGTCATATACTATATTTGTATGTATGACTTCATGGCTTGCATAACTAGATGAGAAGTGAGAGCATCAAAAATAGCTAACAAACAAAGTTTTATTTTTCCTTTTTTTCTTTTTTTTTATACAGAAAAATCTTAGCATTTTATGGTGTACATAAAAATTTCATTTGCATGCTAGCTAAGTATGTTTTGTTCATCCTTGTTATACTCAACTCAACGGTGGAGTTAATCGTCTCCCGGCCGGTCTGTGACGAGGCCATATGCTTTTCATGCGTCACGTGGAATATGTAAATTCAACAAATTCCAACTACTACATTTTAACTCATTAAAAATACATAACCACATAAGAATACTTAACATCATAATTGGAAAAAATAATAAAATATGTAATCATGCTCATAAATTTGGAATAAAGCCTTGCATAGCCTAAGTATGGTAATTTACATAAAATCATACCAAACACGTGCTTCAAGAAAATACAAAAAAAAAAATCACACATATTATCCTTTGATATTCTAAAGCATTATTTAGAAGAAAGGTATGATGTCATGACTATTTACATGAAAAAATCACATAGCATCAAAAACTCTAAACTAGAGATAACAAATACTGATATCTTAACAAAAATATCATAGAATTAGATAATGGATAGAACAAATGTTAAAATATAAGAGAAATTAAAAGGGAAGAAAAGAAATCCTTAAGCTCGAAAATGAAAGCTTGAGGAAAAAAATGGGAAACTTTATAAATTTTATTCTAAAAAACCATTAATGCCCTAAGACTCAATATTTTAGAAATGAAAGAATGGAAAAGGAAAAGGAACTTTAGAGAGGGGGAATATATGTCAAATAGGGAGAAATATCAACACAATGAGAAGGAAGACAAATGGGTTAAAAAGTATGAGATAGAAGAGGCCACATTTGAGATTGTAGGAGTATGGAATGAAAGTTAAAGGCCTTAAACACCATATATAGGAAGACAAAAAGTAAAGAGAGGTGGGAGATCTAATTTTAAGGCCACTTGGAAGGCACGGAAAAAGGGTGGAGTGTCGAAAAAGGAAATATGATAGTGTAAGAGTAGATGGAATAGCAAGATGATTAGATTATGCCATAAATTTTGGCCGAATGATAATGGACAAGGTCAAATATGACATTAGATATATGGGGGATGATTTTATGGTGAAGAAGTCAATGGTTTACCAAAAATTATTTTTAGATAATTTATTTGACTGGAAAGTTAACTAAATAAAAATTTATTTGGAAAATAGCAAAGGAATACAAAGAGTTATGAAAATTATAGAATATGTGGAATAATATAAGGAATCCACATATATAAAAATATTTAGTCAAGGAATTAATTTAAGGTTAAAAGGAATTAAAATAAACAACTTATGTAAAATCATATAACCTTTGGTCAATCAAAAGGCCCAATCAAATGACCGTCATACCCCCTTGAGTGATGGGTCAATTATTCCATAGGTTGGTCCATCAAAGGGCATGCCGAGTTAAGGTAAACTAAGGTTTTGCGTTTTGAAGAGTAAAAAGGAAAAGGGAATTAAGGGTTTGGGTTAGGTGTTTAATCAATAGTTAAGGACTAATGAGGGGATTAAAGGTTTAAATACCTAAGAATTAGGATTAATTGTTTTTGGGGTATTCCATAGTGTCATATCTCTTAGATATGTAGAGTTAAGGATAAATTTAGTGGATCCTTTAACAAAAGCAATCGACAGGAAACTAGTTTCTAAAATTGGTACTAAAATGAAGTTGTGTCCATATGTGTAGAGGCTCGTGATGGATACCCAATTTGATCATAATCAATGGGGTCACAGCCAATGGGGTAAAACAAATTTAGTGGGTCAGATGAATTCATATGCTTACTACCTCTTATATACATTTTTTTTATAAATAAAGTTCATAAGTTTGTTGATTGCATTACATTTCCTAGTAGTTATACTATAGTTGTTAGGGGCATGAGGTCTTTAATGAGTTTATAACTCAAGTTTAGGTAGTGTAGTAGCACACAATTGATACACTCATCTATGTGATTGTAGGGGGCTATCCACATGCCATGAGAAGTACCATGGATGTAATCATTAGAGTAGCCATAAATTTGTTGAAATGAGTGATGCCCTTAATGTATATGATATTAGAGGAAATTTTGGTAGATCCTCTCACAAATGTTTGTCAAGGAAAGTGGTCCTTGAATATTTTGTTGAGGAAAATGGTCCTTGAATATTTGAGAGGGATGGGCCTTTAGTCTCGAGTAGAAGAAATGTGGTGGATACCTGTTCAGGGTGAAGTGAAGGCATGTGATTACTCTTTTTGCACTGCAATCTCATCCCTATTATTTGAGTTTTTTCTCTTATGAATACATAGGTAATTTTGAGATACACTTGATGGATTCTTTTGTGGTAATGCTCTATTTGAGCTTCTGCCCTTTTCAATCCATAGCTAATTTTTGTGTTACTATTGATGCATACTTAATGGATTCTCTTTATGGAAATGTTGAGTTTGAGATTATGCTCATATTGAGTCTATAGTTAAGTTTGGTGGTGTTTTTGTTACACACTTAATGGATTTTGCTCATTGTTTTTAGGCTTGAGCTTTTACTCTTAATAAGTTTATTTCCATATGTGGTCATTAGAGATATATACTTGATAGAATCATCTATTTGGATGTGAAGGTGCACCACCTTCTATGAAAGATTTGAGCTATATCTCTAGAGCACTCATGCATATCCAAGGCGTGCTCATGACCATTTAAAATTGCACATTTATTTTATCGCAGAGATAGTGCATAATTTAAAAGCGTAATACATGTTATGGGAAGCTAATCCAAATCTAGGTAGTTCAAGATAAATTCACTAGTTAGACCACGTTGTAACCTCATTTATATGTATCAATTCAATTAAAAGATATTGACACTTACGTTTGAAAATTTTCTTTTGCTTAGGATATTCCTTTGTTTGTTGTTTTATTTTTTTTATTGTTAGTGGGGGATTGTTGGGTAACTATAAGAAATAAAGCCCTACATAGCTTGGGTTTGGTTATGAGTAACTAGATCTAATCTAATCACTTTTTGAGGACCAATTTCTTTATTTAATTACCTTAACCATTTTCTTTCATTATTCTTTAACTAATCGATATATCTTCAAGTCATAACATCCTCGTTTCTATTAGTCATTGATTAGTGGTTGTAATTTTAGTATTTATTATTATTGTTGTTGTTGTTGCTATTGCTGTTATCGCCTCTTTAATTGTGGATAGTTGTTACACCACCTTCTCTTTTATTACTCATCATGGATATCAAATACTTTTTCACTATCTATTGATGGTAGACGTTCTTTAATTTTTCTTTATTCATTATCTATTGATGATGATCATCGGTTACATTTCATTCATCGGTAATTAACGTTTGTTTTCTTTTTCACTCGATGTATTCATTTTCAATAGATGTTTAATTCTTAAATATAAAGAAACTAAAAAATAAATTATTTCTTGATTGTTTTCTTCTAATCCCGAGCCATTATTCTACACTTTTATATTCCTTCAGTCTTGAGTGCATGAATTTAAAGGAAGCTGTGTAAATCCTTAACTTGCAAATGGCTTTAAATAATTGTATAGTAGTTTTGCTTAATTCACTTTTAAGATATTAGAATAATCACAATGCAATAATGAATATTCTCATATGCATGCAAGGGAAAGGGGAAAGATCTATAGCGTCGTTTTTTTGGATCGAAGGGTATTGTTTTGGTTTGGCCAGCAGGGTTTTCATGTGGGGAGGTAGAGGGATAGCATCATGGATCTTAAGTTGACACAGGAAGGCTTGAGGAATTCCATCAATCATGCAGTAGACCTAAGGTGAAGAATGGCTCAAGGAATAAGGAGGCCTCAGTGGGTGTGGAAGTTAAGGAGCTAGCAAGCTCTGGGAACATCAGCTCAAGAGGATGGGGTGAGGAAGAATTATTACAGTCCATGTGGTGTATAAGAAAATCAAACATTGGGGAGGACAAGGCTGGTAGCTGCTCGAGGAAGGCCCACGATTTGAATTCAATGGATTATTTGGGGGGTGAAAAGGAAGTGATCTTCGGCTCATCCAATACAAATTCGACAAGTGTAGAGGAGGAATTAGGGAGATATTTGGAGTGTATGGGAGGTCTGGGTCATGCGGAAGATAAGGAAGGTGGTTGTTTGAGGGAGGATGGTATTTCAAATCCAAGGGAGTGTTTGGGGGTTAGGAAGGACAAGGACACTGGGTCTACAAAAACAAAAATAGCAAGTGTGGATCATGACATTGAGGGAGAAAAAAGATTGATCAAAAATTGGAGAAGGTAGGAAGAGTTTGAGAAAGGTTCAAATAGGATGTTGGGAGGCCATGGTTTAGGGAAACAAGGTGAAGGGGAGTTGGAAATGGGTGATTCTCAAGATACCTTGGATGATCCCCGACCTAGATTCAAGGGTGTTGTAGTTAACTTATCTCCTATGATTCGAAGTAAGGATGAGGAGATGGCGGCTTAAGTAATAGAGGAGAAAAGGCTGGAGGTAGAAGAGTTGTTAGAAGCAAGAGAAGGATAGCAATTCAGGAAGGATGTCGGGTTATCCTCCAGAGAGGAAAATGAATGTGTAGAGAATTTGGCCAGATTAAGGAGAAGCTAAAGGAAGATTCAGAGAAGGCAAATTTAAAATGGTATAGTGGATTTGGGAGGAGAGTTGAGTTTTATCCTATGTTAACCATTAGTTGGAATGTAAGGTGGATTAGTGCTTTAGGTAAAATATCTAGTATCTAGATTTTGATTGCGAAAGAAAGGCCTTGGGTTTGTGGATTGGTTGAAACTAAGCACCATATTTTGAAGGACTCCTGGAATAATAGGGTTGGGAGAAATGGTTCGATTGAATGGAGAGACTCAATAGTGCATGGTAGGAGTTGAGGCTTGGTTATCGGAGGGGATACACATCATTTTACTTTACATAATTTTAGGAGTGGTAGTATGTGACTCTTTATTGAAGGTTTCTTAGGCCCACAAACATTTGAATGTGGGGTGTTGCTTGTTTATAGGTACTCGGATCCAAAAGATAGGAAGGTTCTATGGGAAGAATTGTGGGATGTGGGCCAATAGTGCAGTAGACCGTTGCTGGTAATGGGGGATTTCAATGAGGTCAAAAGCCAGAGTAAAAGAAAAGGAGGATGTTTGGACCATAATAGTGTTAAGTCCTTTAACGAGTAGATTAATAAAACGGGCCTTATTAACTTTAAACTTTCTAATTTGAAGTTTTCATGGCATAAGGTGGGTTCGGCTGGCCTTTTGGATAGATTTTTAGTCAGCCCTCTTAGTTAACTGTGTGCCCGGGTCTCTCATGTCTAGGGTTAGGAAGATCATTTCCGGATCATAACCCTATTTGCCTCAATGTTAAGTCTCGTGAGAATGGGCTGAAGCCCTTCAGAGCTTGGGATATGTGGTTCTTTCATCCTCAATTTTGTGGTTTTGTGTCAGAATATTAGACCAATCTATAAGGGGGATCTTGTCAGAATAAATTAAAAGAGATGAAGAGTATGCCGAGGAAGTGGAATAAAGACGTGTTTGGGGACATTGACTCGAAGATTAATTTACTTGTGTTGGAATTGGCAAAGGTGGATGGCCCAAGTAATGATGGTTCTTGCAATGAAGTAGATCTCACTAGAAGGTTAGCCTTGTAGAATCAGCTTTGGAAATGGCATAAAAGGAAAGAAGCTTACTGGATATAGGTGTCTAGGATAAGAGGATTTAAAGATAGAGATAGGAATACAAGATTCATTCACATTATTGATGTTGTAAGAAAGAAGAGAGCCATCATCAGCAGGTTAGTGGAAAAGGGCCAGGAGATCTTAGAGCCGTCAGGGATTAAGGAGGTAATTACTTCTTACTTTAAGGACCTATATAAGCAATCAGACCTCCCAAATATTAGTATTTATGCCAATGTCTTCCACAGGATTTTAAGGGATCAAAGCTTGGAATTGGATAGCATTCCTCTTAGGAAGGACGTTCAGAAGACGATTTGGTCTTGCGATCCTTTAAAAGCTCCAGGATATGATGGGTATCATATAGGCTTCATTCGAAAGATGTGGGGTTTAATTGGGGAGGAGTTCACTGATTCTATCTTGGATTTCTTCAGGTTGAGAAGATTACTATATGCTCTCAATACCAATTTGATTACCTTAATTCCCAAAGTGGAAGATGTGGAGGAGGTTAGTCAGTTTAGACCAATAAGCATAGTAGGGTGCATTTATAAGGTGATATTAAAGATTTTTTCTCATAGATTGAAACATGTGATCGATGGTTTGGTAAGTAATTCTCAGTTAGCTTTCATTAAAGGAAGGAGCATTCTGGATAGTGCTTTGGTAGCTAACAAGATAGTTTAGTGGTCCAAGAAGCGGAGAGGGTCAAGAGGTGTAATGATCAAATTGGACTTTTAGAAGGCTTATAATAGTATCAGATAGGAGTTCATGGACATCGTTTTGAGTATTATAGCCTTTGAAAGTATTTTTAGAGGATGGATTAAGGAGAGTATCACAACTGCAAGTATCTCGGTTCTTATTAATGGATCCCCTTTAAAGCCATTCAAGATGGGTAGGGGGCTTAGGCAAGGGGATTCCATATCACCCTTTTTGTTTGTCTTAGCAGTGGAGGCATTTAATCAACTCATCAAATGAGGAGTGGAAAAAGGCTTGATGCAGGGTTTAATAGTGGAAAGGGATAATTGTGAAGTTACCCATCTTCAATTTACGGATGAGACAATGATTTTCTGTGGGGCATCTATTGACATTATCAAAAAGTGGAGAAAATTGCTTGACTGCTTCTATTTACTATCATGTTTTCGGGTTAATTTTGGCAAATCAGAGCTCATTGGTCTTGGTGTGGACAAGAATTTCCAAAAGGAGGGTATAGGAATCATGAATTGCAAGATTGGTTCTCTACCTATTAGCTACCTTGGTCTTCCTTTGGGGGCTAATGCAAGAAACAGGGAGGTTTGGAAACCAGTGGTTGATAAGATAAAATAGAGATTGGCTAGATGGAAGTCGAATGTTCTTTCAAGAGCAAGAAGATTGGTTTTGATTAAAAGTATCTTGAATAGCTTATCGATTTACTACATGAGTCTATTTAGAATTCCAAAAGGGGTAGTGAAGGAAATCATTAGTGTTCAGAGGAATTTTTTTTGGAGTAGTAGTGGAGACAGGAAGAATTTATCACTGGTTAAATGGAGTATGATTCAGAGACCTAAATCTCTAGGTGACTTGGGTGTGGGGGACATAGTCATGAGGAATAATGCAGTATTATTCAAATGGTAATAGAGATTCTATACAGTTGAAGGGGCATTGTGGAAAAAGATTATTTCCTCAATTTACTCGGGAGATCACTTTAGGTTTATAGAGATTTTAGACCAAAGGAGGGGGTGGGCCCTATGGGTGGATATTGTTAAAATTGGACGAGGAAATCCCATTCTTAAATCAGGCTTGAATATTGTGATTGGAGATGGCAAAAGTGTCAAGTATTTTCATGGTAACTGGTCAGGTTAAGGATCATTGAGAATCTTATTTCTTAGATTATTTATAGTGTCAGGTCAAAAGGATGGAAAGGTTGTAGAGATGGGCATATGGGAAGGGGCATAGTGGATATGAAACCTCAGGCTGAGGAGGTTCCTTTTTGGTTGGGAGGAGACTCAAGTGGAGCAATAGGAAGTACTAATTCAGTAGTTCTATCTGAGCAAGGATAAGAAGGGCACAATCAAATGGGCATATGATGATATGGAGGTTTTTTCTGTGAGATCCTTTTATCAGGACTCTTATCATAGTTTATTTGGGGAATACTTGGGTAGCAATATATCAAGCCTAATTTGGAATAGTGTAGCGCTCCCGAAGCTTGAGCTTATTTTATGGCTCGTAGTTCAACATATACTCAACACTAGAGAAAGATTGGCCAGGTTGCAAATTATTGACATAAAGAAGGCTGGATGTCCATTTTATGAGTCAGAGTAAGAATTGGTCAACTATATTTTTCTGTATTGTACTGTGACGGGAAGGTTTGGTATGAGGTTTGTGATTAGGTTGGTTGTTCATGGGTGATTCCAAGATCAATTGAGGAAAACAATATTACTTGGTTAGTAGGTAAAAAGTAAAGGGCTGATGGGGGAAATTTGGCAGGTAGTAGTAGCTGTTTTTTTTTTTTTTTGCGATTATAGGAACAATTTAGGAATAAGATTGTATTTGATAATTAACAAGTTTGCATTAGGTGGATGATTATACTCATTAAATTAAGAATTGACTTTTGGATTAAGAATAGAAGAAATGAGTCCCTCTACATAATTAAAGAGGTGGTCCGTAACGTGCAAGTTCTTTTAAGAGTAAGAGCTTCTTTCAATTTTTAGCTTTGGTAAGTTGGGGTATAATTAAGATAACAAAAAGGACTATAGTCGATGCATGCTTGGTTTTAAAAATTATGTGCTTTTTTGTACTTTCACCTATAAAAAAATTATTCTCATATTTTAATATTGGCAAATTTTAAAAATATTCGAATCGTTATGTCTTTATTGTTACTACCAACAAAATGCCACGCCAAAGATGGTACGAAGGGCATTACAAATGGAAAATTTTGTTTGAAGTTTACTTGAGTGGAATTAATAGGAGAAAAATTAATATAATCTTAAAATATTTGATTTTAAATATAAAATATTATGTACATATAATTATATTAATATGTACACCTAATTATACACGAATAATATACAGATAATATTATCTATATATATATATATATAAATTAGATATTAAAAAATAATAAACTAAATACCAAATAGATTGCATAATCTTAAATAGTTTCGCCTTCACTAGATTTTAAAATAATTTTTTTCATTACAAATTACTTGAATCTTCCTAGCTAATCATTATAACCAGGTTATAATTTATGCTGATTATCTTCTTACCGGGAGGAATACGTGGGCAGGCGGGTGGAAGAGCTTTTGTGAGAGACGTGACATGAGATTTCAGGTCGGAAGCTACTTATTAGCAACCACGTGTCGGACCGGCGTTGGAATTGGCATCCACTCTGCCCCTTGTTTCCGCGTTCAAAGCAACTAATGACTGATTAGTGTCGCCATTTTCAACTCTCTCCAATTTCTCCTACTCGGACTGTCACTGAATTTCTAACTCAAAAATCAAATAGCTTCCTGGTCGCCTCAAGAACTTGTCAAATATAGGGACCTTCTTCTCGAAGCAGGATCCTGGTCTAACAGGGCGAATAGATTTGTTAATTAGCAAGCCTGCATACGTCAATGCTCAAGTTTAGTTCGTTTAAACGAGCTAGCTCGAGTAATTAATGTCAAGAGGTAGTTTTTGTTTGAGTAAAATTCGTCTTTATCATCAAAAAAATTTCATGACGACCGTTAACGTGTTTCACGCCATATGCTTGTGCGGTAAATATATGGTGTAGGCCATTAGTTGTTATTTTAAGCAATTATTATTATCTATTTAATATCTTGTTGACTCATATTGCTACTATTCTTACCTACGCTAAACATTTGTGCTAATTATATTGGTTTATCTAGTTTCTTACTCTTAATTATTTTGTAAGACGATATTTTATGGGTCTGCCAAAAACAATCTATCACTAGCATTATGTTCGCCGAGATGAGACAGCATATATCAAGTCATGTTCGGGATGAGACTGCGTATATCAAGTCATGTGATTCGCATAAATTTTGGGGCAAATTCTTGTATCATGAATTAGGGTGTATCATGCAAGAGACACGTTGATAGTAATTTGATACGTATATACGTGTCTTTTAATGAAAAAATTATTTATAACAGATAACACAAATGATTAGGATATAAAACACATAATCACTAAAAAGGACCGGATAATCACTTATAAGAGTTTTATAATTACTACGCTACATATAGTACATAATCATTTTCTTAGCCCAAATAATGTTGTATATTTAATGATTATTTTCTAATGTTTTATTAACTATTTGACACCTTTTGGTGATTAAGTCATGTGTTATATTTTGGTGTCATAATAAATTTTTGTGATTATGGTGAATATTTTAGTGGCTATGTCTGCTTTTTGGCGATTATTTAGTTTTTATATTATTTGTTGAATATATTTTATTGTGATTATGCTACATATTATAGTAATTTTGTCAAACTTTTGGTGATTAAGTCATGTGTTGTATTTTAGTGTCATAACAAACTTTGTGATTATGGTTTTGGTGATTATTTGAATTTTCTATTATTTGCATAACATATTTTATTGCGATTATGTTGCATATTTTAGTAATTTTGTCTAATTTTCTAGTTATTATTTGATACTTTTTTAGTGTTTGTGTATGATACTTTACCATGTGTTATATTTTGGTGTCATAATATAGTAGTTATATTGTGTATTTTAGTAATTATGTCTGAATTTTTGGTGATTATTTGATACTTTTTGTTGATTTTGTTTTGTATTTCACTCTACGTGATATACTTTAGTGCCATAATATACTTTGTGATTATTACACAAAGTTTATTCAACTTATATGTGTATGATTGGGAGCACTTGTGTGCATATATATATATTACTCATGAACAAACAAGTAAAACCTACTACGAAACTTAGGTTATTTAGCCTCTATTTAAAGCTAATTATCATAAATAGTTGTGCAGGCTAACTACTTATTTTTTTAAAAAAAAATTAGCCTAAAAAGTTTCTAAAATAAGTTGTTATCTTAGATAACTACGATTGTTAAGTAACTCCAAATAAGTCGTTAATCAAATTAATAAGCCCAATTTAATCAAACAAGATTATATACAATCCTTATTAGAAATAGTTCTCATGATTTTTCTTTATTTGTTACTTTTTCTATGGTGATTATTACCTAGCTAGGGGTTAATTTTTAAGCATATTTTTTATTTGACAAAACATTATTTTTTTAGAGGGCTATGCCTTAGAAGGGATCTAACCTTAGTCACCCATAACATAGTCTTTTACTAATACCACTTTTATCAAGAAGTTAAACAAATAAAAATAAAATAAAATATGTTATTATTTTTAGATATGTACTTTAATGACTTTAATTTACTCAAAAATATTTTTCATGAAAATTTGTGACAAGATAATTAATTTTGAACATTTACAAAAAAATAATGGACCATCAATCAAAATTGAAGTAGTAATTCAAGAATAAATTAGCTTCATACTAGAACCTAAGTGTAATACTTTGTTTTCCCTACACTCTAATGAAGAACTTAATTAAACTTCAAATATTATGCGAGTCCAATCATAGAAATTCTAGGTGGATAATATGTGTTGGATTGTGCAAATTAGTATGTTTTAAGTTGCTAGATACCATTGTGCTTTACTACCTAGCCTAGCAACCTACATTAGATGATTTGATATCATAAAAAGGGAAGGGAAAGAATATTATATGGAGGATAGTGTTTACAACTGCTCTTTATAATATTTGGGTCCAATGGAATTTGGTGATATTCAAGCACATATAGAGACATCTAAGGGTGTTAGTTAAGAAAATCATAATAGAAATTTTTATTTCTTAGGGTAGGACTTGTTGTGGGAAGATCCAATAGTATTAAGAGTTATTGATAGATGGTAGTTATGAACTAGTGGGGGATGTCCTAAGGTTCAATCTACCATGCATAGTTTGTATATATTGTGAATAACTCCTATTTTGGTAATAAAAACTACATTAATTGCCAAAAAAAAAAAAGAGTGTTGGATATGTCATTTATATGTGCTTAGGTTGGGTGGAAAACGTATTAATTTTAACTAAGTTAAACATGGTAGAAAATAGGTTTTCGAGGCAGATGGTCAACTGGAGCCAATGGGCTAAATGACTATGTGTCAAGGTAGAAGGATAACACCAGGGTTGGGCGAACAACTAGCGGTCAACTAAGCGTCGACTAAAATTATTTTTTGTGAGTTTGTGGTTCTATTATATTTTTGCGGGCCCTTCCCTTATCCTTTCTAACCTTCCACCAACCTTCCCTCACCTTGGAAATAGATCATTGATTATAACCTTACCTTTATCCAAGATCTTGGTCATAATATCCTCACCTTATCTTTCACCCACTCCCTTACACCTTGTATTTACACTCAATCTGTTTATTCATGTGTTAGAGAAAAAATCTTGAATCATCTTTTCTCTCCCTTCCCTTCCTAATTTTTGAACCATATCACTCCTTCTTATGTCCTTTATGCTTTATTTACCTCATCCATTCAATTCCTATTGCATTTTTCTCTCCCTTCTTCTATGAGTTTTGTTGAAGTGTTGAAGAAAACTCTTATTCTTCTTGCTACTAAAACTAAACCTCCTCTCTCTTTTCTCTATTTTCTTTGTTGGTTCTTTCTTCCTCTAATATTTTATCTAGCCCCATTATATTGTTCTTAAGTATAAGGGTGAAATATTTAAGAAAACGTTGAAGAGTTCTCCATCTTTCTTCTTCCCTCTTGTTGTGCCACCCATAACTTGGGTATGACTCTATTTTATTTTGATCTATTATTATTATTTTTGACTTTCTATTTTATTATAGTATATTCTAATTATGTTTGGTTAGTTTTTTTTTTATTTTTAGAGAGGTGAAAGAAGTTAGCTTTGTAGCTATAGTTTTTGGTGGCTCTTTGTCCTTATTCTTTAAGCTATATTGTTGAGAAATAAGGTAACCTATATGCTTTACCAAATATGTAAAAATCATGAGATAATATGTTAAAGGTTTCTTATATTATGCATGAGTGTAATTTATCCTTCATAGTAATCCCAAAAAAAATGCACTATGTATTGTTATTACCTTCCTTAAGTATGTGAGCACATGAATTTATGTAAGAGCATGCTAGATTTATGTATATAATATATTTATAATAACATGATAGAATAGGGTTGAATGTTGTAGGATAATTATACTTGTGTTATAGGGATAGTTTAGCTAAGGGAATTATTGTCCTTAATGGGACCTCCTTTGCAATTATGTGCTTTCTATTAGATTTTTCACATGTTTTACTTACAACTTGATATATGATATGTTGAGATTTGGGCATCTATAGACATAGTTTTGAATGCTTTAAGTTCTATATTCCCTAGGGGTATTTTTGTTATTTTACATGAAATGTATAATTTTCTAGCATGTATACCTAGTATTTGTTGTATTCTGCTGAACATGAAAAACATGTGAAATATGAAATTCTAGGTATGAATGATTTGGGATTTATGTGCTAAATGGGACTAAGTGTAACACCCCTAAATTTTACAGTTGAAAATTTTTATTTGTTATAGAAAACCATACGCTAAAAACGAGATGCTATCGCCGTGATAAATATATGATTAACCCCTAACCAATCTCATACTAACCACAAGGCTAAAGGGACTAAAATTATTGATACGAATAATTAATAAAAACCATAATAGTTCAACATTTCATAGATAAAACCAAAGTACACAAACGTTAGAGTTAATACAGAAGGGAAATTAAATACAAACAACGCCCTTATAGGGAAAACAAAAATGGTAGGAAAATAGATAGTAATAAGTCTGTAGATCACCCTCTCAAACCCCACATTAGGTAAAACAAGTCATCACTCATTCTTGCCCAAGGCATCAAAAGCATTGAAGTCATCATAATCATCATCTCCTACCTGCATAAACTTAAGAGGGCCTACTATTTATGAGAATGAGTAGCACCTATGAAAGGGGTGATTAGTATGCTACATACTGAGTAAGGTAACCATATGGCTAAGATAGAGCATAACATGGAAAAAGGAAAATGATGCTTGCAGTAAGTCATTCCGATTAATCACCATGATTGGAATTTAGGCCATTAATATCATTTTTACACACCTCTCAAATTATATCCATGTAAGTACGGGAACCCTACTATTATAGCTGGTGGATTTGAATACACTATAGGACAGGATGCTCCTAGCCACTATTATTTACTAATGGATCAGCCTCCAAGGCACAATACTCTTGACCACTATTCTTGCTAATGGATCGGTCTGGCCCCGACTCAAATGATGTTCTACTATAAGTGATTAATATTTTTCCCATGACTTTTTATCATCCAATGTTTGTTTTACTGAGCTTGGGATCCCCCACTATTTTAGCCGATGGATTGAAAAATACTCCAAGAAAAACACATCTAACCACTATTATTCATTGGTGGATCGGTTTCTAAGAAAAAATGCATCTCACCACTATTCTCATCGGTGGATCAGTCTAGGCCCTGCTCAATAGTATTCCACTTTAAATGGTTAGCGTTTTGTTTGTGTCTTATTCAATAAGTAATTCCCTAACAGGCATGCATTCTCCAATGGACTTCCCATTCTCACTCTTCTACCCTAGACTCCCTAAATAACCCTATCCCATAACTTGGGACCTCTATACTCCTTAAAAATCTAAGACTTCCTTCTCACTTTCCCTTACTTACTATGAATCCAAAATCTCCCACACATGTGGGTCAATGCCCACTTTCCTATTTCTCCGCCTAGGCTCATCATTGCCTACTAGGGTTTTTCCTAGGAAATCCTAATATGGCCTATGTAGCCCTAGCCTCTCTTTTTCTGCATAGCCCACACTCCCCTTTGATTCCAACACCATTAATCAACTCAACCCACTCTAAGAATCATAACCCTAGTCTCCATCTCCCATATGTGATGAAGAAACCTTAGTTGGCCACCCCAAAACCCTAATACTCCTACTTTCTTTTATACCATACCATACCATCCCATCACACACACACACACACACACTCCACCATCCTTTCCATTTGACTCACACCCATTATAAAATACCCTTCTAATCTCAACCCTAATTCCAACCAACCACTGTAATACCCCAAAATTTTTGAAAATCAATATTTTAATAAATAACTTTATTTGAAAGAAAATTTGCTTGTAAAATTATTTATTTTAATTATTTTATGGATTTTAGAGTATATAAATTTGGATAAGATTATTTAATAAATTAAATATAAATATTTTGCTAATTATCATATTATTTTATTTAAATACTTTTCCAAAACTAATATTTTACCAACTTTATCCTTTTTAAACTAAAATATTAAATTATAATAAATTAAATTATTGAATTAAATAATTTACCAAGAATATTATATTTTACGATTTCATAAATTAAATTAAATCATTTTTCCTATTTTTCCATTCCCTTTTTTCCCTTTTTCCCTTTTTCCCTTTCTTCTTTTCTTTTTTTCTTTTTTTCTCTTCCTCCCTCGGGCTGCCTCGCCAGGCCAGCCTTCCTCCCCGCGCATTGGGCCTTCGGCCCGACTTCCCCTTCCTCCCCCATGCCTGACGCACGCCCCAGCCCGACCTCCTTCTTTTTCCCACTTAGACCGGCCGACTCCCTTCTTTTTCTGCGCCGGTCCAGCCGCCCGCCATCCCTTTCTTCTTCCTTCTTCCACGCCCGACCTGCTCCCGTCGCCATGCCAGCCTGCAACTGCAGCCGCCTGCCACCACCACCTGCTCCCTCTCCCTCTCTCTCTTCCCCCGTCGTTTTCCTTCCCTTCTCGAGCCAAACCAGCCCTGGACCACAGCCTCGCATGCTCTCTCCCTTTCATTCTTCGTCCCTTTTTCTCCCTGCCACCCGACCACCACCTGCCACCTGCAGCACCGATCGTCGGCCATCCCTGCCCCTCTCTTCTCCCTCCTATTTTTCTCCATCCCACCAGCCCTTCATTACCACATTTTTCGAAGCCTATCATCCCCTTCCCGAGCTCCCTCCTCTCTCTTTTCTCCTCCTCCCATTCGCTCCCCGTTCTTCTTTTTCCGCCGCCCTCCGCCGCTTGAACCACCAAGCCCAGCCCCTGCGCCACCTTCTGCCACCGCCTACTACCACCCTGCACCACCACGCCGCCCCTCGATCCCTACACTTCCTCCCTTCTCCTCCTTTTCCTTTTTCTCCCCAGTTTTTCCCCTTACTGCCGAGCCACCTGCAACCGCCGCTTCCGCCGCCGTCCGGCCACCTCTGCCGCCAACCAACCCACCGTTCGACACCCTGCAACCCCCTCTACAACCGCCATCCATTAGTTGGCCGAAAACAACCCTTGAACCCCTCCATTTTTCCCTCTCCTTTTCCTTCCTTCACAACCCCTTTCCCTCGACCCATCTTGGCAGCCACCTTTGCCGCCTTGAGCCGCTTCGAAACCACCCTTAGCCTCCACCTACACCCCCTCTTCACTTCTGCACCATTCACTTGCCTTAGAACCTCCCCCAACCACCTTCTTTTCTAGCCTAAATACCCTAACCCGAAAATAATGTATTTTGCTCCCTTCACCCTCTTTGAGCCTTTTCCCCCATGGGTTTTGCATGAAACTCACGCTGCCCATGTAGCGTGAGCTCCCCTTCATTTTAAAAATTATTTGGCTAATTTTTAAGGTATAATGGTATTTTATGTTAAGTGTTTTATTAATTAAAGTTTATAAAGTTTTATACTTGGATTCTTATTTCTAACATAAATACGATGGATATTATTTTTAGGTGTTGAGTTGCTAATTATGCTTGGTAAGATTTGATATTTTGCGGGATTAAGGTAACCGTTAATCCTCCCTTAAATATATGGAAAAACGCATGCTAACACATTTAGGGTTTAGTATGATTTTATGCATGTTTTGTATGCTTAGCATGATATGTTTATGGTTTTTTATATTGTTTGTTAAAAAGAAAAAGCATGATAACTTTTGTGCCATATGTAGGTATGTTAAATAAAGAAGGAGTTGGAATATGGATAGAAATGTTAAATACTTGTTTATGATGTACCATGTTGTTAATGCATGAATGATGTTATTGGTTAAGGGTATTTTAGTAATTATGCTTATGAGGTATATAAATCAATGTGTGTAGTTGCTAATGAGTATTATGTTGAAAAATGACAAGTTGGTGGACTTAGATGATAAAAATGAAGTATTAATATCATTATTTTATGTAGTGTTAGTGAATTCATAAAAATTGTGAATAAAGGGGTTGAGTGGAAATTTTATAAGTGAAAAGATTATTTCGGTAATTTTTGAGATAAAAGAATAATATGGAAATTTTATGATTAAATGGTCAAATGATAATTTACAAGTAAAGGATAAAATTGTAAGTTGTGAGAAAGAAGGGTAAAATGGTAATTTTGGAAGTAGGGGTAAAATAGTAATTTTGGATAAAGGAGGGCACTATGGTAATTTTGGAGGTAAAGGGGAAAAATCGTAATTTCATAAGTAAAGGGTAATATGGTAAATTTTATAAGTGAATGGTGAAGTGGTAATTTATAAGTAAATGGGTAATATGGTAATTTGGAAAAGAAGGGAAAAATGGTAATTATGTAAGGAAAGATAAAGATGGTAATCTTGGATGTGAAGGGGTAAAATAGTAATTTGTAAAGTAAAAGATGTATGGTGGTAATTTTCATAAATAAAAGGATATTATGGTAAAATTGGATGTAAGGGGGTAAAATGGTAATTTTGTAAATAAAAGGATATTATGGTAAACTTGGAAGTAAGGGGTAACGTGGTAATTATGATAACGACCAAAGATAATTTAGCAATTAAATTATGATTGTAGAAGGGCAATTGGATAAGTATGATGCTATAGAAGGGTAATTTGGTAAATTAACCAATTAAAGGGCATTATGGTAATTTTAAATATGGAGAAGGGTAAATTTGGTAATTGTAATTATGAAGAAGGGTAAATTAATTATGAGGAAGGTTAATTTGGAATTTATGATAATTGAAAAGGTAAATGGCAATTAACATAATTAAGAGAGGTAAAATGGTAATTATGATAAGGAGAAGGGCAATTTGGTAATTTATCCAACTCAAGGGCAATTCAGTAATTATAACAAAGGAGAAGGGTGATTTGGTAATATAACCAACCAAAAGGGAAATATGTTAAGCGTAGTAATTACGAGGGGTGAGTGGTGATCTAAAAAGTGTATGAGACAATTTGGTAATCTAAAGTGGACAAGGGGTAATTTGGTAATTATGCAACCTTAAGGGTAATGTGGTAATTTATCAAGTAAAGAATGGATACTTAACAATTATATAAGTAAAGGGCAAATGAGTAGTTTGTACCTAAAATGTCTTTGGAATTGTGGACCTTTATTATATGATTAAATAATGCTGATTAGCCAAGTAAGAGTATCTAATGATTAGTATGGCCTTGAGGGTTTCTCTGTGACATCCTGGATAATCCTCTGAATAAGAAACGATTAATGATATCGAAACGATTGAAAGTGAATAAGTATCGGATTATCGTGCTTTCTGTGATCACCTTAATTAAGACACTATTACTTAAAGTGAAAGACCTCGAGATCGGGAATGGTGACTCATTAGGGGTCGCTACCCTAAGGACGTGGTTTAGTCCACGATTATTCTGGTATTTGCTGGTGTGCCTTTGTGCCCCAGCCAGACCCTATATCTTACTCTTCCTAGCTCTACGGACCTAGTTAGGGGGTATGCATACTTATGGATTAGGTGTCCTTGTCGGTAGGGTACTGAGTTAGCTTTATGTACCGGTACGATCGGTGTACCTTTGTGTCCCGGGTTATTGATCTCCCGTCCAAGGCAAATAAATATGATTGATGTGCTTATTAAAGAAAGGAAAGATACTATTATTGAAAGTGAAATATTAATGAGCCGGGCCCAGATGATTATGATATTGAGTACCAGCCCACTGGTTATAATAGTGGCCAGGAGCGTTGTGCCCTGGATGATGATTCTTTATATATCCCGGTCCACCGATTATAATAGTGGCCAGGAGCGTTGTGCCCTGGATGATGAGTTATCTGTATTCCGGTCCATCGGCCATAATAGTGGGGGTCCCGAGCTCAATAAAATCGGTTATGTATGTGAATAAGATTATGGAAAAATACTAATCACTTATAGTAGAACACCATGTGAGTCGGGGCCAGACCGGTCCACCGGCAAATAATAGTGGTCAGGTGCGTTCTGCCCTGTGTGTTTATCTTCCGGTCCACCGGCAATAATAGTGGTCAGAGGCTTTCTGCCCTGAGTGTATACCTTCCGGTCCACCGGCTATAATAGTGGGGTTCTCGTACTCACATGGATATAAAATATGATATTGATAGATTAATGACAGAATAATGGCTTAAGGCCCAAAGTATCGATCGTGACTTATAAAGTATTATGTTTGTTATTGTTATGTATGCACCTCTCATTATTTCTGTGTGTAGCTTGCATTATGTGTCGTATGCGGGCCTATCTTTAAGTATGGTATTAAAGGGTTACTCAGTACCGTAGTACTGAAGGGATTCCCTTTATGGGGCCCCTGCCTATTCAATGGGCAGTGCCTTGCAGGTTTTTCAGGTGCTACTCAAGTGGGCTACGGGAAAGAGAGTAAGGAGTTATCCGGTATCGTTAGGGTTTTCCCTCCTTCTTCGTTTAATTCCCTGGTTTTGACGTTATGTTGGTACTTTAACCACCATCGGTGGATTTTATTCCTGAAAATGATTTGATGCGCTACTCTGTTTTAAATATGTTGAAGTTCTTGCAATTTACTCTGATTTATGCATGTTGAATGTCTTTCGAATTGTATTTCATTTTCTTAGCCTTAGCACTTGGTACTTGAACGGTATAAGTGAACCGGTCTGGTACTAAGTGTGGCGGTAATACTCCCAAAGTTCACATTTTATTTATCTGCTTCCGCTATTATCTTTTAATAAAACGAAATTTTTCAGTAGTGAATTTTGGGGGTGTTACAACCGCTATCAACCCTCTCACAACACTCCCCAACTTAGGGTTTTTCCCCAAAAGCCCTAGTTAAGGTCGTATGCACACTTCTACCAACCCACGTACTATCTTTTCTCCAAAGACTACAATCACCCTAAAATACTCTTTCGTCACCATGCTTAAACCTTAAACCACCTTTTTCCATGTAAACTTTTTTCTCATACAAAGACTAGCCACCCTATGCAGCCTTACACTTACCATGCAAGATTTACTCGAACCCTTTATTCTATTATTATTCTTCCTTTATTTTTATCACCCATAGGTTATAAGGTACTTAGGCTTCTTCCCACTTCTTCTTAGTTACTCCACTCTCTTTATTTATTTTAGATCCCCACCTCTTAGAACCACTTAAGGCCTCCTTAGATACATATCATACCATAACAACTATGCATAAAAGCATGTCATAAATAACAAGTCATATCACCTATATTATACATATAATAAATCATACACAACTTACTTTAGCTCCATGCAAAGCAAGCTGCACTACACACATTTTTAGTCCACATTCACATATAAATGTGCAACACATATCATTACACCCATAAGCACATAAATCATGGAAAACCCAAGTCTTAACTATATCCTTACCTAATAGGACACTGAGCTTGGACCATGAATCTTACGTCTCCTTATGGGAATGGTTTGGTTCACAACCCATAAGAAATGGAACACTAGTTATTAAACCTTCTTCCTACTCCCTTTTCCTTTTTCTTTTATTTTTCCTAAATAGATATTAGTAATAAGATTAATAATAATAATAATAAGGTTAATAATAGCAAAAAATTTAAAATGAATTATACCAAATAAATATAAGGGTTAAGGTCACAACCAAAGAGGGGGTAACAGGCTAGGGTGGTGGCGATGACGCATGGTGGTGGAGGTGGAGGTAATAGAAAAGGAGGGATTTTGGGGTTGGAAAAAGGGAGGGAAGTTAGGTTTTCTTGGGTATTAGGGTTCATGGGTTAGAGGGTGTCGTAGTGGTGGTGGTGGTGTCTCATGGCGACAGAGCAAGCGGCGGTCGAGAGTGGAAGAGAGGAAAGGAGGAGGAAGGAGGGAAAGGAAAGGGGAATTGGCGGTGTGGGAAGGTAGGGGAGGTTTCCTAGGCATAAAGAGAGGCAGTGGAGGTGGTGGTTGCTACGGTGGTGGAGGCTTAGGGCGATGCAAATGGCAAAGATAGGTGCAAAAGGGCAGCTCAAGCTGCCCAATTTATATAGGTGGGGAGAGAAGAGGAGGGATAGTTAGGGGTAGGGGAGGTCTTGTTTGGTGGAGGGTGGTGAAGGGGTGGGTTTGGTAATGACAGTGTGGCGTGGTGGTGGCGACTAAAGAAAGGGTATGAGGGAGCTGAGGAATTCTGGAATAATAGAAAAGGAAGGGAAATTAGAGGCACATGGGGGTTATAAATAGGGGAGAAGGGTAGGGAAGTGGAAAAAGGAAGGTAGACGACAAGAGGAGGGTTGGTTGTCTGTAGGTCGTTTTAGCATACACGACCAGGGGACAGGGTGGGTTTTTGGTAGGTTCGCAGGGGGTTAGGTGAGGAATGTTGGGGCTTCAAAGGAGTAGGGACCAATGCAGGGCGGTGCCAGCTACACGCCTTGCAAGTTAGGACGAGGGGAAGGTGAGGGGAGAAAGAGGGTCATGACTGCGAAGCAGCCATGTGCGATATGCTAATCAGGGGGAGGTTGAAGATGGGCGTAAAAGGGGAAGAAAGGAACAAGAAAAGGGAGAAAAGGGTAAAGAAGGGGGAGGATGGCACTAGGCTGCGCGAGGAAAAGAAAAGGAAAGTGGGCCAGGGAAGAAAGAAAGGAGAGGAGGGGGGACAAAAAAATGAAAAGGAGAAGAAAAAAGAAAAAGAAAAAAAGTGAGGTGATTTGGGCGTTTTGGGATTTTTTTAAGATTTTGGGAATAATAAATAATTACTTTTTTATTAATTTAGAAATTATTATTACAATTTACTTAAATTTTATTTTAGTTTAGTAAATTATTCTAGCCTCCACTAATTTGATCCCTAAATTATTTTCCTCCTTTTTAGCTTTAATTATTTTTATTATATTATCATTATTTTATTAAAAATTGTATATTTAATTAAACCTCACCTATTAATCCTTATTTTATTTTTAATTCCTAAATTAGGGTTTTGGGATATTGCACTAAGTGTGTTTTAGGAAAATAATAATAACTTTGCCACTTCTAAAATTTCTAGAATTATAAATTTACATTGAAGTGTTTATTTTAATATTATTTAGCTATGCCATGAACTTCATTCAATTCTAACAACATTTGGTATTAAAGTGAGAATTTAATGAGTAAATAACTTTTAAGGGAATTTTGATCATTTATCACTTTTATGCCTAAGTGTTTGATAATTGGACAAAGTATAGTTTTTTAAAAATCAAACCTAACCTGCCAATTCAATTGAAAAACCATTTAGGTTACTAGCCAGATTTCATGTTCTAGTTCTCAAAAGTTTAAAATTGACCAAGAACTGGTCGAACTAGTAAAAACTAATGAACTAGTTAAAAAATTGGTCTAGAGCCAGTTAGATTCATATGCAATTTAATTTTTTTTATATTTCATATTTTTTTGACCTAATATGTATCACTAGTTTGACCAATTCAAGCCACTTGCTCGACCACTAACCTAGTGGATCAATTATGATACCAATTCATTGAACATTAGTTTTTAAAACTATGAGACAAAAGATACCCTTAGTAGATTCATAGGTTGACCTTAGTTTTTATTGTGCCTTTGGCTTGAACCATTAACCTTTAGGTTGACTTGACTAGTTAAAAATAAAAGAAGAAATGTTAAGTATGGATTTGAGATTGTGTGTTTTATGTGATATTTTATAATCATTTTATTAATATATTAATATTTAAAGTAAAAAACTTGAGACCAGGAATAATGGTTCTTTAAGGATAATTACCCTAAAGATGAGGTTTAGCCCTTGATTTAGTTTGGTTTTTGTCGGGTGCCTTAGTGCCCTAATTAGGCTTTATATCTTGTTTTACTTAGTTCTTTAGAGTTCTTAGAGGGTATGCATATTTATGGAGTAGACGTCCTTATTAATAGAGTACTATATTGCTTTCTTCTACCAGTATGACCAAGGTACCTTAATGTTATTGAGTTAATAGTCAGTAGGATACTATACTATCTTTGTGTGCAGGTATGACTAAAGTACTTGGTGTCTCTAGGCTAATATGTTCTCCACTGTATCATTAATGGAAGTAATTATTGTTTGGTTATTAGAACTATATTATATTGTTTGTTACGTAGTTGTCTTCGTCTATTATTTGTAGTTCAATAGTTTCCATTGTTCCCCACTTGAGGTATTTGAAATTTTTTGGTATGATTGATTAGTAGTGTCTTAGTGCCCTGCCTTACTGTTCATAAGATATGGGTGATTGTTTAGGGAATGGTTAATTATGGGTTAGTGTTTCTTCTTTGTGGAGCATCCTTGACATGGATTAGTTCATTAAGTTTGGTAATACAAATAGTGTAAGGGTTTGATGAGTGTAAGGCCTTGGTGATGTATATGTATGGCATGTGTTATTGTGTCTTGTTACCACATACATTTTTTTTTGTGTTTATGCCATGATACTCTTATGATACCTTATATGTGCTCAATGTGACATTTGCATGCTTAATGTTGTGTTGTGGGTTACTCAGTATCGTTAACTAATGTATTCTATTTTATGGCCTCTCACCTATTTAATGGGAATTTGTGACTTTGTAGGATTACTTTGAGGGTTTCACTTGATGGTTAGTGTTTTTGGGTTGAGAGTTAGAACTATTCAATGTCCTCTTAAACATCTATTGGTTCAGATATCCTTTGAACTCTTATGCTCCATTTTGTGTTTCTTTTTTTTGATGATTGTGACACTTGTATAGTATTTTGTTATATCAAAATAGTGTTATTCTGTAATATAATTATCTTATCTATTTATTTTGGTGCTGTTTTTAATTTAAGTGGAATATTATTTTAGCTTTAGCACTTTGTGTAAGAATAATAGAAAACACCATACTTATACTAAGTATGATAGTAACACCCTACGATTTTAATATTTTAGCTTCCATATAGAACTCTTTAAAATTAAATTTTTAAGTGCTAAAAATGAGGGTGTTACAATATTATTTTTTTGAAGATTTAGTAGCTGATTTATATATTAAATCACTCAAGTCAGTTGGTGTGATCTATTCATTTTGAAATATGGTAAAACTAGGGGTGTTCAAGATTTGGTTTGGACAAAAAAATCATATTAGGCTGACTGGTTATTTCTAATTTCGGTCTATGGCCAAACTAGTATCTTAGTCTATGGTCTAGATTTCAAGCTCAAAGTAAAAAAATTAAAAATTTAAAAATTGGTCCTTAACCAATTATGGCCCTATCTCTTTTGATCCAAATTAGTTTAGTTCAGATTTTCATTAACATTTCACCTAATGCAAACTTATTTTTAATAAAAAAATATATATACATAATTTAATAATGTCAATCCTATTCAATTTGGTCTCTGGTTCTAACGTTGAAAAGTTCCTATCCTCAACCAAGTTTAGTTCGCTCTTGGTCCGATGCACACCCCTAGCTAAATCTATATACCCTTATATTTTATCACTAATATATTCTATAAATAACATTATTAAAAAATAACTTGTGGGATCATAATCTTGCGGATGAGATTAATTTCTTGGGTACTAGAGGTTCTAATTTGTGTTCGGATCCTCCTTTTTCGGCTTTGTATATATATATATATATATATATATAGTTATAATAATTTATACTTGTGTTTACACACTCTTTAAAATATAAAAATTAAAAGTTTAAGATGCAAGTTTTAAGATGTCAATAGCCATTAATTTATTTTCAACAATTCACAAAGTATTCATTTACAGTTACTTTTAAAAAATAATTATGTAAAGTAAATTTTTTCAAATTTTAGCCTAAATCTTTTTTTTATACATTATTTTTAAATAACTATGTTATAATAGTAGCTCAAAACATGTTGAGTTGATCGGACTGATTTAATATATATTTGGGTGAGTGATATTTATTGGCTGTTAGCTATCAATGTAAGCTATTTTACTATATTTAAAAAGAAACTCATTAAAAATAATATAAAGTTTAAAAAATAAATGTTAAAATGCACTTGTTTGAGCGTGAAATAAACCCCCAAAATACGCGTACTTCCTCAATTCAAAATGACTATCTTTTCCTCTAGTCATGTCATTGATGTCACTAATTGCGTTTCAGTTTATCATTTACCCTGTATTTAGTAATAATATCCTCGTGATCCGATTTATACATCACTTCAGGATGCGTTCCATACTAGAATTACGTTTAGAGTTCTAGTACCAAAAATAATGTACAAGGATATGGTGACAACCGCATGTTGGTCTCAGTTTTGTTCCTACTTACGTATGATAATTGGACATGAATATCCGTTTTTCTAACTATCACCATGACAAAAGCATGATCTATCCCAAACTAGTATTAAGTAGAAAACTTAAGCCAAGCACGCATTTATATAAAAATATTCAATACAATGCATCTATGTGTATCTTATGAAGTGCATCCTGGTAATGTGATTAAATAAATAAAATAAAATTTGAACTCACAATATGATATCACATAATATCCTATGTGGCAGAATATGCCATAAGGCACTGAGAAAACTAAGCTTATGTTTGGAATTACTTATTAAAAGTAGTTATCAATAATAATTACTTATTTTAGAATTTTTTTAAGCTAATAAATTTCTAAAATAAGTAATTATCATGAATAACTACTTTTGATAAGTAGCTCCAAACATGCAAATAAGCAAAAACATATTTGTGGCTATGAATAGAAAGTATCTCCACCAGATTTCTATGTGCTTTAATAATCAATTAAAATGTCACGAATCATTAATAATAAGCTTCAACAATATATTGCATATCCAATGACTATATAATATATAATCATTCACTGTACTATTTTCATGTATTTAAAGGTAATCATCAAATATATATTACATAATCATCAACTATGTACACCGTATTCGATCATCAACTATATATACAACATATTCATAAGTAGTTTAATTAATTTTCATAAATTTTAGTTTTAATTGATGGTTGTTATTGTTACAAGTGGTGAATACTGAATCCTATACTTTTAATTGATGATTATTGCTAATTTAATTGATCATTCTTTAGTTACAATATATAATTCTTTTTTTTTAATAAGTGACGATTCTTATAATTTTAGTTGATGGTTATTGCTTGTAGTTTTAATTGATAATGAAGACATAAAAATACAAAGCATGTTGATTAGTAAGAATTGAACTCAAAGCCTCAAGTCCATAAACAACACCACCTTATGCAATGACATACCATGTCATTTTTTTTTTCTTATGTATCTTCCTTGTTACCTTAAAACAATGTTTGACATAGTCACATTGGCAATTTTTCTTCTTCTTTCAATTACGTATTACGTGGGATCAAGATACAATGCACCTAGTGCATCCAAATATAAGGTATGTAATATCCTAAATTTTTGTGATCTTAATTCTTTGATGATTAGTCTTCTAATCACTTCCCTTATTTGGACACCTTACTTATACCTCTTAAATTATCATCTTACCTTTCTAATCTTCAAACCCCTATCTTTGATTTCAATCATTGATTAGGTGATACCTTTAGTCAACCAGCTAGTAACATTACAATCCTTATTGTCCAAGGCCCCTCGCGGTTGACTACCAGCCTCCTTTGGTTGACCAGAGTTGGATAATTTTTACCATTTTGGATTTTATTATTTTCTTTTAATCTCAAATCAATTCATATGTGCAATATTTTTTATATATATTTGAGTATCTAAATTAATTCCTCACCTTTCTCTATTTTTTCATGATTTATGGAAATTATTTGATAATTTTTCCATTTTAATCATTTATTGGATTATCTACTTTACCTAAATTATTTTCTATCATTATTAAATTTCTTGGACATAGGAGCTTTGAAACCTGACTTCATCACGCTACATGATTAGAACCCACATAATACTTTCTCATTTAACCAAAAATCTAGTCATAATCACCTCCATCACCATCCACTAACTCTCTTACCATCTTCCTCACCTATGCCACTCACTTCCATCAATCATCTTTCCTACAAGCAATCCCCATCAGATGTTCCCTTTTGGTTTGCCATTCTACGCTTAGTAAAAAATTTCTTCTTTCAACTTTAATCTCTCCTCTTTCGTCTTTTGCTTTTTCTTGGTTTGTGGTCTTGTGAGCAAGCCTCTTCTTCATTTTTCTCTTATTTTTCCTTCATCTTCTCATTTCTACTAGCTTAAGTTTAACTCTATAGTACTTTCCATTAATTAAAAGAGAAGCTCCCATTTGTGAATTTCAAGAGTTATTATCAACTCTTTTAATCTTTTCTATTATGTTCTAACCCATGACATTCCTTTTTTCCAATTTCTATTTTTTATTATTCTAGGTGATTTGGAAGAAGGAGCAGAAGAGTTTTTGTGCGCTTAGAGACCAGAGTAGCTATAGTAAAGAATAAGCATATCTAGTCTAGGGCTTTTTTTTTGTTTGTTTATATGCAGATACATGTGATTTTTATAATTCTTGCTAGAAATCATGCCATACTTTATCTTAAATTTATATCCATATAATATTTTAGTAAACTACTTGATTGTGTGGGTTTCGTAATTTTAAGCATAGTTCCTATATTTTATGTTTTGCTAGGCTTTTTTTTATTTATAAAATTCTAAGTGTGATGATATAGTATATTATATTCTCAAGCCTTGGGATGAGTATATTAAAATAAATCTAAGTATGGAAATTTGTGTATTTTATTGAAATCTCAAAATTTGGGAGTGTTATGTCTTTGAGGTATCTCATCGTTATGCACTTTGTGGTGTCTTGGTTTAATCCTATGATGATTGGGAACTGAACACTTTGCTTTTAAAAATGGGGTGGTTCTTGTGTGGCATAGATGGTTGTTGCGGGGAGTTACATGTTGTTGGCTATGGGATTGAATCCCACCCTATGAACCGAACTCCACCTCCTTTGATTTCTAGGTCTTCCCCTTTCCTCGGTGTGGTAGTAAATAAATAAAATAAAATAAAAAGAAAAGAAGAAGAAGTACAAAATCCCATGTAATATTAACTATATAAATAATAAATTGCACATAAAAATTCCATCAAATTATTTACGAGATCGAAGTGTAGCATCTTATCATAGAGAAAGACGGTTGCTCCCCACAATAACATTTATGGTCCAAACATCCACGTGGTACAGGGTATATAGCCACATGACAATAAGTTGAGGAAAACATTATGAATGTGACACTCGAAAAGTTTGATATTACATTTAGGATATATTTTGAAGGTGCAGTTAGATATTTTTATCGGTGTTCTATGATATTTTATAAAATTTTAAAAACATTACGGTCGGAAAACAATTGTTGAAACATGAAATACTTAATCAAATATACTCCCCTCCAGAAAGCCCAAATAACCAGCGCACCCCAAATCAAGGTTTACATAATTGAAATCGAGTCGAGTGGCAAACCACTCGCTGATACCCGTAGTACAAACACCGGAGCAGGGGAAACTCAGCACCGGAAATCTTATTTACTAGTAGGTAGATTAACATTATTGAATGGAGTGTAAGCGTGTAATTCAGATCGAAGGAAGGCAATGGATGAACGATCTTCTAAAAGCCCAGCTCGTCTTGAGAGTCCCCAATATAAGTGAGGGGGAGTAACGAGCTTATGAATTGGATAAAGAGAAACACAAGGGCGAATGCCCCAAAAATGGAAACCGATACTCGTTTACTCCAAAGCCTATCATTTGTCTTTTAACTCCATAAAAAGCATGCTCTTAAATGCGAGCCTAAAATTTTATATTTACAATCACAAGTCATAAGAGCAAAGAACAAGAAGATAATAGATTAAGCTTAGTAGGGATTTTCTTTAAAAAAAAAAAATAATAGAGCGAGTTTGGTGGGGATAACTTCTATCTCTTTCCAAAATAAACATATGGAAAAAGGAAAGCTAGCCCACACCTTGGTTAAGAATCCATCTTTTCTATTAAGGAGAAATTCTTAGGTGAGTCTAACTTACATTTAACTATATATGTCATAAAAATTAAGTTCATTATTACTTTTTAAATATAATCCCTACACTTTTGTGAGTGACTCGTAAGAAGATTTGTTTACCTACCAAGGTCTTACTTGGCCAAGTTGTCTTCCACTCCTCCTCCCCACAAAATAAATATTAATAATTCAATGGATATCCATAAAAAAAATATGTTAAGATATTAGATGAATATTCGAGATAAATACCTCATTAGTAGAAAAATAATAATAATTTGAAATTCATAGTGTGAAGAGGAATTCATGCCAACATATAAACTTGATGAGAAATGTCACTTTCATTTTTAGTACCCCCAACCTTAATAGGCACCGAATACTTTACTCTCATATAGGGCTGTAAATAGGTCGAACACCCCTTGATTTGGACTCGGCCCGTTTAACTAAACGAGCCTACAATAAGGTTCGGGCTCGTTCGTTTGCCGAAATTTTAATGAGCCGAGCTCGATCACGAGCCAAATTAAAAAAATAAATCGAGCCTTATTTTTTCGAGTTCGGACTCGACTCATTTAATTAAACGAATGAGCCGAACCGATCTTTTAGTTTGCCAAGCCGAATCGAATAGCGAACTGACTCAACTCATTTAAAGCCATATTCTCACACATGATGAACTCAATGGGTATTCAATATTTGGTGAAACTTGAAATTCGATAGATAATAAAAAATTTTAATATTTTTTTTTTTGCTGCCTGATATGGTTGTGACGGATACACCACTTTATGTTTGAATTATAATTGTCATGAGATACATACTTATGTAGCTGTACAACTACAATACCAGAATAAAGAAGGGGGAAAAAAAAAGCAAGCAAAAAATTATACTCATAAAGCGCTTGGTCCGTAGTGTGGGATAACTTCTTCACAAGTATCGAGTGAGTAAAGGGGAGAGTGCCCCCTAAACCACGATAAAGGCCGATCGATTAGCGGGATGTCTGACGTCGCTGTCCAAGGATAGATGGATTAGAGCGTCATCATCTAGAACAACAACGACAACAAAAAAATTAATCCACCGAATACAGTAAAAAAATGAATATTTAATTATTTACATTATTCTTTCAGTCTTGTTTTTTTTTTTTTTTTTGGTTAAACTCGAACAATATTTAACATGCTATTTTCTCGATAAAATAAATAATGCGGTAAGAAAGTGATTCAAGCGATGACGTCAGATACAATAATTATTATTACTATCTCTCAGATGATTTAGAGAGGACTGGCCTCGAATAGAATAACTAATATTTGAGGTCGGTAGTTAATTTTTTATTATTAATGTACACGGCGGATAAATGGTGGAGGAGGGGCTCGTGTCAATCATGAGTTAAAACGCAAAGGCAGTATGAATGTCTCTTAGAAAGGTCGATTCCTTACACTCCCGCCTCGGCAAATAAAATGCACCCCCTCCCCAACAGATGCAACCGAGGCCACACGTGTCCCGGCCCGGTGGATGTCCCCCTTTCTCCATCTATTTATACCGCCCCTTCCCCTTCCCCTTCCCCCTTCTCCTTATCCTACATTCAGTTTTCCGACTCCCACTCGGTTCGGTCCTCCCGGCTACGGGAACACAATTTTCAATCTCCTTCGTCGGCACTGCACATTTCTGATCCGTAAACAAAAAAGTAAAAATAAAATAAACGTAATAAGGAAAATGTCTAGCTCATCGGTCATGAAGCCCATGATCGCTCCCTCTTCGACGGACTCCTCTGTGAACACCAGCTCCCTTTCTCCTTCCTGCAATTCGTCGATAAGGTGGCCTCATAAGAAAACGAACGCCACTACCTCCTCCTCCGCTCTCACCTTCTCCGACGCGCACGGTCCGACCTCCAACGTCGTCGCCGCCCTCGTCATCCCTCCTCCTCCTAATAGAACGGGCGCCCCTGTCCCGGAAACCCCGTGGCCTGCGCCTATTCCTCTGTGGAATCCCATCCAGAAGGCCGCAGCCGCTGCCTTCGACCTCGTCGAGGCGGCCTTGGTTGCCCGCGAGAGCCGTCACCCTCTCCCTAAAACACTCGACCCCCGCGTCCAGATTTCAGGCAATTTTGCCCCCGTCCCCGAACGTCCCGCCACGCACAACTTACCCGTAACCGGCAACATACCCGAAGGCGTTCGCGGCGTTTACGTCAGGAACGGCGCCAACCCGCTCCATGCCCCTGCTGCCGGCCACCATTTCTTCGACGGCGACGGTATGATCCACGCCGTCCGTTTCAACCCCGACGGTTCGGCTTCCTACGCTTGCCGGTTCACCGAGACCAACCGGCTCCTGCAGGAAAGGGCCCTCGGAAAACCGGTCTTCCCTAAAGCCATCGGCGAGCTCCACGGTCACTCGGGTATTGCCCGCTTGCTCCTGTTCTATTCCCGCGGCCTCTTCGGCCTCCTCGACCACACTAAAGGCGTCGGTGTTGCCAACGCCGGCCTCGTCTACTTCAACCACAGGTTGCTCGCCATGTCCGAAGATGACCTGCCGTACCAAGTTGGAATCTCTCCCGACGGCGACTTGGAAACCATGGGGCGGTATGACTTCTCCGGTCAGCTCAACGCTCCGATGATCGCCCACCCTAAGGTCGATCCTGACTCCGGCGACCTCTTCGCCCTGGGCTATGATGTTGTCAGGAGGCCCTACCTCAAGTACTTCCGCTTCTCAAAGGACGGTACCAAGTCCCCCGACGTTGATATTCATCTCAGCCAGCCCACAATGATCCATGATTTCGCCATCACCAGAAATTCGTCGTCATCCCAGACAGCCAGATGGTATTCAAGTTACACGAGATGATCCGGGGAGGCTCCCCTGTTGTGTTGGACAAGAAAAAAACGTCCAGGTTCGGGGTCCTCCCCAAGCATGCTGCCGACTCGAGCCAGATGAAATGGGTGGAGGTCCCCGACTGTTTCTGCTTCCATTTATGGAACGCTTGGGAACAGCCCGAGACCGATGAGATAGTCGTGATTGGGTCTTGCATGACCCCCGCAGACTCCATTTTCAACGAATGTGACCAGAACTTACAGAGTGTACTGTCCGAAATAAGGCTGAATCTGAAGACGGGAAAGTCCACGAGGCGTCCCATTCTCAGCCAAGATGATCAGATCAACTTGGAGGCCGGAATGGTGAACCGTCACAAGCTGGGGAGGAAGACCCAGTATGCATACCTGGCCATTGCAGAGCCGTGGCCTAGGGTGTCGGGCTTTGCAAAAGTGGACTTGGCTTCAGGGGAAGCGAAGAGGTTCGTCTATGGAAAAAACAAATACGGAGGGGAACCGTTCTTTTTGCCCACAGATCCTTACTCCGGAACAGAAGACGACGGCTATATCCTTGCCTTCGTTCACGACGAGAAGGAAGGGACATCCGAATTACAAATCGTCAACGCCGAAACCCTTAGGCGAGAGGCCTCAATCCAGCTCCCTTCTCGAGTTCCTTATGGATTTCATGGCACATTCGTCAGTTCCAACGACCTGAATAGACAAATGTCTTTCCGGGGGGGAAGAATCGAGGGAGAGAGGTTGTAGATGACCTGGACCGTGGTGGTGATCCTACCAGATTGATTGTTGCTGATACGTTCCCGGAGAATCGTCTCCTAGCAAAATTAGCAGGCCCCCCGTCCGAAAGGCGCGTGTAGTAGGTGGAAAGAAGGTTTTGGAGCTGGGCACCGGGTTGAATCTTTGGGTACACAGGACTGGAGTTGAAGCTCAGCTGGTTTCTGCTGCTGATTCTCTTTCACTATCACTGTCCGTGACCCCAGATTTTTCTTAGCAAAAAAAAAAAAAATTGGAAAAGAAAAGAATATAATTACTAAGGGGGAAAAGAGACAGAAAACAGCACTTTGTCGTGTTACTAAGTCACTGCGTCAGCGTGCGCCTCTTTCTATCTGTCCAAATTAATGTAAAACTTTGCAGTATAGCCCGTATATATTATACTAGCACCGGTGCTTTTACGGCCCATATTTCATTAACCTATTCGATTTCTTAATTTATTTAGTTAAAATAAATATATAATTTATTTATTTATGGATAAAATAATCAATCCGATAATTAAAACATTAAATAAATAATATATATAATATGATAAATGTAAATAATATATAAATTGATAAATATTATATATATATATATATATTTAATTTAAGACTTTAATTAAATTATTATCACGTAGCATTATCATTTTAGTTTGTTACTTGCATGAAATCAAGTTAAATTGAATTGATTATTTATTTATTAATTATCAAAAATTTACTTGAAATTTTTTATTTTTTATCTAATAATTTTTTTAATAAATTATTTATAATCTAATATAAATTTTTTTTAATATTTTTAATAATCTAATATATTACACCTATTATCTGATCTATGAGCAGCCCTAACTAACATTAGTGACATTTATGATAGTGCAATCTAGAACATTAGCCGCTAGCAAATTTTGTTACCGTTGATATCTCTTTGTAGAAGCCGGTGAATCATTAAAGCATTAACATTGGTGTTTTGAAATATTAGTTTCAAAATTACTTTTAAAAAAAATTATTATAGAACTAATTAAATAATCAGTTCAATTTTATATCTACATTTATGGTTTTATAAACTTTCAATTCACACCGCATGTATCTTTTACTTTAAAAAGATAATTTTTTACATAATCATTTTGGTATATCTAATTTTTTACATAATCAATTATTATAGAACTAATTAAATGTATCTTTTACTTTAAAAAGGCTTGAAATTTTATATCTAATATATTTTTTACGTCAAAACTATAACAATATGGGTAAAAATATCATAATCATTTTGGTATAACTAATTTAGTAATTTAATAATTAAAAGTTTAGATAACTTAATCTAAAGAATTAAGTAAAAAATCTAACTTATCTTGAAATACTCCGTCATAAAATCTTTCAAAATGCATTCAAAATTATGTTGATATAAAAAAATATTTTAATTTTGAAAAAGGCTTGAAATTTGAGAAAAAGTGGCAATTTCAAACGTTAGCATTTTTATTCATGGGATGACCAGTCGACTAGTTGCTCAAACCAATTGACCGATTATGTTGATATTTTATATCCTTTTTTTTTTGACTTTGATTCTCTTTTTAATATTTATAAAAACTTCTAATTAGAGTCTATTTGTACTAATAAGCATATTTAGTGGTTTTGGATTATTTTTTACATTATTTAGACCATTCTATGATTTTATTTAGTTAAGATTTCTCCCAAAACACTTTTGAGATACTTTCTCAACTACTCACATTCTCCCTCACTTTTCTCTCTCTTCTGGCACCTATGCCTTTATGAAGGTCATCCTTTACATTCCTCTGACTAGCCTAGCTCTCCCACCACTTGATTTCACTCCGCCTACCTTATTTTCATAATTTCCCTTCTTATACATTGGTTTTCCACATTTAACCAAGATCAACTTTTTTGTTCTCTCCTCCTCTTGATGCGTTGACCCTCGACCTCTTTAAGCATTATTTTCTAATTCATTTTTACCCTTACCTTCAACACTTGCACTCCTTTCTCCTTTTCCCTTAGGTTGAATTGCTTAGTGTTGGGCATTCCTCATTTTCTCCCTTTTCCTCTCTATTTAAAAAAAAAAAAGATGAGGTCGTACCTCTTGGTTTCCATCCTTTGATCGGTTATTCTTCCCTTCTCTCTTCTCCTAATCGTAGCCTTATCTCTCTCTTGTTTTTACTTTTTAAACAAATAAGGATTAAGTTATAGACAAAGGTTGAAGGTTTTATTTTTCTTCTCTTTAAAATCTGTTATTGAGAAAATGTTGAGTTGTGCTTCTTCTTTATGCTTCTTATGATTTTGTTTTTAGTTGAGTTTTAAAAAGGGTTTTGACTTTCTTAACTCTTTGTTCTATTAGGATTCAAGGGTATTGGTAGAGGCCATTAAGTTAGAAGTTTAATCATGTTCTAGAATATTTTAATTGGAGGTAAGGCATCATTATCTCAAATAAGACTAAGGTCTTGTATTGTTTTTTGTGGTTTCATGTTCTTGGTATGTTATGTGCTGTATATGTGTATTTTTAAGTTATTGGATTCAAGTATGTAGAATTTTTATACCTTTGGAGTTGGACCATGTTTTTATGTATATTGATATTCAACTTGAGTTGAGTGAATTAGCATGAGTATGATCTAAATTGATTTTCCTACCATATACCCATGTAAATTTTGTTTTGGAGTATACTTTGTTATATGTTTACAACACAAGATTATTGTGGAAAGCATATGACTTTGTGAAGTGTGATATGTAAGTGTCTTGGCGTTGTTTTGCCTAGACCATTCAAATGCTTAGCTGAACCCATCGACTGGTTTGTGTGGACATTCAATAACCAAATGAACATATCAACTAGCTCGCTTGAGCAATCGATCGGTTTGAGAAATCCATTGGTCACTTCTGTAAATAGATAATTAGACTTAAAGACCCATCAACTTGTTATTGTGTGACCACAATGGTTTGAGTTGTAGCCTAAATACATCAATTGGTCCAGCTAAACCCATTAGTTGGTTCTTATGAACACTCAAGCAGTAGGACCAACCAACACAATAAGAAAAAGGTAAATTTGCAATGACAATTTGTTATCATTAAAGTGATTTTGGAGACATGAAAATTACTAGGTAAATTTCATTCCAAAATATTAGTGACGACATTATCGTTGCTAATTACAAGAAATTTTCCACCTAAATTTTCATTAGGTCAATTTTTTTTATTGAAAATTTTATTAGAGGCGATATATGTGGTTGCTAATAGTAACTATAGGGATGGTATATTTGGTGAAAATATTGGAGGGAATGTTGGAGTGATTTTTTTTCTGACAAACACTATATTGTTAGTGATGAGATATTATCTCTAATAACCCATTTGTCGTCACTAATGGGTCACGTGTTCAGCAAGCTAAATTATTTTTTCCCTTAGAGACGACATTTGTCATCACTAATAGTCTTATAAAACCCAGGGTCTCCCGTCTCATTTTCTTTGGTTGTTTCTTTCTCTTCTCTTCTCCTCTTTGAATTCTATTGTCACTTACATCGTTGATTTTGATTCTAGAGGTCAACTTTGTATCTCATCTTTTTTGTGTAAATTTCTTATTTTATGTCATGTATTATCATTATTGCATGATTTTGTTTTGAGTTTTTGTGTTTTTCCTCCATTTCCTACTTGCACCACCACCTCCACCGCCACTACCACGCCTAGGGGTTTTACTCTTTGATTCATTTTATTTTATTTAGGTAATTAGTTGGTTAATTATATAATTTAGTTTTTAAATTTCTAATTTTTTTATTATTATCACCACTTTTATGTTTTTAAATTTTAATTTTTTTAATGGATATGTATATGTATATATTTATAATATTAATTTTGTGATTATAATATATATAACTCCTTTGTCACCCCTAATAGGTCACATCTTCTGCAAACTTAATCGCCTCCCATTATTAGCGACGGCAATCTAGATATTAGAAACAATATTTGTCATTACTAATAGTCTTATAAAACCCTGGATCTCATTTTCCTCGGTTGTTTCTTTCTCTTGTCTTCTCCTCTTCGATTCTCTCGTCACTCTCACGGCCAATTTTGATTTTGGAGGTAAAATTTGTATTTAACCTTTAATGTTTTTTTTGTTAACTTCTTGTTTTATGTCATGTATTATCATTATTGATTTTTTTTTTGAGCTTTTGTGCTTTTCTTCCATTTCCAGCTTGCACCACACCTCCACTGCCACTATCGCAACCTACCACCACCACCACGACGTCCTTAGGTTTTACTCTTTGAGTCATTTTATTTTCTTTAGGTAATTAGTTGATTAATGTTATAATTTAATTTTTAAATTTATGAAAAAATTGTGATTACCACCACTTGTGTTTTTTTTAAAGTTTTTAAAGTATTATATATATGTATATTAAATATTAATTTTGTGATTATAATATGTGTGTGTGTGTGTGTGTGTGTGTGTATAAATGTGATTATAATTTTTTTGATATATGTGTTGTGATCAAATAATTTATTATTAAAAGGGTATAACAATTATGGTGATAATTGTATATGTATATTGGTAATTGTGATTAAATAATTTATTATGTATGTGTTATAAAAATTTTGGTGGTTGTTATTGTGATTAAATACATGTGTTGTGATTTAATAAATTATTATTGAAAAGGTATATTTATAATAATAATTACTTTATATTAAATACCATTAACCAATATGTAGAATAAGAACATAATGATACTTTGAGTCAACAAATTATTTTTAAACTTACATAAATTATTATTAAGATTATAAAAATTTTAAATTATAAAATGTTATTGGTCTTAAATGATTTATTATTAAATATGTGGAATAATTCAAAACCCTTAACTTTATCTAGAAGCATTAAACTCTAATCTATAACTATATAAAAGAGGAGCCACTAATTTTTTTCAATAAACCTAATGTTCTCATTTCCTACCCAAGAATCTATTATGTTAAAAATAAAAATAAAAGAAAACAAACCAAAAATATGAAGGATATAGGTTAAAAAATAAAGGAAAACAAATTAACAATATAATAATGTCTAGTAAACTTTATAGGTGAAGTTAAATTTTATTTTGTACATCTTTGTAATCGGTTCCACCATATATGGAAAATTACAACCCCAACCCGTGGATTAAAAAAAACAAAGAAATCAAATTTTAGCCACAACATGCATAAAAAAAATAAACTCATGTTACTATTTCTATTCTAACAAGTGAAACCTAAGTAGGAGGCAATGTTTCAAAAATCACCTATGGTAATTATTAGCATAAAAACAATAATATTTGCAACTATAATATATATTGTTATCTACTACTAATATTATTAGCTCTTGATAAAATATTATTGACTAATATATAGAAAAATAACATAGCAATACTTTCTACTAATAAATTATTTTTAAGCTTAGATAAATTATTTTTAAGGTAAAAAAATTTAAAATTATAAAATATTATCAGTCTTAAATAATTTATTATGAAATATGTCAAATAGTTTTAAACCCTAACTCTAACCATAAGCATTAAACCCTAATAAATTACTAATATGGTAATCCATTAATATATATAGTTGTAATAATAACATACGTATTTTGAAGTAACTAATTTTTCATTTTGGAGGGTTTGTTGATCAATGAATTGCAGATGATAGTAACATAAATACAAGAATTCATGTATGCTCTCCATCTATCAATTTAGGTATAGCCTCCCTATAGTCAACCCCAACTTTAGCTTACCTTAATCAACCCCAAGTTTAACATCCTTATAGCCATCCCCAACATGAGGTTCATCTTCTATATGAATATCCCCAGCACCAAAATTAACCTTTTGGACATAACCACTTCAACCAAATACAATTTTAATGTTTTGACTGTTAATTATATATAAATATTTATATGTTAACACCACAATTAACCTTTTGGACAAAACCACTTCGACCAAATACAATTTTAATGTTTTGACTGTTAATTATATATAAATATTTATATATTATTTTATATGATATTATATATTTTATGGAATTAAAGATAAAAAAAGTGTGATTTTTATTTTTTGTCGCTAAAAACGATACCAATTTGTAGAGGTAGTTTTTAAAAAAAAGTTATGCCTAAAAGTCAGGGTTTTTTTTTTTATCAAAAAATCTACCAAGATTTAAATTTCTTTAGGAAAGTTTCAAAAATACGTCCCTAAAATGGGTATTAGTCCCTAAAAGTGAGTTTTGTTTTTTCAATTTTGGAGCCAGTATTTAAAATTTTTCAATTTTTTTCAAAAGTTCATATATAAAAAAAGGTATAAGGGATAACAATGTGTCCGATTTTTTAAAAAAGATTCGGGTAATATTTAATTTTTTCATTTTTAAAAAAAAAATCCAGAAAAGGGGTATTAGGGACGACAATATCATCACTAAAAGTCTCAATTATGGCGACCGTTATTTTTTCTTCTAGTTATGAAATGTTAGGGACAACATTTTAGCGATGACTTATCATCGCTAGAGAGTAATAAGGGCGATTACAGGGTTATTGGTGATGATAGATGTTCTTGCTAAAACCTCTTTTCCTAGTAGTGTAGTCAATTGGTTTCATTGTGCTAGTTATTTCTCTTCGGGTCTAGTTAGCCCAGACCAACCGAATAGTCTTATGAGCTAATCGACTAGTTTTGCTTGATCGTGCCATGTTCATTTAATATTCGTTGATCTTTCTTTGGGGATTCTATGATTATTTTTCCATTAGTTAGTGATATTAAATCATGATCTTAACCATGGATAATTGGAACTAAGAAAAAATAAACTGAGCAATAATATGGTAAGGCTTAGATGTCTTGTATGGTTAAGTTTCAGTTTGGTATTACCTCTAAATACCCAATTTGGTGGCTTTCATGCCTTGAGTTGTGTTTGTTGTTATCTCTTAAAACCACCTAATTGGTTATTAATGGAACTGATACATGATTTGTGATATCACTTAACAATTATTAATTATGGGAATTAATATTCCATTCTATCCTCTCTTTTTTTCCTAACTCTTGGGGTAGTTAACCAGGAGTCACTGATTGGTCGGGTTTCCTTGTGTTTTTATCTTTTCACTTAGCACATATTTTGTTCTCTATAGGTTTGTGGAAGGTAGGGGGTATGTGCATATTTTTGAGGTATAGGATAATAATGTGATAGGCCAACACGACATTGATATCCAAGTAAGGTGGGTGAGTTATCCCTACAAAAGCCCCCTAGCTCTTCGTATGTTCATCACTTAGTTGGGTGTTGTATCCCATCATTTGTATTAGCCTTCATGGTAAATGCATTCAAGGTGTGGTGTGTAAGGTATCCTTGTACAAGCCTCCTTGATATACTCTAACTACGTGTGGTGGTGTGGTATCCTAATATGTGTTATCCCTCACACCAAATGCACTCAAGGCATGGTGGGTGTGGTATCCCTGAAGAAATGTCCCCTTGATGTATTTTAACAATGTGTGGTCGGCATGGTATCTTATTGTGTGTGTTATGCTACCATGAATTTTCTTCATGGCGAAGAATTAGGTGTGGTCAAACCAAATATCTTAATAATTGGAAAGTGTGTGCTCATTAAATGGAGAATTAATAATATGGTATATTTTTTGTGAGTTTAATGATTGGCCTATATTATTATACCTTCTATTATTCTTATGTGGCCATGCTTTATAGTATGATAATCATGATCTCGAATTTGTATTATCTAAGTATGTTTTACATCATGTTATTATGTGACCTCAATGTACAATATGAGTCATTGCCATGTTTTAGTTTGTTTATTTTACCAGTACTTTACCGTACTAATACTACGTTTGTGTGGTTATTATAGTGATCCCATTTCTATTCCAATGAGTAGCGGATGATTTATAGGGTTATCATTCTCAGCTAGATTATGTTGAGGATAATGATGTGGGCTAGTAGCTGGCCACTGCATGGGGTTCAAGATTTACATATTTATTTAGTTAAGAGTTAAGCTGATCGGATTAAATTATTTTGCCTAATGTATTTGGATGTTTTTGTTCATTGTGTTTAATTAAATTATTGTCTTTGGTTCTTGTATTTGGATTTTGTAAATCTCCCTCTCATTTATATTATTCTCGCTCCTGTTATTATATTGTTATATTACTAGTGCATGCATTTTTTGTCAACGTTCTATTTTTCCGTATATCAAACATGTATTAGGTGATGATCATACATATCTCATGATTAATGTGGTGATAAAATTCTCAGATTTTGTTTTAATAGACTTCCGTATTGTCTTTAAAACCAAATTTTTTTGTTCAAAAATTGGGGGGGGGAGGGGTGTTATGTAGCTTCCCTCTATAACTCCCCAATTCTTGCAACACTCCCTCTACTCATAATAAGCTACCATTTTGCATAAATTTCTTTGATAGAACTAATTCTCCATGGAGAATCACATGGACCCTCCTTGTTTCTTGTAATTTTAACGTTTGTTTAGAACCATCAATGTATTAGGATATTAATGATGAGATAGTTGGTATTTAAAATTAGGATATTTTTAATTAGTCAAATATTCTAATTGACATATGCATATCCTTTAGTCAAAATTAGGATAGTTTGTTAGTTAAATATATTGTTAGCATAAATCATTCTATGTAACTCCTCTTATTACTTACACATAAACACATAGGCTTGTATATCTAGAGATTGGCGATTGAGAAATAAACATATATAAAACTTTCTTATTCAAATTTATAAACAAAATCTAATCAATAAACACTCTTATAATTTAGTTTTTACTATTTACTTAAATTAAGTTGGATTTTTCCACAATCAAAAGTCAATTAATGAGAAAATTACTAGAGGTGGCTAAAAATTTGGCATGAATTGTTTTAAATGAAGGATATGGGTATCTTGAAATATTTCCTTTGTCTCGATGTTAATGAATGACCCCACTACCATACAATAATTCAATACTTATATTAATAAATGTTTCTATATGAAGGATGTGGGTTTTTTAAAAATACCTCCTTGGTTTAGAGGTAATTAGAAACTCAGTAGGAATTTTTTTTCCTATGCTAAAAAAATATATGCATTAGATATTGTTTGTAAGATTAGCTTGTTGGGGGCCGAGCCTATAGCTTTACCTATAAAAAAAACCATCTACTTGCACTAACAAAGGGGCATTAGCTTGAGGACAAGGGGCGCTATTATAATATCTCATTTTTATAAACCCTTATTAAGAACATAATTGCAACTTAAGGTGTTTAGTGAACTTGATCGTAGAAATAATAGGTGGATAATATGTGTTTAATGTGTTTATTATGTGTGTTTGAGTTAAAGTGGAAGATGAATTAGGTTAACTAGGTAAAATATAGAAGATTAGGTTTTTTGGTGATGGGTGGTCAACTAGAGCTTTTTGAGCTAGATGACTATATGTCGAGGTAGAACAATTTCCTCCAAGGGGTCTAGGAAGATGAAAAGTGGTTGGCCAGGCTCGTCCGAGGTCAAGTCGTGTGATTTTTATGTGCATGTTTTTTCATTTAAATTTTGTCGGCCCTTTTTTTAACCTTATCTTACCTCCTACCAACCTCCCCTCACCTTTGATTAAATTATTTTTTATTTTTTCACCTTTGTCCAAGATTTTAAACATAACCACCTCACTTCACCTCTCATCCACTATTTTACACTTTGTACTTATACTCAACCCTTCATTCAAGTGTTTGAGAAGCAAATTTTGGTTAGCCTCTTCTCTTTCCTCCTAGATGATTTTTGAACCCCCTTAGGCCCCCTCTTTATTCCTTTGTTCATTGGTTCTTCATTCATTTAATCACTTGTTGTATTAGTTTTTCCTATGTGCTAAAGAAAACATGCCCTTTTGTTATCCAAGTTGAAAACCAAAACCATCTCCCTCTCTTATCTTCATTTTCTTTGTTGTTTCCTCTTCTCTTAATCCTTTATCTAGACTTGTTATCTTTTACTTAAAGATAGAAGTGTTAGATTTGGGAGAAAATTGAATAGAGTTGCTCCCTCCTTTTTCTCTTCTTCCACCACCCCTTCTACTTGGGTATGGTTTTTTTTTCTTTAGGTTTGATGATGATTTTTATAATCTTTATATTTTATTATTTTAGTTCTAGTTATTTTGTAAGGTATTGTGTTTTAAGGAGGAGGTATAGGGTGGAACTATGACTTATGGTACTCTTATTCTTATTTTTTCACTTTTGCTTGGAAGAAGGTAACCTATATACTTCTACTAATTATGTATAATTCATGTGATAGTATGTTTAGGATCCCCATGATATACTTAAGTGAATTTATATATCCATGTAATTCTATAAAAATAAGTATGCACGTGGTATTGCTATCTTTTGTCTCTAAGGATATGATCATGTGAATTTGTATGCAAGAGCATGTTAATTTTTTTGTAATTTGATGTATGTATGATAACATACTAGAATAGGATTAGTCATGGTGAACTATTCATGCATGTGATATAGAGGCGGCTTAGATAAGGGATCTTTTGTCCTATTTGAGACCTCCTTTCTTATTTTTTAGTTTACTATTAGATTTCTTACATATTTTACTTAAAGTTTGATATATAATATGTTGAGATTTGAACATGTTTAGGTATAGTTGTAAGTGATTTAAGTTTTGCATGCTCTAGGGGTTATTTATTCTTTTTACATGAAATATATAATTTTCTAGGATGCATGTCTAATAAATGATGTATTACATTGAGCATTATTAGTATGTGAAATATGGTAGGTTAGATATGAAAGATTGTGGTTTTATGTGCTAAATGAGCTTAACTGTATTTTAAGGGGAAAATGATAATTTTGCCATTTTTGAAAATTTCTAGAATTACAAATTTATGATTATAAATTTATGATAAAGTATTTATTTTAAGGTTATTTAGCTATGTCATGAATTTCATTCAATTCTAATAACAAATGGTATTAAAGTGAGAATTTAATTAGTAAATCGCCTATAAGGGCATTTTGGTCATTTATGACCTAATATGAATAATTTGGTAAAGGATGGCCTTAGTTGATTCCTAGCTTGACCTTAGTGTTGATTTTAACCTTAGTTTGCTTTGTTAACCTTAGGGTTAACTTGAATAATTAAAATAAAGGAAAAATGGTAAAGTATGGAATTAGTTTTTGTTTTGTACTAAGTGATAATGTATGATTGCCAAATTAAGATACTAATATTTAAAGTGGAAATTCTTGAGTTTAGAAATAATTGCTCTAAAGACGTTGAAATATAAGGTTATCTAAACTAAATGATTGAGTTTAGAAACTAAAGTTTGGATGATAATTGCATTAATGCAATATACTAATGGTTGAAATATGATACGACTATTTTGGAAATGATTATCTATGGTTTGGTGTCTCCATTGTGGAACACCCTATGGCATGAATTGAATTATTTAGTTCTATATATGACTAAGTGCATTGGTAAATAAGCATATGACGTTGTTGATAATTATGTTCTAATATGATTAATCAAATTTTATATCTTATAAATTATTAATGTAATTATACCATGTTTCTTCTTGTGATACCTTTTATATGCATCATGTGACCTTCGCATGATTAGTGTTGTGAAGTGGATTTAATCGGTACCATTATACTAATAGATTTCATTTTATGGTCCTCTTTCTATTCAATGGCAAAATTATGACTTTATAAGATCACTTTGAGGGCACTTCTTGATGGTTAGGGTTTAGGGTTAAGAGTTAGGACTATTTGGTGTCCGCCCTGAAATATTTTGATTTAGATATCCTTATACTCTTACGCCTATATTTCTCTTTTTTTTGTTTAATCTCTTTTAACTGACACCTTTGTGTATATCAAAATGATTTTATTATGTAATATAATCTCTATATTATTTATTATGATTTTTGTTATTAATTTAAGCGGAGTATGTGTTAGCTTTAGCACTTGGTATAAAAATGGTAGATGAAGTCGACTTATACTAAGTGTGGCTAACACCTTAGTTTTAATGTTTTATTTTCCACAATTAATTCTTTTAAAATAATTTTTTTAGTAGTAAATTTTGGGATGTTATAATTGTCATCACCTTATGCGGCGGTCAGTTTATTTGTCCATGACACAACTTGAGTTATTGTACTGTGTGCATGGTCCATCAAAGTTCATGCAAAGACCTCATCGGAATATCCTATAATATCACGTCCTAAAATCTTTCAAATATATTTAAAATTATATCGATATAAAAGAAATTTATTTAGATTTTGAAAAGGGGAATATTATTTAGGTAAAAATGTGAATTTAAGGAGTACTGATTTCCCAAACCAACAGACTAGTAAGATAAAGAACTTGCATTTTTATTCTTGGAAAAACTAGTTGATTGGTTGCACAAATCAATTGATTGATTATGCTATGATTCTAGATCATTTTTTATTTATGCTTCGATTCTCTTTTCAACATTTATGAAAATTTGTACTTAGAGTTTCTTTGTGCTAATAAGCATGTATTGATGCTTTGGGATTATTTTTATATTATTTCGATCATCCCATGATTATATTTACTGAAAAATTCCCTCAAAGTACTTTTGAGGTATTTATCACCTCTCTCCCCCTCATTTTAGTCTCTCCTCTGGTAGCTAGGGTTATGTACTTTGAGGTGCCTCACCTCTTTCATGGTTTGATTTCACTACATCTCCCCCATGCTTCATGATTTTCAACTCTTACACCTTATGCTTTACACTCAACCAAAGGCAACACTTCCTCTCTCCTTCTCCTTTTAAGTGTCAACAACCATCTCACTTATTTCATTTTTGATTCATTTTAATCTTAGCCTTCAACACCTGTTCTCGTTCATCTCCTTCCCTTAGTTTATTTTGCTAATTATCAATCTTTCCACAATTTTCTTCCCTTTCCAACCTAATGGAAATTGAGGCCCTTGCCTCTTATTCCCCTTCATTTTCTCATCAAATTATCTCAATTATTCTTTTAATCTTTTCTTTAATTATTCATTGATTTCCTTTAAGCAAAGTAGTATTAATGTATAAGAAAGGTTGAATATCTTTATGTTCTCCTCTTGGTAACCATGTTCTTAGGAGGAAGTTAAATTGTGCTTCATTTCCTTTTCTTCTATTTTGTTATTTTAATTTGGTTTCAAAATGATTTTTTGTTGATTTGGTTTCTTAATTCTATTAGGATAATCAAGATTCTTGGTGGAAGCCATCAAGGTAGGAGTGATTGACTTTTGTAATAAGGTTTTTCTTGAAGGTAAGGTATCCTTATTGTTAATAATACTAAGATTTTGTGTTGTTGATTGCGGTTTTATGACTTTGGTGTGTTCCATGATATACATGTGCTAGTTGAATATTGGGATTATGAGGTTGTGTTATGCTTTACTTTTATGAATTTAGAGCATGTTTTGGCTATTTTTGCCTTAAGCATGAATTTCTTAAGTATGTATATGATGTATATTTGGTATCTATCACTAATTCAGGTGTTTTTAGTGTTGAGCATATCTTTATATATGTTTTTATAGAATATGAGTATGTTAGGTTTATTTGGGAAGAGTAGGTGAATTTGGTTATGTATGGAATGTGTGGTTTGGGGTTGTTGTCCCCATACTAGCCAATCAATTGGTCAAACTCATGGACTAGCTTCCATAAACAATTGATTGATTTACTTGACACATCAACTAGTTATTTTGTGACCAGAGTTGTTTTGGTCTTGGCCAAAACAAAATATATATTTTGGACAAACTCATCGATTAGTTCTTATGAATAGTCAACCAGTTCGACTAACCATTCAAATGGTTCTTCTAGTTTTTTTTCCTTGGGTCTGGTATGCCTTGACAAGCCAATTGGTCTTAGGGAACTTTTGACTAATTCTGCCTATTTTTGCTATAGTTGTTTACTCTTTGTTGATTCTTCCTTGAGGTTTCTCTTGTAATTTTTCCACTATATGGTGATAGTAAATCCTGATCTTAACAATGCATAATAGAAAATAAAGAAATCTTAAAATGATGAAATATATAGTGTGACTTGGAGACCTTATTTGCATGAGTTTGATTTTATCAACTAAAAACCCAATTTGGTGGCTTGGATACTTTTGTTTGAATTTGGTATTATCACATGAAAAAACCCAATTGGTTACTAATGAAATGTAGTTATGATTTGTGATATCACCAAATAATTATTAATAATGGAAGTTAAGATTTCAATCTAGCCTTTTTTCCCCATCTCAAGGGGTAGTTGACTTAGAGTTAGTGGGTAGGTCACCCTTGTATTTATTATTTATCTCTCTTTGTACCTATTTCCTTTTCTTCCATGTTGCAGTCAGTAGGATTATGCGCACATTTATAAGGTATCCGATTAATATTATGGTAGACCGTCATGACATCGGTGTCCAGTTTAGGTAGGTGCAGTATCCTTGTACAAGTCTCCTAGTACTTCATATATCCATAGTTTAGGTGAGTGTAGTATCCCATATTTTGTTTTATTCCTTGCTTCAAATGCATTCAAGATGTGGTAGTGTGGTACCCTCTAATGAAGCCTTCTCAATGTATTTTAATCACATATGGTAGGTGTGGTATCCAAATTATTATCTTAGCCACCATGACATATGCATTCAAGGTGTGGTGGGTATGATATCCCCTAAGAAAGTACCCTCGATGTATTCTGAACATGTGTGGTGGGTGTGGTATCCCATTAGTATATTATGCTACCATAACCTTTGTTCACGGTGGAGAATTGGGTGTGTTCACTCAAATATCTTAATAATTAGAAAGCATATTACCACTATATAGAGGAATAAAAAATGGCTTATCTTATATGGGTTTTATGTATTGATACGTGTTATTATCCATCTGTCATGATTTTTATGCATACTTTTTCTATTTTATAGTTATAATGTGACCTCAATGTGTAGCATGATCCCTTACCATGTTTAAGGTATTTTTTTATCAGTATTTTATTGTACTAATACTACATTTGTATAGTCATTATAATGACCCATCTTCTATTCCATTGAACATATGATGATTTGCAGGGGTATGACTATCAATTGGAGTATACTAAGGATGATGAAATGGGCTAGTAGCTGGTCATTGTTTAGAAATTTATATTTATGTTTTCTGCTCTAGTTAAAAGTTAAATTAACTGACTTAAAATGTCTTTACCCATTGTATTGGGATGCTTTTATTTCTTTTAGGTTATTTTTTTTTATATATCTACCTTCTATCATATTCTCAGCTTTATTACTATTGGTATTTCCTTTTTGCATGCATCCTTTTGTTCGTTCATTTTAAGTTTCATTGCAACAAGCATATATTAGGTGATGATTACACTTCTTCAATGGTTAATGTGGTGGTGACATCTCCTGATTTGATTTCAAGTGAATCAGCATTGTCTTTAAAATGATTTTTTTTTCAATCCTAAAATTTAATATTGTTACACATCAAAGTTAAGGTATCCTTCTTTGGGGTGATTATGATTTGACATTATATGGGTGTTGTGATTCATATTGAACCATCTATCCTCTTACACGTCAATCTTTGACCGGGCGGTTGTTCTTATGGGTAATTCTCTTATCCCTTGGAAGACGAAGAAACAACATGCCATTTCTTAATTGTTGACTAAAGTAGAATACCCCTACATGCATGTAAGATTCCAAAGTTTACTAATGTAAAATTATGTTTTGTGTAAGCATTAATAATAATAATAATAATAATAATAATAACAATGGGTGTTACACTACATCCAACATATAAAAATACTCCCTATACCCAATCTATACTGACTGCAAGGTTAAAATATTATTCATACCTAGAGATCAAATGTAGAAAGCACCTAATTCCCCAACCAATCAAGATTATGAAACATATAGATAATAACAAAGACATTAGAAAATAGAGGAATAAAAGTCTAGATAGAGAGAGAGAGAGAGTTATGTGGATAACCAAAAACTTTTACCAACCTAAAAGAATACTCATCAAAGTCGATGCAAATAAAGAATTGAATCAACATATACCTTCAATATGGCAATATCTCCTTGTGGAAATGAGCAATATCCATAAAAATGATGGTCAATAATTGCGTATTAAATATATATAAAAAAACAATACACATCAATATGAATTGAAAGGAAACCAAACTAGATACTAATCATACGTAGCACATAGGAATCATATGATGTGATAGATACTAATCATAAGTAAGCTCATGATATGAGATGACTTGAAAGGAAACCAAATTAGGATTTAATGTTAGGTCACAAATATTTTTTTCATATGCATATTGAGATCGGGGATCCACTATTCATGATCGGTGGAACAATTTCATAACATAACGACCTGTATAGGGTGAAACTCTTCTAGAAACCACTATTAATATCAAGTGGAATGAGATATGACCCTTCTAGGATAAAACACACACATGAACAACAAAAATAAGACTCTTAGTTCTGAAGTAAACATGCATACTATAAACCTATTGAATGATCAATATAAAGTAGATCTAGGGCCATTCTAGGTATCACAACAACTAGGAATCGCGAGTATAGCAGTAGCCCAAAAAAAATCATGTAACTGGTATAACTCAGTCCTTACTCACTTTATCTTCCACTTTAATTATTATTGTCTTATTAACCAACATAAACCATACTCCATGCTTAACAAATACCACTTGATTTATTGATAATCATCATACTCCACTTATATTATCTTTGACTAATCATTTGGAATACTGATCATCATTATTTTATAAAATATTAAGTATTACTAAATTTATTCCAATAATTGTATTTATTTAAGATGCTTAGAAGTGCATCATGGTTAACTAAATAAAATATGTTATAATCACATTAAGTAATGATAATGCATAAGCACAAAATGAGACAATGTGTAGGTGAGTAAACTAAACTGCCCTCACAAAACTATAATTCACCGTCAAATTAGCAGTTCATCCATAAAACTGATAAACTCACTAAAATTAACACAAAACTCAAATATAGTATGCTTGACTCTCATTTTTCATTCATAAAATACCGGTCATACCCCTAAGGTTTTTAAGCTCATTTACAGCTATTTTTACATCATATTAATATTTATATCAACCATAGTTCACCCAAACTAATCATGTAGAACATTTATCATATTTTGGCTCAAATAACATTTGACAACCCTAATTACTAGATTTAACCCAAAATTACCATTTTTTTGTTCCTCCTAAACACCTCAAACCTTCTCACTAATTTAATCTGCACTCAACCAGACCCTATCATATTATATATCAAACTTTGTTTAAAAACCTAAATTAATATGACAACATACTTATCTTACATAACAATGCATAGATTTGAACCACCAGCCTCAAACATTGAGAATGATACCAAATCTCCCAATTTTCAATTTCCAACAAACTTAATCAATTTCATGTATGACCTTACAAATAACATAAGACACACACCTATATGATTTACTTAAACTGCATCAACCCAAAAGCCACCAAAAACTCTAGGTTTGAAACACAAATAAGTTCAAAATCACCGCAATCAAGACTCAATATAAACACTCTTCCAAATACTTACTCCCATGATATAACAATGTCAACATGCATAACAAATATAGAAATTTAGGATAATATGCTTGAATATAAATATAACACTTATTATGCATTAATATGTTATTTTCCCCATAGAATCTTATAAAATATACACTTCCATGAAAATAGGGATGACAATTTTCCCCACGGGTTCGGGGCCTCGTCGGGGATTTCTCGTCCGGGTTCGGGTTCAGGAAAAATATTTCGAGGATCGGGTTCGGGGTCGGGGATTTTTATCGGGGATTAATTCGGGGACGGGTCGGGTATGGGTTTGGGGTCCCCGTACTCGAACCCGCCCCGAATTAATTTTTTTTAATTGTCAAATTCGCCGGGCCGAACCTCAGTGTCACCCAGCTCTCGTGTTCGGTCAGTCGGTCTTCCTCAGTTCCTCGTAACCTCGTTCCTCCCCGTTTGGCTTTGGCACTCCCCCGCACCCATGACCCACTAACTCTCTACAACAACTCAGCAAGTAGTATTCGGCAACCTCCTGTAAGCCTGTAACCTCAACCAGTTAACCTAATTTGTCCCCGACCCCGACTGCCGACTCAGACTCTCCGTCGTTTCACTTGTTTGGCTCTGTAAGAGTGTAACCCTCCCTCTTCCAGTATTCCTCTTTGTCTCCGTAGCGACCTCACCTAGTTGCCTCCTCCCAACTCGACGCCTGGAGCAGTGGAGCTTTTCCCGCAACCACAAACGCCAGTCCGCCACTGCAATCGGTAAAAATTGGAATGAAAGTGAAATGAGGCACTGTGAGTTCATATAAAAATTGGAATCACAATATGATAATAATTGAAAATCGTTATTGGAATTCATGAGAAAGCCTCGATTGGGTTGTTCTTGAGGTATCAAAGAACATATTAATAGTGTATTATCTTCTCTTCATCCCTTTGATTCACTAAAGTACAGGTATGTTGCATGGCGTTGATGCTTAAATAGAAAAATCTTGTTCTTGGTACAAGACTGCTGCTGCAGGCGCCAAACTGGACCATAATTTTGGACTGAATGTAGAAGAAACCGTTTGTCTCCAATGACTGATCCTCTTTTAACAAAAGATAACAGAAATCCCTTTGAATGAATCTCATCTCAAAGTTTTCCATGCCTTCCTGTTTCTGCATTTGCATTTGTTTCCTCCATCCAGACTGCTATCTAAGTATGGAGTGTTTAGTCAGTTGACATGTGATATATATATATATATATTTTTTCCCCTGTGATATGCATCTTCCTTTTCTCTGGGCATAATGATGGATAATGAGCTGGAATCAAGATTAATTGCTTCTCAGGCTGAACCAACTGATCTAAAGAGAAGGATATGGACAGAAAATAAAAAAATATGGAAGATTGCATTTCCAGGTATATTAGCTCGCACAACATCATTTGGAAGACTGGTGGTGACACAATCATTTATTGGGCATATAAGTGCATTGGATCTTGTTGCTTATGCCCTTGTACAAATGGGGCAGTTATCGGGGATCGAGGATCAGGGATCTTATCGGGGATTTGGGAGTTTATAAGGGATCGGGGATCTTATCGGGGATGGAGGATCGGGGATCGGAGCGGGTATGCGGATTGCATCCCCGCGGGGATCGGGTCGGGGAATCCCCGTTAAGAAAAAAACGGGGATCGGGTCGGGTTCGGGGATGGGGATGGGGTCCCCGTCCCCGACCCACCCTATTGCCATCCCTACATGAAAAACATGAAAATTCACAATCAATAGTTTATAAAACCTAAGATTTGATTTCTACAAAATAGAGAATGCTATCATGATAATATAAACATACATTATAAAAAAAACCATAAGCTAGATATCTGTATCTTTGCCACAATCTATACCGCTCTCTTAGCAAACAATTCTCCTAAACTCTAAAAGTTAGAATAGGAAAGGTAAGGAAAAGAGAGCTAGGTTTAGAGGAAGGGTCGTGGGGGATGAAGTAACTTGGTTAGTAGCAGCAACAAAATTAATGAGTTTCTATTAGCATTAAGCATCAAAACATCATTATCTAGAACAAAAAGGGGAGAAAAGTGATGTTACAAAGGCTGTTGATGGTAAAAAAGGAGGAATTGGCTGCAATGGCTAAGATACAGGAGCAAGGCAGTGTGACGAGCTAACACTGGGGTGGGTGGGTTTTATGAACCACTCATATAGGTAGTGGAGGGGTTGCATAAGGTTTTAGTGTAATTCAGGGGTTACAACATGATATTAGGATGCTAGGTAATGGGTTTTACGTGTGATGTTCATGCTGGTGGGAGTGTAGTAGTGTCGTGAAATGTGCATGTTGGGGGTGAGGTGGCAGATTTAGGTTGAGGGTGGGTGTCAGCATTAGGTTTTAGAGTCAAGGGTGGTGTGTAGACTATGGGGTTAAAGATGATTCGGGTTGGTAGCATGACGGTGTAGTGGTGGTGGTGAAACTTTTAGAGAAAATAAGAGAAGGTAACATGGTTTGGAGATCAAATGATTGATAGGAAAAAGGAGAGGAAGATATTAAGCACATACTTGAGGTTAAGTGGAAGCATGAAGATGTGACGGGAGCTCTACAATAGGGGTGTAAAAGGATGGTGTAAATCAAAGGGAGGCATGGGTGAGGTTGAGTATTCTTCAATTGAATGGAAAGTTAGAGAATTGAGTGCTTAATTGGGCTTATTTAGAATTAGTTTGGTTAACCAAACTGGAACACAAGAACATCTCGTTTGCAATGGAGAGGTTTCTCATGAGGATTTAGAGGGTAAGATTTATAAAGGTAAAAAAGGGGAAATGAGGGTTTAAGATTGAGGGTAATAAACTAAACACCCAAAGATTAAGATTATCAAAATTTAGGGCATTACAATGTGATACCTCATAATTTTCTAACCCTAATTTCTTGGTTTTTTGCCTCCTAATTCATTCTTTAACCCTTAACCTTTGCTTGAATACCTTACCCATATCCCAAACATTATTTTTACCTTTCTACCCTTCAAAATCTTATTTTTCAAGTTATCTAATTGAGACTCGATTTAGCCTTACCTTCAATCGATTGGCCAACAACATTCTATACTTGTTCCTCTATGACATCCGACGGTTAACTACTTGTCTCTCGGTCGATAGGAGTTGGATGATTCTCACCATAGTTGATTTTGTTAAGTTCTTTTGACTTCAAATCAATTCCTATGCCCAATATTTTTAATATAGTTGGGTTCTTAGGGTAATTAAATGTATTCCCCTAATTTTTCTTATTTTTGGAAATTATTTGATTATTTTTACATTTTTAGCCAGATACTGAACTTTCTATTTTACTTAAACAATTATTAATCTTTGTTAACTTTTTAGGATGATAAAATTTGTATAATCTAACCCTCTTACAACATCTCATATTTTCCTTACTTATTCAACCAAAAACACTCTCATAATCAACTCAATTACCTTCCACCAACTCTCTTACACTATCTTATCTACGTTAATCACTACCATCACTCTTCTTACTTACAAGATACCCTTATGAGACTTCTCTGTCTTTTTCTCTCTCCCTCCCTCTCCTACCTTAGTTAAAACCATAATTTAGTATATGACCTTTGGTTGTTCATTACACATTTAGCCGAATTTCTCTCTTCTTCCTTACTCTTCTCTCTTTTTAATCTAAGTATTATTTTTTCCTAGTTTTTTTTGTGTCAGATCCCATCCATTTATTTATTCTCCATTTTATTTCATCTTCCAACTTCTATAATCTTGAATTTTAACCCTTTGGTGTTTGTTCTAAGAAAAAGAGAGCTAAATTCATAGATTGGTAAATACCTATTCAATCTTACTCTAATCCCTTATGTTTTATCCTAAAAAAGGATTTATTTTTTTCCTCTCCCTTTAATTTCCTTTTATAATCTAGTCTTACTATTCTTAGTTTCTTATTTTATGTTATTATTATTTTAGGTAATCAAGGTGGGGAAGGAGGTGACTAAGAATATTGATTTGCTTAGAGATTGGAGTAACATCTGGTAATGATGTTATCTCTATCATAGGGCATTGTTGTTATGTGTTAATTTTTATGTAATCCATGATAGCATGATTTTGTGCTATAAATCATTTTAGATTTTATTTTAATTCATATTAATGTATTCATTGGTAAATTCATGATTTTCATGAGTTTATGGTTTAATGTGAAAATTTTATATTATATGTCTTGCTAGGCTTTGCCATGAAATATCAAGTATAATAGTATATTATGTTATTTTAATTAGTCTATATATAAGTATATTTGAGTATGTTTAAATATTTTAATTGGTCTAGTATATTGAGATTGGGAGTTTTAGTGTTTTGGTTTTATGGAGTTTTCATCCTTAAGAACATTTTTTTGGGTTGTTTTGGGTTGTTTTAATTAGGGATAATCACATATTTGAGATGCAAATAATGTATAAGTGACGGTGTATAAATTTTGTGAGCATTAGAAGCATTTAGAATTTTGGTGGACTAATGGTGATTTTGGCCTTAGGGGTAATTTAGTATTTTTGTGAGTTTTTGTGGGAAATGATGAGGTCATTGTAATCCTTGAGTTTTTTTACATTAAAGGTTGGACATAATATGTTAGGTTTTTCTTGATTGTGGATTAGGTTATGCTAATAAGAAATTTTGTGGTATAGAGGTGACATAGGGGTGTTTTAGCCATTTTGGGTTGATTTTGAAAAATTAAGGTTGCGCAAGTGTTAGTGGGTTAAAAGGGTTATACGTGTGATATGTGATTAGTTTGGGTTATTATTATTAACACAACTATTAATATTATAAGAAAATGGCTTAATTTAAAAATAGTAACCACATGTAACATTGCTATATTATAGGTGAAATTAGAGTTAGGTCATAATTTTTGGATATGGTATTTTTAATGATATATTGAGATAGTGTGCTAAATTTAGTGAATTTGAGATTCTTATAGATGAAGTTATAGTGTAATTATGAATTAACATTTAATGAGGGTGTTATGGTCCCATTACTAGGTAATGTCTCCTATTGTACATGTTTAACTTTGTTACATTTTAAAGTGTTTATTATATAAACAATAATGGGTATGAATTTAGAAATGATCTGTATCACATGCAATTAATGAAAAGTAGTATCCCTATAATAAGACAGTGGTAAAAAGTAAAAGTGTTATGGTGATGAATAAATCAAGTGTTGCATTATTATGTGCTATGTGTTGGTTAATATACCACTAAAACATTACTACATAAAGTTAAAGATCACATGAGTTAGAACTAAGATGATTTCAAGTGTTGAAATTATTATATTATATATTTCCTAGTCCTAATGGAGCCAAACAACCCTAGTTTACTCTATTTAACCGATCCATCGGACTATATGGGGCATGTGTACTTAGAATTAGAGGTTTACTAGTGACCTAGGTGTGTTTTACCCAAAATGTGAGAGCAACAGTAAGGTCGACTACCTTTTTACCATCTGTGGGGACAATGGGAGCGTAAATTTTACAATATCAATGAGGTTGACTATCATTTTTTCATTTGTGGGTTTTCTTTTGAGCCATCACGTATCATAAGCATTTATGCAATTATATAGTACATCTTGTCATATAAATCTCTTCTATTATGCATACCTTATCTTATTGATGTCTAATATATCTTACTCCATATGTAGCATATTGATCATTTTTTTTTCTTTTTTTTTTCTATATTTGTTGCTCATTTTCATGGACATATACCTTCTTATTTGTAGGCATATGTTGATTCAATGTTATTGTTGTGATTGCATTTGATGAGGGTTTATGGGTTAGTCATGACTTATGGTTATCTGAATATATATCTCTCTTTGAACTTTTAGTCTTTTATTTTCTTTCGCATCTCTCTCTCTCTCTCTCTCTCTCTATTTTGTACTCCTATAATTGTTGGATCAAAAGCTTTCAATACATGATCTCTAAGTACGAATTAATTTTTATCCTTACACCCTACATAGGTTAGGTATAAGGAGTAACTTATCTATATTGGTAGTGATGTAACACCCAATATTTTATTAGTATTACTTTCACAAAAATAAAAAAATTTAGTACTAAATTTTTGAGTGTTACATACAATACCTACTACTACGTGAAAGCTAAAATGGTTTAAGGGATTGTTGTATAGTTTGGGTGTGGTGCAATACTATGATAGTGAGTCACTACTAGAAAAATACAAATAGACAACAACTGATATACAGTTGTTGTAATAAGAACAACCATATATAACCCATTTTGTAAAAACTAGAACAATTTGGGGAAAATGGTGGTGTTGTAGGGAACTATAGGTGACGACTATAATATTATAACAATCATCTATAATTCCTCATAAAAGGGACATTTTATGAAATACTATAGACGACTATTTTATTCTTAAACCACTCTCTATAGTTTAACGGTAGTTTATGAAATTATTTTTAAAGTATAGATGCTGGTTAGAGTGTAAAACCACTATTTATACCTCAATCCACATTTTTTTCTTCTTCCTTCACTTTTACCTATAGCAAATTTTGGTTTCACTCCTTTAATCAAGCATAGAAGAGAGAAATTCCAGCAACGCAAATAACCTCCACCATTTTTTCGCCCTCAAACCTTCTTCTCCAATCACTATTGTCATCTTTTCCTTTTTTCTTTCGATGCCGTCATTGTTCTTCATACCTTATGTATGTATTTTTCTCCTTCATTATTGTTTATTTTTGCATAGAATCTTTACTTCCCCGTGCTTAAATAATTTTATTTCCTTAATAAATGCTTACTCAATTTCACTATTTAAAATGTTATATATCGTTTAAAAGTGGTTCTAAGTGTTGTTTGGATTGTTGTTTCCTGCACTCTAGTTTTGGAGTTTTACACTTTTTTTTTCCTTATTTTTATGGTATATGTGTCGTACATGCTATATTATTTGGTTGGTTATTAGTGTTTTATAAATAAGGAGGGAAGATATTGGTTGCTATTGATTTGTTGGTTACATGTTTTGCTATAATGTTGTTACTAATTTGAGTATTATTTACTACCATGCAGTTGTAGAGTATTATCTTCTTTTTGTTTTCTTTATTTTGTGGTAAAGTGATTAAGAAGAACTTTTACAGTGGTTTCTGTAATATGAGTTTGGTATGTGTTGGAATTTTAAATATGACAAGAGAAGTTGGCTTTTGGAATTTTGGCTTTCTTTGTTGCGCAAAAATAGAAAAAAAAAACTAACCAATCCCTTATTAAAATCCAAAAAAAAATGTTTCTTTGATAGTTTCATGAAGGTAAGGCATCACAAGATAATCATGGAAGTAAGTTTCTAAAGCAAACAAAGGGAGGGTGTAGATGAAGAATGTATCTAAGTTAAATCACAAGGGACTTAGATATGTAGTTGATGGATTTACTAACTAAGGGATGTGACATATTGTATAAGGTAGGTGAATGATAGAGCTTGTGCAATGGTTCCTATTATGATTCATGAATGGAAAAAGGTAATTAATAAGAATAAGGTGAAGTTATAAGTTGTTATATAGGTATAATGAGCTTTTATATACCAATATTATATTATCCTTTAAATTATATACTAATAATATTTATTTTTCATATGATGTAAAGTGGTTTTGATGTACCCAAATGGTATAAGAAGGTTACTCTTCAAAAGTGTGTTAAATATTGGGAAGACTTTAAATATGATTCATAATATCTTGACATGGTTGTTGAAGATGAAACTTACTTATCATAACAACCAACAAACTATTAATCCACGATCTCATCCCAATAATGGGTTGAGTTTGGTGATTTGAAAAAGTGAGAGGAAGCTAAGGTCAAAGGAGCAACAAGAGAAAGAATTAGAGGATGTATAAGTGGCATTGTATGAAAAGAACAGTGTATGTCTTATAAACTATCAAGCATTTCCCCATAGGATGATGATGTATTTTGATGAAGTCTTGTGTAATCAATATTTGAGCATACAAGTTGAATGACCATCATGTTTACTTTTCAAGATTCAAAAATTTGATGTATATATGACATTTGTGGCTATTTTGTCATAAAATATAAGAGATATGGCATTGCAAGACGATTGAGGAGATATTTAGAGGTATGCATTGATCACCATGTATTTACTTATTAATATTCTTACTTCAAGTAAATACTTATAAGCGTGCAAATTATGATCCTTTTTTTCTTAGGCATATCAAAATGAAGCGAGATTTTTAGATAGCTACATTAACAAGGTTAGATAAGAACGACTAGATTTTGTCTTTGAAATAGCCAGTTAAGGATTTCAGTTGTAGGTAGTTTTTTTTAATTAATGTAGGTTTATACACACACACACACACTTTATTATTTGTAGGATTTTAGTCATTCATTGATGTAGCTATATCATGATCAATGTGATACATACAACATTTATGCTTGTGTATTAGTTTTGTATATTTGATCAAGTAAACTTGATAATATTTTTTTTTAATGTAAGAGTTTTTTGTATGTACAATCATTTATATACTTGATTATTTTTGTATATATGTTAATTTGTATATATACATAGGATACACAACATCGATGTTTGTGTATCAGCCTCAAATAAATGTATGTAGGCTTTGTATGAGGTACTAGTAGTAGGTATTATTTTATTTATTTTCTTTTAGAAAAAGAGAGGCCATAGATGAAACTACCGATATATACCTTATTTGGAAGCTTTTAAAAAAAATTGAATGAATAAAAGAAAATATTAATGTATTATTGTCATCTATTGTGAAGTTTAGATGGAGGTTATAAATTAAAACCACTATATTACTTCACGTATTTTTAAGCGCCATTTGTTAATATTATTTCATGGTAATTTTTTTTTTGTGTTTTGAACGATCGTATATTGTATATATGAATATAGCTTACACGGTTGTTGGTCACCGCTATTTATTTCAATTTCCATTGTTGTTTATGGTTATTTTTGTATAGTCGAGGGTGCTTTGCATATGGCTAGGAACCTTCACTACTACAAAATATAAATAGACAACATCTTATATGTAGCTATTGTAACAATAATTATTATATATTTATCCTATCTAGTTAAAACTTGAGTTGTGTGAAAAAATAGGGGTGTTATAAACAATGGTTATAAAATTATAATATTGGTTAATAATGTCTTCTAAAGTGGTAATTTGAGGAAGAGTATGAGCAATGTTTATATCCTAAAACTGTCGCTAATAGTCTAGGAGGATTTTTTTTTATATAATGTTTTTGGATATGAAAGGGTGGTTTTTAAGAATATTGTATAAATGGTTATTATATACTAAAGTCGTCATCTATAATCTAGTAGGATTTTTTTTTTAGGTTATAGATGGTTGTTATATTGTAAAAGGGCATCCACCATTTTTGCCACCTCAATCCTTCTTCTATAGTCACTGTCATCATCTTTTCCTTTTCCTTTCATTGTTTTCATTGTTCTTCATACTTTAAGTATGAATTTTTCTCCTTCATTCTTGTTGAATGTACACATAACATCTTATTCTCCGTGCTTAAATAGTTTTGTTTACTTGAAATATGTTTGTTCAATTTTGCTCTTTAATATGTTATATACCATTTAAAAGTGGTTTTGAGTGATGCATATATGTTGTTTACTGTCTTATGGTTTTAGCATTTTACGACTTTTATTTTTCCTTATTGTGTGATATACTTGCTTTACAATTGTTAATCTTTTATCAATAAGGAGGACAAAATATTGGTTGATATTGGTTGGTTAGTAACATGCTCTATTATAATGTTGCCAGGGATTCAAGTGTTGTTTTCTATCATGCGATTTTATAATTTTATAGTGTTTTTATTTTTATTATTATGTGAAAATCTGATCAGGAACAACCATTTGCGGTATAACGTGCATGATTGTTGGTTACTGCCATCTAATATTGTTTTCTAATGTTGTTTATGACTCTTTTCGTACCAGTGCCTGTGTTTCATGAGCGAACTAAGCATATTGAAGTGTATTGTCATTTAGTTGGTAATGTTATTATTGCTAGATTAATAAGTCCTAGTTATTTTCCTATTGGAGTTCAACTTGACGATGTCTTAAACAAAGCATTGGGAAAGCTCCAATTAGAATAAAAAAAAACAGGGGAAGTTGGGAATTTGTGACCCTCGTACTCCAAATTAAGGAGGGACATTGGGATGTTGATGACAAAATGGTTTGGTATTCAAAATTAGGATTAGTAGTCATAATTCAGTCTATGCAATTACTTTGGTTAAACTTAGGATAGTCGATTAGTAGTCAAATATTCTCTTAGCATACATCACTTTATGTAACTTCTCTCATTACTTATATGTAGACACATATAGAGATCCACCATTGGGAAACAAATTATATATATAGAATTTTTTTCATTTAAATTTCCATCCCAAATCCTACCGGTAACCACTCTTGAAAAAAAAAATACTATTCAATTAGACTTAATTAGTAGAATTTTGCTACAATCTGGAAGTAAACCAATGAGAAAACAAGGGGAGTTGGGAAGCCAAAATAAAAATGAGACGGCAGGCAAACAAATTCATTATGATCTCGATCCGACAGTTCATTACAACCATAGCACTGTCCTACTACGAGCACTCAACTACACGAGGAAACAGGAAAAAAAAAAAAACAACACTAAACCGCAGCGACAAAACCACGCCTGAGGTTAGGAGGATAGAATAGAGAAAAGTAAAAATCACTCATAATATATTCAGAATTATGTTCTTCCAACAAAAATAAACTAGTTTAAAAGATATAAAGCAATATATACATATGATTGAATAAAGGAATAGTGACAGCTAGAATACAAGTCTATGAAATTCTAATCGCAGAAACTAGAAAGCGAGAATACGAGTCCAGAAATTAAATGTGAGCGTTTACTTTCGCCAGACATCGACAACTGTCTGTTCATCTAGTGGTGGCCAGGTTATAAATTCTTAAGCAGTTGCATGAACAGAAGCACGGGGACGGCCCTCATCCTCAGGTCCCGTTTCGCATCCCCAGCACACGAAAACGCCGCAAGCAGACGAGAAAGCAAAAGAGAAAAAAAAGCTCGATATTGAAAGACAGATAGAAAGACAAGGATTGGGGTCCCGGACGGGCAGACAAGAACAGACGGATGGTTCGATCTCATCCACTGCTGCCCTCGTTCACGTTCCCAGTCCGGCACCTTTTTTTGTTTTTGTTTTTTTCCTCCCATGATTTTATTAGATTAGATTTATAATTTTGCCTACCTTATATAATAAAATTTAGACGTAATATATATATATATTAAAAAAATAAAAAATAAAAATATACATCTAAATATATTAATTAACTGTAAATAAAATTTATATCTTCTTTCGTCCTTAATTTTTTAAATTTTTTTATAAAATGATGTTTACCGTTTCTTTCCGTTATCGTTTTCCGTCTCATCAGTCATCACCCTACAACACCCGTAGCCTGTGATAAGGAATCCTGACAGTCTTTATAGTACCCAATACTAAGATCAGTCCGCCAGCTATACATGAATGAATGAATAAAACAGAGGAACCGGCACCCCCACCACCAATAGAGGAAGCTCGAAACCGGTAAAATTCACCGACAAGATATGTGTCACGAAGGGGGTAAAGAAATGACAGGATATTTGTCACATGAGGACAACTCTGTGTTCATTCTAGTGGTGGCCAAGTTCAATCCCAGCCGCCGCCACAGGAAACGAATCCATCAATCTTTTTTATGATGCCAGGGGTAAGAACTGGAAGCTTTAAGGGACCGTCCATTGGTGTTTTTTTTTTCTTTTTCAACTCTCTTATTTTGATAAATCATCCAATAGCAAAACGAAATGTATAGACCTATTAGTCTATTAGATACCGACGTTAAAATGAATATTGTAATTACCATATTATCCTCTCCCTCTCCTGATTGAGACATGTCATTGGAGATGATCTAAATGGATTAAATAAAGGCAAGAGGAAAATGCAGACTTCTAGAGAACCCCCCCCCCCCTCCCTCCCTCCTTTAACCAAGATATTTTTCCCGTTGTAGTACGAGCAGCAGACTATCCTAGAGTTGCTGAATATCAGCAAGCACCAACTCCATGAAAGAGGGAGGACAGAGAGGGAGCAGGAAAAAACAGATACTTGCTCCCAACAGAAACAGTAACGCCACAAACTGTCGAATGCATATCTGTCCTGGCTTTCCAATTCCATGTCTGGAATTAGTGATTTTTTTTTTATTAAAAAAAAAAAGGCTTTGGTAGGTAGTTGGTCCACGACGATGCTGCAGTTATGCGATCGTTTGTAATTTATATAAACCTATAGTAAGTGATCAACTAATGGGCGCAGGCGCACTTGATTAGTGCAATGACAGTGCCTGCAACCAAGGAAAGTTTCGCATATAAATCTCAAAATGTTAGTGCTTCATGAGGATAGAGAGCAGAAAACCTGCCCCTGATGGCCCTGGCTCTGTTTGTTTTGTTTGTTTTTTTTTATTCCCCCTTTCTTTCTTCTTTTCTAAATGTCAACCATAAAGTTTCAAGAGAAGCACTTGAGAAGGAAGATGCAAAATCACTGCGAAAGTCGTCTTATTATTTCTTGTAAGCTACAGTCGTTGAGATGCCATTCCCTTATCCTACCGCTATATTCTTGCACCAACGATGGTTCCGCCATTGCAGAAAGTGGTGTCTTACCTCAGAAACAACTAAAAGCCCGGAATCCTTATTTTCTCTCCGCGCACTTCGTGACCATTGAAAGGAAGACTGAAACGGTCAACTCAATTTGTGCGTATAGATGGGAAGGAAAGATTGAGTAGACTTCAACCAATGATTCTCCATCAACCATCAATATGGGACAACGCGGGCTTACCTCAACGGTTGAAGTGTGGTAAGTTGGGACAAGTGACTCGGGTTCGATTCGTGACAGCTACAACAACCCTCCAATGTGGGGGTGATTCATTGTGGGCACCAAATTTTTAACCGTTGAGTTACCGTGATCTACCTCCTCCAACCAAGGCCGTCAGACAGACAGGTTGGGGGGCCTGGGAGCACTACTACAAACATGGGAAATAATAACGGGACATTAATAACGGTAGTTCGAAAACCGTTGTCAAACGCGTGAAAATTAATCGGCGGGAAGTTTTGATAACGGTTCTAGTTAAAAACCGTTATTAAAAGGGCAACGTAAAAATTTGGACGGATGTTTTAATAACGGTTTTATATAAATCGTTATTAAAAGATGATTTAATAACGGTTCATATTAGAACCGTTGTCAAAAGTCAGAAGCTTTTAATGACGGTTCCTGGAAGAACCGTTATTAAAAGATGTTTTAATAACGGTTCTCTCAGGAAGCGTTATTAAAATCCGAAAATCAAACTTTTATTTCGCTCGGTTCTGTTTCGTGCCAAAATTTTCAAACTCTCTGCACTTTCGTTCTCTTGCTCTCCTTCCTTCTCCTTGCAAACCCTCGCACCGCCACACCGTGCACCACCAACTCGCACCACCAAGCTCCTCTCAAGTAAAGGAAACCCTCGCACCGCCAACTCTCCACCACGCCTCTGCTATTGTTCCGATGCTAGCTGGCACTTGCACCTTCATCCTCCGTCATGTTTGAAGCCCTTGCCTCTCTCAACATTCTCACCGCCATGTTTGTAGCTAGCTCACTTTACGTATGTGTTTGTTCTTCCTCTCGTAACTTTTTATCTACTTATATAAATGCATGTCGCCAGGGTTTCGTTCGAAAAATGTGTTGTTAAATGTGTTGGCTGAAAATTTTGTTGTTTGTTGTTGAATTTGTTGCGTTATTATTATATATTAACAAATGCAACATTATTTAGAGCTACAACCATAATAAACAAAAGAGAAGACATTATTGAGGTTATTTAGAGTTAGATTCAACTGTAAACTTTGGAGGGTCATAACTTTTTTCAAGGGACCTCGGATTTAGGTGATCTAGGAGGCTATTTTGGGTAATTTTTCGAGATCTACGACGTGGCAAAACGGAGGAGCCGGTTTGGGCAATATCGGAGCCCAAAAAGGGCCATTTTGGCCTCTAAATTGAGGTTTTTTTGTTACATACAAGTGATATAACCTTTTTAGGGCCTTTTTTACAAATTGAATCTTTAATATAGACTATCCTGAAAACCTTTTTCATATTCTAGGGTATGATGGTGTTATATAACCTCTTGATTAAAGTGGTAATACATGTTGCCTAACTTTGTATTATTTTGTATGTAGGGTAATACATGTTTTCAGTTATTGTTTATCTCTTTATCCTCTATTGTAATTATGGATGAGATAAGAGCTTTAGGTACCTCCAAAATTGAAGATCTTCGAGACAAAGGAACTTAGATGATGATGATGATGATGATGATGATGATGAAATTGAAGTTTTTAAGGGTTCAAGTGAAGAAGACGAGCAATGGATCTTATAGTCTAGAATAGATTGGTCAACATAGATCCAAGCCATGTATGTTTTCTTTTCCATATTTTTCTATTAATGAATCATGGCATACGTAATGGCTAACTGTATATTAATTGAAACATGGGTGTTGTAGTTTTTCGCCGATGACTATGCACGAGGCCAGCAATATAATGTTGATGAAATTGATGAAGTTAGAGATCAATGGGCCAAGCAAGAGCACTCATTCATTCGGTATTAGGTTTGTATTCTACATGCATTTTTAGGTTTGTATTTCGTCTACCAGCCTAGATCTGTGAACTCTTTACTTTGGGGTGTAGAGCTACCAAGTTGTGGTATGCCCACTAATTTTATTGCTAAGTATAGTTGGTGTATTGAGACATGCATACCAATTATAGATTGATTGAAATTATGGTGTGATTGCAGATTTGGTATGAATTGATGTTGTTTTACATTGCAGATTTGGTAATTGTTTTAACATACAACTGTGTATGTGGGCAGGAACAAAACTGCAAAAAAAAGTGGAGTTTTAATAACGGTTTTTAAGTAAAAACCGTTATTAAATATGAAGTTTACGCACATACTCGCGGGTTTTTGTGTATTTTTCATGACGGTTATGAACCGTTATTAAAGATTTAATAACGGGCGATTCAATAACGGTTGAAAACCGTTATTAAAACTATAAAATAACCGTTATTAAAACCCCTTTCTGTGGTAGTGGAGCGAAGGATTTCGCCTTTTGGAATAGAGACAATGGGTACGAGAAGAAAAGAAAAGCATATACTCTCTCGGGAAGCAGAAGACGGTGGTTCTTTTTTCCCTTTTTGTTGTTTCCACTTTTTAAGAGCATCGTTATGCAGAGAGAATGAAATAAAATGTAAAAGGGTAAAGACCGAAAGTAATCTTTAATCTTACAAGTGATGGTATTTTTATATATAAAAAATTATGTTTAAAATACTTTCTGTATGGAGACCGATTATATAAGTCGATCACTGAATTACGCGAATTTTTTCATCTCTCATCAATTTCCGTTATATATTTATATATGGAGAAGAAAGGGGAAGAATTGTTTTAATGTGTGGTGGGGATGAGGAAGTAGACGTCAGCGAAGATAAGATACTAGAAAATTATTAGAAAAACCTTTAATATATGTGATTTGTGTATTTATCAATATGACAACCTATAAGTTAATATGTATTATTTCATAGAGTTAATCAATAGGTGGTAACTTGTACACTTCTATTCCAGCTAATATTAGGTAGATAAATACACAAAGTATGTCACCCAAATTCTAGTTGAGTGCTTGGCTAAGGATAAAAGAGGGTATACAAGGCCTATTGATGACCACTTGTAAATTAGAACAATTGAAGTGCATGCTCCCAATTTTTTCCATTAATTATACTCAATAAGAGTCTTATATTTTTCATCCCACAAATCTTTATTCTTTGTACTTCTAATTTACTCTTATATTTTTTTAATAACTGTGCAGGTGGTCGAGGAAGTTATATCGTTTGTTTTATCTTATTATTTTAATATCATGATAATCTCATATCAACAATTTATTTTAATTTTATAAGTAGATCTCACCATTTTTACCTAATTACTTCAGTTACATTAATATACAAATAATTTATATTTACCAACACTTTATTGTATTATCACTTTGTATATTATTATCCTAGATTATATTCGGATCATATATTATTGAACCTAAATGCTAACTATATATGTCATCATTTAGTAGGTTCCATTTGGCTACCAAGTTTTTCAGCTATATGGCTCATTATTTTTTATTATGTATGTATGTATAGGTATATAATATATATATATATATAAAGAAGTCTTAAACTTATTTTTCGTATAAACTGCTTTTGAATTGATCAAAAGATAAGTACGTACCTACACCAAGGAAGAAGACAAACGAACAATTAAAATAATTGAATGGCTGTGGGGGCGAGGTGACATGGAGCTTGTCGATAGGAAAGGGGACCGGGGAAGCATACAGTATATATTAAAATTGAAGGTATTTATTATAATCATGGTATATTTGTAATATATGTATTTAATAAAAATATATAATAATAGTAAAGATATGAGTCGAATAATTTATGCAGCAAGAGTCGCTTTCAAGCCCTTTTGCGTCTGTCCCGTACACAGTTTCAGAGACGCACCAATCAAAACCAAAATACAAGCACACCCAAAAGTTCACCACGAGGGGCCTCTGATTGGACTACTCCCTTAGTCCCTTTCCCTTATAAGCAGACGAACGCACCGATTAAAACCAAAATACAAGCACACCCAAAAGTCTGGACTACTCCCTAGGTTCGTAAATAAGTTGAATCAGTTTGATATTTAGCTCAATTTGATTCGTTAAAAATTCGGTTCAATTTGTTCGTTTAATTAAACAAGCCTAAAAATGAGGTTCAGATTTGACTCGTTTATTAAACGAGTCAAGCCAAAACTCAAAAAAGCTCGGCTCGATTTATTTTTTAGCTTTAACTCGTGAGCTCAGCTTGACGCAACTCATTAAAAGTTCGGTTCGATTCGTTTGTTTAGTTAAATAAACCGAGTCCAAACATCATTTTAGGCTCGTTTAGTTAAACGAACCGAACCCAAGCCTAGGGATATTCGGCTTTGCTTGGCTCGTTTATAGCCCTACTACTCCCTTAATCCCTTTCCCTAACATCTACGGTAACCTCAAATTTAAAATCTCAATTTTATTATCTTATTATTTTTTCTTTCTTCTTTTCCACTTTTATTAATGTACCTCAAATTTAATTCAATACTTTACAATTACTAACCTCAAATTTACAACATCCCATTACTTTTATCAATTACATCATCAATCATTTATACTTTATATTATTTAACTTTTAATTTATATTAATTTATATATGATAATTAATAGTTTTTCTACTACAATAATTTTTTAATTAATATTTTAAAATAATATTTAATTTCAATTAATTTTAAAATAACCTATTATAGTTTTTCTACTACAATAATAATAATTAAAAAAATATTACAATGAAAATAAAAATACAAATACAATAACATTATGAAAATAATAATTAATACAACGTATGTAAGTATTAGAATATAAAAAATAAGACGAGCAAAAACTATTTATCATATTCAAATTGTCATATTTCTTCTACCAAGTCAGTTTTAAGTTTGTGGGCTGAAGTGCGATCGGTAAATAACTTGAGTAACTCTTTGAAGATATGAATCTATATTCATTATCAGACCATGATTAATCGTAGAAGGTGACCCATTATTATCATTGTAGTCAAAAAGATCTGGAGAAAAATCACCTAAATATGTACCTCTTACATCCTCAATAATCATGTTATGTAATATGATGCACACACATTATCTACTTCATTGTCACCATGTTCCAAACGCGTGATGGGCCGCGAACAATTGCAAAATGTCCTTGTAGCACTCTAAATGCACGCTCAACATCTTTTCTAGCATATTTCTCACGCTTTGCAAATAACTTTCTCTTTAAACCTTGAGGAAGCGGTATGGTTTTAACGAATATTGGCCAGTCTGGATATATATCATCTGCTAGATAATATCTAAGATGATATTCTGTGCCATTAACCATATAATGAGCCTCTGGTGCCTGTCCTTCATAAATGTCATTAAATACCCGTGAACGAGCGATAAAATTAAGATTATTATTTGATCTAGAACATCCAAAAAATGCATGTCATATATAAAGATCTTCATATGCCAGGGTTTCTAGCATGATTGTCGGGACACCATGGTCATCGCGACAAAACTGACCTTTCCATGCAACGGGACAATTTTTCCACTCCCAATGCATGTAATCAATACTTCCCATCATACTTAGAAAGCCACGTCTTTTACCCATTTCAAGTAAGCGTTGAACATCATCAGCATTAGGACTTCTTAAATATTGGGAAGAAAATAATTCATTCACAACCCGAATGAAATACCTTAGGCATTCAATAGTTGTTGATTCTCCAATACACACATATTTGTCTATGCAATCGGCTAGCATTCTGTATGCTAAAATTCGTATCGCTACAGTACATTTTTGTAATGGAGAAAGTCCATTTCTATCAATTGCATCAGGCCTCATTTGAAATATCAACAATAATTAGTAAAAGCTTCGACAACCATAAGGAATAAGGATCTTCTCATTCTAAATCTACGACGAAACTAAGTTGAGTTGTATGTTGGATTGTCGGAGAAATAATCATTATATAATCTTTGATGGCCTTCTTCACAATCTCGATCAATGTAGACTCGGTGTTTTCTTCTATTTTGGTTGAGTCTATCAATTTCAGCAATAGCATCTTCAGTAGTTGTATCCATTGCTTCAGCAAGTAATATATCATCAAAAGATGTATAGCCATCAGAAGATGTATCATATGACATTATTGTTTAAAAATAATTGGAATTATATGCAAGAGAACCCTATATTTATAGATATATGTAAGAGAATCCAACGGTACATTATCACATGAGCTTCGGTGGTACAATGAGGTGATAATACAATGAGGTAAAAATACAATAACTGGTATATGTAAGGGAATCCAACAGTACATTATCGCATAGGCTTCAGTGGTACGGTAAGGTGAAAATACAATGACTGATATATGTAAGGGAATCCAATAGTATATTATCACATGGGCAATTTTTTCCTTATAAATTCAGAACTTCATCCATCTTGAGTCATTCATATTTAATTTGTATGAAACAAAAAATTGATCAATGTCTTCATCTTCAATTTCTTCAAATGTCATTCTGTCTAGTATGCAACAATTCGTACCTTGTCATTGTTCCGATGGGGTTGTCAAGCTAAGAGTTTCGTGTAGTGAAAGTAACCCTGGTCGTTTATACTATAAGTGTTGGACGTGTAATTATTTTATATGGGCTCCACTAACACCTCCAATACCGCCTCCAAACCACATGACTCAACCCAGATTGCTCAATGTCAATGAAGATATCTTACAATTGATCAATAGTTTAAAGGACGATGTATTAAAACTCAAATAAGAAGTGAAAGAATTGAAGAAAATAACCGTTTGGGGATTTAGGTTTAGTATTATTGTAATTTTATTAATTGTGATCATTTTAACACAAATGTAATATGTGCAAATTTTTTTAATTGTCATCATTTCTTAATGGTGATTTAGGATAGTTCTTAGTTGTCAAGAGTTTTAAAAAAATAGAGTCGCTTTAATATACTAACAAAATTTAATATATAAGGTACTTCTATTCATAGATAAGGATAAATATTACAATATATAAAAATATTACAATAGAAGTACAAAAACATATGGTACACATCTACCAAACATTATATCAAAATAGTAGAGTTAAGAATTATTTATCATTATTCTCATTGCTGCATCACACAAGATCTGATGATTTACTTTCTTTTTTTTCAATCATATTTTATGTGTCACGATAAATTATAACCATGTCTAATTCTTTTTCCTTTAATTGCCTTCGTTCAGCCCTATAAATCTACCTATCTTCTGCTATTTTCTCTAATATCGCATTCCGTTGTCTAGTAATTTCCAACAGTCCGTCGATATTTGAACCTTTATCTTGTCTACTTTCTTTTGCCTTTTCCCTTGCTTTCCGCTTTGCTACTTTAAGCCTCATAGGTCGCTCTAACGGAAATTCCATCTCTGAAGTATCAGGGGTAGATGAATCATTGTATGCATCTAAAGTTGAAACTCTTGTACGCTTTGATGCAAAAGCTTGTCCAGTTGTACCCTCATTCATTACCATCCATTTTGGATGGTTCTTTACAAGTTTCCATACATGTTTTACTAAACGAGCTATTATACCTCATTATATATTCTTTGTGTGCGTCTCTAATTATATCTATTTCGCTAACACCATTTTGATTATGTTGACAAATATAACTATAACAACCAATAAATCTATTAACATTTTTATTAATGTAAGAATATCAATTAATTACTGTCTTTAGAGTTCTCTGTGGTCCTCCGTCACGATATTCTTCAAAGTATACTAGAACTTTTTTTTTTCCAAAAACCCTTACATCTTTGTCCGTTCCCCTAAACCAAATCCTCCAAAAAATGTATCCATCCACTGAAGAGAATTTCTTCTTCTTTATCCATCCATTTATTATAAGCTTAACTTCCAAACTATTTGGGAGATTCAACCCGAGCCTCATTTTCAAACTGATTTCGCGTGGAAAATTCTAAAAATTTAGAATTCTCAAGAGATGCGACTAACGAATAATTGAAATCATGTTATGGAAAATTTTGAATATTTGAAAAATTACAATCAAATGTAATAGTGGTTTTTAAAGGTTGAAATAATTGGAAATTGACATCATTTTGATAATATTGCATACTTGAAATTTTAAAATTTTGTGGATACTGCAAATTTTGGACATTTGGAGAATTTATATTCGGATAATTTTGTGAATTTTGGATATTTTAATTTGAAATTTCTTTTGAGTTTGAATTATTTGGATTATCCAAAAGATTCAAAAAATAAATTTAGTAGGATCCATTTTAAAAAATAAATATAAGTAGAGAAATTAATAAAACAAAATAAAATAGAGAAACTAATAAAATAAATATACGTACAAAAATTAATAAAATCAATATAACTAGAAAAATTAACCAAATAAATATAACTTGATAAATATTGAAGACAAATGAATAAAATAAATATAAGTAGAGAAATAATGGAAAAAATTATAACTAGAGAAATTTAAAAAATAATTATAAGTAGAGAAATTAATAACTAATAAAATAAATATGACAAGAGAAATTTATAAAAAATAAATAACTAGATAAATGAATAAGATTAATTATGTAGTGAAATGAATACGATAAAGAGAGGTAGAATAGATAATATGAAAATATGGGCAAAAAATAATATATTTATAGCCAATTTTTTTTTACCATTATTATTAATGGTCATAATTTTTTTTAATATATTAAATAAATTTGATTCTAACGATAATATTTAAGTTAAAAATGTACCAAAAATTATCAAAAATAAGTTATATCGGTACACGAATAGCAGCAGTAGCCGCCACTCCTTGGCGCGTGAGCCACACGCGCTCGGGCAGCAGCAACTAGTGTTGTTGCACGCATACTGATGAGGCTTTTTGGACAATGGCTATATATTTTTCAGACTTTGGAGTACCTCAAGTTTTTTAGGTTACCCAATTTTTGAGGTAATTTTTTTTTCTACATCCACAACCTCATATTTGAGGTTCCCAAATTTGAGTTTGGGATCTAATTTTTTTGTCCATTGCAAATGCTCTAAGCAGACAAGGAAGTCTGAACTACTCCCTTAGACAGACTACTCCCTTAGTCCCTTTCCCTTATAAACCGACGAATGTAGTATGTGCAGTCTGGACTACCCCCTTAGTCCCTTTCCCTTATAAACCGACGAATGTAGTATGTGTAGTCTGGACTACCCCCTTAGTCCCTTTCCCTTATAAGCAGACGAATGCATTAGGAGGAAGTCCCACAAAAAGGACTGTCCTTTACAAACATTTCGTTTGATCAGCATGCAAACAGAAGCTCCATTGTCTTTTTATCTCGGTGATTATATGCCTCGTGTCGTGCTTATAGCTACCAATTGAGTCGGGTTCGGATCGGGCAAGTTGAGTTATACCGGATCAGGTCATTTTCGGGTCTGGTTATTTGCGGGTCATTTTCTTTGGTAGTTGATTGTGGGTTGGGTCGGAACATTTTGAGTTCAGATCATTTTTTGTCACCTTACTGTTCGGATCAGTTCGAGTTTGGGTCGTTGTGGATCCAGATTATATCGGATTAATTTACTGGGTCAGGTTGGGTTTAGGTTGAGATAATTCCTGTTCGAGTCAGATCGGGTTGAGTTATTTTGGTTTATCTTGTTAGGTCAGATCGGGTCTATAGATATAAGCGGGATGAATTTTACCCAAAACAAATTAGGTTTTATCCATCAGATACTTAAACGGATATGGATAAATGGATATGGAGGATGGAAAAAAATACCCATTGGATACGGGTATAAGATATCTTTATTAGTACCCATACCTATGCGCATATCCATATTCATACCCGTTTACCTAATATATAATTATTCTTTTATTCTTAATTTTAAAATAAATATAGTATAAATTAAGTTTAAATTTGTCATTTGATTTAACTTTAATTGATTTTATCCATTGGATTATGGATTTATCTGCTGGTAATATTCGTTAATGGGTAATCGAATTATTCATTGGGTAACAGATATCCAACAGATACGAATATGGATATGTAAGTATATATCCGTTCGGGTATAAATTTAGGTATTGGTACGGATACGGGTTATGTTCTAGTTAATTTATCTAGTCAAGTTTGGGTTAACTTAACTAATCAGATCTTTTTAGGCTTTTATAGGTCTGGTTGGGTTCGAGTCGAGGTAATCCCGGATTGAATCACTTTAGATTTGGGTTAAATTGGACATTGAATACTAAAATTATTCTAAATCATTAATCTCGTAAATAAGCATTAAATTCAATTTTATGTAAGCATGTGACTAATATTGTATTATTAATTTCTATTTATTTATTTATTTACAACTTTATAATGTTGTGTTTTGAGGCAAAAAATTATAATATAATTGATAAATAAGTAATTTTTCAATAAAAGTTAGAAAAATAAATAAAATTTAAATAATTATATATTTTTAAAATTTTTAAATAAATAATAAGATATGTGTATTTTTTAATTATCAAAATTAATTAATATCAAATTTGATTTTGTTAAGTAGGATCGGATTAGGTTGATAGTGGATCAAGTTGGTGATTAGTTAGGTTGATATCATATTACAAATTGAGATCGGATCGAGTCACTTATATATAGATCAGCATTGGATCAAATTAATTTTAAATTAAATTTAAATTAAATCAAATTAATAAATTTATTAGATTATATTAAGTCGAATTTTGATCCACTTTTGACAACCGGTGGTCGTGCTAGACACTAGCAAACGTTTTAGCATAAAACAAGGATTTGTGCAGAGAGCCGCGCAGCGCTACAGTGCTTACACGAACACACACACACACATATATATTCTGAGTTCAGCGGCAATAAATTAACAATCTAATACGAATTCCGACAAGGGATGATTCAATTTAGCCACCTGGGTTTCCACGAAGAGACAGGATACTAAAATATCCAATTTAGCTACCAACTCCTGGAAGATGAGTTAGCACTCGAATTACATACCTCCCTTCAAGTTTCAGCGCACAACCTCGCATCAAATACCAAAAAACTCGCGACAAACTATTTTCGACTGACTGACTTAGGGGCAAACCTTCAAATTACATAGAAAGAAAAAAAAAAAAAAAACTGTCATCTTGTCGTTCGGACAGTGACACGACAGAAGGAGTTGCTTGTCAAGCGCATGCAAGGGCTGAAACTCAAATGATCGAGCACTCAGCTGCAGTTGCTTCTTCATGTCACCGTCGGGAATTTACTACGCCCATGTGAATACCCTCGTTTCCTCTGATGTTATAGTAATACACAAACATATGCGGTACGTGCCACCAAAAAAAAATATCCTCCCTTTGATATCTTCCGTCCAATCACTTTCAGACGCCCCAATAGCGTGTTTGATTGATTCAATTTTCCTTTCGTTCCTATCCTTTTCCCTTTGCTCCTTCTTAAATCGATGACAAAAGAACGTGAAAGAGATGCCATGCATCAATAATATCTACGGATTGTTCTCTTAAGATTGAAGCCTTATCCTCTACGGATAGTTTAACAATAATCATACTCCTGCTCGGTTATCCCCTACTGGACCTTTCATTAAAACCTGGCTCTCCTTATTCCGCTCCCATGTTTATGTTTCCACACCGGCCGATCGAGCTTCAAAGGTAACGCAATTTGCAATGCTGTCTGCCGCCGGCCAATAATTAAGGGTGAGACTGCCTGTATCCGGACTTCAAGATCCTGTCTAGAGATGTCTTATTGACCCCATTTCTAATTTAATATCAATAAGACATCTCTAGACATACAATTTCACAAAGGACATGGAAACTTTGAAGGGGGGGGGGGGTAAAATAAAGGAAGAGACATATATATATATATATAGTATCATATACACACTATTAGATAAAATACAAATATAAGACTAATTTTCAGCTGTTAGATCTACACTCACCCTTGATCTACATTTATCCCTCTCTGTCCCAACCCTCTTTGGCACCCTCCCTCTCTCCAGTGTGCTCGACTGCTCGCAGAGTCGTAGTACTTCGTTTCCATCTCCATCTCGATCGCCTCCTCTACATCTCTCTATTTTTATCGAAATCTTTCCTTGGTTCTCTCTCCATTGCCCTTCTCCACCTACATCTCTCCATTTCCGTCAAAGTTTCTCCTTGTTTCGATCTCCGTCATCATGCCATTTTGTTCGTTGACGCTGCCTTTCTGCATCTTCATTTTTCTGTCTCCCTCTCTCCTCGAAGTTGCCCCTCCCCGTCAATATATCTACCTCTGCATCTTTCCATTGCCATCGAAGTAGCTTGCCACTCGCAATTCATCTCTACATCGCCGTGTATCTATTCGTCAAAGGTGTGTGTGTTTATTTTCAAATATATTACTGATTTAGTAAGTAAAATGTCTAGACACTCAGATTTGATTGTGTTTATTTTGTATCTCATCACTCTGTATATGAATGTGTTGATTGTTGTCCATTTGTTTATTTTCAATTTTATTTTTGTACTGATTGTTCTAGCGATATGTAGGGAAAATTAGATGGAATTGTCTTGGATTTTGGTTTTGTTATCTGCATCATTATAGTTAGCTGTATATTTTATGTAATATGTGCTAATATGCTGCTAGTATTGGCGAGTGATGTCTAAATATTGGTTTTGTTCTTCAATATTCAACCATCACCTGCAACATTCGAGCATCACCTAAAAATTTTGATTTATGTTGTTTGCCGAGTGATGTCTATTATGTGTTGATTGATTTATGTTGCTATTCGACATTTAACCATGACATGTAACAATGAAGCATGACCTATAACATTTGATTTTTGTTGTTTGCTAAGTGATTGTTGTGTTACAAAGCATCATTTGGAAAAAAATTCAAGAATAAGCACTAGTGTATGGATAAGATTCAAGAATGTCTAAATATTAGTGTGCGTGTAACACCACAAAATTTACTATTTTTTTAAACGAAAGTAATTAAATTAACACTACAAAATAATTGACTTTTGCCAACAGAAACTTAGTCACAGATATTTTTTCTGTTGGTAAAAGCAACTAATACCAACAGATAATTTTCTGTGGGCAATAATATAGTTTTTTCAACAGAAATTTTTTATCTGTTGGTATTAATATGTTATGCCAACAGATCTTTTACCATCACTTATATTTGTGGTTATTAGTAGCATTATACCAACAGAACTAATACTCACTTTCACATCTGTTGGTATTAGTGTTTATGAAATTCAACAATAATATTTGTTTTTATATAATTTTAATAACGATTAATTCTATTCTTTTTAATATAATAATAATAATATTATTATTATTATTATTATAATAATTAAGTCATTAGTCATTTTTAGAAATAATAGTTTACATATATTATTATTAATTATTATTTTATTTCTAATTTTTTATATTAATATTGTTCATAATGGTGTTTTTTAACAATTATAATGAAATAATATATATTATATCTACTACCACTTACTATTAAGTTAATTTATTATTAAATAATACCAATTATCATTCAAATCTGTATTATCTTAACAATAATAAATATTATCAATAATCGTTCACATTATTAATAATATATTAGTAATTATTAGATACTATTATTAATTTATTTAAAATAATGATTCATATTATTCTTATTAATATAATTCTTTATTAATTATTACTAAGAATAATTATTTTAGGACATTATTATTATTATTATAAAAAATATTATTACTTATTGTTGGAAATTATGATTAATATTTATATTATTCATATTTTTATTTATTTCGCATTATTAATTATTTTTAATAATAAGTATTATTGTATTATAAATTATGATTAATATTATCTTAATAATACATTATAAAATATTAATTTTATATTAAATATTTTTAAATAATACTAATTATTATTTAAATTTATTATTTAATAATATTATTTAGATAATTAATATTATTATTATTATAAGTAGTAAAATTAATTACATTATTTGTAAGAAAAAAATTATTTTATTAATTCTTTCGAAAATGTTTCCGAAATTCTTTATATAGCTATTTTATTAATTTTAAATTTTCGGATCCTTTTGAAATAAATTTTAGATAAAATTCTTCTAATAATAATTTTTGATATTTAGTATTTTATTTAATACTTCTATTTGAAAAAAAAAACCCATCGATCGGTGCCCCGAGGCCCCCGACTGCCCCCTCTTCTTTTCCTTTTCTCTCTTCTCTCCTTTCTCTCCCTTCTCTACTCTGTCCCTTCCCGACCCCCTGCTCCCGTCCTGAGCCAACCGCAGGCCAAACCCCAGCCTGCCTCCTTCTCCCCAGCTTCTCCCTACTCCAACTGCCCCGCCAGTCGACCGCCACGGGAGACGCCGCAACAGTAGCCGAAGCTGCCGCAACAGTAGCAGCAACCAGCAGCAGCGCCGCCGCACCAATAGGAGTAGCGAGCAGTAGCGCAGGTCACACCGCCACCGCCCGGTCAACTCCGACGTCTCCCGACCACCGACGAGCAACTCCCGACCTCCGGCAAAGCTTCTCCGGCCTTCCCTTGCTCCGATTTGTTGATTTTTCGTTTGGTATAAATTTATCAAAAAACCCTAATATTGATTTGATTAATTGAGTATGATTTAGCTTGTGATAAGCTAAATTAATTGTTTGGTTATGTATATATGTGTTGTGAGATCGATTTGGATAAGTTAATTGTATGGTTTATGTTGAAATTCTGGAAAATTGAATTCTTGGTCGGGTTATGCCCGAATTTTTTGGATTCACCCGATTTGGCGATTTTGGATAAATTGGTTATATAATATGTTTTTAAATGTACTTAATTTCATATCGAAAGTGTTGATTTGGGAAAATTGTGCGTAATTGATCGGAATTGGATTTTTAGGTCAAAACTCATGCGGGACTAAATTAGATTGTGTAATCGGGTCGTTTAATTCAATTGACTATATAATTTATATTAGAATATATTTAATTACATTTTCGAACCATCAATTTATATATTTTAGCAAGAACTGATTGGATTTGTGTTCCGGATTCAAAAACCCTAATTATGTTAAATTGGGTATTTCTTTTATTGGTTTTGGGCAATTGATTATACGATATGTTATAAAATATGTCTCATTGCATTTCTAAACATTTAATTTAAATAAATTAATAGAATTCAACCGAATTGTATTTTCGGGCCTAAAACCCTAGATTTTAAGTGAAACTATTAAATTGATCATTTGTATAATTGTTTTTCTAAAATTGAATTTATAAAAATAGTTGAAATGATCCTAATTGCATTCTAATACCTTTAATTTATAGTTTTAAAACTATCGATTTAAGGTAATAGAAATAGTTGAAATGATCAAAGTATTGGTGTTGTTTACGGAGACTTGAGTAATTCACCACTCTTTGTCTATAAGAGCACATTTCGTGGAAAGTTGGATAACCATCACGATGAGGCAGCCATATTTGGCATATTTTCTTTGATATTTTGGACCCTAACATTAATCCCTCTGATCAAGTATGTCTTCATCGTTTTAAGTGTTGATGATAACGGTGAAGGTTAATATTAAGTTGCCCTTTGTTGTGTTTGTGCCATGTTGTAGCTTTGTCCTTAAGGTTTGATCAATGTTTCTCCCTTTTTAGGTGGACCATTTGCGCTCAATTATCTGCTTTGCCGTCATGCAATGTTCAGTATGCTACCAAATTAACAAGCAACAGACGAAGAACTCTCTACCTATAGATACGGTTATTCAACACCAACTCCGGCCAATTCTTCATTGAAGAGATTTCTGGATAAGCACAAGAATATGCAAACTACTCTACTACTTTTGGTTTTGTTTGGTAATAGCATGGTCAATGGAGATGGTGTCCTAACCCCTGCAATTCAGGTGTCTTTTTATGTTTGTCATTTTCAACATGCACATATTTCCTTTCATGCTCTAGTTCTATTATATCTTACTTGTTTGGCTTTCTTGATGATTTTTATGCAGAATCATATAACTCTATCTTGTATTTCATATAACTCTATCTTGTATTTTATACGGTCTGAAATTTTTGAATGCGTCAGCATAGTTGAAGGGAAATAAGAAGATATCCAAGAATTTATAAGAGTTTCTGAAGATTTTAAGAAGGAATGGAGTGAGAAGAATAGTAGCGATAAGCCTTCATGCAAATAAGATATCAATGAATCCTTAATTGGTATAAGTGCTCTGAGTGAAGTTACCATTCAAGTCCTATATCAATCCAAAAATAAAGGAGTGGAAAGAGGACCAAAGGAGAGAAAGAAAAGGCCATTGAGCAACAAAAGAAGATGATAATAAAGTGTAAGGTATGTGAAGAGTATGGAAGCCATGATAGTCAAAATTGTCCCATAAAATAAACTTAAAATCAAAGGTAAAACAAATCATTTTACTTCTTTATCTGAAGCTACAATATTTTTTTAATTCCTTATTTCAGATTCTAATGTCAGTTTTTTATATTTCAATGATAGATTTTGGAATGAAAGACAGGAATTGGATGTAATTTTTTTTTTAACTTCATGAAGGTATTGGTCCTTGATGCTTTTTCTATAGTTTAGATGATAGTGGAAAATTAATTTTGAAGTTTTATAAGGTATAATTCAATTAGTTGTCAGATTTTGAATCATGGAGAATTTTTTCCCTTGTTATATTGTATAATTAAACGAATGTATATTTCATCAGTGTGCCTTTTTTGTTGGAACATGCATGCCTTTGGATGAAAATTAGATGTTTTTGGGTTTATAGGGTTTTAGGTTTAGGATTTAGATTTTGTAGGGTGTAGGGTTTAGAGTTTAGAGTTTAGAGGGTTTATGTTGTAGGGTTTAGGGTTTATAGTGTTTAGGGTATATGGTTTAGGGCTTAGTGTTAAGGGTTTAGGGTTTAGAGGGTTTAGGGTTTATGATTTAAGATTTAGTGTTTAGGTTTTAGGCATTTTAGGGTTTTAGGTTTATGGTTTTGAGGGTTTAGGGGGTTTAGTGTTTAGAGGGTTTAGATGGTTTAAGGAGTTTAGGGTTTTGAGGGTTTAGGGGTTAGAGGGTTTTGAGGGTTCAGGGGTTAGAGGGTTTTGGGTTTATGGTCTATGGTTTATGGTTTAGGGTTTATAGGGTTTATGTTTTAGGGTTTTGGGTTTAGATGATTTAGGGTTTATACTATTTAGGTTTTAGAAGGTTTAGGGTTTAGAGGGTTTAGGGTTTATATGGTTTAAGGTTTAGAGGGTTTGGGGTTTAGTGGGTTTAGGGGTTAGAGGGTTTAGTGTTTATGGCGTATATGGTTTAGGGTTTATAGGGTTTAGGGTTTAGTGTTTAGATGTTTTAGGGATTAGGGTTTGGGGATTATGGTTTAGAGGGTTTAGTGTTTATGGTTTATGGTTTAGCTTTTTAGGGTTTCACGGGTTTAGGGTTTAATGTTTAGATGTTTAACTAGTTTAGGGTTTAAAGGTTCGGATATCTGGTTTGGGTTGGTTTTTTAGTTAGGTATTAATTAAATCTTAATTTTTGATTAAATTTTAATCTAATGGATGAAATTGGTTCCTATGTTTGTATTTTAAGAAGTAATGAACCTTATCAATGACATTCATGATATAAGAAGCATCAAGTAAAATATACTTGTTTTAAAAAATTTTGATCAATTTTAAATCTTGTTGTATCCCAATATCCTTAAGCTCCATGTGTGCTTGATAATTATCATTTGAATTCTTATCAATACCTAAAAAATTTCCTAAAAAATTATTGCATCTGTTTTTCTCTATGTGCATTACGTCCAAATTATGACAAATGAGGTGATGTTGCCATTATATAAGACAAAAAAATACTTCTTTTATTTTAATTATGTTGCACAAGGCCATCATGAAAAAGAAAAGACTTCTTCTCCTCCTCTTCGCCATAATCTATGTCCTCCTTAACCTCAAAGACTAGTGGATTCCTGGCATTAGGTTGAATGGATCTTATAGGTTGATCTAATGACTTGCCATAAACATGATTAATGTCATTTATTTACCTATGAATAACAACTCCTAAAGGTGTAGTTGGAGCCCTATCAACCTCTATTACTCCATCAAATCATGAAGGTTGAAACCGAAATAAGAGATCATCTAGTAACCATCAACGATGCCTTATATAACAAAACTTTTTATCGAATCTTAGCCGTCTTGAATAAGTAGCACTCACACAACAAGGGAAAGTAAGTGCACCCTTTGTAATCCACCTATATAAGTTTGCATAAGCTGAAAAATCATTTATAATCCATATAATAGTAGCTCGCTATTGGAAGTTTTGGTTAGAAGCTACATTAAATGCATTGACACCCTCCCACAACTTCCTTAACTCATGTATTAGAGGTTGAAAATACACATCAATGTGATTACCTGGATCCTTTTGCCCCGATATAATCAATGAAGAAATAAACGATGATTGTTTCATACACATCTATGGCAAGAGATTATAAGAAACTAGCATAACTGAAAAAGTGCTATGATTGGTGATCAATGTCCAAAATAGATTAAAACCATCAGTAGCAAGTCCAAGATAAATATTGCAAGGATAAAGAACAAAATTGGGATAGCGAGCATCAATATATTTTCACACTAAACCATCCGAATGTCTTAATTTCCCATTTTTTACACGATCTCTATTGTGTCATCTCATATTCGCGAACATGTATATTCTTTTTAGTCTTGAAATCAATGGGAATTACCATAGACCTTTCTTTGGTTTTTTCCTTTTATTAGAATCTTGTTCACCCTCATCACTACAATCCACTTTAATTAGATTCTCCCAACGTGAAGTGTTTCACACCAAAAAAATTATCTAACATTGTCCTATCATTTATTCTGTCATCCCAATAATACATCCAATCATTTGGACATTCATCAATCTTTTTATATCCAAGACCCAATTCATTTATCAACTTTTTTATTTCATATTAAGATGATGGAAATGAAGACAACATAGGAGATGCATTGGTCATCAGTTCAAGCAGCATAGTAAAAGAATTCGAAGACCAACCACTCATGCTTTTCAAATGAAGCAGATGCAAAATGAATGATAGTTTTAAATAATTATTAAACCCAGGATATAATTGTAATACCCCAAATTGAGAAGAATGCTATAAGGATTGATATGACTACTTATATTAATATGGTATACCATCTTTTTTATGTTTCTGTCCTAAAGAACTCTAGAGTTAAGCATCCTATCTGTGGAGTAATTTTTAGGATGGGTGACCCTCCTAGGAATTTTCAAAAATTTTCTAAAAATTTCTCTAGAAGCACGTGAGTAAGGACAAAGCGTGCTGAAAGGACTAGTGTTGATCTGTGGGACCATTTGATAAATTTGGAAGCACTCCAAAGTAGCCCCAGTGTGGTTGTATTGGCTTAGGGTGTTACAAATGGTATCGGAGCAAAGTTGTGACTGTAAACTGAACTTAGGTAAGCCAGTCAGACACCTAGCGGGACGATTATTAGGATAAACTATAATAAGATAATTAGTGATTGAGGTGCAACGAGGACGTTACATTCTTTAATTGGGGGTGAATGTAATACCTCAAATTGAGCGAGGTGTTATAAGGATTAATATGATTACTTATATCAATACGGTATAACATCATTTTAGTGATTCCATCCTAAAGAACTCTACTGTTAAGCGTGCTAGCTGTAGAGCAATTTTTAGAATGGGTGAGCCTCCTAGAAAGTTTTAAAATGTTTCTATAAATTTCTCGAGAAGTGCATGAATGAGGACAAAGTGTGATGAAATGATTCATATTGATCTGTGGGGCCAACCAATTAATTCAAAAGCACTCCAAGGTAGCCCCAGCACAATCGTATCGACTCAGGGTGTTACAGCAACAATCACCGAATCCTCCCTAATTCTCATTCCTTTCCTCCCATTACTATGTAATATGAATTTACTAATGGAAAATAGATAACGATTATTACAAAACAAAAGTTGATAAAAGTGCAGACTTTTGGTTAAAAGTTTTGATAATGGTTGTAGGCAATAACTGTTATCAAAAGCTGAACATTAAAGATATTAGATAATGATTTTTTTTAAATTGTCATTAAAAAGGCCCCAAGAAAGACTCTTTGACAATAGTTTTTTTTAGAACTGCCATTAGAACCCATATAGTGCCACTACCATCATTTTACTCTCATATACATAGCCAGCAATCAACCCATCGTATAGTAAAAATATCCACAACCATGATTTAGCCCTTCTTCTAGGCCCTTCTTCTCTCACAATCTCCCATCGTTTTCTCTTAATTCCATATCGTCATACCTTCAAGATTACTCAATTGAAGGCATATCTTTGAATACTCTTAGATATGCACTTTACTCCTCTCCCATCAATTTCCTTTCCTTATTTTAATATCTTCTAGACTCCCCTTCTCTCACATCATCCATCATTCATCTACCTACACTTTTCGTTAGCTTGTCCTCTTTTATGTTTGCTTGGACCCCTATTTCCTATTAATTAACCTTGGTTCTTTCCAACAAAGGCTTGGGTTTGAGTAAATAAGTTGTTTGTTGAGGTGTAGGTCTTTGATTGGGGACCCATGAATGTCTTCGATTTGACGGGTCATTTGAGGTGCTCATGGAGGTTTTTGTTTGGCATTATTAATTTCAATTACGTTTTGATCCATTTCGTTATTGATGTTATTGCGTTCCTAGCTCTTGATTTCTTTTACATATCTATTTAATTCATTCCTAGATCTACTATGGAGTGTATAGTATATAGTTTGGTAGAGAACTCTGATAGTTTAACTCCCTCACACTTTTAAATTTCATTCCTATATCTTTGATTTGGATTGTTTATGGTCTTTTGATTGTTGTGTTGGTTGCGGATAGGGTTATAAATGAGTTAAGATACTTGCGGGCTAACTCAAACTTGCCTCATGGAAAGCTAATTTGTCTAGTTAAATGATTCGTTTCAAAGCCTTAGATTTATCCGAACACTAAAAAATTTGGGCTAACTCATCTATAGTACTAAGCTCGCACTCTTATTTCATTTAAACACTTTCCTTGCGAGTTTGGCTCGACTCAATTAATTAGAAATTCATTCACTTGATTAAATAAGACGAGTCCAATCCTTCATTTTAGGCTTGTTTATTCAACAAGTCAAGCTTGAATCTAAGGGTGCTTGGCTCAGCTCATTTACGTTATTAATTGCCGGTTTGTATAATAATTTTTACTAGAGCTGTCATTAAAATTCCTCATTTTTATACTGTTGATAACAATTTTCTGCCAAAATCACTATCAAAAGCTACAATTGATAATGTTTTATAAAAAGAACCGTCAATAAAAGTCAATTGTAAGCATATTTTGCTGTGATTTGATGTCGTTACGAAAGAAATGATTTCGAAACAGTTATTAAGTTATTGCTCTTTTAATCATTATCAGAACTATTTTCTGTAGTAGTGTCCACAATAACCACTACTCCATCCTCACTACCATCTGTAACACCCTATCAATGAACGAGATGAGAAATCACACTATGAGTGGGCAACGACACTAAATCTAGCAATCCTACATTTGTATGCCAAGATTGATCGATCACGTCAGCCACCGCTGCCGAGTGCCGACACAGGTTAAAAATGAGAATTCAGAAAAGTGAGAGCACTAAAAACCAAGATTGGAAAGAAGTTTCGCCAAAAGAAATACTATCCGGTTACAGGAACAAGACTCTTCAGAAGCTGTGTGTGACTCCTTTCGGTTAATTTACTCTACGGATGCTATATTCTCACACCAATCATCTAAGCCCAAATATAAATACCCATATTCCCGATTCGATACCCCGAATGTCTTGCATCTTTCCAAGCTAGTAATTATCGTTGAATTATTAATTTGATACATTCAACGGTTTTTTTTTTTAGAGTTTATATGGATTATAAATTTGATACGTACACCTATAATCTTTTATTGCAATTGTCCATGCATGGTCGTGTTTGTTTTCTACGTTCCTAAAAGAAAAAGAAATCGATCAGCTCACAGTCCTCTCACGCTAAAGCACACGCTCACACGCATGGCAAAAGTCGGCCGCAAGAAGTAACAACTCCCTGTTAATTGCTACCTCCCAGCAACTTGGCTAAAAAATTAGGTCAATATTAACGGCTGTCTCTCTTCGCCTTATCATCACCCTAAAATCGTCACGCCACGCAGGGTGGAAGAAGGGAGCGGCAACAGAGGCGGTGGTTTAGAAGAGAAACAAACCCCTCGTTGAGCGACAAAAAGTACTATCCATTCTACAACTACGACGAAAAAGCGGCGGACCTTAAAACACTTTCAGCCATGTTAGACAATAATATTGCATAAATTATATAATTAATAAATTATTAATATAAATTTATGTATAATTAAATTAAAATTTTTATGAAATTATAATACATAAAATAATAGATTTTATGTGGAATTAACATTATAAAATACTATATATATATATATACCTCCTACTATTGACGGAATTAATGATTTTAAATTCGAGATTTGGGATCTCGGAGGTAAAATTTTGTTGTTCTAGACTTTTTTTGCTCAAACTCGATGTTGAAAGAAGTTGTTTTTTCCCTTTTCTCAGTGGCATCAATCGCCATATATATACATAGTTTACAACATAAATTAAGACTAGTCATTAGGAACTAATTACCTACAAAACAGGAACTAAATATTGACTATCCAAATATACAAGATACAAAATATATTGTCATATATTCTAACAAATGTTATGTGCTACTGATGAGGAATGGGATTGACGGTCCTTCTTATATTTCTTCTTATTCTTTGAATTCTTACATAAATCACTAAGAAAGGGTGAAGAAATTGCATCTTCCTTATTCCCTAATGGATATATGTGTGTATATATTCTAGAGGGACTTAGTTTTTGCAGAAAGAGAAAGAGAGAGAGAATAGAAAAATCAACACATGCCTACTATTCACACACAAGTGAAGTTGGTTATGGTAACCAACTTGCATTTTCCCTCTCACTTTCAAATCAAATTTATGAAATAATTTAATAATTGCTTTAATTAAATTATTTCCTTTATTTTCTTCTTTATATGACACACATATACTTATATCCATAGTAACTTAATTTTAATTCTACCATCAAGAATTAGATATAAAGATATAGGGTTGGGCTTGATTACTAATATATTACCATGTAATCTAAACTTTATCGTCAAACTTAATATCTAATTTAATATGGATCACATCAAGGATTAACATATATATATATAATGTAAAATGCTTTACTTATCAAATAATAACAATAATTTTATAAAGCAAAAAATATATATTAACAAGTCGCCCATGCCATGAGAGTATGTCATAATTTATTATAAAATAATTCAAACAAATTAATATAAAAAAACCATTAAAGAATATTTTCAGAAATGTCAAAACACACCATTTCATTTCATTTTCAGCATATCATATTCCCCGCAAACAGAGACTAGGAAATAGGGAACGCCATTAAAATATGATTTGGTGGGAATGTATGTCATCATAGGTAGACGTCATTAAGCTTAATCAGTGGCATCTCATCTACTTGAAGTAAAGTGTGCTAGTGGGCGACCCGAGGGGGGAGGGTTGAGGCCGGGGCCAATTTATACCATCAACGTTGCACTCTTTTCTCCCTGCCTATGTCACTCTTCTATCTGTGGCTGAGGCTATAAGTTCAAGCTATATAAGATGCTCTAGGAGTAGTTTAATCAACTCTAGCTAGCAGGCAAGGACTTTCCATCATATATTATTTGAGCAGCTACCTTTGATTTTACCTATTCATGAGGACGATTCATCGGTACCATTCACATCAACGTTTAGATTAAGGGGAGGAGGGGAGGGGGCAACAATTCCACAACGAATCCAAGTTCACTCTGAACTTTGTATCCAGTGTTATCCTAAGAACTAATTCATCAGGGTTTGAATGTTAACAACGAACAGACATGAGGTAAAGTGGAAAGAGTCAGCCCCTTCTCTCACTTGCTGAATTAAAAGAAAGGCGTCTGATAAAAAGAAAGACCGAAAATCCTGCACCATGGAAATAGAAATCTAGAAACGACGCCCCATAAATGCACGCTCTCTACCTCTCCGCAACTAGACTAAGCATTTGTTTGGGACTATTTGCCAAACATAATTATATATCCAAAATGATTGCTTGCTTTAAATGTAATTTAGGCTAATTTTTTATTAAAAATAAATAAGTATTTTTAATAAGTAGCTCCCAATATGCGGCTGCTCAACCGCAATTTCTATCTTATAACCACGTACACAATGAGCATTGTGTAATTGACGTCACCTCATCATTTTATTTTATTTTTTCTTTATAGATTTTAAACTAGTTTATTTCTGTTGGAAGAATATAATTCAGAATATATATATATTTATCTTTACTCTATTATACCCTTCTACCCTCGTGCATGGTGAGTAGAGCCGGCAAAAGTTGACCCGACCCGAAAAATCCGACGAATACAGACTCGATCCGTCCGAAATCCGATCCAATTTTATCCGAGTAATTAAAAGCCCGAAACCTATCCGACCCGATCCGATACATATCCGATATCCGATATAATCCAAGAAATCATAAACCCGAAATAGACCCGACCCGCTATTCACCCGAAATCCGATATAACCCGAAAAACTATAAATCCGAAATGACCCGACTCGATCCATTATTTATCCGAAATCTGATATTATCTGAAAAATTATAAACCTATAACGATTCAACTTGGTACTACCCAAAAATTAACATTAACCCATAACTCAAAATTTTTAAAACTTCATAAAATATGAAATAATATAGATGTGCAACTAATCCATACTAGCACTTACATCAAAATCTAGAAACAATATACTTTCATAAAATTTATATCACTTATGTATATACAAATACAATATCCATTGATACCAATAGAAATAAAAGTAGAGAGAAAAAAAAGAAAAATACTACTATGTCATTTAAATATTAGTTTACTTCCACTATTCCATCTAGTATCATAAGATAATAACAGTGCATCCTTGAATACTATATGTTAGTATCTATACGGTCATACCTTACAATATAGCACCTACAACATTATAGGAAAGTAGGAAAAATCTAGATCGAGAATGTTAGTTATTCATTATAAAAATTGAATATTAATATTTTTTATTACATAAACAGTGTTAAATAATAATAAGTCAATATTAGTCGGTCTTTTGTCAATAATAGTCATTATTACTTACTTTATCTAATTTTTATCTTATTTAGCTTGATATGATCTAATCAAAATATATAATAAAAAAACTAATATGTTGTTATTATTATTTTTGCCATAATTGATATTCATTGATTACTATTATTATTGTTATCATTATTTTTGTATTATTATTATTATTATATTTATTAAAATTATATTGATATGATGTGATCAATCTCTTTTAAAAATAATATGAGAAGTACAACCTTAAAAGTCTTCATTTGTTATCAATTATCAATGACTATTATAAGTTAATATCATGTAAGGAGCGTATAAGATATAAATATAATATAAACTTAAAATAATGCTAGAACTCAATATGACCAAGCTAATAATGGAGTTGAATTATAAGTTATACCTTAACATAAAAAGAAAAGTGATACGATTTGAAAACTTTTAAATTTGAAACGTCAGATACATCTCCAAAGATAAAATAATGACAAAAAATTCTAAGGCCCCAAAACAATTAATATAATAATTCACTTTTAATTGAATAAGATAAATTAAAATAAATGATCTCAAAATAATTATTAGCTTTTAATAATATCTTAGAATAAAAAGAAAGAAAGAAAATGACACAAGCATGGCTCAAATATGAAAGACCTAAATCCAATCTAAATTCGACCTGAAAATATAATAATTCAAATTCAACCAAGCCCGATCCGAACCCGAACCGAAATTAGAACAACCCAAATTTACCCGAATCCGAGTCCATCCGATCTCAACCAGACCCGACCCGAGAGCTTAGAATGACCCGAGATTATCCGATATTTAGTTGATCCAAATCAAACCCGATCCAGCCCGACCCGAAAAAATGATCCGAAATTATCCAAAATCGATATGACTCGATTATCATGTTACCCGATCCGATAGTGACCCGATCCGCCCGATTGCCAGCTCTAATGGTGAGCCTGTGATTTAGTGTTAGTTGCAGTTTTTTGTTTTCTATTTTGGGCCTAGCCGTGATAGGCCAAGCATGGTTAGTCGTTGCACGTGAAGTTGAGCGTTCGTGTATTAAGACAGTGCAGAGGCTTCAATGAACGGTGGGCTGAACGAATTAATCGAGCATAGTGAGCTCTACTTGCTTACCACCTCATTTCGTTTTTCTCTTCGTAGCTCCCCTTTTTTCTTCAATCGAAGGTAGAAAAACTCAACATGATATATCCAAACTCTAAAATTAAATCGATTATCGATTTGGACTTCATCCTACAACTCTCTCACAATTGAAGCCCGATTTTGTTTGGTTCGATAACCATGGGCAATCGTCATAACTCCAACACCTTTTCCTATTCCGATATCTAAAATACATTGTCTATGCATCCTATAGATGGGCCCAACTCGCTGACTCCGCCCGCAAAAATGATGGGGGTAACTAATTACAAGTCGTGGAGACACTAGATGGACGTTAATCAATCCACCAAATGGAAATTAGGTTTTGTCGATGCCACACTTGCAAAACTGAAAAAAACTATTCAAGTTTTAAAAAATGGGACACCATGAATACTTGGTAATTTCTGATTGATTGAAACCACAAGTGCACAACTTAAATTAACAAACTAGGAATCACCCTATAGAGACCATGGGTGAGTAGAAGGAAAAAGATCAAATTTTCTATGTCTAGACTAATATTTAAAAAAAAAATATGGTGATTAACTAAAATAAAGAGAAGAAATTATAAACTAAATAAGCAAAGTGAACTCTTAGGTAATAAAAGGTGAAACCCAAATTAAGAAAGGGATAACTCCAGCACCATGAATGGATTTGGTCAACCCCTTTAATCCTAATGCAGTTGAATCCATACCCCTCACCCCAATTCAAACCACATGGTTTAATGTACCAACCAATGTATGAAATGAAATGCTCTCTCGAGTCGCTATACCATATTACCTATTGAGACTCGTCTATCTCTTATATAAGTTCACACATGGACAACACATTACTAATTAATTTATACCCCCTCCCCCCTTTAGATTGTGGAGACAAAATCAACATCTCTCCACTTTATGGTTTAATCTCTAGTTATAATGATAGATCTTACTCCAGCTCATCCCTCTAATCTTGCCAAAAATTTTCTAAACAATAAAGAAAAGGTGATCAATTTTCCTATTGTGCCAATTAAAACATCAACATTACACATATGTCAAAGGGTTGAATTGGGTTAGGGTTTTTAATTCTCAAAACATTAGGATCAGGGGATCTCTTTTCACCTTAGCATAAAATAATTAGCTAATCATGGCTTCAATTAAGCACAACATCTTAGAGAAATAGGTTTGCATCAATTGAGAGAAAGAAAATTGAAAAAAAGGGATACAATACCCTCTTTATTCAAGAATTAAAAATCACTGCTCAATTATAGAGCAAGAGTTACAATCATGAGATTTGAAGTGCAAGAGTTACAATCACCGTTCAAGGATTGGAATAATCACCTATCATCCTTTTTGCTAGTTGTGGTCGATATACCTGTTTCAAGTGACATGGTAGGGTTGTGTCGACTATCTGGCTATGAGATTTTTTATGGCTTAGACTTGGAACATATTTTGATCATAACTTCTTTGTTTGACCTTAAATTGATATAATTTTTTATGCATCAAAAGTATAATAAAAATATCCACAAATGTTTAGAAATTTTCCAAATTCAGATCACGTCATGGTTGATTTTGCACATCTTTCCATCCCTTGCACACTTTGAGTAATTGTTATTGCTTCCGTTTTGTTCTAGATTTTATGTTTTAGCTTATTTTGATCCCATTTTTTCTAGATACCTATAATATATTATCACGATCACTAAATAAGAAGAAATGGACTAAATTATACAAAAATCATCACATTAAATATTTACGTCAAATATCTGCATGACTAGCATAAATCACCTATCAACTCCCCCATACTTGAAATGGTGCTTGTCCTCAAGTAATTAACACATATGAAAGTTCACCAAAGAGTTATAGACACAAATGGGACCATTTTCTTGAGAAAGATCATTATAACATAATACACACACACACACATACATACATTCATACTCATTAAGACCCCAAACTATTCAAAACACATAGCATAATTCTTGAAAATATTTGTAGATTGCACATTTAGGAAAGAAATATATCAATATTTTTGAATTCTTAGATCAAAATCATGCAAGATTATACATGTAGAGTGGGTTGTAGTCAAGTGTATACTAACTCATCTAAAAATTTGAATTTCAAATTAGCAATCTCACTTTAAATGTAGGGACTAGAAATGGCCAAAGTTGACCCAATCTATGCCAACCCGGCCTGAAACTAACCAAACTAGACATTGACTTTAATATAATTGACCCAACCTAAACCTAACCCATAACTCACCATTAACCCAACTTAACAAGACCAAATTCGATATTAGTCACTTATGATGATAAAAAAAAGTACACATGTCTTATAATTTATTTAAACCATTTAAAAATATATTATTTTATAAAATTTACTTATTTTTCTTACTTGTATTGTGGACATACCTATTCACCAATAATATTATCATTATACTATTTTTTGCATAAAAACACAACATTAAATTCATAATGATAAATAATTATCAATTAATAACACATTTTTAATCACATACTTATATAAAGTCAAAATAAATACTTTCCTATGAGGTTAATGACATGGATTAATTTTGGTAGTTCATATCTAATTTGATCTAAATTCAAAGTAATTTGATCCTAAATTAGTTCGGCATGAATCTAACCCAACCCATTAAAACCTAAAAAGACTTGATCTATTGATTGAACCAAAACTTGATTCATTATATTAACCCAAACACGATATAGCTTGACCTAAACCCAACAAGCTTACATGAAATGACCCAAACCCGATTTGACCAAAAGTAGCTCAACCTAAATGCAACCCGACTAATAAATTAACCTTATACAAAATAGATTTACAATGATCTAAACCCAAACATCACTAGACCCAAATATTAAAATGATTCGAAATAACCCAAACCCAAAATGGCATAACCTAATGCATAACAGACTCGCAAAAAAACCCGAGCAACTATAATGCAATTTGAACCCAAATCGCCCAACCCGATTGTCACCTTTAGCGATGATTCTCTTCTCAATTGTGTATTTATTTATGTCAATCAATTTCGATGTTTCTCTCAAGTCCTCACATTCACAAAAATATCACCTATATGCTTGTATTTTTTCTTAATTCATCACCACTAAAAAGACTTAGAACTCTCATTAATCAAAAGGTCTTATTAAGGTTGTAATGGGGCCAATTATTAGAAGGTTAGGACAAAAAAAATGGTATAAGGAACTATAACAATAATATAATACTTTTCCACTTTAGTCAGCCCTTTATCCTTTATTTTTTATTTAACAATCCCGACTTCTTCAACATAAGAAATAAAATATAACTTCTTATTCATTTTTTCTTTGTTTTTCTCTTTCTATTTTTCTCTTTTTTCTTCTTTTCCTTCTTTTTTCCCATACTAAAAAATTATGTTAATGGTATTTTTATAGGGTTTATGATTCTTAACATCTTCTTGACTATGAATGTTAGCATGATGTTGATATATGTTATGATTCATATGTTGCATTATATGTCTCTTATGTTATTTTATGTGTATAGAATAAAATGTGATTTATGTATTTTGTAAGCATGATATTGTATAAATGTAATGCACCTTAGTTCTATATGTATCTAGCTTGTGATTCATGTTTCCCTTGTGATTTAGGGTGGTGTGATTTACTTAGTACTAAACCCATATTGATATTAATATGGTTGAGTGGGTCTTGTGTAGAACTACTGGTGGTGGGGAACAAACCTCTTATGCAAGTTTGAATGTTTGATGACAGCTTAATGTGGGTCAGTTGTTTGCTTTGCTTAGGGAAGTACTTATGGTTTGAGAGTAGGTTATTTAATGTGCCAATATGGTGAATTAATTTTTATCCCATTGCCGAAAATATCTTAATATTCTTATTAGATGCATTGTATTTCAAATGTATTTACACATCTCATATTTATTTTATTTGGGATTGTGTTGGTGATGTATTTGGACTTTGTTTCCTTCTACCTTATTAAGTTTTTGAAAATGCATATTTATATCAAAGGTTTTCATTTTTCTTTATCAACAATAATTTATTTATGTGAAACCATTCTTTTCCATCCACCATTGGATTTCTCGTGAGAGTGTACTCTTTTGTATAGATGAAATTTGAGATTTTGTTAAACATGGTTTAACGTTGCACTTAACATAGGCTGAGTGAATACATGCACCTTTTTTATGGTAGATGGGGTAGTTTCATCCCCATTTTTGTGTTAGCATATACATTCCCTTTATAAAATGAATTTTTTTTGTTAGAAAAATTGGGTTTTTACATTATTAAAATTGTGTTTTACTGCTTATGTTTCACTATTTTTTTTACTTATGTTTCATCATTTTTATGTTGAAGTTTCATTATACTTTTGTTAAGGTTTAGTATGCTTGTGTTTTACCATTATTGTATTTATATTTTATTGCTACTGTTATTATATTTACATATCTCGTGCTTAGGTATGTAAACTAGGTGGGTTCGGTGTGGATACCACCATACCCATATCTCTACTCGATAAGAAAACCACAATAATTCATACCTATACCCAAAAAAATATTCATTAACATATCAATATTCGTATCTATCAAATATCTATTACCTAACTGATAACTCATGGCATACTTTATCATTCTCCCTTCCCCGTTGGTCTCCTTTATCCATCACTCCACTCCAAGTCACAACACCACTAATGTGACTAACAGACATATAGTAGCAACTATGTTTGATGCACCAATGAGATTCAGTAACCTCTCCGCTTTACATCATCAATATTACCAAACAACGACTAACACCATGGACCGATGACCTCACCCAACCATTGTAGTAAGACTGTGGAGTGAAACAACATAACACTACTTCTCCTATTTCAACTTCCATCTTATCCATCATAGATCTACAATAATGAAACTCAATTAGAGAGTGTAGCAAAACCAGTGAGCAAGCTAAAATGCCTAACCCCGTTACCCATCAATTAGCAACTCAACATCTGAAACAACCAAACCAAAATTTTCTAACCTTAAATTTGGGTGTTTAATTGTTAATATGTGCCTAACCTTTAATATTAGTTTAATTATCTTAACCTATCCCTTTTACAACTAGATTTTATTTTCCTAGTTCAATTATCCAAACTAAGCTTGATACCACACTCAACCTCATACCTCATTTTATCATTCAAGTAAAAAACACTAAATCCCAATCCTTACCCCCTCTATTTCATGCAACTATCTCCAGCTAGACCCCCTATTTCATGTTTTAAACCCTAAGCACCCATTCATGCTCCTTATTCATTTTCTTTTCACCCCATCATAACCTTAACATCCTTCCTCTTCCTTTCCTATTATTCATTTTTTGACACTAACCAAGCTCCCTCCTCTCATTTCCTCCTAACTTCTCTAAGATAAATCAACCTATGACTTGCCTTCCTCCTACATAGGTTCATCATTTTTTTTGTTCATGTACTAATGTTTTCCTCGACCTTGCACCATAACAACACATAGCACCGCCCTACCAATTCCAACCCCTAATGTTGCATTGCCAACTCTTTTGTCATAAACTCATACCGCCACTTCACCACCAACAACCAAAACTCATGTTGCCCTTATTGATGGGTGAATGACTCATGTTGAACCTCCCAAGTTGATTCTAACACTCTTTTATCAACATGAAGCACCAACGCAACTCGCCTTTTATTACACCAAGGTCGCACATTGTAATATCTCATTTTAGCTACTTATAATTATGTGTAAATAGTTACATAAATCATTTTATTATATTTTATGGACTCAATATTTTTTGGATAATTTAGTATTTTTTGTAATTTTATAGCTAGATGTACTTTGGTCATAAACTAATATTCATATTTGTGAACTTTTGAGTTATTCCTTAAAAAATATTCTTATAAAATTTTATTTAGGCTTTAATGGGTTGAAATATAAATCTAAATATTTTTTTAAATTTTATTTGTGTTTGTTATTACTTTTGAATTTTATATGCAAAATATATAATTAATACATGATAATTAAAAGTCATATGAATTGTGTGTTAAAAATTCTCAGAATTTATATTTAGGTTGGAAATAAATAAATAAGAGGATAAGAAAATTTTAGTCATTTTAGGAATAGTTTTGGTATTTATTCTTATAATTACCTTGTAAGATTATTAATTCATCGTCAGATCAAAATTTATGTATATAATATTTTTTTTAAATTTATTAAAATTTACATATGAGTTATAAATATCATTTTAAGGGTTTCCATAAATTTTAGTAATTTTATGATCTTTTTTCTATTTTTCTTAATTTTATCCTCTTTATTGATCTTTCCACCACTAAAAATAATATATAAATCCTAAATTACTGTTCACCTACGAAATTTCTTCTCTACACTTACATGACTAGATTTTGCATCAATTTTCCATTTTATTATTCATTGAACCAAAATTTAAGCCAAAGTCACTTTTATACACTTCCTACCTATGCTAGTTGTGTTATTTTGACTTCTATTACATTCAACCTTCTTTACTTGTATTCCCCATGCTTAAATCTGAAATTAGACCTGCACACCATCACCTCCACCATCCCTTAATTCATTTCTTAGTTTTCATAACTTTATTCAACCTATATACACTCCACCACCTTACACACTCAACCACCTTGTACTTTATCATTTAAGTGTTTAACAAGCTACCTCTCCCCTTTTGTGGCTAAAGATTTTAGTTCCTCCATCCCCTATTTATGCCCCATTTTTATTGCTTTTTTTTCATTTATTCTTTCTCTTATTTGCTTCTCTTGGTTGCTTTTATCTCTCTCTTCATTTTGGTTATTTTTCTAAGTGTTCGTAAGCTTTGTTGAGCCTATAATTGAGACTTGTCCTCCTCTCTTTCTCATTATTCTAATGTTTTCACATCTATATTTACTTATATACAGCCTTTATTTATTTTTAAATAAGTAAATAAGGTTAGATTTTTGGTTTAATTGTGAGGTTCCCATCTTTTTCTCCTCCTCTTATGTCTCTATTTTTCAAAGGTGTTGAAGTTTTTTTAACGGTTCTTTTTTTTTTATTTTTTTTATTCTTGCTTAGAAAGAAGCTACCCATATGCTCCTACTAAATTTGTAAAAGTTATGTGATAGCATATTTAGAGTTTCCCATGTTATGCTTTAGTGTAACTCATGCTTTCTTATAATCTAATAAAAAATATGCATGCTTCATGTATTACTATTAATTTTTCTAAACATGCGACCATGTATTTTTTATGCAAGAGCATGTTGAATTTATATATTTTAATATATGTATGATAGCATGCTTGAATAGGGTTGTTGTGGTAAAATAATTATAAATAATTAAGATTTTATGTGCTAAATGGGCTTACTTGTATTTTAGGGGCAAAATAGTAATGTTTTCACTTCTTAAATTTCATATTAATGTACCTATTTTAATGATATTTATTCGTATAATGAATTTTACTTATTTCTAATAACAATTGGTATTAAAATGAGAAATTATGGAGTAAATAACATATAAGGGCATTTTGGTCATTTATAACTTATTATGCTTAAAATTATGAATCATAGTATAACACCCCCAAATTTTACAATTGAAAATTTTCATTTTATTTGAAAATTAGCATAAGCAAAAATTGTAAATTTTAGAAATGTTACTGCCCCACTTAGTACCAAACTGTTTTCCTTCTACTGTTCTAGTACCAAGTGCTAAGGTTAAAAGAAACAGAATACGATTTATACAAACTCAAATTCCATTTAAATTAGAGTAGATCATTAAATTCGTTACAAAGGATATAAATCCACTATTAGTGGTTACAAGAGCACAATCATTTACCAACGAATTAAAAAGGTAGAAAGAGAAACCCTAAAAGTTCCCCGGATAATCCTTATGCTCGTACTGATATGAGCCAGAATAGTACCAACAATAGTCCTGCAAAGGACACTGCCCATTTAATAGATAGGGGCCCACAAATAGAACCTTTTAGTACTACGATACCGAATAATCTTTTATATTAAATCGAGAGCCAATGCCCGCATGCAACACATAATACATAACGACATAGGACGATAACACACGCGGGCTTAGGAAAATCACGATTGATGTTAGAACTAAAACATAATACAACACCACATACGATAAGAAATGCCTAACACAAAATCCATGTACTTAGTAATTCCATCATATACTTAAGCAAGGGTAGGCACTGAAGCCAAACTTATAATATATCAATGGATCATAAAGGTAAAATCAATACTTTTGGCCTTAAGCCATTAATTAATCATTTTTCAATCATCTTTGGAATCATATCCATGTGAGTGTGGAAACCCCACTATTATAGTTGGTGGATTGGCAACACCCAGGGGTATAACGTACCTAGCCACTATTATTTGCTAGTTGATTGGTCTCCAGGGCACCCCGCACCTGACCACTATTCTCATTAGTGGATTGGTCTAGCCCCGACTCACATGGTATTCTATTGTAAGTTATTAATGTTTTTTCATAATTTATTAATATCCAAAATTTGGTTTATTGAGCTCAGAATCCCTCATTATTACAATCGGTGGATCGAAAACACTTCGGAACAGAATGCACCTGATCACTATTATTTATCCTTGGATAGGTCTCTAGGGAATCTTGGACTTGGCCACTAAAATGCTGGTGGATTGGTCTGGACCCAACTCAATAATCTTTGACTTTACGTAATTAGTTCTTTATTCATGTTTAATTCAATTGGTCTGTTTATTTAATTTAAGGGAAGGGAAAATGTCATGAATCCAAAGACACCCTAACACGTACTTTGAATATATCTAACACACATTTCCATGCATACTTACCAACTAGGCACCTCTTGCATGATTATGGTATAAAACACCACATCACACCCTTAATTATCCATCCGACCCTAAGTTATGCCATGTTCTTATGATGCGTACTTGTGATACCCATTGACTTTTCAATACCTTATCTTATTTTTTAATATTACTTATGTCTTATTAAGGAGACTCATTTAATCCGTCGACATGTTATATGTCAGTTACCAATTTACCCCCATCATCCTTAAAAAAATTACTAAAATACCCCTCATTTGTAAAATTACCAAGTCACCCCTTTTTATTTGCATAATTACCATATTACCCTTCATATTTGCATAATTACCAATACACCCCTTGTATTTGTTAGATTATCAAATTATCCTCCATACTTATTAAATTACCAAATATACCCCTCATACTTGTTAAGTTACCAATTTACCCCTTCCAATTAGTTAAATTACTGTACTGCCCCTTGTACTTGTTTAAATTACTAAACTGTCCCTCAGGCTTATTAAATTACCAAGTCACCCATCATACTTGCTAAATTTACCAAATTGCTCATTTGGTTAGTTAAACTACCAAATTGCCCTTTATACTCATTAAATTTACCAAGTTACCCTTTTGGTTGGTCAAATTACCAAATTACCTTTCTTACTTTTTAAAATTACCAAATTGCCCTTCTTAGTTATTATAATTACCATTTTGCCCCTTTTACTTACAAAATTACCAGAATACCCTTCCTTTATAGCAAATTACTAAAATACCCTTCTTCTTCTTTAAATCACCATTTAACCCCTTTACTTTACAAAATTACCAAAATACCCTTCCTTTATGCCATATTACTAAAATACCCTTCTCCTTTATTAAATTACCATTTTATCCATTTATTTTTGTAAAATTACCAAAATACCCTTCTTCTTTATTAAATCACTGTTTTACCCCTTTACTTTATAGAATTACCAAAATACCCTTCTTTTATGCCAAATCATACCCTTCCTTTGTACCAAATGACTAAAATACCCTTCCTTTTTATTAATTTACCAAAATATTTTCTTACTCACAATAATTACCAAGTTATCCCCTTTTTTCATGTAAAATTACTAAAATGACCTCCTTATCTACTTATCATTTACCCCATTTATTCTTGTAAATTATCATTTTTCCTTTATTATACAATTTTTACTAAAATACTACATAGAATATTGATATACATGCTCTATACACATCATCCAACACCACCAACTATTATTATTTATCATTAATACACATTAGCACCTACCACTTACACTTATTTAGGCCACACCTTTTGCACAAGTAAATTTACCAAAATGCCCCTATGGTTGATATTGACATCATCTATGCAACAAACGACCATATTAGATTATCAATCAAGCATATGTATTTGACCTCATCATTAATAACAATGCTCTTTCCTTATGTATTATTTCTATACATGACACATAAATTAACATACTTTGCTTTTTATCAACCAACATATGTCACCAAATACATTATACTTAACAACATTCATCATGCATATCAACATTTTAAAAATCCTAATGTGGTAGCATAAGTATATCTATGCATTTTAGTAGGGTATATTAATTATCTTATTTCCAGCAATAATCAAACCTTACAAGTACCCCAATTAAAGGTTTGATCTTTGATTAGTAAAAATTAATACCTACAAATAATATAAAAAATTAGTATAGTAGAAGTAGAAAAAAAAATAATTATTAAAAGCTTTAATTAATGCATACTAATACTAACTATTTTTATACATTAAAATTAACTAAGATCAAGCTAAAAGGGATGTAGAAAACTCATGCTGCCTAGGGAGTTAATTTTTATACATTAAAATTAACTAAGATCAAGCTAAAAGAGAGGAAGCGAGGAGAAGGGAAGAGTTGGTTTACTTAAGGGTTTTGGAGTTAGGTTGAGAGGTTGTGGAGGGAAATTAGGGTGGTGGCTAGGTTTAGGGATGGAGTAGGGGTGCAGGTGGTGGTCAGGGGTCGAAGGTTGGTGGCTCAAGGTGGTGGAGGTGGCAGCTACAGTTCTGGGAAAGGTGGATGCAAAGATGGTAAAGGAGAAGAATGAGGAGAAAAGAAGAGAAGAAGAGATGGTTGCAGGGGAAAGTTTCAGCCAAAGGGAGGAAGGGTGGTGGTAGGGGTGGTCCTAGGGAGTTAATGGGTGGCTATGGAGGCAACGAAAGAGGTAGAACAACGGCGCAAGATGGTGGTGCAAGGTGGAGGTCGAAAAGGGGAAAGAAAAAGAAAGGAGAAGGAAAGAAGGTGGTTGTAGGAGCGTGTGGTGGTGGCTTGGTGGTGTAGGGAGGTAGTAGGGGATGTCAGAAGGTGGATGTGGTGGTTGGTTGGGCAGCAAAAGCAGTGGTTGGAGGTGGTAAAAAAATAGGGGAGGGGAGGGGAAAGAAGAAGGAAAGGGCTCGATAAGAAGGAAGGGAAGCGGGGGAAGAAGGAAAGGGTAGGAGAGAAGAAAAAAAAAGAATATGGAGAGGAGATGAGGTAGGGGCGGTTGGTTGGGAGGTTGGTCATGCAAGGAAGGAAGGGGAAGTAGGCCGACCAGCGTGTGGGAGAGGGAAAAGAAGAAAAGAAAGTTAGGTTGGCCAAACTGGAGGAAGAAAGGAAAAGAAAAAGAAGAGGGGAGATAGGTTGAGTGACGGAACGGAGAGAAAGGAGAGGAGATGGGCCAGTGGCCCATTGCGAGGGAGAAGGATGGTGGCCTAAAGGGGGTGGAAAAGGAAAAAAGAGGAAAAGAAGAAAAAGAAGAAAAAGGAAAAAGGCAAAGGGGGCAAAATAAAATAAAAATATTTTTGAAATAATGGTATTTAATATTTTTGATAGATAAATTAATTTAATAATTTAATTTTTTATAATTTAATATACTAGTTCATTTGAAAAATTACTTAAATAAAATAAGCATGATAAAATAACAAAATATTTATTTTAATTTATTAAATTTTTATATCCAATTTTATATGCTCACAAATCCACAAAATAATTAAATTAAATAATTTTAAAATTTAAATTATCCCAAATGAGGGTTATTTATTAAATTATTGGTTTTAAAATTTGTAGGTATTATATCACTATCCCCTTACAGAAAAACTTCATCCTCGAAGTTTACGCCTTACTACTAGGGATACAAAGAGGGATCCTAGGGTACTTGGGGGTAACTACCCCCTTAAGGGCAAACCTATTTGACTGTGACGCAGGTAGAGATACAACTACACATAAAGTTAATAATTTGAAACAATTACAAAGGACTTGATGGTAAGCCTAAAGAAGACGCATTGAGATCGATCACTTGCTCGTCTGCTTTAGATGAAGAGGCTGAACAGGTTGCTCCGAGCATTTGATTCTACTGAATCAATGATTGTTGGGATCTCTAAATTTATTTATAGGGTGCGTTGTAGCACTTGAAGCTCCTATGCCCATGTTGTCCACAGTTATGGCACTGAATCGGCTTTCCCATACAATCCTGGCCTAGATGATCTCTTCTACAACGACATCAATTTTTCTCTTTAGAGTTATATATCTTAGAGTCGAGGTATGAGCCTTTGATTTAGTTTGGTGATTTGTCATATGCCTCGAAATTTTGACTAAGGCCCTAGTTTATTTTTTAGGTAACATGTGGGTCCTATAGAGGATATTGATATTTAAGGATTAGGTGTCCTAGGATGGGAGGATATTGTGTCACCTTATTACACCAGTATGACCGAAGTACTTATATGTATCTGAATTACAAATTGGGAGGATACTATATTACTTTAGTGCACTAATATGACCAGTGTACTTTATATATCTCTGAGTTATTATTGTATCCCCTTGAGTAATTAAAAATAAAAATAATGTATAAAGATTTAAATATATTGTTGTGGTGTTTTGGTTTGGTAGTTGCCCCCCACACTGCTTGGTTTTGGTATATTACTTTGATAGCTGCATATGTGCACTTTTTAGATTTGGTTTATTGGTTGGTAATTGTCTTGGTGCTTTACTTATCATGTTATAAGTGGTATAGAGGTGGTTATTGTAAAATAACTTAATTATGGTTTAGTGTTTCCCTTCATGGGACACCCTTGGTATGATTGGATTAATGAAATAATTGTAATACGATTAATTTTGATGTGATAAACATGTGGCATATGGTACGATATGAGTTATGGTATGAATGTGGCACTTATCTATGATATATACTATTTAACGTGCTATGCCAAAAAAATACTTTGTGTTACCTTATATATGCTCCATGTGATATTCGCATGCTTAGTATTGTGCATTTGTTTACTCAATACCATTGTACTAATAGGTTCCATTTTATAGTCCCTGCCTGTTTCATTGACATTCTTTACATTACCAGAGTAATTTGAGGATAAAACTTGATAGCTTTTGGTAGGGGTTGAGAGTTAGGACTATCTCGTGTCCATGTTGGCTTCTTTTGATCTAGATATCCCATGGACTTTTGTATCACATTTTGTATTTCTTTTCCTAATCAATTGTAACTCTTTTGTCTAATTTTTTGTTATTATATCATTTTAATATTTTAATAAAAATATTTCTCTTCTTCTTATCAATCGTTTCTCTTAATTTAAGCGAATAAACATTTGAGCCTTAACACTTAATGTAAGAAAGGTAGAGAAAACAAAATTATACTAAGTGTAGAGGTAACACCCTATATTTTTAATGATTTAGCTTCCACGATCAACTCCCCCTTTACTACATCAAGGTCTCAAGCAACTCACTCTTTATTACACTAAGGTCTCACATAGCTTTCTTCAACTTGTACCAACCCTTTTGCAACCACATGCACCCTAATTTTCCTTATGCGTCCTTTCTTTCCTTGCTTACTTATGACATGTCAATCTCTGTTATTTTTTCCTAACCCTTTTTTTCCCTATCCTATCTAGGTGATCTCACGGTTTTGGAAATGGGAGATTAGGAGTAGTGTTTCTATGATACCAACGTAGATTATGGTAAGGAATAAGGATACACATCTCTAGCTTAGGGATTTTTGATTGATGTGTTAATTTATTTTCCATAATAACATGTGTTATTCTACCAAATGATGATTTAGATTAATTAAGAATGTATTATTATATGATTGTGATTGACATGAAATCATGTGTTTATATGAATTTATATAAAATGTCATGTTAGACCATGCTATGCCTTATTTTTAAAGTTTGAGGTTATTGTTATAAATTATTTTCTTGATAAGTATGTGATTGACCATATTAAATTATGTTAAGTATAATATTATGGTATATTCAAAGGTTGGAATTTTGGTGGGATGGTTTGACCCTAGACCTTTATATGTATTTTAGGTCTATTTTCATTAAGGTTAATTGCATATATGTAATTTTAGTAATATAGGAGAGTTCAGGCATGAATTTGATTAAGTTTTGGAAAATTAAGATTTGAGGGTTTTTTGTTAATATCAGTTTCAGAGCTTTTGTCTCAATTTGTGAGTTTTGTTTATATATATATATATATATATATATATATATATATATAGAGAGAGAGAGAGAGAGAGAGAGAGAGAGAGAGAGAGAGAGAGAGTTTGGTTTAGTATGTAACAAGTAATAATAACAAGAAGTTTTGAGGTGTTTAAGAGGAACAATGGCAAACTAGTTATCGATTAATTTTTGATAAATTGAGGTTCTGCAAGTAATATTTAGGCCAATATATGATAAGTGTGATATATAGGTAGTTTGGGTTAATTATGTTTAACACAAGTATTAATATTATGTAAAAATAGCTTTAAATGAATTTAAAAACTCTTGGGGTATGGTTAGTAATTCATGTGTGAAATGTAAGAGTTTAATCTTATTTTTTGGACATGGTGAGTTTAGTATTATGTGAAAATGACATTATTATTATTATTATTATCATCATCATCATCATCATCATCATCATTACCATTTGATATTGGGGTAATTTGTGACATGGTGAGTTTCATGGAACAGGTTATGAGTTGATGGTGAATTAGGGGTTCGGTGAAGACATTATGGTATTTTCCTTTGTTAAATGTAACTTTTATACTCAATGCCTTTCCCTATGTGCTATCACTTCTTCATATGGTTATAAAATTTTTAAATTGATTGACCTTGGTGCACTTATAATTGTTTTTAATGCTAATGTTATTTAGTATAAATTTAGAAATAAACGCTACCACATGTAATTAATAAAAAGTAATATCACATGCAATAAGGCAACAATAATAAGTAGATGTGTTATAATTTTAAGTTAATCAAGTGGCATATTATTATGTGGTAAGTGTTGGTTAATGATAAAATAAAACATAACTACTCAAATTGGAATATCACATGAGGTTGGACTACGGTGAATTAAAGTGATTAAAATTATTTGATTATATTACCTAGTCCTAATGGAACCAAAGGACCCTGGTTGTAATAGCCTGCTATTTTCAGAAACATAGCTTAATCAATATTGGCATTAGTGAAAGTTAAGTTTCCTCATTTTGGTGATATATTATATCTTTATAGAGTTTTGAAACTCCAGTTGCATTTTTAGAATATTTTGTTCTAAATTATTTATCATTTCTTATGGTTTTGCATTTTGTGAGACTTTGAGCCACTATAGTCCCGCAAACTTTGTCAGAATTAATCTCTAATATGGATTTTTTGATATCCTCACATTTTTTGAGTCTCCTAAACTTTTTTAAAATATCAAACCAAGTCATTAGCAAAACATACAGTATGTATGCCCTGATTGGCCTTATTTTAGTATTTTCACCTCCGTTATAAAATTTTTACAAAACTTTGGATATCATATTATTTTAGTATTCTTGAGCTAATCATGATCCAAAATTTGGAGTATTTTAGATATTATGGGGCATGTATACATCATCAAATTCAACTTATCTTCCTTTATTCACACTTATTTTTCGTGAGATTGATTATCATCCATTCATTTGTGATTAGAAAAAATATAGGTCACATACTATTCCCTCTAGGTTTCATGCTCCCCTTTCTCGCTTTAGCTTGATAGTTTTCACAAATATCTTCCAAGACTTAAGAATTAAGTCTTCTAAAATTTACTCAACACTTTAACCTTTGATTTTTATCTATTTGTATGTTATATTTTATCTTATTCTACTCTATTTTGTAGTCAATTTCATGTCTCATATCCCATGGTTCTCTTCCTTTATATTTTTCTTAAAATATCCTAAGAAGCCTTAGTTAATAATACTTTGTTTTACTTAATACTTAAGTCTTCTACTTAGTTAAGTTTGATTCATTTTTCTCTTTCTAAAAGGACTCGTGTTAATCTCTAAGACCAACTGGTCAATCCAAAAACACTCTATCATAGCTCCAATAACCATTGTGGGCTTAAGGAGCAATGAGGTGGCTACCAAGTGGCCCCTACATGGTTATATCGTCTCAGGATGTTACAGGTAGCCCCTAAAAGCCTTCAAGTTAAAAGGTCATTTCTACTTTCATAGATAAAATTACCAATTTTATAGGAGTTATACATACTTAAGAAATTGGACAATTAACTGTAGAGTGGTTAGTCTATCGCAATGGATTCCTTGATTAAAATGTCGTAAAATCCTAATTTTAGGAAATTATGGTAAAATAAGGATTTATTAGGAAAATTAATTAAATAAACTATTTTATATAAATAAAGGGAGATAATTAAGGCAAATCAAGAGGAAAATAAAAAAAAATTAATTAGGAAAAATTAGGGTGTTTTGTTAATTAAAATGGAACTTGGGAAAATTTATTCAAAATAGCCCAAATTAATCTAAAAAGGGATTTAATTATTATTTTTCTAAATAGTATTATTTTAAATAATCAAAAATACCAAAATATCCTAATCATCCAACCAACCCATTATTTTCCTTTGCCCTTTTTTCTCCTTTTTCTCCTTTTTCTTTCTTTTCCCTCATTTCTCCCTTTTTTTTCTCCTTCTCCCCCGAATTGGGCCAGCCCACATGGCCCAATCCCTTCCTCTCCCCTTTTCCCTCGTCCCGCGTGGCCCAAGGCCCGCCTCCCTCTTCCTTTCCTGCCAACCACTTAGTTCCCTTTCCACTTTTTCTTTCTTTTCTTTTTCTTCTCGGACCGCCCGGTCTTGCCCTATCTTCTTCCACCCCCTATGCGACCTGCAACTCAAATTTTGCTGGCAATCGCCAACCGCCAACCAGCCGTCCTTTCCCTCTCTTCCCCACCAATTTCCTATCCCTTTTCGACCTAACCAGCCCTCCTCTCTATTTAGGCGTGGTTGCCCCTGCTTCATTTCTTCTCCCCAGCCAAACGCAGCATTGCAATGGCATACCTGTGCCAGCCTGCCACCGTCAGCCGGCATGCCTACCTCACCTTCCCCTATTTTCCTCTACCTCCTCTGTTGTTTCCCTCTTTCTTTTGGCCTATAAATACCACAAGGGCAGCCATAATCAGACCCTTTGATTCGTAGCCTAGAAAACCAGCCCTTGCGCCACCTTCGGATTAGACGACCGCCCCATCATGGCTACCCATCGCCGCGCCCAAGCTACCCACATAATTGTTCCCTACATCACCCTCTACCAAACTACACCTTCCTCTACCCTTGATTTGCCCTGCACAAGCCACCTCGTCCGTGCAAAGTCCCCCTCCCAATCAGCCCAACATCGACCATTGTCACCCTTCGCATCATCGTCTGCCACCAATTCCGCCCCAACAACTACCCTCTCTACCCTCTAAAACAACTAGGGGAGCTTCCTCTACCTCTCCACACCTCCCTTTTCCCTGCCACCCTCTTTTTATCCCTTCTCCTCCCTCCACCACCTTCTGCCACCACACTCGCCACCATGCGCCACCCCCTTTGACCGCACCACCACCTTCATTCCTACCCTCTCCACCTGAGGCAACCACCACCACCTCAATCACCCCTCACTCCCTCTCTTCTAGCCTAGGCAACCAACTCTCCACCTCTCTTGTCCCTCCACTATCGCCGGCCCCGCGGCGCACCGCCGTCCCTAGGTGGTGCTCTAACTTCCCCAACCCCTAAACCATTTTTATACAAATGTTAGTTATTTTTAGTAATATTATTAGTATTATTCTTAATATTATAAGTGTTACCATTATTATTATTATTATTAACATTATCATTATTATTATTTAACCTAACTTTAGAATATTTATAACTAATATTATTATTATTAATAATAGTTTACAACTTTAGTATTATTATTGTTGTTGTTGTTGTTGTTGTTGTTGTTGTTGTTGTTGTTGTTCTTACTATTATTATTAACGATAACTTTGGCACATTATCACTTTTATTATTATTGTAAGTATTTGAATCCTTATATTACTATTACCATTTTGATTATTATTATTAGTATTATTCTTAACATCATCATTATTATTATTGTTACTATTATTTCTATTATTATTATTATTGTTATTACCTTATCACTATTGTTAATATTTCATATATCACTAAGCTTACTATCACTACTAGCATTATTATTAGTAGTAGTAGTATTATGGTCGCTACTTTTGTAATACTAATATCACTATTATTATTACTAGGATTTGGGTTTAGTGTTATCACTACAACAACAACAACTACTACTACTATTATTAGTAATATTAAAGCTATTACCTTTAATAATATGAATATCACTATGATTACTTTAACATAAACCGTTGCAGCTACTAAGATCTATTTTTATTAGTAGTAGCATGATTAGCTACCTTAATAATAATAACCCTGCTTTTACTTATAAAAGTACTATTATCATTATTAGCCCTAACAGTAGGTTATGATAAGGGTAAGGTAGGAATAATAGTAATTTTGGTTAGAGGGAAGTTAACCCATAATATTTCCCTCTTATAGGTGAATCAAGTCAAAACCCTAAGGAGGCGTAAGAACGTGCTCCAAGACCGATATCATATCAGGTAAGGATGTAGCTAATAACAACTGTGTGTGTTATGTGCTTTTTGTGCCATGTGTTATGCCATATTGTATACTTTATAATTATAATGACTAATTACTTGTAGCGCAGCTTGGAGTTGAGGTATGCTTATGTGAATTCCTTATGGCATGTGTATAATGATTATATGTGTTGTGCTTATGATGTTATATGACATGACCCTCTAGGACATACATGCTAGGAAGTTTAATAATATGATATGAGATGAAAGGATAAAAAGGGAAAGGGGGAAGTAAGTTGACTAAGGAATGTGGGATTGACCTGAATATCCCATGATCCACGAGAGGGAAAATAAAGGGGGATTATGAACAAAATAAAAGAGTGGGTGAACTTTGTATGGGAGAATCTAGGCTTTTTATAGGAATTTTAGGGTTTTGCATGAAAACTTCGAGGGTTTGCATGGGGTAGATGGAGTTTGCATGGAAATGATATTTATGTGTGAAAAGTTATCTTGGGTTGTAAGTAAGGTAAGGGGAGAGTTGTGGAGTGATTGGAGACTTGGGGTAAAAAAAAAGTACGTAGGTTGGTATAAGGGTGTATATGGGACTTGATTAGGGTTTTGAGAGGAAACCCTAATTTGAGGGGGAATGTGAAAGTAAAAATAACTAAGGAAGAGTGGAGTATGGGTAAGAGTGGAAAATTATTATATGAAGGATGAGTACGTATGCCATATGGAAGAAGAGATGTTAGGTGAAAAATGGAGAGGTGACTTGTGGGGAAAGAAAGGTTCTAGGTTTGGAGTGACCAACTAGGGTTTCACGGTCACATGTGTAATTGGTGAGTAAAGTGATATGTTTTGGTTGAATCTAAATGAGATAAGGTGTTGGGCGACAAAAGAAATAATTCTAGTGCAAGTCAAAGGAAGGTTAGGCCACATAAGTCCAATTAAGGTTTCAAGGGAAAACCCTAGAGAATGATAGTAAGAGGATTTGGATGTCATAAGGTGATGGGCCTTAGCTCACACCCTTAGGAGTTGGGTTTTCACTATGAGTAAATGGCAGGAGGAATGGATGTCGAGATGTGATGAGAGGCGCAAAAGTCTCAAGATATGGGGCGGGCCCTCATGGGCGGATAGAAGTAGAAGGTTGGTGACATGCATGCCATGGGTGAAATATTTACCAAATAACACATGAATAAGACACTAATCATTTAAATAGAAAGATTTTTGAACCGAGCCCAGACCGGTCCACCGGCGAATAATAGTGGTCAGGAGCCGATGTGCCCTAGAGACCCATCCACCAACGAATAATAGTGGCTAGGAGCATTTTATCCTATATGATTTTTGGTATAGTGGCTATAATAGTGGGGGATTCCGTGTTCAACAAACCAAATGTAATAAAGATAACACATGGGAAATACACTAAGTAATTACAGTGAAACACCATGTGAGTCAGGGCTAGACTGGTCCACTGGCGAATAATAGTGGTCAGGAGCTTTTTACCTTAGATATCGGTCCACTGGTGAATAATAGTGGTCAGAAGCATTCTGCCCTGTATGTATTCAGGTCCACCTAATAGTAGGGTTCCTGCACTCGCATGGATTGATCAAGAGTATGTGTGAAATGAGTATATTGATAAGAGATCTAAAGAATAATTTTATCTGGCCTATAAATTGGCCTTCATTATCTATATTGTTGTATGTGGTCTATATAATCATGTTGTGTTATATACCTTATATGTTTGGCCTTAGCTGCATGGTTCTCTTGCTCAGTACGTAGCGTATTGACCACCTGTTTTATCGACATTGTTCATTCCCATGAGTAAAGGGCCCATATGAGTTTATGTAGGTAGGAGATGATATCTTCAATGCCTACGATTCTTACAAGGCATTGGGCAGGGCTGAGAGTTGAGCCTAGACTTAGCCTGGGGACCAAGAGTGACGTGGCCAGATTCTCTTTTTCATTTCATTTTACCTTGTATCATTTTATTTTAGTTATGTTATATCGTATAGTACTTTCTGTTCTTAGGAAATTTAATTATGTAATCCTTTGGTTTGTAAACCTTTTTATGCATACTCTGAATTCTGTATTATGAACGATTTAATTCCTTTATGAATTCTTGTTTTAAGTATTGACTCGTGTTTAATGATAATCCTCTTAAGCATTAGTACTTGGTACTGGAACGGTAGGAGTGAACCGATCTAGTACTAAGTGTGGCTATAATATCCTCAGAATTTACAGTTTTTTTATTTCACTTCCGCTAATTCTTTTAATAAAATAAATTTTTTTAGGAGTGAATTTTTGGGGTGTTACATTGATAGGCATCTTGGAAGTACAAGTTAAGTAGCATTGGTTTTCTTGCCACAAATGAGATTTTAAATCCTCTCAATTTTAATTATATCTTTTGTCTAAGATGCACACGATTAGGTGGTTGTGTGGCTTCCTTCACCGATCTGTTTTAATTCTTTTAATAAAATAAATTTTTTTAGGAGTGAATTTTGAGGGTGTTACATTGATAGGCATCTTGGAAGTACAAGTTAAGTAGCATTGGTTTTCATGCCACAAAAGAGATTTTAAATCCTCTCAATTTTAATTATATCTTTTATCTAAGATGCACACGATTAGGTGGTTGTGTGGCTTCGTTCACAAGTCTGTTTTGAAAGTGAGTGAGTTACTTCTAGTTTGATGAGCTGCACATAAGTAGGTAGTTGTGTGGTTTCCCCAGCTAGTCTGCCTCGGAAGCAAGTTGGAGTTACTTTGGATTATGTGTTATTGTTTTGGTGGGAGGAATTTTGTGCACTACTATTATTCGTTATTGTTTTAGTAAGAGGAACTATATGTAATACCATTGAGTATTGAGATGATTCTTGGTATTGAATATTGGTGCAAGTGTATTCTTCGACATATGCATGACTTGATGTTATTACATGTGAAGTGTTATTATGCATGATTTTACACCATTGTGTATTTTAAGATTGTTAAGCATGATAGATTTTCAGTACATTAAGTTGTCTTTGAAAGCATGAGTTATATAATAACATTTTTGGGAATTTTTACATATTATGGTGGTTGTATGCTCTAATGGTGTACCATGTTAGGTTTTATGATGTTGTTATTGCATGTGAATATGTTTTGGTAATCATGTTATTTACTTAAGGTTAGGTGTGTTTACTCATTAATTTGTTATAGCATTGTAGAAAGCCCCAAAGCATCACAAGTCCAAAAGAACAAAACAATACACTCTGGTTGAACTAATTGATTAGTTTGGGCTAACCGATCGATGGGTTTAGCTCAATCAAACCTCAGAGGTCCCTTAAACCAGTAGATTAGTTTGGTAAGACTAGTCAACTATTCTAAGCCAGCCTTCTAGTTTTGACAAACCGATAGATGGGTTTAAGCAGAGAGCAACCAAAGTCACCATAGATTATATAGTAGATCGGTTCGAGCCAACCAATTGACTATTTGAAGAACCAACCAATCAGTTTGGTGTAACTAGTTGATCAATTTACTCCTAGACAACACATAAGAGACATTTTACATATGATCCACACTCTAAAATATTACTATATCCAAACCATAACATGTCATAGCAAAAATAGCAAGATTTAACATGCTCAAAAATTGAATCATGCTTCATTTTCAAGTATATCGACTATATTTTCCATAAATCAAGCCTTTCTCTTATAATTATTAATTAATTCAACATGCATCATTTAGAAAGATAAACTCTCACACAGTCATATAAAATTAACATTTTATAGAATACACCAACAGACATGCTTATTCATGTCATATTTCAAAAGTAAGAATGGCTTACTTGATGTTTAGCAAAGTTTTCCACTAAAAATGAAAAAATCAAGATGGAAGATTTCAATTTCCAAAAACCTAGAAAAACAAGTTGAAACTCAAAAAATCATTAAATAACTTTCATAAATCAAAAACTTAAATTAGGGAAGAAAACAAACTTACCACCTTCAAGAAAAAAATAGAGAAAGATTCAGTTGAAAGTAACTCAACTTCCTCCCAAATCTAACTCTTTCTTAATTAAATATAAACTAAAAGGGAGTAAGAGAAAGGATCACAAGAGTGATTAGAATTTGATTATGAGCTTGAACTAGACATAAATTAAGACAAGAATGGAAATGGAAGATCGACATGGGAAGAAAATCTCCCAGCCATGCAAGGATAGTTTGCAAATTGAAGCATGCTTATAGGGGTGTACAGAGGAGATAGGAATAAGAAGACACGAGTGAGGTCATCCTCTCCCTCAACTATTAAAATTGGACCCTCAAATTTGTTTGAGGTGGAAACTAAAGTAGAATAAATGATGAAAATAGTTAAGGATTACTCAAGAACAACTTGGAGTTAGATTATTAAAGTTCCACTTTGATGCAAGAAATTTATTAGAAAATTGAGCTTGGAAAAGCACTCAACCTGAAAAACTGGTAGATCAATTTAGCTAGACTAATCAATCAGTTCGGTTGAACAAAACCCTTAGGTAAAACAATGAATCAGTCAATCAATTCACCAGAAAACTTATTTTATTCAATTTTCTAATTTTTTTCATAAATTCATTATTACCTCAAACCCAAGTTATAGATCTAAATCAAGATAAAACATTATCAAATTTTATTAAACATAATAAAAATTTTATATTTTATAAATCTATTAAAAATACAATAATTATTATTTCCACTTAAAGCCATTTTCTCATTTTTTTTAGATTTAAACCATTCATAATTACTCCCAAAAGTTCACATAATATACTTAATATATTTTGAACCAATTGTCATGTTAAAATAACCAATATTTCATTTTTAATCCATATTGGCCAAATTGCTCCTAAGATAGCTAAAATACCCATATTTCCACAAAAAACCTTATAAGTCTCAATATAAATTATTTTTCAACCTCCATATATATTATCATTATAAAATACATATCCACAATTACATAGATATATATCTTGATTCAAGCTAACCCCAATATGCACAAGCGCGTACTTCTATAGCTTTCTCGCTTTTTCATCATATGATACAACATATACATAACAACATTATCTATAAAAATTCCAAACATGATATCACATACAAATATTGAATAGAAAATGCCTAACTATGACATGTATCCTTACCGAAGAGTCTCTACGCTCTAAGCATGTAAGATCCATGAATTCTCCTCCAATACCACGAAGATATCATTTATAAGCTAAATATATAATAAAATTAAAATTAAGAAAATTAACTAAGGAAAACTAAGGTAAAATAAAGATAACTGAAAAATGGAAGGGCTCGCAAGGGTGGTGCACTACGTAGGGCATGTCGATGCTCTAAGATGGCATGGTTGGATGAGATTGCGCATGGTCGAGGGAAAATGGCACATGACTCGAATTGATGGAAAGGGTTGGGCATGCAAGGGGTGCACAACCATCTTAGGTGTGCACATGTCTAGTTTACCTCTAAAAAAATTAAACAACAATGAGGAGAAGGAGAAGAAAGGGTAAGGCTTGGCTGGTTTAAGGTATTGATGGTTGGTAGGGTAAGGCAGTAGTGGTGGTGTGGAGACCAGTGGTTAGCGACTGATAAGAGGGACATTGATATAGAGGTGTGGAGGGTGGTTATGGTTGATGGCAGCATAGGAAAAAGAAAAAGTTTGGTGGTTGTTGTGAGAGGTGTTAAGCTTCAGTGGTCGAGGGTGGTGTTGCATGGTGGAGGAGCTAATCATGATGAAGGAGGCAATGGTAGTAGATTGTAGGCAATTAGAGATGGAAAAGAAGCAATAGGCAGGGGTGGTTGAGGGGGAGGCTAGGAAAGGTTGAGGAGGAGAAGGTCAGGTTGAGGAAGGAATAAAACAAGATGGTGGTGGTGTGGGGCTACAATAAGGAGGTTAGCTGGTGGTTCTTGTGGTGGAGACCAAGGCTAGGGAAGGCTAGGGGCAGTTTGTTGGTGTGACGAGTGCTCTCGGTGGTGTAGGCTCTCAGTGGTGTAGAGATATGGACACTATGCGTAGGGGAAGATGCATGGTTGGGGCATGCGATGAGTCCCATAGTTGTATGTGGGTGGTGTATGGTTGTATAATATAATTGAAAAAGAATAAAATGAGGTCGTGAGGTAGAAAAAGGAGAAAGCAAAGGAGATGGGGGTCATGTGATGGTACAGAAGAAGGGAAGAAGAAGAAGTGGAGGAGAAGGAGAAGGAGAAGAATGTAAGACTCAGGTGATGGTTAGTGGTGGTGTTGGAGGACACTGAAACTAAACACTGAAAGAAGAAAGGAGAAGATGGAAATGGTTAGGGCTGGGATTCTCAATGATGATGAAAGGAGAGGAAAGGAGAAGAGGGTTGATGCACATATGTATATACAAGTGGATGGGTGAGACGTGAGTAAAGATTGATAAGCCGAGTAGTGAAATGGTCGGGTGTGGCTTTTTTAGAGTGGGTGTGGTGATAGCAAGTGAGGTACAAAGTAGATGAATAGTGCAGATGCAGAAAGTGTTATGCAGGGGAAGTTGACATGCATGGCTGGAATGGGGGATATGATGGTGACATTGGTGCATAGGGTTATGATGCATTTGGTCTGAAAGGGGAAAAGAAGAAAGGAAAGGAGGCACAGGGCATTACAAAAAAGGGAAGGGAGAAAAAGAAAAGAATAACAAAGAAAAAAGGAGAAGAAAAGGAAAAAAGAAAAATGGAAAAAGAGGAAAGACAAAGGAAAAAAGAAAATAAATTTAGGATCAGAGTTAGAATTAGGTTTAGATTTATGATTATGGTAACATTAATTTGTCCATGGTTAGGGTACCCAATCAGAAAAAAATAAATAGAGAAAAATTTATCAGTCTAGGATGGGTTTAATAATAGAAAAAAATTAGGATAAATTTTTCAATAATTTATCTAGGTTTACGGATCATGGGTTAACAAAAAAACAATTAATTTAATACTAAGTATAAGATTTTGAATAAAATGCTAAATGTTTGAAAATATGGGTTATGAATTTTTGGGGTATTATAATATAATATAATGAAGTATCAATAAAACGAACATACACTAATAGAAATAAAGGCCCATGCATTTTTGTTTCACATAAGGAAACATGCTTTTCATTTAAAAAATGGAAAACATGTTTATTACAAATAACATAGTATATCAAAATTTCATTTCAAATAATATCTCAATAATATCAATAAGGCCACTTAAAAAATCTATTAATTATCCCCTAATTAATGTTATTAATATAATGGGGACAATCATAGAACTGTTACTTCCACCCACATTGGACATTAGTGTCAAGTGGCTTATATCCAGATATTTAACATCCACCATATTTGGACTCCCATGTTAGAGGCATATTCTAATACTATATATTTAACCCAGCCCTAATACCAGATGATTATTATCTTAAAATTTCCCTAATCCCTTAATACTAACTTTAATCCAAACCATAACTCTAACCCTAAACCTTCTTCCTTTTCTTTTTCCTTTTTTCCTTTTTCCCTTGTTCTTTTCTTTCTCTTTAGTTCTTTCCTTGGTTTTTCTTCCCTGCACAACTAACCCATTACCCCAACCAAATATTACCCTCAGTTTGGTTACATTGACAGAAAAAAACCCAGCTAAGTTTAACCCCTCACTCTATCATCCTCCCTATCCCTCATTCAAGTGGTTTCCATGCCAAATTCCCACCCCATGCGCTATTTGTTATGCACCAAACCTACACGAGACCCCCTAACTCCCTCATACTACCATTTCTTATGCCACCATAAGCTATATATCCCATTTCCCCTCCATTCTTCATTTATTTTTTATTTCACCAACCAAACCCTAACCTCTTCTCTATTTCCAAGTTCTTCCTTGTGCACCTTCTTCCTTGTAGATAAACCATTTTTTCTTATCAAGATCCACTAAAAACAATGTGGCTCAAGTTGCACAATAACCCTTAAACTTAAAATCTCATGTTTTAACCCCTTACCTATGTGAGCTACACACATATCTCCCCATTTATAATATCATCTTCAACCATCTTCATGCAGCTATACCATAGCAGCATCTGCACCTCACATCATACCTCTTAATCAATGTGAGGACCTCACATTATGCCCCCTAACCATCATGAGCACCTCACGTTATACCCATTTAGTAGCATGACTTCCTCACGTAATTTATCGCACAAAGCACATCTTCATCATTCAACTATCCCTCCTCTTTTCCTTTGTTTTTTTTTCTATTTTCCTTGTCTTTCCTTGATTGTTTTTTCTTACACTTCTAACCATGGGGTTTTCTTAGCTTTAATCGATCTTCTAGTGGATTTGGAGGAGGAGAAATAGGTTCTTTTTCTTGCTTAGAGATCAATGACACTTAGGTAAGGATACATGTCATTAGTTAAGAGATTTTCATGTTCTATGTTTACTACTTGCAATGCTATCTTAATATGCTTCATTTTCTTAAAATCATATCATTATAGTATAATTGTTGAAATAATGATGTTAATGTTATACCATGTTCATGTTGTACCGCTTTATGAGAGCATGCTTGTTATGCCAAATTATGAGCTTATGTGATATTGTTTGGTTAAACCTTGATTGGTAACCTTATCATATTGCCCTATTCTATTTTTTTATTATAATTATGAATAGTGGGTTGCAAATAAGATTAGTCATTATTGTGATAAGATATGTTGAATATTAGGAGTTGATAATGTTAGGAATCATAGGTTTTTGTAAAAATTTTAAGTGGTTTGCTATTTTAAGGATATTCGGGTCATTTTATAACTTGTATGGAAAACTTAAAATGGTATAGTAATCTTTAACAGTTTTATAATTAATTTCTAGTGTAATAAGATATAGTGTAGGTTGAGTAAGGCACAAGTATGTAAAAAGAGGTTCTAATGCATTTAAGTAAAAAGAAGGGTATTTTGGTTAACTGTATTACATGTGGATTTTGACATTTCTAAAGTGTTATTGGGTTAAAATATGTTAATTATGTTGCGATAAATACTTCATTTAATTATGAGTAGCATGGGTCTACTAAAATGTAAAAATGATTTAATTTGAAAATAGTTACCCTAGGGGTATAGTCATTATCTTACATGTTAAAATTTAAAGTTACACCTTGATAATTAGATCTATTTTTTAAAAAATGATACTTTAGAATGATATATTAAATTTGGTATTTTCCACGTCTTATGGAGAGAGTTACATTTATCATGTGATATTAGAGTTTCATAGGAGTGTTGTGGCCCTTCTCCTTAGGGGATGACCTAAATTATGTATGGTTGTGTTTTATGTGTCTTATATACTATGCTAGGTTTGCATGTGAGTTGGCATCGACTTATACTAGTCTGCTCCACCAATTGAGAATAATAGCAAAGAGCATTATGCCTTGGGAATTGTACCTATTTATTTCATTGGATAAGAATAGTGGTTATGAAAGTCCTGCCTTCAGAGTTGTACCAATTCATGCCATCAAATGAGAATAATGGCCAAAAGCATTATGCCCTTGGGAGTTGTATCTATTCATTCCACTAGACGAGAATAGTGATCGGGAGCGTTCTTTCCTATGAGTTGTAATTGTCCATTCCACCAAGCAAGAATAATGGTGTAACACCCCCAAATTTAGGAAATAAAAATTTTCATATTAAAGAGTTAATAGCGGAAGCCAAAACACAAAATGTAGGGGTGTCACGCCACATCCAATATAGAAGAGGCACTCCGTATGCTCAATCTATATCGCATGTAAGGTAAAAGTAACCTTATACCTAGGAATTAGGTGTGGGAAGCACCTGATTCCTCCGCGATACATGGTACAAAATAGAGAGAAGGGAATAAGAAGTAAAAATAGAGGACTAAGAGTCCAAATAGAGATAGAGATATCCGGATAACCATACCATTTACCAATTTGCTTAGCCCTCACCCAAGGCAAGCTCATTTAGCTAATAATTATCAATCACTTGCAAAAAGGGTAGATCTGCTCGTGGGAATGAGTAGCACCCATAAGAAAGATGATTAATACGCTACGTACTGAGTAAGGTAACAATACTGCCGAAATTGGAAAAACATATCATTACACACATTCATAGTAGATAGTAGTATACATGCGAGATACAGAAGGCAATACAAGATAATTACTAGTCCGGATTCGTATTATTAGAATATATTAGGATCCATTCTTTTATTTACATTGAGTTTAGGGATACCACTATTCTTAACCGGTGGAATGTTTATCCCACCTTGGGGTAAAATGCTCCTGGCCACTATTCTTACCAGTGGAGCGATTAATAATATATATTCTTGGGGCAGAACACTCCCGAATAATGTTCTCATCTTGTCGAACAGACATATACAACCAGTCCTGACTCATGTAGTCTTTCACTCTAAATGATTAGTGTCTTATCAATTATTATAATCGTTCTCAGGATTTATTTCAAATTGAGTTCAGGGACCCCACTATTCTCAACCGGTGAAACGGTTATCCCACCCTAGGGCAAAACTTCCCCGTCACTATTCTTACCGGTGGAACGGTTAATAATATACAATCTCAAAAAAATCATCTGGCCACTATTCTAACTGATGGAATAGTTAATAATATACATTCCCGGGACAAAATGCTCCCGGATAATATTATCGTCTAGTGGAACAGACATATACAACTGGTCCTGACTCATGTAGTCTTTCACTTTAAATGGTTAGTATCTTATTAATGATTGGTTTATGAGTACAAGACATGATTAAGGCAAGCAAAGACATCAACATACAAATAATAAGATCGTTCTCAAAGATTAACATACTCATTTTCCCCAAAAACCCTAAATTCACAATTTAATCATAACTTCCCCCATATCGATCATTTAATCACCAAAATTAGCCTATGTTCCTCAAATAATAGTATCATTAAAATACCCAAATTTTGAGTTCTAAATCTTGCATCTTACACATGCAATAATAGACCTATCTTAAAAGTTATTATTTATAAGGCTCCTAAAACCCTAAGTTCATAGGTAGGTCATAACTTCTCCCATAAGGCTCATATAATCACCAAATTAATTATAAATACTCAAAATACTCATATTAACAACATATATAAAATCATTGGCCTAAATCTAATATTTTCCACATGCGGTAATAGCCCTATCTTAGACGTTATTATTCATAAGGCTCCCAAAATCCTAATTTCACAAGTAAGTCATAACTTCTCCCATAAGGATCATATAATTACCAAATTAAATATAAATCCTTAACATACCCATATTAACAACATATCCAAAATTAGTGGCCTAAATTTAAAATTTTATACATGTGATAATAACAATACTGTTTTAAGGCTACTATTCCCAAATTAGGCTATTTTCTCATCCGAAGAACTTATGACCTTCATAATCACTTCCAAACACTTCACATGATAGTATTAGAATATTTTAATCCATATAATACATTAAAGTACCAAAATTCCCATATTAACCCATATTGACAAAAATGCCCTTGAAAGTAGCCGATAACCCTTATTTTACAAAAATCTCATATCCTCAATATCATTATATCCAAATCCTCCTTTTATCAACATACATATCAAATATAATTATTTTTCACTTATAATAATTTATTAGGCCCATACTACTCTCCCACAATTTATACTCATCTATACAAATATATCCTAGCGTAATATCTTCGTATTAGCATATCTGTCGATATTCTCACCTCCTTTCTATCATATAATTCATATTAATATATCATATAATCATAAAAAATCATTTTAATAATATAATAACAATAACATGATAACAAATATAATCAAACAAGAATTTAATACAAAACCCAAAGCATCTACTAATATTCTTACAAATAAAGACTTCGGTCTCTAAGCATGCTTATCCTAATACGCTTCTTCCAAAACTTTTGGAATATCACCTAATAATAATTAACACAACATAATTATAATTAATAATATAATTAATGAAGTTTTTGGGTAATCAAAAGGAAAAATAATGGGGAAAAACTAAACCAAGTTCGAAGTACGGGTCGCCGACTAAGAAGGCTAGCAACAATGCAAACTGTTGTTGCTAGGGAATGGGAAACGACAAGGAGGGATGAAAGGGAGGGGTAGGCAATGATGAGGGCTGATAGAAGGGGGTGTAGGATTCAGAAATTTGTGCCAAATCTAGGGGAGTTTTGGGCGATTTTGCTAAAGGGTAGGGGTGATTTTTAGTGAGGTTTGCCGATGGTTAGGGGGTGATTTTCAGTTGGTTTTCTCTGCAACTGGGGTGTAGGATTAGGTGGTTTTGCTGCAACTATGGGTGGTGTTTGGTGAGTTTTCATTTAAGTGTGAGGAAATGGAAGGTTTTTCCAATGGTGGTGGATGTGGTGCGGTAATAGTTGCTAAAGGTGAGTTTTGGGGGATATTTTTGGGCTGTTTTGGCGACATTAAGGAGAAGATATAAGGAGTTTGTTTGGGGTGTTTTTTTGAAAGAAAGTTAGAGGAATAATGAGGTAGTTTTTCGAAGCATTAATGAGGTACACACACACACACACACAAACAGGAAGAGGAGGGGGTTGCGATCGGGTAAAATTTTCAAACCCCAACCCACAACTGTAGGAGTTGGGAATTGATAGGGTAGGGGTGTGATATGACGGTGGAGAGAGGGTGGTGTATCAGGGTAGAGGGAGAGTAGGGTGAGGTAAAAAAAATAGAATAGGGTAGGGGTAATTTTTTTAGGTACCCAAATCAGGTAAAGTATTTGGGGGAAAATTATCCAGTTACTGGAAAAAGTTTATTTGACGAAATAGATATCGGTTATGACCCAAACCTAGGTTTAAATTTTAATACACACCCTCTAGCATATTTTATCCTAATTAAATTTATAACTAAAAATTCATAATAATATTACACATATTAATAATATTTTTAGTACAAACACCCTATAATAATTATTATAACTAATACACATAATTATCAGTTATAATTATTTGGGTTTTCTGAAAATTGGGTACTACAAATGGGGTCATTGATCTCAACATAATTAATTAAATGTATTATAAGCATACCTAATACAAAACTTTATTTTGATTCCTCTCTTAAAACATTTCATGTTATAAATAATGTTCATGTTTAGTTTTTCCATGTGACCTCGTGTGTTATATGTACTTTTATTATAATCTTTATTGTTACCTTATTCAATACACAAGTATTAACCATCCTTTTCATATGTATTTCTTATTCCCATGAGTAAATGACCCAGGATTTTATGTGTAGGTTTTTAAGGGTTACCCGGATGTTTTTGTTGTTTATAATGCACTTCTTGTGAATGAATTATTTATCTATTAGGGTTTGGGTGTAGAGTCAGTGTTATTTAGTAGCTAGATTTTTGTTCGATTACTTTGAACTTAGTTCCATTTGATCCCTTTTGTTGTATTTTTTTCTTATATTTTACTCAAAGTTAAATATCTAAACTCTTATATAAGATTTATGAAAATGTCTCATGCTCTCTTTTTTAGCTTATTCAAAGCTGTAATTGCTCTTTATTGTATTTGATATGATAACGGTATAATAATCTAGATTCATGTCAAGTATAGTGATAGCATCCAACTATCTTAATATTATGCTTTCACAAGACAAATTTTTTTACTAGAAATTTTGGGATGTTACACATATGCTCAATTTTGGGTCTTCAACACCCACTACAACTATCATTAGTACTAATGAGCTTGTGTCTGGATCTTTATTAGTCCTAAGTTACATGTGTAGTTTATTATGGGATACCTTGATGATTTTGTTGTTTATGATGCACTTCATATGAAGGAATGATTTATCTATTAGAGTTTGGGTATAGAGTCAATGTTATTTGGTAGCTAATTTTTGTCTGATTACCTTGCCAACTCTTAGTTATATTTGATCTCTTTTTTTGTACCTTTTCTTATAGTATACCTTGAGTTAAATCTTCAAACTCTTGTATAATATTTATGAAAATTTATCAAACTCTTTTATTTAACTTTTTTAAAGTTGTAATTGTTATGTCTTTTATTTGATATGATAATGGTATATTTTGCTAGAATCACGTCAAGTACGATGATAACACCTAACTATCTTAGTATTATGCTTCAGCGAAACAAAAATTTTCATTATTAAACTTTGGTGCATTACACATATGCTGAATTTTGAGTTTATAACACCCACCATAACTATCATTAGTACTAATGAGCTTGTGCTTGGATCTTCATTAGTCCTAGGTTTTTATGTGTAGGTTATTAAGGGTTGCCATAATTATTTTTATGTTTTTGATGTACTTCCCATGAAGGAATGATTTATCTATTAGGGTTTGGATTTAGAGTCAATGTTATCTAGTAGCTAGCCTTTCGTTTAGTTACCTTGCAGACTCTTAGTTCCATTTAATCTTTATATATATATATATATATATATATGTTGTACTCAGAGTTAAATTTCCAAAATCTTATATAAGATTTATGAAAATGTCTCATGCTTTCTTATTTAACTTATTTACATTTGTAATTATTTTATCTTGTATTTCATATGAGAATGGTACAGTAAGTTGGACTCATGTCGAGTATGGATATAACAACCATATTAATATTATGCTTCTGTAAGATAAATTTTTTTACTAGTAAATTTTGGGGTGTTAACGTATGCTCAATTTGGGATCTGCAACACCCACCATAGCTATCATTAATACCATTGAGCTCGAGTTTGGATATTCAATATCCTCCACACTTTAACCCCTATCTTAGAGGGTATAAAGTAATCATGGTAATCTAACCCTAAACATGTGTACTTGGTAAAGACACTTAATTTCCTTATGGTCAAGGATTAAGCCTCAAAATTATCCCGTGGGGACCCACTGACTGATCCCATAAACCATTGGACTAATTTAGAAACAACAATAATAACTAGTTCAAACACATCAGCCAAACTAGTTAACTAGTTTAATAGTAACCATTCAACTAGCAAACTATTTTATTGTTTAAGCCTTAACCAGTTGATTGTTGTAAGGTATAATCTAACAACTAACTAGTTGATGAGTTGGGTAAAAATAGTTGACTGCTAAAGTAGTTGATTACTTTTATCCACTATTGGTTGATTGGTTTTAATAGGAACTCCCATAATTCAAGTGACTCAACTATAAATAATTCTTACTTTAACCAAGCACTTTCCAACATACATTAATACTGTCAAAGTCATGTAATCACTTGTTCATGATGCTAGACACATAATTGTGCTTGGAAATCAATTTAGAACCATCATAAACATAATTCATCAAAATATCCAAGGATAGCCAATCATGCATCTCACACTCCATGATATTGTATTATACACCAAAATCATGCTAAACATGGTAATATACATGGAAGAACATATATCATGGTAAAACTTAACTCAATCATAATTCATGCCAAGAGCCATAGCCTCAAATTCATGTATATATTAAATAAAAAGAATACATAAATCACGCTCACATTCTATAAGCTTACACTTGAAATTTTAGAAGAATCATGCACATGAAAAATGAAAACAACATACTACCATACAAAATCCTAGCCACATATGAATATATGTTTGAATTACTTCAACAAGCACAACTTTCTAGCAAAATAGAAAATCCTAGTATAACATCCCCAAACTTTACTATTGATTTTTTTTATATGGAAACATTAGCATAATATAATGGGTACTATTGCCATATTTAGTACAATTCTAGTCCATGCTATTCTTGTACCAAATTTAAGGCTAAAACATTTACAACAAAATAATCAAACAAACTAAAATATATTAAAACAATGGAAGGCTTTATCATAATAAAGTAAAAATATAGTACAGAGAACAATCTCCAGATAATAGAATCTAAAAGATACAGGGAGATACAAAAAAAGGGATTAAGAGTCTAAAAGAGATATCCAAGATCTAAGACACACACCACATATTACTCTGAATAGCTCTAACTCTACACCCTAACATCAAGTAAAAATTTGAATCACTCCACCAACGAGATCTCCTCAAATTTAGTGGAATTGTAATCAAATACAAATGACACAACATTTACAAACGTGTAGTATTATTATGCAACTTGTACTGTCTAATACAACTATCCTAGAAAAATAGCATTATGCACAAGGCACATATGATGAAACGATATAACATGTGAATATGGAATAATAGCATGTTTTACATGGTAAGAAAGATAACTCAGCATCGTACATAGGATAATGAAATAATAAATGCTTGGATGAATGAGAATTATCTATTATTATATTTCATTACTATGATCACAACTAGTTGATTGTTATAAATTGAGAATGTAGACTTAAAGAAATCATAACAAGTAATCTAGTACATGAATAGTACTAGCCCTAGTTAACCCACCCAAAAATATAACCAAACCTTTAAATAATAAAACACATAATCACTTAAGTATATATACCCCATATAAGAGCAAAATATATCAATACATCTTTATAGTAGAATAGGGTATCTCTAAACGTTGTAAGTTACCTGGGATAAAAAAAATGAAATCCAGAATGGTATTAAGTGAATACAAAAACTAAAAGGATCGCTACCCTAAGTAATATGAGTTTCGACTTAAGATCTTTTCCTTTAAGTGATTAATGTTTTATTTAATGATATAGGTTAACCGAGTATTAAGGTTTAGAGAATAACACTTAATCATTTCTATCAGCACAACATAATTTCATTATTAAAATATGATATTATCCATACACTTGATCCATAAAGGAATCAATACCCAAACTAATTAGAGCATAAAGGCCTGACAACATGCTATTGAGGCCCAATTCAATGTAGTAGTGTTGAAGCCCAATTTCCATGCCATGACGGTCATCTTTACTTAGATATCGAAATCCATTAAATCTAATTATTTAAAGAGAAGGGTCAATGGTTAACACTAAAGCCAACATCCGACACAAAATCAATGATCAACAGAAGTTAATAGTTAACCAAGGGTCAACATTTGATCGCAAGTCAACCAAATGTCAACATGCATTCAAGAGTTCACATATAAGGCCAAAATAAATTAAATAAACCAAGCAATATGTAAAATGACTAAAAATCCCTTAATATTACCAAATTTATTTTAGGGTTTCAAGAGGAATGCCATGCTTAAATGTCCGCACTTAACACTTTTTAAAAAAAAATGATTTGTGATGAAACATTGAATATTGATACTAAGCCCAAAATACTAGAATTCCAAATGTATGCAAGGTGCCATTTTCAAGCATAAATAACTAATTTAATTAAATTACCAAGTCTAGTCATCTAACACCACCCAATTATCACACTCATCCATCTTAACTTATTTTCTTAAATTTTTTCTTATTAAAATCCCAATATTCTAGAATTAATGTATAAATACCGAAATACCCTTGCTCATATAAAATCACCTTAAAACTTTTTAATTTCATAATTATTTTGATAGAACTTCAAACCCTACTCAATTACATATCAAATTCAATATAGAAGACCCAAAGAACACAATGATGCACTCAAAAGTTGAAAAAACAAACTTAATTAACCAAAATACCCCGAAATTGAGAGCTTACCCTAAACCCTAAAATCCATCTTAACTTATTAATCCCAAATTTACACCTAAGCTTCTTCATTTTAAACGAAACATAAAAAAAATACTTATACGAAATATAAAAAATACATAAAATAATAAGGCCGATAACCATTTCACTTAGGTTGAGACATATTCATTAAGGGTATATGCATATTCATCAATGACCAAGGAAATATTCACCAGGTACCAATAGCATATTCATCTAAGTTCCAATAGACATAAAACATATTAAAATTATGCAAATCATTCTTTCATTAAATTTTATGCTTATACACATATGATCACAACATACAAATATCATAATAAATTATTCAAGATATTATTCATGTTTATATTCAAAATAAATATAATCATACACACACTAAACATATCAAGACACTTAGCATAAAAAAACCTATTTCTAAAGGTGAGCACAATTAACCAAAATCCTAAGCTCCAAGCGAGGTAAAAACCAAGGGCCTAATACCAACTTCTACAAGCCACTTAATCACCTTCATAAAACATAAGAATAGGATTATATAACAAGAAAATAAAGTTAGGATGAAATGAAATGATATGAAAAAAAAATATATTACTCTTGAATAGGAGGCTTAGAAATGCACAAGAATCCCTTACTATCACCAAACTTTAATTCCTTATAACGAGTGTTTAAGTATTAAACTAAGGGATTTAAGAGGGTGAAATAACAAAAAATGTAGGTAGAAGATGATATGAAAATTGAAATATTGGAAAATCACAACAACATCTAAGGGAAAAAATAGTAGTATTTTAGCAAGGGAGAAAAAAGAGGGTAAAGAAGAAAAAGAACAAATGACAATTTCAAGGGAGAAATGAGTATGAAAATTTCAAGGGAGAAATGAGTTCCTATATGAAGTATGTGTTGTAAGGAATGACACCCAATAAGAATCAAGAAGAAACAAAACAATATTGGGTAGTGGAAACTAATTGAATTTGAAGAAAAATTATTTAAAGCCATTCATGCAGATCACTTGGTAGAGGGGGGAAAGGGAGAAAAAGAGGACATGTCCAATTTCTAATAAAATTTTGTGGATAATGGAAGTATACATTGCAAGGATTAAAATTAAGAAAAACATTAAGGGATAGGATAAAGAACCAAGGTGAACGAAAGTTTAAAAGTTACTAAAAAAAGCTAAAAGGACTGAAAGAAAATGAGCAAATGTGATTTTATGTGATGTTGTAATGCAAATGGGGAATGATTTGGCCAAATAATGTGAGATTTGATTGAAGAGGAATAAGACTAAGTTTTTTCTCAAAAATTTTTCCTCACTTATGATCTATGATTAGAGGTGTAAGTGAGAGGTTAAACTATGGTTGCGCGTGTAATATAAATATAATAAAAAATATGACTATGTTCTTTAATCTAGTTTTTGGTGGGTGAAAACTAAATTGTGAATATGATGTATTTTAGTGAGAGAGATTTTAGATGGTAACTAATAGTTAGAAGGCTGATTAAATTTAATTTTAGGTAATTAATTTATAAGAAAGTCTCATAATAAGTATTTATTGGAAACATTAGTAAATGGATCCCAAAAACTTTGAAAATTTATGAGAATGTGCATAATAATTTTAGGATCTAAACTATATAAAAATTTTAGGCATTAGAGTTATTTTGAATATTAATGGATGTAAAATAATTGAAAATAGCAAGAATGAATAAATTACAAAAATAGATTTTTTTTTTGCAAATGTATAAAATGAATATAGAGGGTTCAAATTGCCACATATGGATGTAGAATATTTTAATAAAACCAAATATATATAGAAATATTTAGTCTTAAAATTGGTTTGATGTCCAATGAATTAAAAATAATAAAAATGGCTAAAATTATTTAACCACATAAATTTTTTTTTACAATTTAATAATTTAGGAGGAATGGATGAATGAGCTCAACAATATTTTAGAAATATATTAAGAGTTTCAAATGAGTTAAAATAAGTCAAAATGATAATATAAAAAAAATCACATAAAGTGCATTTCCACAAAATGAATAAATTGAACAATATAAAGTTTGAATTTGCTACAAATGGAATAGAAATTGATATCGGAATTTTTAGAAATATATTATGAGCCTAATCACTTACAATAATTAGGATTTGGAAGAATGAGATATTACACCTAGTTTGATGACTTTATTATAAATACCTCTTGATTCATGGGTAAAACCAAAAACTCTATATTAATAAAACCTTTAAAACCCCACATTAACAACACAAGAAAACAAAGGAAAGGAAATAAATTATTTTTTCAACCTCAACCTAAAATTATAGAATGACAACAAGAGGAAAATAAACGTAATCTTCAACTCTTTCCCAACCATGAATCTTCTTCTTCTTCTTCTTCTTTTTTTTTAGAGAAAACAAAATGGACTTAAAAAAAGGATTAAGAAGATGATTTAAAAAATAGAATAAGTTGAGAAAATGATGGTAAGGAGAGAAATGGGGTTTCAGTTTTAGGAAGAAAATTAAGGAAAAAAAATCCCAACACTTTGAGAATTTGCTTGCGAGAAAGCAAGAGAGTGTATAGGTGCTATAAGGGAATGAAATAATAAATCAACCATTTCCTTACGACCTTTGTCAATAATGAGGAGGGAAGGGGAGAGGAATAGTTGACTTAAGTGATAGAGTGTGAAGGACAATGTGTAAGGATATAAAATGATAAGGTGAGAGAGCACGAAAGGAGATTTAACCAAAGTTAGGTGAGACAAGAAATAATAATAGAAGAAAGATAGAAAAGTGGGTTGGTGAAATAAAATAATGATCCAAATATTACAAAAATAATCCCAATGTAATAAAATATGTTTATTGGCACAAAGAGACAATAATTTTGAGGTTTAACAAATATTTGGAGACGAATTGAAGCAAAACAAGAAAATACTCGATCATTTAATAGAACCAATTAAATGGTTTAGTAATACTAGTCGACTAGTTTTTATCATTGTCCTCAACCATTCAGCTGGTTTTTCTAAGATGATAACTTGGGTTCTAAGAAGAATCATTGATTGATTTTAGCCATGGCCAGTCGATTGATTTCCTTGAAACCTTTCACTCCTTTTCAAGTTCTTTCCAAAACCAAAGTATTTTACTTATAATAAACATAAATTTAGATACTTTTAAAAGTTTTTAGGATAGGGTATTATAAATATTTTTTAAAACTAATTTTGAAGTAATAATATGTAGCAGATAATATAAATAATTTAAAAAAAATAAGATATAAGAACAAATAGTGTTAAATTTATATAAACTATGATCAAATAGTATAAAAGATAATAATAATAATTTAGATTACCAACAACCCTGTCTCTCATTTTGCCTCTCATTATACACTCCAAAACACTAAATAATTATAAAATAATTTTAATTTCTTATTTTGCCTCTCACTCATTTTTACCTTCATATTCATGCAACCAATATAATAACATAATATATACCTATATCAACTTATACCATATCAAATTTATCTAATATAATCAATTTTTATTTTTCATTTCTCTATAAATTTGATCATTTATTTTTTATTTATAAGTATACATATATTTATTTTGAAATAATGGTAAAATTATTTTTATAGAAAAAATATGTGCTAAGAAATATTAACCCCCTATGACACCACCATTTGGCCCTCCCCTTTTTTTCCTTTGTCTTTTTTGCACCCCTCTTCTTCTTTTTTATTTTTTTTATTTTATGCCTAACACAACACCCTCACTAACCCTTATCGCCTTCATTTTACATTTTTTCTTTCCTTTCCATGACCCATTTGCCTCTAACATTAGGAGAAGCTCCACAGATCCTTTAGGCAAAAATCCTACCTTTCTCCTTTTATTGTCACTAAAGTTGTAAGATGAAATAAAAAGCAAAAAAAAGGCGAAGAAGAAATCTCCTTATATTTGCAGTGATGTGGGTGCTCTTAGCATAAAATTACTATATGTATATATACTTGAAAAAAAACACAAGTTTGTTCAAATTTATATTGAAACAAATAATAGAAATCAAAATTATGTTAGATGGAATTTGTTGGGGTAGAGGTTAGTAGGATTGTATATTATATTATTATGTTAAGGGCATAAATGTGGAAGTAAAATGAGAGACAACTATTATTTTCTTATTATTTTGTGTGTTGGAGAGTGTAATCATAAATTATATAGTGTGATTGACTGCATAATATGGGCCCCTAAGACTAGTGCACCTTGCCTAAAATTAGATAAAAATTCTTCATTGGCGTCCTTGAGCCTCTTCACCTACCAGGTTCTTCATTTCTTCTCCTTCTTCTTCTTTTTCTTCCACCATGTTGGTAGGATTGTATATTATGTTATTATATTAAGAGGAATAAATATAACAGGTAAAAAAGGGTGAGAGGAAAATATTATTTAGTGTGACCACACACCTCTTATTTTGTGGTAAAACTCAAACATCATTCATGTAGGCCATAGCTGGAAATGGAAGTTGATGTTATTATTAAGGAGAATCTGTATTTTGCTCCTCAATATCCATATGCTCTGGGGTGCGATTCTAGTCATCGGGCCTATGGTCCTCCGTATGGATAACAAGTGCAATAAGAGAAGAAGAGTAAGTTTGGAGGGATGGAGACAAGATTGGTTATGGGTGAATTAATCGGATGGCTAGTTACTCTTTCGTTGAAGGAAGAAATAGACACATTCGAGGATCATAATGTAGAGAAAGCTGTAGGTATAATTGAAGAAAATGATTTAAGTTGGGGTGGTGGTGATGATATTGGGTGGTAATTTTGAGTTTGATTTGTGTGCATGCTGATTAACTAGTGATCAATTATTTGTCTCTAATAGTGGTTCTAATCTCGAATTTTTTTCTTTCTTATGGATGAATAATTAAAAACCTTACGTAGAATGCTTTTATATGTCTGGTTTGAATTTACGAAATTAATGTTAATATGTTATATTTTTGGATTTACTAAACAATTTGGACATAAGTTTTCAAGTTGGTTGGTTGGTATGACTTCAATACAACATGATAGAGAAAGATGTGGTAAGGGGAATGAAGCGTGAAATATGGTTTTTAAAATACGTAAAATATTTAATTTTTTATTATTATTGTAAGGTAATTTGAAAATTTTATATAGTAATAGAGATATCTAATCAATTATTTTGGTTTTTTTAAAGGTATTTTAGATTTTTAATATTATATGATTGGTGAAAAATAGGGAAAAAATTGTCCATAACAAAAAATGGGACTAGGGATAAAAAAATTATTTTACATAATAATTTTTAGATTTTTTAAAAAAATTGACATATAATCAACTGTTATTGTCTATATATAATTTTGTGCTACTAAATTTAAAAATTCAAAACTAAATTCAAAATTCAAAATTTTATATAATTTTTTTTTTGCGTTAAACGTAGAATTATATCATATATTTTTTAAAAAATAACTAAACTAAATGACCCAATCAATCCCATTTCTTCGTAGGCCGTTGACCCTGGTACTGACTGGACTGCCACAAAATTTGCGGGGATCGCAAAGGCGCAGCTTGCTGCCACTTGGAGTATGCGACTGGGACGGTGAAAGCTATCAATAAACTAAATTTTCTTTCAACCAGGTATGACCTTTAGTCTCTAATGATCCCAACAAACGGAGCTCCAGCACACTCAAGTGTCTTTCTCTTCGCAGTCACTCAAAAGGCTCATCGATATTCTATAAAACCCGCGACCTCAATTCAACTCACTGCTTGCAGTTCTTGAATTTTCAAGGAGAAAAAATGGCGGATCGGGGTGATGCTAAAGTCGCTAAAGATGCATACGTCACCTACGCTTATCTTCTCCTATACATTGCGCTATCCAGTGGTCAGATTTTCTTCAATAAGGTATATTTTCTGATTCTTATTGTCAGCCGAGCTCGATATTGGATCTACCTGATTTAGGTCGTAGTTTCGCCTTTGCAATTTGGTCGCCTTTTATTTCTCTGTCGGTGCTGAGTAGATGTTGGAAGCAGAAAGAACTTTGTTTTTACAGCCTTACGTCCTGTTATTGTAATATCTTGGTGACAGCTTTGTGAGGGTTCTTGTTTTGATCTTGCTGCTATGAATAGGAAGAATTTAGAGTACTTCATCGATCAGGGAGATGTAGCAGATGGTGCCATATGGATATGCTATCATCTTTTGGATTCTGCTTCTTCAGGAATTTTATTGTATTCCTTGATGACTAATTTGTTCACGGTACCCGTGGTACCCAGTGCACCTGGCAATTATGCAAGAGATGTACCTCGGCATAGCATCAGTATAACAAAGGAACTGGTCAAAAAATCCAGGATGCTACTGACTGAATATTCCTTCTTGTTCTGTATTTGATTCCTGCTTGGCCCTTGTTTGTTATTGTTGATCTTACTTATTCAAACTATTTTATAGGAATAATTTAGGGCTATATATATATGTATTAAAATTATTAGAATTAATTAGATAAGTAATCTTATTTAAGCTATAGGAGTGGTCACTTTTATTTTATTCAAACTATAGGAGTGATTACTCTTATCTTATTCAAATTAGACTTGTAGATAATTAATTATAGGATTGACAACTCTTGTATTATTCAAACTAGAGCTATATATATAGGGTTTATCAACTATGAGAACCTGCTACTTCCTTTCGATAAATCTACATATTTTACTTGGCATTAGAGATTGCCGTAACTATGGCTGTAACGATACATTCTGTTGCATCCATAGTTGGTCAACCCAGACCTTCAAATTTAATATTGGAGTGGTGCTAGATGAAAACAACTATGATCATTAGGCTCCTCTTATGTAGATGTATATTATAGAAAAAGGGAAGACGGGCTATCTACATGGCTCGTTGAAGCCTCTTGCAGAAGATGATCTGAAGTATGATTACTGGTTCTCTGACTATCGGCGAGTCAAAAGATGGTTACTTTCTGAAATGAAGCCAAGTTGATGAAGCGTTGCATTCATTTGCCTAATGTAGTGGATATATGGTGTGTGTTGAAAACTGCATTTGTAGAGGAGAATAATGGGGTTAAAGATCTATACTCTTAACCAGAAGTCTTTCGGGATTGACCTTGTCACAGAATTTGCTATTGCTTTAATTGCTTCTCATTTAGTTAGCCTTATCAACCTGTAACTCTGATTCAAATAATGCTTGGGTAATTGACTCCGGGGCTACTGCCGATATGACTAATGACTCCAAATTACTTAGCGCAATTTCTAAGTTCTCTCAAATTGTTGTTACTATTGCTGATGGTGGTAATACCCTAGTCCTTGTGGAAGGTACCATTGCTCTTAAAAGTAACAGACAATTTTCATTTAGATAATGTCCTTTTTGTGCCTTCTCTTGATTATAAATTCCTTTGAGTTTCTCAAATAACTGCTGCTTTATCTTGTCGTGTTATTTTTGGATCAGGTTCATGTATTTTTTAGGATGTTTGGAATGGAAGGACGATTGGCTCTAGCACTAGACATGGCAAACTCTATTATCTAGGCTTGTTATCCGAAAACTATAGTGAACTCACTTAGACAAGGCAAACTCTATTATCTAGACTTGTTATTAGAAAAGTATATTGAACTTAATTGGGTTGCGATATAACAATGGGAAATTCAAAGTGTGTAGATGATATTTGGCTATGCATAGACAATAGGCCACGCATCCTTTGGTTATATAGAATACTTATTTCCTAGATTGTTTGGTAGAGTTGATGTTTCTTTATTTAAATGTAAAATTTGTGATTTAGCACATAGTTATTGAGTTCCTTTTTTAACAAGATTGAATAAAAGTTCTACCCTTTTTATGATTAGGTCATGCATCCATTAGCTATTTAAAACACTTATTTCTTAGATTGTTTGCTAGAGCTGATGTTTCTTCTTTTAATTGTAAAATTTGTGATCTAACATATAATTTATTTTGATGTTTGAGGACCCTAAAAAAATCTAACTCTGGGTGGGGCTCATTGGTTTGTCACTTTCATTAACAAGTGTACTCGAATAACTTGGGTCACACTACTCAAAATAAAAGGTGAAACCTAATCTGTTTTTAGAAATTTCATAAAATGGTTATTGTCTAGTGTAGTGCACATATTAAGGTTCTTCATAGTGACAATAGTTGAGAATACATGAATTTTGATCTCATGGAATTCTTGAATGGTGATGGCATTATTCGCCAAACTATTATCCTATACACATTGCAAAAGAATGGTGTGGCTAAAAGAAAGAACCAATACTTACTTAATGTGGTTCGAGCCTTTCTTTTTGAAGCTCATTCACTAATAACTTATTTGGGTTAGGCCATACCTATCATATTGTCAATTTTCAAACCCCATTCCAAACTTTATCAAATATGTTTGATGCTTCATCCACCCCAACCTTGTGCCCTCGAGTTTTTGGCTACGTTGCCTATGGTCATCTTCATTCCTACCAGTGTAGCAAGCTACAACCTCGTGCACAACGATGTGTGTTTGTTGGCTGTGCTCCTCACCAAAAGATATATCATTGCTATCATTTGCTAAGCTGCCACATCCCACATGTTCACTACCATGTATCCTACTTTTCATGAATCCATTATGTATTTCTTATCAAATGAATTTCAGGGGAGTAACATAATGTTGATATTGTATTACCAAGTGTAATCCACCATGATATAGTGGAACAACCTGAGATAAGTAATGAGCAAGTGGTAGATGGTGGCACTCGTAAACAACATTTTACTGCTATAGACGAGTATACCACAACTGATACAAATGAGCATGCACAACTCGAACAAGTCCTAGCTAGTGTTGTTGATCAAGACCAACTCAAATGTGTTGACTCATTATGCTACATTAATAACAACTCTAGCAGTCTAGTGTTGCGTCTAATAGTGCCTAGGAAATCCACTTCCACTCTATAGCATCCTAAATCAGTGCCACGACAACTCCCACCACAAACCGAACGGGGTATACCTAAACCTGTTTATGAACTTGATTTGAAATCTAAAGTTCGATACCTCTTGAGTAATCATGTGTGTATGAAACAACTGTTGGATCCACAGAAGTCATTTGTATTTCAATTATTCTGTGCATGTATTCCTAACAGTGTGCAAGAAACTATGGCTGATCCTAAGTGGTTGGTAGCAATGGATGAAGAATTATGATCAATAAAGCTGAATGATACTAAGAGAGTTGATGAATCAAGCAATAAAAAATAGGTTGTAGGTGGGTTTTTACTATCAAGTATCTTTATCTTCTAAAGGGTTCCATTGATAGGTATAAGACAAGGCTGGTGGTAGAAGGGTACGCACAAAAATATGGCATAGATTATACAGAAACATTTGCACCATTGACAAAGATCAATACAAACTGTATTTTATCATCCATGGCAGTAAATTATGGATGGTCATTACACCAATTGTATGTAAAAAATGCATTCTTGCATAGAAACTTAAAAGAAGAGGTTTATATGGATCTCCCACTAGGATATCAGGTACAAGTTATAGGAAAGGGCTGGCCAAAGTGTGTGTAACACCCTAATATTTATTATGAAAAAATTTCGTTTTAGTGAAAGGCTGAAAGCATAATAACAATATAGTTGAGTGTTACAGTTGTACTCGACATTAGTGTGGTTTCCCATACTATCTTTACATCAAATACAAGGCAAAACGGTTAAAACTTAAAATATGATAAATAGAAAATGAGATGACTTTATAAAATTAGGTAAGAGTTTGGAGGTTAACTGCGAGTACAATATCTAAATACATAAAAAAAGGATACATTAGAACTAAGAGTCCCCAAAAGTATCCATACCATAGTTATAAATCAGATAACATGACACTATGTCCAAAACCCCATGGATAATATGGTCACTCCTCTCCTAACAAATAACTACTGATACGGAGTTTGATGAAAATCTTATAAATTTAAGAACAAAGTTTAGGAAATAAAGGAAATATAAGTTGTTATTCTGGGCATGTTCTTGAAGATTATTCTATCACTATCCTTTAATATTCAACTAATGTCTTAATATTTTTCTACCATGGCTCACTTGTGATTATGTTCTAAATAATGCAGTGGGTTTTATCATCAAAGGAAATCAACTTCCCTTATCCCCTTGGTTTGACTCTTCTTCACATGGTCTTCTCATCTGTTTTATGTTTTGTGCTCACCAGGTTTTTCAAGGTACTGACTATCGATTTATTATTTTTATTATCTGTTGATGGAAGAATAACATTCATTTATGTGATGCAATTCTCTTATCTTTTCTCTTTCAGATATTGAAAGTTGAGGAAGGAATGACTGCAGAGATGTAAGAACTGAATATATTTATTTCCCTTTGTCTGGACATTGTTTTCTTTATTATACACTTTCCAATGCTAGCAGAAGCTCAGAGTACTTTTTCATGAAACAAGCAATCAAATAATTAGGGGAATAATATATTATGTGGATTAACAATGTATTCTAATTTATGGAAATTTTTGGTTTGTGCACGTGAATAAACTGGTAGTCGACAAACATAATGGATGAAGTTAGTAGTTTATGATGCTTCTTAATTCTACTTATTACTGTAAGTGTAGAGCTCTGGATATGTTAGTTGGATCCTCGATTGTGAAAATGATTTCATTTACAGACTTACAGTATAAGAAGGTGGGGGGGGGGGGAAGGTAAAAAGAGAAAAGAAAAGTGGTGTCAGAATGTATAGCTAAAAGCTTCATCTCCAGACTTATCTGTGTTGGATCTGGACTCTAGTGTATAATTTTATCATTTATTCTCCAAATCATACTTTTCTGTGGCTTAGATGACAATTCATATGATCACATGGATGATACCTAAGCAAAAAAGCCAGCACAAAGTCTGAGCCTTCAGTGAGGCCTGAACATGCTCAGTTGATACCCTGAGGTTATGATACAATCATGCTATATCTTGAAGTGCTGGGGTAAGACTATAGCCTACAAGCTTATCTCCTGGAGTTCCTGAAGTGTTGTGGGGCCACTAATTTGGCATAGAAATAATACTCCATCTTGATAATGTAGCCAGGATATCGTGTCTTATTTTTCAGGTGCTTTGATTATTTCATACTGATATGTCTATGGTTCTTAGCACCCGAGGTTTGGATGATTGGGTTGAACCATGGGCAATTAGCATAGTCAACAAACATAATCGAATGGAAGTATCATCATGGTTTTTCCCAATGCTTTATTACATACTATTAGTTAAATTATTCATCTTTTAATTATTTTGGAAAGAGTCTCTTCTCAGTGCTCATATGTTGGTTTATTTTTGGTTTTTATGAATCATTGACAAGACCTTTTAAAGAGCTCTATATGAAACGCATCTTTTTAGTTGCCCCCCGGGAACCAAAAATAATGAAGGTTTTAAAAGCAGGGAGCTGCTACTTCTTTTTGATAAATATTTACGTTATGTGAAGTAAGTGTTAAAAAAGTTCATGCATAGTACTTTGAACTTTGTTTTACTATTTCTTAGACCGAGCACATTTATAAGTTTGGCTTGAGTGTTTGATGCAAGAAGGCAGGCTAATCCAAATAGGGGAGCTTCTCATAACATGTAGCATGTCTATGAGTAAAACATATTACTGTGATAGACCTGTGATTAAGTACACATATGTTAGGAGGAATAGAGGAGGGTTGTGAGGCTCGGTGTAGGGTCTGTTTGTTACGGCGAGCTAGTAAGGGCATTTTAGCCTTTTCGTTCGTAGTATTTCCTTATTAGAGTGGGGGTAGGGGGAGTTTGTTAGTGGTTCTGATTTTTATTTAGCTTTTTTCCTTGGGGTTATCTTTTTTGTTGGTGACAGGCTAGGGGGAGTGTTAAATAGTCGGGAATTGAGAGAAAGGAGGGGGGGTGGGATAGAAGTTTGTGGAGAGGGAGGTACCAGGACCTCAAATGCTTAGATGTATCTTCCCACATCTGAGAATGTAAACAGTCCCTCTTCTTATTGTTCAATTAATTGCTACTTGCTTGCATAATTTTATTGTTGTTTTGTTACCTCTATGGATTCTACCAAGGTGGTGCTAGAGCAGTGACGAACTTGGAAGATGGTGCCTAAGAAGGTGGAGGAGGTGGAGGTAAAAATGGACGAACGGTTGGTGCTCCTTCAAGAGGATTGATAGAAGGAAATGGACTTGGTTAAGGATGGATTTTGAAGAGTACCTGTGGTTGAGGAGCGGCTGGGCTCGATTGAGAAGATAATGGAATCCATATTCGCCTGTTTATTGTGCATGGACCGAGCTGGAAATGGGAGTTCTTCGTCGATCAATCTCAGAAGGCAACCGCTAGACGAGGGGGGTGTACCTCTTCTAGTGGTAGAGGGTGGAGAGGAGTGACGTAATGATCATCGACCGGCCCGTTAACTAGAGTTTCTGACCTTTAATGGAGTATATCTGGACAGTTGGCTGTTTTGAAAGGAGAGGTATTTCAACTTGAATCAATTATCGGAGGTAGAGAAGATGGAGGCAGTGGTGGTGGCTATGGAGGGAAAGGTGCTGGCTTGGTTCCAGTATGTCGGGGAGGGGAAGAAATTCTCTACCTAGAGGAGTTTTGAGAGATGTTCCTGACATGAATCTGGCCTAAACAAATGGAGTCCCTATGAGAAAAATTTTTGGTGATTCGGCAACTATCAACCGTCGAGGAGTATTTGGAGTAGGTTGAGCTGTTGGTAGCACCATTGCAAGCCCGATTGTTAGAGGAACCGACGATTAGGTTCGAGGTGCGCCTGTTGAGATCAACTAGGCTCACTGAAATTATGGAGGTGGCCTAGTTGGTAGAGGAAAAGAACCACATTATCCAAGCAGGGGGCTCTAGCCCAAACCCATCTAATAATACGATTGGTGTTAGGCCCAAGGTACACACACCCACTTCAAACTACAACCCAAACTCCTAGCCACCATCTTCGTCTTCCTTGCTTTTGGGAGCACTATCTAGCTCTCTCCCATATTCGACAAGAATGACCCCAACCTAGACTAACCCCAACACTCTGACGGAAGAATCCTAGGGCAGCTGTTGGATAACGTGTTTCTAATGACTATCAACCACTGAAATAAGGCGCTGATGGGACTGGGGGTTGTGTTTTCGGTGTGGCAAGAAGTATGCTCCTGAACATAAGTGTTGTCATCGACATCTATAGGTGTTGGTGGTGGAACACGATGAGGAGGCAAAAGATGAGGAGAACCCTCCTTCAGTTAAACTAGAGGAGATTATAGAGGTAAAGGAATAGGATGAGATCTCCATGAACTCAGTTGTGGGTTTTACTACTCCGAGGTCTATGAAGCTTAAAGGGGAAATTAAGGGGGTAATGGCGGTAATTTTGGTTGACTGTGGGGCTACGTACAACTTTATTGCAGAGGACTTGGTGATACTTTTGGCTACTGCTTCCTATGGGGTACTCATGGGCATAGGTAATTCTGTGTAGACTGCTAGAATTTGCAAGGGGGTGGTGTTGACATTGTCGAAGATAGTAATTATAGAAGATTTCCTAACTTTAGAGTTGGGAAGTGCAGGTGTTATCTTAGGCATGCAATGGTTGAAGAAACTAGGAGTTATGTAAGTTAATTGGAAGGTGTTACAGATGAATTTCCACATAGGAAATACATTGATAACCTTGAGAGGGGACCCGAGATTGTGCAGAACTCAAGTTTCCCTCAAGTCATTGTGCGTACTTTTGTGAAAGAAAACCATGACATTTTGCTGGAACGCTGTACCTTAATGACCGAAGCTCAGCGAGACACTTGTACTGGCGCTCCCGCTGAAGTGTAAGAGTCGATACGAGCCTATCCCAAGATATTGAAGGAACCTGAGGTTGAGGGGTTACCACTTGCACGAGACTTGGATCATAAATACCCCTCCTGCCTGAAACAGAACCAGTGAGTGTGCACCCATATAGATACTTTAGATACAAAAGGATGAGATTGAAAGGCTAGTGGAAGATATGTTAACAGTGGGAGCGATTCATCCAAGTCACAACCCTTTCTCCAACCTTTTGCTACTGGTAAAAAAAAAAAAGAGATAGGAGTTGGCAGTTCTGTGTCGATTATAGAGCATTGAATAAGGTGATGGTCACGGACAAATTTCCCATACCTGTAATTGATGAAATGCTGGACAAATTGCATTTTGAAGCTGGATCTGAAATCCAGATATCATCAAATCAGGGTGAGTATCGGGGACATCTACAAGACAGCTCTATGAGTTTCTCGTCATGCCTTTCGGGTTAACTAATTCTCCGGCCATATTTCAGTCCTTGATGAATTAGGTGTTTAAGGCTTATCTTCGAAAATTCGTATTGGTTCTCTTCGATGATATATTGGTCTACTACCTGAATATGGAGACTCACATCCATCTGGTTTTCCAGCTATTAAGGGCAGGTGAACGAGAAGAAATGTGTCTTTAGGCTGATAGAGTTGGAATGTTTAGGGTATATAATGTTAGCAAAAGGGGTGGTAGCTGTTCCGTCCAAACTATAGTGTATGAAGGAGTGGCCGGTGCCTAAGACCCTACATGAACTATGGGGATTTTTTGGGCTAACTGGATACTATTTCAAATTTGTTCGGAATTATGTACAAATTGTAGCTGCCTTGACTAATCAGCTCAAGAAGGATAATTTCCACTAGAATGAAGAGGCACAACAGGCCTTTGAGCAATTGAAACAAGCCATGGTGACAGTTCCAATATTGGGGCTGCTTAATTTCAAGGAGCCTTTTGTAGTGGAGATGGTGGGTTTGGTGTAGGGGCAATTCTGATGTAGCAAGAAAGACCTAATGTTTTCTTTAGTTGATCCTTAGGTGCAAGGGCACACCTAAACTCTATATATGAACAGGAACTAATGGCAATGGTGTTGGCAGTGCAGAAATGAAGGCATTATTTCGTTAGGCGGCATTTCAAGGTTAAGACGGATTAATGGAGTCTGAAGTTCTTGTTGGAACAAGTGACCCCTGAGGAGCATACCAAATGGGTCACCAAGCTATTGAGTTACAAGTTTGAGATAGAGTATGGACCAGCAAGGGAAAATAAGGTAGTTAATGCTTTATCCCGAATTGATTCACCACCCATGGCTTCCATTCCTGCTGGGTGGATGATATTGTGGAGCTCTCTTCGATCTGAAATAGATGCTAACCCGTTTTTGGGACCCTTGAAACAACGGTTACAACATGGTATAAGGGAGAAGCAGGGTTATACCTTCCAAGTAGGGAAGCTTCGGCATCAGGGACGTGTGGTTATACTGGCAAGCTCAAACATGATTCATAGATTGCTAGCTGAACTTCATGTAGGGGAAATGGGCAGACATTCAGGTGTGTTGAAGACTTATAGGAGGATGACTAGAAAGTTGTATTTGGTAGGAATGAAAAAGGCCATTAAAAATTTGTGGCTAATTGTGCCGTTTGTTAATAAACTAAGTACCAAGCCACGAAGCCGGCGGGATTACTATAGCCATTACCTGTTCCCACCCGAGTGTGGGATGATATTTCACTGGATTTTATTGAACGGTTACCTCTTTCGCAAGGCTTTGATTGTGTTTTGGTGGTGGTTAACCGTTTAACAAAGTATGCTCCTTTTATCCCTCTTAAGCACCCCTTTAGTTTGTAGCATCCTCAAATTGTCAGGCAAACTGAAGCAGTTAACCAAAGTTTGGAGACATACCTATGTTGTTTTACTGGGGACAAACCTAGGCAGTGGGCAAGGTGGATTCCATGGGCTAAATATTGGTATAATACTTCATTTCATTTGCCAACTCTAACCACTCCATTTAAGGCTCTCCTTTTGAGGTTGTGAGTCAGGATTTACAAGACAAAGATGCAGCTGGGTGTATGTGAAAGTGAAGCCTTATAGATAATGATTACTGGCCAAACGCCTTAATGGAAAGCTTACCCCAAGGTATTTTGGACCTTATCAAGTTGAGGCGAGGATTGGTTAGGTTGAGTCTGCCGGACTCAACTTCTATCCATCCCGTCTTTCGCATTTCTGTGCTGAAACCAGCCTTAGGAGAAGGGCAGCAGCCTCAGCCTCTTATTGCAATTCTTGCTGAGGATCTGGGATGGAGGGTAGAACCCCAGGAAGTGTTGAATCTAAGGTATAATAATCAGGGAGTGCTGGAGATACTGATTAAGTGAAAAGGGCTGCCAGATTTCGAAGCTTCATGGGAAAAGTTCAAGCAACTTAACCAACAATTTTCAGCTTTTTACCTTGAGGACAGGGTGAAAGTCCATGGGGAGGGTAATGATAGACCTGTGATTAAATACACATATGTTAGAAAGAACAGAGGAGGGTTGTGAGCCCTGGTTTAGGGTCTGTTTGTTATGGCGAGCTAGCAAGGGCATTTTAGCCTTTATGTTTGTAGTATTTCCTTATTAGAGTCGGGGTAGGGGGAGTTTGTTAGTGGTTATTACTTTTATTTGGCTTTTTCACTGGGGGTATCTTTTTGGTTGTGATGGGGCTAGGGCTATTAAAGAGAGTCGTGAACTGAGGAGAAAGGGGGGGGGGGATAGAAGTTTGTGGAGAGGGAGGTACCAGGACCTTGAATGGCTGGATGTATCTTTCCACATCTGAGAATATAAACAATCCCTCTTCTCATCACCCAATTAATTGCTGTTTGCTTGCATAATTTCACTGTTGTTTCATTACCTCTATGGATTCTACCATCCTGATGTTTGCATCTAGGAGGATGTTATATTTTTTAGTGCAACCTCTTCACTATATCATGTTGATGACTTGAGTTTGACGCAATGCTACTTTCTGCCTCTAGTGAACCTCAAATAGCTTCTTAATCAAATTTGGTTGAATGATGGGAACATTAGGTTATGCTGCTCACTTACAATTTAGCATGGCAGGTTGGGATTGTGAGAGGATGGAACCCAATTGTGGTTCTGGTATGCTATCATATAATCTGGCTAAATTATGACATCATGTGTCTAGTTGCTTGAGAGAGGATACTAAAAGAATGTGAAAGTATGAGTGAATAGAGTAAGCTTTTTTCATAAAAGGATCTTGTGCTCTCTATATAAAGAAGATGATATTTTAGTAAAGAAATATACCCCTTTTCTTTTTCGTCTGCTGCAAATGTGGATTAGGTCAAACGTTTTTCTAGATTGTCATATGTACTCTTGCTCCAGCTTTGTTTTGGTTGCAACCCAAAGGAATGTTTTGGGACATGAACCTTGTGAGAATTCTGTCTCTAGAGCAGCGTTCTGTGCCATATGCCTGATGAGTCCTATGTATTTGAGATTTTGAGAAATTCTTGCAGTTACAATAGTGAAATCCGAGAAATGTCTATTGAGTAGCATTGATGATAGCGATACTAGTTTTAGTGTGTTTGGTGAGAAGGATCAAGTTAGGCATTAATTTGGTAATAGTGACTAATGTGTATAAAAATAGTATTCTATGGCATGCCCACAGCTCTGACTATTGAATGCTGGATTTGATGTTTGTGCATGGTCTCCTTGACAATAAGAATGTTGCTTTCCTAGGGCTGTCGCCTATAATCTAGGTTCATGTCTTTGGATTATAAATGACCTTGTCAGGGCTCTAAGTATAGCAACATGCCTAGGTCTAAAGCGCCAAATAATAAGGGATCTCAGAATTTTGTAATATTTATGAAATAAAAGTTAACTTTAGTGTACACTTAGTAATGATTGCTCAGGAGCGCATTAAATTGACAGCATGGAGGATATGGTTTTGATTACTAAATTTGACAAATTTAAGCTGTATTGCATTTTGGTGAGCCTATATATATAGGCTCCATACACTATTAACTACCCAGGGCTCCAAAACATAGGCTTGGCCCTGGGATGGAACTGTGAATGCTGATTTGCACAATTTGACTGTGTTAGCTCGACACCCTTTTTCTGTTATATTGACATTTTGCAAGTCTTGCTTTATTTCTCTCCTATTATAGGGTGGTGTATACCACTTTGGTATATGTGTATTTTTATCTTTGTAAATGCTTTCTCGATGTATGTGCTATCTATAGCTGCAGGCTTTCACATTTAGGCTATCTGTCTTGTGGCTATTTCTAGTGATGGAATATTATTAAAATCTAAAGCAGACAAGGTATATGCTCGTGCAATTATTGCAGTGGTCCCGAAAGCATTTTCTGCTGAGAAAATTAGAGATTTGCATGTCAACATGAAAACTGGAAAAGCAATATGAGAAGATGAAAAATATATGTTTCTCTATGTTTGAGTTACTGTCAGTAAACTTGTCTCCGCTGGTTAGTGTGTAGTTACAATATTTATTTGTTATCTATAAGATGCTGTTCATTTTTTTGGTCAGTAGGCTTTCGGTCTTTTTCTTTTATTGATTTCTTCTGTTGTAGTTGTAATTATATGAGTAATTTTGCTGGCTTTGTTAAGATAACAGTCACTATTATGATTCAGATATGCTACATCAGTCATACCAATTGGTGCAATGTTCGCAATGACTCTTTGGCTGGGAAACACTGCATACCTATACATTTCTGTTGCCTTTGCGCAAATGCTGAAGGCTATCAGTAAGCACCTAAAAACTTATAATCAGCTGGTTGATGTGTGGAATTATAGTGATTACTGTATTAGTGAGCTATTAATATTACTTTTTGTGTTGGTAACTGAATATCTTATATCCTATGATATTGATATTTTACTGTAGTTTAATGACTGTTTTGGATACATCTGGTCTATTTGACATTTGGAATGTACCAGATGAAATAAAACTGTTTATTCAAGTTTAAAGTCTTTATACGGTCATTTGATTTAAAAAATTATTTTTGCATGTCTTTACCGTCCTTCAATATTTAACTATTTCTACCTGGGATATGCAGTGCCTGTTGCTGTTTTCATATTGGGGGTAGCTGCTGGACTTGAAGTGATGAGCTGTAGAATGCTGTTAATAATGTCAGTCATAAGTCTTGGTGTTGTGGTTGCTTCTTATGGCGAAATAGATATCAACTGGATTGGAGTCGTCTACCAAATGGGAGGTGTGGTTGGTGAAGCATTGAGGCTCATCTTTATGGAGATACTAGTTAAGAGGAAGGGTCTGAAACTAAATCCTATATCCATTATGTATTACGTTAGTCCCTGCAGGTAATTCAAGGTTTTGGTTCCTATAAAACATCTTTTCATTTTAGTTCTTCATTTTGATGTGGAGCGATGGTTGTGCAGTGCCCTTTGCCTATTCATTCCATGGATATTCCTGGAGAAGCCGAAGATGGATGCCAGTGGAACATGGAATTTTCCTCCACTTATATTGGTGCTTAATTCGCTTTGCACATTTGCCCTCAACCTGTCTGTTTTCCTTGTGATATCGCATACCAGTGCATTGACAATTCGTGTTGCTGGAGTAGTTAAAGATTGGGTGGTTGTCCTGCTGTCTGCCCTTCTCTTTGCTGATACAAAGCTGACAATGATAAATTTGTGCGGTTATGGAATTGGTAATTCTAATGCTTCTCTTCCTGATGTTAGCTCTCATGAAATAAAATTGTCTGCTTTGCACTTGCCTTGTGCTGCTTCACCCCCTCCCCCCCCCCCCCAAAATCTTGTGACCTTGCCCCCATATCCCAAAAAGAAAAAAAAAGAAAAGAAAAGAAAAGAAAGGCATATATGAATGAAAAATTGAAAAGTGCTGTTGGAGTTGGTTGATGAGAAAATGATATTTTGTTTGCAAGAAACATTGGGGACTGGAAGTTAGGACCGTAAGAAACATTTGTGGAAACTTTCTATTGCGATTATAATTTTCAACCGATGCCATTTCTTACGTTTTCTTTTTGGGGAACCCAGGGGGGGGGGTTTATGGGACGGTGTGTTAGGGTTGGTAATCTTGCCTGTTGTTGCCGACTAATTGCAACAGGACATTTTATACCATTGAGTATGGCTCTTCATGCCTGCAATTTGTATTTGTGTATACGATGATTATTTTTTATTTATTTATTTATTTTTTACCAACCCACTCTCCTCTTCAGTCTTCAGCGCCCTCTAGGATGCCTTTCCTATTAAAGTTCTACTCTCCAATTTATGCAACCTTATTAAACATATTTGGTATCTGTTTGTATTTTCCAGTAAAAGTGTGGAATGCTGTAATATGAATTTGCTCGTCTTATCGCACTTAAATAAATTTTCCTTTCATGTATGTAGTTTCCTGCTGCAACTGCAGGGTTATAATGATATAAGCTTTCCCACCTGTATGATCATGTGCTGAATGTGAAAGCTGATTGTCATAGTCATGGAGTGCATAGTTTGTGCCCCCTAAAACCGTTCCCTGGGTCAAAAAATCTGGGAACAATAAGAGCCAGAATGTCAGCTGTAAAGAAACACCAACTCAAATGATTAATAACGAATACCTTGTCTGCAGCCATTGGTGGTGTAGCAGCATATAATAATTACAAGTTGAAAAAGGAAGCTTCTCAAGTCATTTCCAGGGAACAGCAGCGTGAAGAATCTATACCAATGGTTTCTTCCTCCAGCTCTGAGAATAGATGACGAGAAAAGTTATGAAGTAGGCAAATTTCTTAAAGGTATGAATAACCAGTGCTGCTTTATCATTGAAATTTTCATCTTTACTATGAAAATTCATGTGCAACGCTAGTGAGAAACTTCGAGAAGTGCTCCTATGGTATTGGGGGTAATAGTGATGTAAAAATACCCCACGATTCCATCTTATATATTGTTTATTTGAAATGGAAGAAAATGCTTTTGGAAGGAACACCCACTTTAGATCTTTGTTTGTTCGAACTAAAATAAGTATTTTTCCGAAAAGATTTTTGCTGTATCCAAATATAGTATATAAGAGCTGCAAAATACGAGGATAGTTTTTCTACCCTCATTTAACCCCAAGGCAAGAGTAGTGAAGGCATTATGATTCTGATGACATAAATGAGGAGCTTCTCATATTAGGAAAAAAAATTGAAGTGTTGAAGGTTCATGACAGTTGATCGAACTACTAGATAATGACTGCTTATCTGTGCATGCCTTGAAAGTCATGGTCTTCTTTTAGAAATCCCATGAAAGAATCCAGTCTGCTCCCCCAGAGTCGCAAAACTCTGACCGAAAACCACAGTTCTCATGAAATAAAAAATTCGTACGTCTGTTCATCAACCAGTTAATTGGTCTGCTCTGTTTGTGCGCCTCTTACATACATAAGCTGTGCCATGCTGAATTAGATTCACATTCTCAGCTCCCTTGTGTTTTCATCCTTAAGTACACTTTATTAACCCAATATCTGTCTTATTATTGATCGCTTCATATAGCGTTTCCTTCCAGTGACGGGTCAGATCTCTTCTGAAGATGTGGCCGACATAAAACGGTTGATCAGACTAGATCTCTTGGAAAGATGAGACGGGGGAGTTGAAGTGCCTTGAACTGGGAAAATCACTAGCCTTTGAATATTCATAACTTTACTGGATCATGGAAATTGTAGTCGCTGCCCGGAGATTGATGATTATTGCGTGAGCTCAGACATACGAGAATCAGGATCATTGTAGCTTGGCTGATTGATTTGTAGGAAAGAAAATTTGTATCGAGAGACTATTACAAATTTGTACAATATCATTTTTGTTACAAGCTTTATAAATCAATTCATAATGAATATAATCTGGCAACGATTGCCGACAAACCCGATGCTCTCCTACGTTTGGGAAATCAGAAAATAATATGGTACCCGATTCAGGAGTTGATCTGAATTCTTAGTCTTAAGCAGGGCATTAGTTTCATGAAGTTGGGTGATGTTCCATGTGTTCCATGGATCCGAGGCTGAGGGAGTTGGAGAATCTCGAACAAGTGGCCGTTGGCGGGGTATTGAACCGACTGATGATCAGCAGTAGGCCCACAACAACTGTTACAAGGAATAAAGTTCCACATTACCTGGTTTGGGTTTTAATAATTTGATCTCATCTAATCTTTTTTCTTTTTAAAATTCTATTTTTTTTTGTTTAATTACTTCAATCATTTTTTTACTGTTCTTCATTTATTATAGCTTCAACCGTTACCTCCTCCTTCTTAGTTAGTCATTAATTAGTTGTATTATTATTTTTATTATTAATTACTTTTTAATTTATGCTACTTTTATTTTCATTGCTTAATATGGATAGGTTTACCCTTTTATATTTATCATTCATTGGTGAACCTTAGTTATGTTTCGTTAATTGATAGTTGAAATTTAGTTTTTTTTAAGTATATATAAAAATAGAGAAATCTATCGTTATTTGATCGATTTTATCTAATTCTGATTAATTACTGTACACTTTTTAATTCTTTTTAGAGGGTAAGAATTTGAGAAAAATTGTGTAAATATTTTACTATAATCGGACTTTATATATTTTTAGGACAGCGAAATATTACAGTACAAAATTACGTATTATCAAACTATAATAACACATTTTTAAATTTTCCGGTGCAACAAATCTTTTTCTCGTTCCATTTTTTATTGTTCCTAAAACTTACATTTACTAGGCTCTAGTTTTGTTGAGAGTCAGCGAGGGAGTGCTGCTTGCTGGTGCTGGGCCTGGATAACGACGCGTAGGATGAACAGAACACATAAGAGACCGGAAGCAGCCAGAGACTCCTAGAAAGGTCACTTCTGATAGAGTCTTCTACCGGTCGCTCGCATTTTCCTTGCGTGCTTATCTATCCATTCGCCGATAAATCGAATTCTCTACAACATTGAAAGAATCTCCGTTAAATCAAGCACCTTCGGTTGTTTATGTATATATATATATAAATATACAACGTCTTCACTACAGTAGCAACAAAACCCACAAAACCTATTGCTCAGCGGAGAAAACATAAGCTAAAAGAGAGCTATCTTTCCGCAGAATGGCGGAAACGTCAGAAGATGAAGTGATCTTATTAGACTTCTGGTCAAGCCCGTTTGGTACGAGGGTAAGAATCGCATTAGCTGAGAAATCAGTAGAGTATGAGGCAAAAGAAGAGAATCTCAACAACAAAAGCGCTCTGTTGCTCAAGATGAACCCCGTGCACAAACAGGTCCCTGTTTTGATTCACCACGGACGTCCGATTTGTGAGTCGATGATCATAGTACAGTACATCGACGAGGTATGGAAAGACAGAGCTCCTCTCTTATCCCACGATCCCCTCGAGAGAGCCAACGCTCGGTTCTGGGTCGACTACATCGACAAGAAGGCCAGCCCTCTTTTCTTGCTTCTCTTTCTCATTTCCCAACTATATATATATTATATGATCTTAACCCAACTGATTGTATTCAATGAGTGAAGTTTATTTGTTTGTTACAACGTACAGGTCTACAATATTGGCAAATTAGTATGGGCATCACAAGGTGAAATACAAGCAGCAGCAAAGAAAGAGGTCGTGGAATGTTTCAAGATGCTAGAAAGAGAACTGGGAGACAAGTGCTATTTCGGTGGGAACAGCATCAATATTGTAGATATAGCTCTTGTGCCATTTTATACTTGGTTTTATGCGCTTGAGACTTGTGGGAATTTTAGCATTGTGGCTGAATGTCCTCATCTGGTTGCTTGGGCTAAGAGATGTATGGAAAAAGATAGCGTGTCTATGTCGTTACCAGATCAGTACAAAATTTATACTCATCTACTTGAGCTTAGGAAAAAGTATCTTGCCCAACAGTGATGCAGAGGAGACCTATCTTCTGTTTATGGAACTAGGTTCCTTGGTAGCGGCGTTGTTGGTGATGATGAGGGTGTACATAAGCATTATTATCACATAATGTACTAAAATTTCCAAAGTGAGGAAGAAATAAATAAATGTTATAACCCGTACGTGTCCTACGAGTGCTGATTCCTTCGTCTTTATGACTCTTCGGTTCTTTATTTTTGTAATATAATCATATAATTATGATATTTGCATTAAAATGTATTATTGTAGTATCATTATTTTTATTTTCATGAATATATATAATTAAAATTTATTTTTAAAATATGTGAGGACTTTCTATGAAGGTGGTATCCAAAAGTTTCAGGCAGCTAACTACTTGGAACAAAAATGATATAAACTAACATTATACTTGGTTGCTAATAAATCTGTAAATCTTACGTTCATTTGTGGTCGCAGACCTCGTGTCTTTCGATCTCCATCATCATTTATCCAAATTTTCTCCTTTCTTTGGGAAGCTACGACAAGAACAAACAAGCTACGTTCGAAAACTTGGAAGCAATAAGAAACAAGTCTGAAACAAGCGATAACGTAGTTGACGAACGAAGAACCATCAATGAAAAACAACCGCTAGATTCGGAAAGCTGATTTAAATCGACTCTTCCCTGACTCCCTTCACCGTTAAATTGATTTAAATCACGTAACCTTTTGCAGTATAATCTATAGCTTTTATTAAAATATATGGTATATAAAATCTATGGCAAATTTAAGCTTTTTTCAGACTTAAATTGATCGAAATTAGTTTAAATTAAATTGAAGGGTGCTGCTAGCTCGCAACTCTACAGGGGCAGTATTGTAGTTACGCGTTGTTGTCCAGGATGCAGAATACATGCTTGTGATGCAGCGCTTGTGGAGCATCGTTCAAGGCGTGCGCTTATCAGTATTGGGGAAACCGAAGTAACTGAAATGCGAAGGGTAATGCCCAATGCTTATTGTTTTTTCATGTAATATTTATTTGTTTCCTAAATTACTACAATTACTAACAAGTAAAGTTTTGTTCACTTTGTTTTACCAATTTATCAATGTGCCTAGTGCAGCATTTGTTAATTTATCCATGGTTACACTTAATACATTGATTAGGTTGAGGATGATTAATACATAGGTTCAATATGTTAATAAGTTTAATGATTATGTTCATGTAGTTGTACACTTTTTAAGCTTCATTTTTTTATTATACAAATGCTCATGTTCAATGTGTCAAATATATAGGTTCATCCTATTTAATAAATAAATTCATCGTAGGTTCATAATACAATAGAGCTAGTTTTAATATATTATCTCGTAGGTTTATAACAAAAAGGAAATGCAAACAATGATTAGAGTTAGGATGATTAATATATAGGTTCAATGTATTAAATGGTTGTGACCAATATGTTTAATAATTAGGTTCATATAGTTGTACAATTTTTAAGTTTTATTTTTAAATCAAATGCTTAAGTTCAATGTATTGAATATATAGGTTTAGCCTATTAAATATATAGCTTCATCATAGATTCATAATACAAGAGAGCTAGGTTTATGATATAGTTTCATTGTAGCAATCACGCATAATCATCTAATAAAATACATAAGTTCACCGAGAATATTAGGTTCATGAAAAAAAATGCATGAGTTCATGATGATAATCACACAAGTTTACCATGGCAAACTCGCATGTTCGTTGCATAAAACAAATATGTTCATAACACAAAACCCGTAGGTTCATGCTATGAGCATTAATTAGGTTTAATGTATTAATTAGTGAGTTTTGGTATGTTTAATGATTAGGATCACGCAGTTGTACAATTTTTAAGTTTAATTTTTAGTGCAAATGCTTAGGTTTAGTGTGTAAAATATATAGCGTCAACGTATTAAACAAATAGATTCATAACACAAGAGAGTTAGGTTTAATGTATTAACTCGTAGGTTCATAGCATGAAAGTTTTGAACATTAGTTAGGTTCGGGATGATTAACACATAGGTTCGATATATTAAATGATTATGTTTAGTATGTTTAATGATTATATTCTTGTAGCTGTATAATTTTTAAGTTTCATTTTTAACGCAAATGCTTAAGTTTAACATGTCAAATATATAGGTTTAGTATATTAAATAAATAGATTTATCATATGTTCATAACACAAGAGAGATATATTTATCATAGTAAACACATAGATTATCTGTAGTAATTGTAACACTCCTGAATTTATTAATTAATTTTTTAATGGAAATGTTAATTACAAAATTATTATGTGTTACCGTCACACTTAGTATAAGTCCAGCCTCCTTACCTTTCTTATTCCAAGTGCTAAGGCTCAAAACAAGTTAGATGCAAAAAAAGCTACATAAATAATAGATATTAATATAGATAAAGTTTATGGGTACAAATTCTCTGTACAACAATAATAATCAGAATACAATACAGGACACAAGAGTCTAAAGAAAAATCGATTACAACAAAGAATAATACCTAAAGATTCAATACCAATTTTCCCTAACTCATAGACCCATAAGCCCATTTTGAAGAATGTGACCTCTTTCCAAGGACCCCACCTATCCTTATCACTCTGGTATGCCTTGAGCCACTCCATGGCTTTTACATAATTATATGCAAGTATAGTATTAATACAAATTTCTTGTATTGAGTAAATCATAAAACTTCACAAAAGATAACATGCATACATTACACACAATCACACAATAATTTGAAAACGTGCCCAAAGCACAAAATACATGTAATAGTAATATATGAATAATCATGAGATAACATATACAACATCGAGGTTTCATGCTCAACAGCTGGCATACATAACCATTTCATGTCAATTCCAAACACATAATGACCATATCAAGATTCGTGACCAAAATAACCAACAAAATTAATTCCAAAAATGAAAGGTAGGTACTAAGATGATGACTGAATTAACAATACAAAAATAATTCCAAGGCTATAAAAAAAAAAATACTTTCTTATTATTATCTTACTAAAGGAGAAAAAATTAACCCAGGGACATTGAGGTACACTCGATCATACTTGTGCATTTTTAGATCGTGGGTATGTTAGTATTTTGGAATTGTAGTAAGTAAAAGAAAAATACCTCTAACTTAAAAAAAAATCCTTTAACTTCTTGTTTATAATTATTTAAGTTAGTTAATTTTGGAATAGGGTTAAGGGTTAAAAGAAATGTAAAATATGTTTTCATGTATTTATTTCTTATATAATTAGAGTAATTACCTATTAGTTATGCTATATTAGGTTGTTTCCAAAAAGTTGTAATCTTTTGGTATTGAGGTTGACTTTGTGTGTAATTTGGTATTTATTTCTTTTGCATATAGTACTATAATGGCCTATTTAATGATGTGAAACTCTATTTCTTTGGTAATGTAGATTATCAAAATAAATTTGCATGGTAAATGGCTGACTATACATTATATATATTAAAAATACAATATCATGTTAATGATATATATGTAGATAGGTATAACATTGTGGCATTGGTGCTTGAAATCAATTTTCATGTTGAGAAACAAAATTTATTTGCTCCCAAAAATCCCATCATGAAATTTATGAGTAAGAAAACCTCAACCTTCATTGAGATTAAAGATGATGCATCATTTTTTCTAAGTATGCATTAGATAATGAGATAAATATATTTTTTTAGATGATAATGAGGACTGAGTTGCCTAAGATTGTGGTCAAAATTTCTATAGAGATAGAAGCTAAGTATAAAAAAGCTAAGAAGAAGAAGAAGAAGAAGAAATAGGAAAAAGAAAAAATAAAATAAAATCTTATATAATTATCCAATGATGATGATGTTATCCAATATTTTGGGATGGAGTTTATGTTAGATATACCCTCTATTGCTATTGAAATATCTTATGCTACTTGTAAACAAAAAAAAACTAAGAAAAAGTTATAAAAGAAAGCCTCATATTTATCTTGCTCATATATTCTTACTCCCAAGCTTGATTCTCTAATACCACACTTTTTAGCCACTTTAATGGGTGTATGATTATGATTTAAATATGTGTTGGAAGTTTAGTTTTGAAATTTGGAGGCATAAGTGATTTTTATAAAAATCATTCAATTGATTTGGTATATCAATCGACTTGTTTGTCCATCAACGAATGGTTTTGAAACCAAGCAAACTGAATGATTGGTCCGTAAGTGTAACACCTCCAATTTTTTAACTAAAAAAAATTATTTTTAAAATAATGCAGAAGTATTTGAAAAATAAAATTTGGGAATGTTACTGCCACATCAACCATGAGGGATATGTGATCATCACCTAACCCATGTTTAATGCAAGGCAAAATGGAATAAGGAACAAAAGATATATGCTCATAACATTATTATTACAAGACAATATAATAAGGGCTAGAATAATAATATAGATAGAATGAGTAAAATAGTTTACAAAACCAAATACAAGAATCGTAGATTTTAAATAATTGAAAATATAAAAACTTTCCAACATAGTGGGTAAAATATTTATAATTGATTAGCCTAACTCTTAGGCATAATCATAAACCTCTAACCCCAAGAAATGGCTTGCTAATGACCCACTTCATCACCCTTAACATACTATAACTGAGAGTTGTAACCCTATAAATCGTCCTCTGCTCCTCGGACAAGAAGCCATATCATTATAGTGACCACATAAGTACAATATTAGTACAGTGAAGTACTAGTAAAACATGGTAAGACTTATGCAGCACATTGAAGTCACATAACAACATGGTAATATCATAATGGTACGACTCATTACTTAATCTCAAGTAATAGTACAATAATACATTCTCGCATGGAAATTATGGAAGTATAGAAATACATTAAATACATGCAATCCATGTAATATAAACCATATTAGAATTCCTACTTTAGTGACCATAAAAATTTTGGTTAATAAGATAGTTCGTTTGACCATGCCCAGTTCTCTACCATGAACAAAAGTTATGGTATCACAAATAATCACAATGGGATACCACACTCATCCCACAAGGTTAAGATACATTGAAGGGGATTTCTTTGGGGATACTACACCCACCACACATTGAGTGTACTTGCCATAAATCGAGATACCACACCCACCACACGTGGTCGAAATACACCAATAGGGCTTGTACTGGGATACCTTACCTACCACACCTTGAATGTCTCTGCCTCAATGGCTAAAAAGTTGGGATACCACACCTGTCTAAGTAATGGACATTAATAAAATGCAATAGGCTTGTTCTGGGATACCTCACCCACCCGAACTAGACATCAATGTCATGCAGACCTGCCATAGTAAAATAATATACTTCAAAGATATGCGCATACCCCCTATTGACCATAGCCCGGTAGAGAAGGAAATAGGTATTGAGTGAAAAATATAACCAAGGGTGACCCGCCCACTAACTCCCAACAGCTACCCTAAGAGTCCAAAAGAAAAGGCTCGAATGATATTTTAAACCATTCATTTATATTTTCAAGTGATATCATAAATCATAAAAAAGTCCACACATAACCAAATTAGGTGCTTTTCAAGTGATAACATCAAACACAATTAAATTCTATTATTTGGATGTTTCCAAGTGATAACACCAAACACATCACAAGGCATAAAAGCCACTAAGTGGGTGTTTTAAAATACTAACACCAAACACATCACAAGGTATTAAAGCCATAATTTAGGTGTTTAGAGATGACACCAAACTTAACCAAATTCAAGTCTTAAATACCTTCATGAAGATTCTTATTAAATCAAGTTAATCATAATTGGAATCATAGTTAAAATGTTATAAATGCATGGAGGTATCAACACAAAAGGACTAAGTGAAACATAATAATTTATAATAAACCAGATGGCTTCCAACTGAACTAGTCAATTGGTCCCTCGAACCCATTGACTAGTGTGGTCGTATTAGACCTGTACTAAAACAACACTAGAGAACTAGTCAACTAGCTAGCCTCATCGATCAATTGTTCATGGGAATCGATGGATATGTTTGGTCTAACCGGTCGATAAGTCTAAGCAGGGATCGATATATTTTGACCTACAGAGAAACTAGTCGATGAGTTGGCTAACGGATCAACTAGCCATAGGAACCAGTCAACTAGTTTGGTCTAACCTGTTGATGGGTCTAAGCAGAGACCAAACCATTTTAGTCTGCATAACCACCAATTGATGGGTTTGACAAACCGATTACCTATTCAACCAAACCAATCGACTTATCTCGCGACCAACCAATCCAAATCTCTAAACTATTTGACCAATCAAAAGGCTCAAAAATAGGGTGTCAAAGAAAGAACTAGAATCTTTAACTTTTCCCAACCTTAATTCTTCTTTACTTAAGGAAAGTAAGAGATAACTACAACTAAAATTAGAAGAAGAGAAATGAACACAATGCTCACACAAAGAAGGGAGAAAATCAGAGAAAGCTTTTATTTTTCTAAGTAGAGGGAAGAAGAGGGGAAAATGAAAGGATGCTCAACACTTGGGAGAAATTTTCCATAAAGAGAAGGGATAAGAGAGCAAGAGCACTGAGTGAGAAATGAAAATGGATAAGAAATGAAAGGTATAGAGATAAGGCTGGGTCAACACTCTCAGGAGAAAGGGGGATGAAACTGGTGAGGTTGAGTATAGGCAACTAAGAAATGAGGGTTGATTTGATGGGGTGGTGGGGGATTGAGTGCAATAAAAAATGAGCATGGAAGTAGGTTGGTAAGTCAGGGGATGGTGTACAAAATCAATCTCCCAACCCCAGTTGCCAGAAGAGAGAGAGAGAGAGGTGAGGGAGAAGAGAAAAGGTGAAGCTTGCCTCACAAGTGCCTTTTGAAAATTTTTTAGCTAATTAAAATTATGTAATAATATAAATAATGTGAAAATAATCCCAAAGCACTAAAAAATTCTTATTAGCATAATTGGACTCTAATTATAAGTTTTTATAAACATTAGAGAGAACTTTGAATTAAAATCATAAATGGATATGAAATTGCAGGATAAAATGTTGATGGGTTTGAGAAAACCGATGGACTAGGGTAAAGGGTAGAAAAAGTCTAGGATTGTAGTTAAAGGATTGAAAACAAGTGGAGCGATAAGAGAAAAAAATTTCCCATAGTATGATATTAACAATGCACCATCGTACTCCAAAATATAATAACCAAGGCCTTTGTCATTAATTCATGTCTACCCATTGAAATCATAAGATGTTGTGCCCACATCTCAACTTCAACACTTTTATTCTTTTCTTTTATCTTCTTCTTCTTCTTCTTCTTCTTCTTCTTCTTCTCTCTCTCTCTCTCTCTCTCTCTCTCTCTCTCTCTCCCTCTCTCTTTATTTTTTTCTCTTTCTTCATTTTTTTAGATCAAGAAAGAGTGAATATGATAATAAAATGGATGACGCTACACTTAGGTCATTTTCTCAACACAAAATCTACCAAACACTTCTTTATTACACCCCCATGCTTATCCTTAGTCTTCCTACATTCAAGAGTTATCACTCTATAGGTTTTGGATAATGGTAAGGTAATAACTTGAAATTATGGATACTAATGTAGGTTTTTGATCGAAAAAATAGTTTTTAGGCTAAAAGAGGTTAAGCAAAGGAAATAAATGTCATTTAGTAGGTAAATTGGCTAATGTAGCTATGGAAAGAAAACATGTTCCATGTGCCTCAATCATCTTAATGCTTACATAAGTCATATGTGGCCTTGAACAGAATTCATGCAAGTTCTAGTTTCACATGTCAAGGGAGAATACACACAAATAGGAAATAGTAAGACTGTATAAATGATGGACAGTCAATGAAGATCAATATCTCACTGGTTCTTTTGATACTCACTTTATTTCCTATGTCTTGGTATAGATGGGCAAATCAATGAAGATGAACCTCTAGAGTGTTAAAGTAATAAATGGATTAAGAGTCTATCGACCAGAGAGTTCAGGCTTATAACATTTTTCAAAACCTTTTTCTTTATACTTGCTCGCAATCTAGAGGTCTCACTAGTGTATGATCAAGTTGTGTAGAGAATTCTATCTAATTTTCATCATTAACCTATCACTTCCCAAATTTTTTTATTTATTTATTTTTTAAGATAAGATACACCAAACTAAAAAGAAACTAAAACACAAAAGGAAGAAAAAAAGAAAAAAATAAAAAACACACCAAACAAAAAGAAAAGGAAAGAAAAGCATTGAAATTGGAAAATGGCAAGATGATAAACCCCCTATGCTTAGAGAACACATTGTCCACAATGTGCGTGGGTGAACAAGTGGGGGAGGTAAAGAAGTGCACTTACTATAGGGGTTGTAGGGGTAGGAACCTATGCTCAAGAAGGTATTGATACATTTGGTGTATCACGGTATTCATTTGTTCGATGGGAGCAATGAAATCCTGGTGTATCATGGTATTCATTTGTTCGATGGGAGAAATGAAATCCTAGAGACTAGTTATTTAGGCTTCAAGTGTATCGAATCATTTATCAATACACTAGAATTGAGCATCCCAAGATTTGCCAATATAAGAAGGGTCTGGGTTGGCACAAGGGATGGGTGCGGCAAAAGTGGAAGCAATGGTGAAGCGAGGGCTTCACTGGTAGTATCGGGGTGCTATTCCTTAGGGGCAAATAGGTTGACCAGTGCAAGGTGTGTTGGGTGAAGGTAGCTAGTTGGTATTCTTGTTGTCAATGAGAGTGGTGAAAGCTCTGTTAGGTAATAGAAATATACCACGCCTCCTAGTTATAGAACAATCAGAACAACAACCCATCTTGCACAATGAGTTTCATGTTAGTGCAAGTTGTCAACCCTAGATATGCCTTGGAAAGGTCAACGGGGATACATTTGAAGTTGTATCTAAGCCATTGGGAAATTTGTGTGATGATTACTTTGATGAAAATATCACCATTAATATTAGTACTAACACTATTAGGTGATCGCTAGATAATACCCTCCATCAACAACAACATCCCATAGCATATAATGTAAAGCCCATAGCTCTAGCTTATGCACATTTCTTTGACTCTCCCCCTACCAAAAAGTGTTTTGGCCAAAAACTATTGAATGTACCTCAATGAAGGGTTATAAATCAGTGATACCTTAGCGTTGTGTCCATTGTAAGGCCTAGGAGCACATCCCTATCTTAATGAAGATATTTGAGCCCAAAATACATGAGGATCTTGATTTTGGTGATCCTTGGGGAAAATTCTCAGCCTAATAGTAGGAAAATAGAGCAAGGTAGAAACATGTGCCAATAACATTATATGAGACTCATTTAAGTGTAAAAAAGAAATAGATTCGGCAATCCAATCAAAAGTAAATGAGCTAAGGAACTCAAGGGTAAGTCCTTTTCTCATATGTTCAACATACAAAAAGAAATGGGAAATACCACCTATAGCTATCAAATACTCAATGTATTCCTTAATATTTAGATTCTTAAGACATTTCCAATTGACGTAATGAGTGGATGTAATGTTTCGAGAAGCAATGGCATCGTAGTGATCTTGGTGAACTTAGTTTGCAAACATGATGCCATAAGGATTAGAAGGTTTAGTATTTGATATTTTACCTTTTTTTCAAGATTAATGTTGTTGTTGTTATGAAGATTCACCTTTATTTTCTATTGTATTTGTCTTTGTGCTCTTCTTGGATGCCATTCTAGTACAAATCTTACAAATTTGAGACTAATTTATCCAATGTTAATGATTATGTAATATAAAGTGGAAAATAAAATTCTAAATTTGCTACTATAATACATGAATATAATTTAAATTAGGTAAATAGAGAAAAATTGGAGATCAAACCAAAATGTATGGCCCGTGCGTAAGTTTGTGTCTATACTTGTGTTGTGATGCGTTGTTTCGTGTTGTGCTTGTGCGGATGTGCCTGTGCTTGTGTTGCACTATGTTGTGTTGTGTTACGCCTATGCAAATGTGCCTATGCTCGTGGCTTCACTGGGGAGAAACCGGTGTAGAGGGAAAGAAATGGTGTGTAGAGAAGGGTGGTGATAACGGAGGACGTGTTGTGGCTCTCTATAATGTTCGAAGGTTGAGAAGAGTCGAGGAGTGAAGGAAGATCGTGTAGTATTTGAAGGGAATAGGTTATGGTCACAGGCATGTAGAATTTATACTGGTGTGGTGCATGGTCATGCAAGCATTGCACAGCTCAATCGTGTGTGAGATTATGGAGGCACAGGCGTGCAAATAGTCACGGCTTAGCCATGCGTAGAACTGTGTCTTGCATGCATCAACTCAAGTATGCACGGGTGTATGGGATTGGCATGGCCCAACCATAAGTAGAATCGAGCCTCACCAAAATCAGCATAGGGTTGCACGACTGTGCGAGATATGGTGCCATGGTCGTGCATGAGACGAGTTATCATGCAATTGTTGCCCAGGGTTGCATTCTTGTGTGAGAGGCTATGCCAAGGCTATGCACCCTTCTTTTTAGCATGTTTTTGGTCCTTTTGCCATGATTTTAATTCCTCATCCCCAATTGGCACCTCCTCATCTTGTATTATAGTAAGGCCTACTAAATCATTGCAAAGAAAAGTGAAAATGAAAGCAAAAATGCTAAAAGAAAACAAGAATAAATAAAAACACACACAAGAATATGGGTTGCCTCTCATGGAGTGCTTGTTTAAGGTCCTTATCTTGAATGTACTATTCTCGATTTGATGGTAGATCTAGAACAACAAGTGTGCTCATCTTTTCTATCAGAGAATCGTCAACGTAATGCTTTAATTGTTGACCATTGGCCTTGAAAACACCCGTAGACTCGCTCTACATTTCAATAGCACTGAATGGATATACTTTTCGGATTCAAAAGGGACTGACAATTGCGACCTTAGATTACTTAAAAAGAGCTTTAATCTAGAATTAAAGAGGAGCACTTCTTCACCTTCATGAAACAATCGAGTTAGGTTATTATTGTGCCACCACTTCATTCTTTACTTGTAAATCCGAACAATCTCATAAGTATCTAGTCTGATCACATCAAGATCATTAATATGAATTAGCCTTATCTCCTTAGTAGTTTTAAGGTTAAAGTCGAGTAACATGATTGCTCAGTGTGCTTTGTGCTTAATCTCCATAGGTAAATAACAGTGCTTCCCATAAATCAAATGAAAGGGTGTGGTGCCAAATGGTGTTTTGAACGTGGTCCGGTATGCCCATAATGCATTATTCAGCTTTAATAACCAATCTTTTCTCAAGTGATTTACACTTTTTTCAAGGATAGCCTTAATTTATCTGTTAGTTATCTCTAGTTAACAACTAGTTTGAGGATGATATGGAGTTTCAACTTTACGAGTCACTCCATATTTCCTAAAAAAAACATTCAATTTTTCACTCCGTGAAGTGAGTTTCTCCATCACTTATGATCGCTCTAGGAACACCAAGCCTTAGGAAGATAACATTCTTGAACAACCTCATGACTACCCTTAAATCATTTGTAGGGGAAGCTAATGCTTTAGCCCACTTGGAGACATAATCCACATCAACTAATATATACTTATTACCACATAACAATGGAAAAGATCCCATGTAATCACTTTTCCATACATCAAACACTTAAACCTTAAGGATGTAGTTTTGAGGAATCTCTTTCCTTCATTAAATATTTCTGGTTCTTTGGCATGGGTCACAAGATAAGACATATCATTAAACATCTCTAAATAATTTTGGCCAATAAAACCCAATATAAAGGATCTTGGCAGTGGTCTTGTTAGAGCTAGCATCGCCACCATAAGGCGATGAATGGCAATGAAAAATGATGTTGTTGACCTCTTCTTTTAGAACACATCTTCTATAGATAATATCAGGGCAAACCTTATAGAGGTATGTCTCATCCCAGTAGTAATTCTTACATTCTAAAAGGAATTTCTTCTTTTGATGGTAGGATAACTCTAGAGGGACAATCTTACTAAATTTATGATTGACAAAATCAACAAACCATGGAACCCTTAGAGTTGTAGTGACTACATATAAGTGATCATTTGGGAATGAGTCATCTAGTATTTTCTCTTCCCCTTCTTTGAACTCCAATATATTCTAAGAAAGATGATCAACCACAATATTTTTGATGCCTTTCTTGTCTTTGATATCCAGATCAAAATTTTGAAGTAGTAGCACCAATCGAATCAACATTGGTGTTGCATCCTTCTTTCTCAACAGATACTTGATGGATGCACGATCGGTATAGATAATGACCTTTGAACCAACTAGGTATTATTGAAATTTATCAAGGGAAAACACCACAACTAACAATTCCTTCTCTATTGTGGCATAATTCGATTGATCACTATCTAACGTGTGACTTATATAGTAAATGACATATGATTTACCCTCCTTTTAACCAAGGACTACCCTAACCATGTAGTCGCTTGCATTGGTCATAATTTTGTATGAAAGATTCCAATCAGGCAGTTGAATCGCTAGAGCAGTCATCAATGCCTTCTTTAACTTGCAAAAGGCATCAAAACAAGTATCATCAAACATAAAAAGGCACATCTCTAACAAGAAGATTGGTAAGATATTTAGCAATTTTGGAGAAGTCTTTAATGAAACGTTGGTAGAACCTAGCGTGTCTTAAGAAGCTTCTCACTTCCTTTATCGACTTGGGAGGAGGAAGTTTGTCAATGATTTTTATCTTAGCTCCATCGACGTCGATGAATTATTTTGAGATTAGATGACCAAGCACAATACCTTCTTGTACCATAAAATGACACTTCTCCTAATTAAGCACAAGGTTTACCTCCTCACATCTCTTCAACACCTTGGCCAAGTGAGATAAATAAGAATTGAAAGTGGTGCCATAAATAGAAAAATCATCCATGAACACTTCCATTATATCCTAAATGAAGTCATAGAAAATAGCCATCATGTATCTCTAAAAAGTGTCGGGAGCATTACACAAACTAAAAGGCATTCTACGGTATGCAAAGGTGACATAAGGGTATGTGAATGTTATTTTTTCTTGATCAACAGGGTCAATAGGGATTTGAAAAAATCCCAAGTATCCATCCAAGTAACAAAAATGTGAATTCCTAGCAAGTATTTCCATCATTCGATCAATGAATGGGAGAGGGAAGTGGTCTTTCCGAGTGGCCTTATTTAACTTCCTATAATCAATACACATTCACTGCCTTGTTATCGTCCTAGTTGGGATTAGTTCATTATCATCATTCCTAACAACATTCATCCCTCCTTTCTTAGGTACCACTTGAATGGGGCTCACCCATTCACTATCTAATATTAGATAGATTACTCCTTCATTCAACAACTTAATGACATCTTTCTTGACAACTTATTTTGTGTTGCGGTTCAATAATCTTTGATGCTCTATGGAAGGCTTGTGTTCTTCCTCCAATAAAATGCAATGCATGCACAAAGAGGGAATTAGACCCTTTATGTCATCTATGGTGTAGCTAATGGAATTCTTATGCAACCTAAGCATTTTAAGCGATTTCTCAGTTTCATTTTCACTCAGGTTTGCATTAACAATAATTGGGTAGTTGGAGTTAGAGTCTATAAATTTATACTTTAGTGAGGGAGGAAGTGGTTTAAGTTCTACCTTTGGTGTTTTATCCTCCTCCTCTTGGATGGGTTTTGAGTATATTTTTAGTGCTTCCATTATGTCTTTTGATTTAGGAAGGAGAGGGGATGCCTGCCTTTATTGCCTTTGTTATTTACAAGACATATTTTTATTGCTCCCATTGAGGTCTCCATGCACTAGGCATTTCTCTAGGGGATATTTAGAGAATTGCCTAGGTAGTTCTCCTCATATAACTTACTTGATTATGTTAATCCTGCAGCATTCATCATCGAAGTTAGGAGATTTCACAGTCTTAGATAAATCAAATTCAACCTTTTCTTCTCCAACATTCAAGGATAACCTTCCATTTTTTACATTAATGATAGCACCTAAAGTTGCTAGGAATGATCTTCCTAAGATGATGGGGATTTGAGAATCTTCCTCCATCTCTAAGATGCCAAAATCAACGGGAATGAAAAACTTACTGACCTTTATGGGGACATCTTCGAGAAAACCTACCAGATACTTCATTGACCGATCTTCCAACTAAAGAGATATTGTAGTGGTCTTCAATTCTTCCGTTTCAAGTTTCTTACAAATGGACAAAGGCCTTAGGCATACACTTGCACCTAAGTCACATACATCACGATTAATGACCACATTTCCAAAAGAACAAGGTATAAAGAATGAATTGGGATCCTTAAGTTTAGGTGGAAATTTATTTTGAATTAGGGTGATACACTCTTCCATTAAGGCTACTGTTTCATACTCTTCTAACTTACGCTTGTTGGATAAAATATCTTTGAAGAATTTTGCATATGTTGGATTTTGGGTCACAGCTTCAATAAATGGAATATTTATATGGAGTTTCTTCAACATGTCTAAGAATTTACCAAATTATTTTTCAACTTATCCTTCAGCAACCTTTGACAGTAACGGATAGGAGGCTTGTATGGTGGTGGGGCGATATACTTCTCAACTTCATGACCCTTTCCTAGGTTGGTCTCTTTATCAGTTCTCACAGGCTCATCGGTCCTTTGTTTAACATCCTCAACCTTCTCATCTAAATCCTTAATTTCCTTTCTCAAGATAGGGACTTCTAGTTCCTTCCCACTTTTAAGTGCTATGGCATTACCGAATCTCTTAGGATTTATTTCTGGTTGCCCAGGAAGCATTCTGGAGTGCCTAGAAGAAGATCTAGATTTTTGGGCCACCTTTATGATTTGGTTTTCTAGCATCTTATAGTGGGTGACTAGGGATTCAACCTTAGAATTTAAATTCTTAAGTGAGTTCTTCAAATCCTCAGCTTGCTTGTTCTAAAAGGCCATAAAATTCTCCAGCATTAACTTAAGATTGGATTTTGGAGGGTTAGGTAATGGTAATTTAGGGTTTTGGAAACATGGAGGCCTACATTTTGATTTAGGAATAGGATTAAGTGGCTGGTTCTTATAAGATATATTTATATGATTTTGCCATCTGGGGTTGTAGGTAGGAACAAATGGGTCTCCCTTTCGGTTGAAGTTGTTCACATAATTCACATGATTAGCAAGGGTTACTTCAAGGGGTGGAGCAACAGATTGACATTCAAATGATGAGTATCCCATAATACCACAATTTTCACAAGCAATATATGTAGATGTCAATACATTCACACTTAATTTTTCAAATTTCTAAAATAGTGAAAAAACTCTAGAAGATAGATGATCAAGAGCATCAACGCTATACTTAGCACTCGTCTTGGTAGAAGAGCGTTCACTCGACTATTGGTAGTGGTTTTGAGCCATGTCTTCTATCAATTGCTTGGCTTCGGGTATGTTATTGTTCATGAGAGTGCCTCCCTTTGTTACATCCAGGGTCAACATTGTGTTGTAAAGGAGACTATTGTAGAATGTGTGAACTAATAACTATTCTTCCAACCCATGATGGGGACACATTCTCATCATGTCCTTGTAATGCTCCCATGCATCATATAGAGATTCACCATCCTTCTAATTGAAGCTTCTAATTAGATTTCTCAACTAAATAGTCTTGGATGGGGGAAATTACTTATTAAAGAAATCCTGTGAGAGTTGTTCCCGATTGGCAATAGAACTAGGAGGAAGTGATAGCAACCCAACTATTTCCTTATCCCAAAATGAAAATGGAAATAACCGTAGCCTGATTGCACCATTTGTCACCCCATTCATTTTAAAGGTATCACAATACTCAAGGAAAATGGATATGTGCAAATTTGGATCTTCCATTAGGCTGCCACCAAATTGATTTTGCTACACTATATTAAGGAGTGCAGGCTTCAGCTTGAAATTGTTGGTGGCAACATTTGGCTTTCTAATACTGGATTGCGTTCCATATGCATTAGGAGATACAAATTCCCTAAGAGAGCAGTTTTGCTCTTCTCCTCCATTTGTTTCAGCCATAATTTTAGTCGTGTTTGCTTTCTTCTCACGTACCCAAGTTCTCAATTCACTCAAAGTTTTCTCAATTTCAGGATTCAATGCAACTAGAGGTCTTAAACGAGAGATAGTTGCATATAAGGCACCTGAAGACAGAAAGCACCAAACTATGAAGGAGGAAAAAAAGCATAAAAGAAAATAAAATTAAGAAAAGAAATATTTAGTCTACCTTAATAAAAAAATAATATCAATTAGCTAAAGTCCCCATCAACGGTGCCAAAAACTTGATGAGTGCTAATCCACAAGCGCACAGCTTCGTTGTAACGTGTCAAGGTCATATCCTATAGGGAATTCAAGATTGATTACCGATTTGTATCATTTTAGCTATCTAGACCGCTATGGAATGAGAATATAGATGTAGATAATGAATAAAAATGCAACGATTGAATAATTATAGATTCTAAAATAATAGATATAAAGCCTAGGATTAAATTTCAGTCTCATTCTCGGTATTCAATAATGAATTAACAATATGTTGTAGTATAGTTCAAAATTAATGTGAACTATCGGTCTAATGTTATTCACTAGCCTCTTTCAAGGTCTATGAATGTATCTAATGTAATTCAATGACTACTTTTGTGACTAAAAAATTATATTAAATCTATTAAATACCAGTGATTCAATAGTCCCTAAGAACCAAAAGTCTACTTTCATGATTATTTGAATTCCTATTTGTCTATTAATTTCCAACATTAATTTCAACCATTCAGTTATATTCAATGTCTACATAAGTCAAATTTTGTCAAACCGGACTCATAACTATGATTCCTAATATATGAAACAACACATATGAACCATACATATAATATATACTTAAACTCATCATATTCATACCAAATTGAGCCTGATTCAATTTTAGAAAAATAAATTACTCACTCATGGTTAGAAAGAAATGTAAAGAATAAAAATAAATAGCATATATATTGTAGATACAATAAATAATGAAAGAGAAAGTAGATAGATCAAACTGGTAAATTGAAGATAAAGTAGGTTGAATGTAGAGTTGTGATACACAATTGTCTACTCTTAAGTTGGAAAATTAAATTGCATGAAATAAATTACATGGAGTTCTTTGCTTAGGAAGAATGGAGAGAAGGAAAGTAAAAATAATAATGCCTTATGCTAGTCCTTGTTGTCTAGTAAATTCCTAACATTATTAAAAGAAAATTCCCCTCAGCCCACTTTTGCCCAGTAGTGGAAAAAATGTGGAAAAAGATGTGGGAAAAGTGGGATGTCTTGGTAACTCCATAATGCATAGTTGTGCAAGGCTGCATAGGATGGCCATACAACTTTTCCACTTTCAGCATTCTATAGATTCTACATGGTTGTGCAGAGGGTGTGCTAAGGTTTTGCAGAACTTTTACATGTAACATCTAGTGTGATGGTTGCATGGCTGTGTGACAGATTGTGTTGTAGCCGTGCAACACATTTTTTTGTGACATATGAGGTCTAAAGGTTGCACAGCTGTGCAACACCCTTTCCTCGATCCTCTTGATTCATTTCTTTCTCTTTTTATCTCATTGAATTTCTTGAATTCTCTAAAATTATGTGGGGTTGATTATTTTCCTTCCGTGCCTTTTATTTTTTGTTTTTATTTTGATTCCATACACCACTTCCTTAGATTTTTATGTTTATGCACAATTTGTTTTTAAAAACAACAATTAAAGAGAGCAGTAACACAAATGATAGATTTGAACTATGATAATTTCGATAATTTATGTCAAATAAAATTACAAAAATGAAGGAAAAGTAGGGTAAAAATATAGAAAATATTCGGTTTATCAATGCATACTCAAGTAATTAGGTACCCTAATATTTTGGTGGTCTAATTACATTTCTGGCTAGGCCAGCTAAGGCTAGTACTATTTAAATACTAGATTAGTTGTTATGGTTTCTTTGAATCTTCGTAGTCAAGTTAATATAATATATTGGTTGTGATCACAATAATAAAATATAATAATCAATGAATCTCATCTATTCATTCATTTGTATTACATTATTTTACACTTGATGGTTGGGTTTTATCCTGCTCAATTGACATCTATATGTAAGTATGTTATTATCTTGTTATTATATATTCTATTACTTTCTTCACATAGGCCTCGTGCATAATGTTATATCTTTAGGATAGTTGTGCTGTTCAGTACAAGATGCATACCGATACTACATTTTTGTTGATGTTGTGTCACACGTATATGGTGATGATCCTGCTGACTTTGAGGAGGTCCCTCAAGCGAAGTGATACGAGTTTATACTCTAGAGTTAGGGTATAGTCATATCTATCCGAAGTCGCACACGTTATGTGCCATAGATTCTAGATATCTTTTTTAGATTCTTCATCTCTTTTATCCCTCCTTATCTCTTTTTATGTATTGTATTATCTAAAGCATGTACTATTTACTTTGTTATTACACTAAATTATTAAAGGCTTTTAATATCTAAATCTATTTTCATAAGTTTTTATTTATTAGACATAGTTTTTAGCCTTACACTTAGCATAAGAAAGGTATGAACTGGACTCACGCTAAGTATGATAATAACACCCGCTATATTACGTTAATGCTTCCACTTAAAAATAAAAAAAAATTGTAAGTAGCAATTTTTGAGGAGTTACAACAATAGGTTTGGTTTTTGGTTAGATAAGGTTAATATAATTTAAGTTAGAATATTAGGATAGTTTAATTATCGATCAATTGGAATTAGGCCAACATTTTAGGGATAGAGAGGAAGGGTAAGGTGGAATATTAATTTTCTAAGATTAGGATTAAGTTACAAAGTAAATCACTCGTAATTAGGTTTAGCTAAATTTTAGGCTATTACATTACTTTTCAATAATAAAAATTATTTATTATGATGGAATTTTAAATTAAATTATCTTTGCTTTGAGTCATTAAAAAAATAAATTAATTATATTAATATTTTTATACAAATAGATACCCATATCGATATATCTTTTATGTATGAAAATTACTATATTAAATATACATATGTATCATACATTTGTAATACAGAAATGTTACTTTCATTTAAATATGTACAGCTTTTATTTTTATTTTAAAGATGCAACTTGTAAACACTTAATGAGAAAGAAGAAACAAAAGTTGTTTATAATTACAAACATAAATTGTATTTATGTGCACATTAGATCCTATATTTTGGTGCATGATATAAGCAACGTTGTACGGGAACAAGGAAGAGAGGACATGGAAAAAATGAAAAATGATAATTTTGGAAGAACGAAAATGTGGATAATAGAAAATGATAAAAAAAATTTATATATAAATACACACACACACACATACTATTTGGACATAAATAAGTTATAAGGACATTTTCAAATAAATTATTTGGACCTAAAAAATTCATACGGGCTGAAAGATATAGTCCAATACCCTTAAAATGGTTTGAGGGGGGAGATTTAAAATTTCTCAAATATTGTGATCGTTTTCTGTTTTATCTATGTTTTGAACTTACCTCAAAGACGTAATTATTTGGGAGATCCTGGATGTAATTGTCTAAGAAGAGTTTTAAAGGGTCGTTTGATATGAGGGATTGAGAATTTGAAAATAAAAAGGTGCTAGTGAGAGTAGGAATAAAGGATTGTGAATTGATTTACTTATTCTCATTCCCATATTTGGTATTGGAAATAAAGGTTTAATTTATTTGGTGCATAATAGTGCAAATGAAAATAAAGTAGTTGATTTACTAAAATATATAATTTTTTTAAGTTTATAATATATCTAGTTATGTATGTGTAGATATCACCAATTATTATTATAATTTTCTAAATAATTTTGCTCTTGAATATCTAGAATTTACATTATAATCTATTTCTTAATTTTTAAAGAAAAAAATTAACCATACTAATTTAAAATTATTAATTCATTGTATACAAGATGTTTCATCACCATTAAATCTATGCAAATATCATACACAGGCATTAACTTTTTTTATTTATTATCTTCTATGAAAAATATTTTATTCTTTTTTTGGTATCAACTTCATTATCAATCTAAAATATCTGTCATACATTTGAAGTCCAAGCTACTAAACATAATTGAAGGATGAAACATTTCAATCCAAAAATTATCCAAAATATTACAACTATTTTTCCCAAACATTCACCATAAAAGTTCACAAAAAATAATATAGCAATTAACATATAAGAATGTCAATAACTAATAAGTAATTATAATTATCAATAGCTATGCGAGCAACTAAGAGAGGCATGTAATGCAAAGACATAAATAGGATGACTAAGTTAGTATTTATAATTAATTGAAGGTATTTTAATATTTAACATATCCAATATAATTTTTAAGTCCGAATTATTAGCCTTTCCCAAATAATGGATTAGTGGGAATATAAACCTTCAATTTTCATTCTCATTGTCCACTTTTATTCTCATGTCTATGATAATTATTTAATCTCACAACTAACTTTCATCCCAAACGCCTAATTCTTCCAAATAAACGACCCTTAACTCTACTTAAAAATTAATTTAAAAATATAGGGTTACCCTTTCGAAAAACTTGTCAGTTTTTGATATGGTATAGCATCACTTTCCATTTCTCTCTGTTCATGATTCACGGCAACTGGTTTTTCTGCCTTTTCCTTTGCATCTTCTACCTCTCTCTATCTCTGCCTTGATTACTACTGATCAGAGACTAGAGCAACAAACAGCGAAATGGATTCGGAGCAGCGACAGGAGCGACACGGTGCAGACAACTGAAACTTTCAGGTAATTGCGAGTTTGTTTCCCTCCCAAGGTTGTCAAAATCAACCCTAAAATTGTCGGGTATAAAATGATACTGCAAAAAGGGAATGATATTGTCGAATTTATTTATATCTTCAAACGCAGCCTTCCTCGTTACCTTTTATTGATACTCAATAACATGACTACATGAGTGAAAAAATCATCGAAATATTTTATATAGTATAATTAAAATTAAAAAAATTATATTTTAAATAAATATCTATTTTAAGTTTTAATTTAATCTAAAACAGATATTTCATTAAAAATATTTTTATTACTATTAAATAATTGATTTAAAAGACATGATATAGGAGAATATTTTTTTTTACTTCTATGACCAACCTACCAAACAAGTCCTTTAATTAAAATGATATTAGTCAGGCCTAATTCTAGACTTAGACTTATTTGTATTATTTAGATTTAGATCTAATCTAAATTTATTGAAATTTAAAAGCTTAGATTCATTGGATCTAACTTGTAAGTAAATTCTAAATGGATACGGCTATTTTTATTTTTTTTAAAAGTTATCTATATAAATAAAAATATATTTATATTTTACATAGCTTAATTTATATTTTTTGTTAAAAAGATTCTCTGAAGAAAATAATAAACATTTTTAAATAGTTAATTTTTTAAATTATATTTTAATACTTTTGAAATAAAATATTATATATAATATTCATAAAACACATATATAGACATAAAATTAAAAAATGAATAAAGATTTAAAAAAATTATGACAAAAATAATAAATATAAAATTAGTATATATATAAGTCCTGATTGAATCTAAGTCTGAGAATATAAAACTCAAACTTAAACCTATTTAAATATATATAAATTTAGATCTAACCCTAACTTTTCTAATTCAAAAATTATTGTGGGTTAAAACTGAAACGAATCTAACGATCTAAGTCAAATCCAAAATGAACGTCTTCGGATCGCAACTCGACATGATTCTGCCATCCCCTTGCATGAGTGGATATAAGCATCGGTAAAATTACGTATATTTGCATCTCTCTCGGCAATTATTGTTGACGTTGAATTCTTAAAAAGTAAACTAGTGGAAATTTGTTAACGCTATCCTTAAAATCTTACCACAGTGATTGTCCCCCAAATAAAGTACCTCTATGATTGTCGAATTCCAAACTTTATAATCAAAATGTTGATTATGTTGTCCGATATTTAATATAATAATTTGATGCTTAAACTAATTAAATTTAAAAAAAATAGTGAAATATTTTTTTTACACTAAATAATCAATCAAATTAATAAGAAATTAAATAAATTGAATATTTTATTAAATAAATATAAATAATATATGATTTAATAAACTATATATATATATATATATATATATATATATATATCTAAAATTTATTTATTTTTATAGCATATTATTATCATAATGAAATCCCCCAAAATTTTAGAAAACCTATAATTTAATAAATATCTTTATTTGAAATAAATCAGCTTTTAAAATTATTTAGTTTAATTATTTTATGGATTTTTGAATATATAAATTTGAATTGGAATATTTAATAAATTAAAAATAAATATTTTGTTATTTTATCATATTATTTTTATTTAAATAATTTTTCAAACTAATATTCTACTAAAATTATCCTTTTTGAACCAATATATTAAATTAAATTATTAAATTAAATAATTTATCAAAAATATTACATTTTATTATTTTATAAATTAAGTTAAATTATTTTCCCTATTTTTCCATTTCCCATTTCCCCGTTTTCCTTTTCTTTCTCCCTTTTTCTCCTTTTTCTTATTTCTTTTCCTTTACTTTTTTCCTCCTTCGAGTCGCCCGCACCAAGCCTGCTCCCTCCTCCTCTTGCGCCTAGGCCTCTGGCCTACTCCCTTCCCTCCTCTCCTTTCCCCTTGCGTAGCAACCAAGCTTCCTCCCCTCTTTTCTTTCTTTCCTTTCTCCCTTGGACTTGGGCGGCCCAACTCCCTTTTTTTCCCCTACGCTGGCTTGCTCGCCTTCCTTTCTTCCTCCTTCTTCTGCCTCGACCCAGCTCCCCCGACCTGTCTTCGTCGACCAGGTCTGCCGCCTTGGGCACGCCGGCCACCGCCCTACTGCCACCACTTGCCACCACTACAACCCTCCCTCTCTCTCTCCCCCATCCTTTTTTCACAGTTTTGGACCCAACCAGCCATGCACTCCCCCTCACGCATGGCCTCCCTTTCCCTTCTTCCCCTCCCTTTCCCTGCCACCCTACACACTACCACCGACCAGCCACCTATCCCCCCTCTTCTTTTTCTTCTCCTCTTCAACCCTTTTCCTGCCCCATTTTTCGAGCCCCATACCTTCCCCGACCTCCCTCTTCTCCCTTTTCTTCTTCTTCTTCCATTTTTGCCTCGGTTTTGGCTCTGCCACCTCCCTCTACCGCTTCCTCCACCTCACCAACCACCTAAACCACCTTCTGCACACTTCTACTCCCACCTTGCACCTCCACAACACCACCCAAGCCACCCCATAGCTCCTTCTTCCTCCCCTCTTCTTTTTCTCCCCATTTTTCTCCCTTCTCGGTAGCGCCCCTACAACTCCTCCATCCGCCTCTACCGCCACCCAAACCACCAATCCAATCCCTGCAACCTCCTCTACTACCCCCATGCATGCTTTGGCTAAAACCAGCCCCCGAAACCCTTCATTTTCCTCCTCTCTTTTCCTTCCTTCTAAGCCCAGTCCACTCCTGCATCCCACTTCACGGCCTCGTCGTCACCTCCGCCCTTGGCCATCGTAAACCCATCCCCAATAACCACCTACACCCCCTCTTCACTCCTGCACCATTCCCTTGCCCTAAATCCTCCCCCATCTACCTTCTTTCCTAGCCTAAAGACTCCAACCCGAAAACACCCCTTCCACTCTCTTCTTCATGCAACCTTCGACCCTTCCACCCTTGTTTTTGCATGCAGCTCATGCTGCATAAGCATGATGAGTTGCTGCATTTATTGACCCATTTTTGTTAATAATTTTAAGGTATAATAATATTTAAGTTAATTATTTTATTTAGTAAATTTTATAAAGTCTTATGCTTTGGTTATTCTTATTTCTAATATAATAGATATTGATGTTTTAGGTATTGGTTTTGCTAATCAAAGCTTGAATCTTTAAACAGAATACCGGTAAGATTCAATTTAGAGAAAATTAAGGTAATTGTTAAACCCACTTAAACGCATGGATAAAAGTATATTAACACATTAGGGTTTTTAATACGTTATTATGCTTGTTATATGTTCGTTAATATAATATAATATATATTTACTTTTATTGATTAATAAAAAGGAAAGTATGCTAGTTATATGCCGTGTGTGGAAATAATGCATAAGGAAAGAGTTTGGCTATTAATGAAAGTGTTAAGTACTCATCCATGTCATTTTATGTTATTGTGACCATTTATGCATGAATAATATTATTGTGAGCCCTAGGGATATTTTAGTAATATTTCTTAGTAAGAATGTGGCCTAATATGTGTGGGTGCTAATAAGTATTATATTAAAATATAATAGTTCGTGGAGTTGGATATTGTTAATGGAGTATTAATATTATTATTCCATGTGGTAATGTTAATTTAATAAAAGTGGTGTAATAAAGGGGGCAAAGTGGTAATTTTGGAGGGAAAACGATAATATGGTAATTTTATAAGTAAATGGTAATATGGTAATTTTATAAGTAAAGGGGTATTATGGTAATTTTGGGAGTAAAGGGTAAAGTAGTAATTTTGGGAGTAAAGGGGGTAAGAATGGTAATTTTGGGAAGAGAATGGCAAAATGGTAATTTTGTAAGAAAGGGGTAAAATGGTAATTTTGGATGTAAAAGGGTATTATGGTAACTTGCAAGTAAAAGGGTATTATGGTAATTTGCAACCAAAGGGTAATATGGTAAATTTGGATGTATGGGGGTAAAATGGTAATTTTTATAAATAAGAGGATATTATGGTAATTTTGGTAGTAAAGGGGTAAAACGGCAATTTGTAAGTAAAAGGGGTAAATTGATAATTATAATCATGGAGAAGTATAAATTGGTAATTATAATTATGGAGAAGGGTAATTTAATAATTATAATTACGGAGAAGGGTAAATTGGTAATTATAATAATGGAGAAGGGTAAGTTGGGATTTATAATAGTGGAAAAGTGTAAAATGGTAATTATAATAATTGAGAAGGGTAAAATGGTAATTATGATAATGGAGAAGAGTAATTTGGTAGTTTAACCAACAGAAGGGTAATTTGGTAATTTTGATAATGGATAAGGGTAATTGGTAATTATAATAATGGATAAGAGCAATCTGGCAATCATGAGATTGTAGAAGGATAATTTGGTAATTTATCCAATTAAAGGGGTAATTTGGTAATTATGATAATGGAGAAGGGCAATTTGGTAATTTAACCGACTAAAGGGTAAATTGGTAATTATTTAACCAACTAAAGGGAAAAATTGGTAATCATGAAAATGAAGAAGGGTAATTTGATAATTTATCCAACTTAAGGACAATTTAGTAATTATAACAAAGGAGAAGGGTAATACGGTAATCTAACCAACCAAATGAGAAATATGTTAAGTGTATCAATTATGAATGGTGAATGGTGATTTAAAAAGCGTAGGAGATAACTTGGTAACCTAACCGAGCAAGGGGCGATTTTGTAATTATACAACCTGAAGGGTGATATGGTAAATTAGCAAGTAAGGAAGGAATGACCTAATAACTATACGAGTAAGGGGTAAATCAGTAATTCATAGCTAACATGTGGATGGGACACTAGAGGCTCATAATAAGACTCAAGTAATACTGAATAGTAAGGTAAGAGTATGTGATGATTAGTAAGTATCACGAGAACAAATCCTAAATCAGAATTGGATGAGATTATGATGGCCTTAATGATTTCTCTATGTTATATTGGATAACCGTATGAATAAGAAATGCCTAATAATATCAAAATGATCGAAAGTGGATAAGCATTTGATTGATGTGCTTTTCATGATCACCTTAATTAAGACACTAATACTTAAAGTTAAAGACCTCGAGATCGAGAATGGTGACTCTTTAGGGGTCGCTACCCTAAAGACATGGTTTAGCCCATTGTTATTCTAGTATTTGCTGGTGTGCCTTTGTGCCCCAGCTAGGCCCTATATCTTACTCTGTCTAGCTCTACGGACCTATTTAGAGGGTATGCATACTTATGGATTAGGTGTCCTTGTCAGTAGGGTACTGAGTAGCTTTATGCACTAGTACGACCAGGGTACCTTTGCGTCCCTAGGTTGATGGTTGAAGGGTACTGAGTAGCTTGTATGCACCAATACGATCGGTCTACCTTTGTGTCTCGGGTTCTTGATCTCCCATCTGAGGCAAATAAATGGAATTTTTGTGCTGATTAAAAAAGGAAAAACACTAATCATGAAAGTGAAAGATTAATGAGCCGAGCCCAGTTGAATTATGATATTGAGTACCGATCCACCGGTTATAATAGTGGCCTAGGAGCGTGTTGCCCTGACAGATGATTATGAGTACTAATCCACCAGATATAATAGTGACCCAAGAGCGTGTTGCCTAGAAGATGATTATGAGTACCGATCCACTGGATATAATAGTAGCCCAGGAGCGTGTCGCCCTGAATGATGTTGATATATATTCCGATCCACCGGCAATAATAGTGGGGGTCCCGAGCTCAATAAAACCAGTCATGGATGTGAATAAAGTTATGGAAAAATACTAATCACTTATAGTGGAACACCATGTGAGTTGGGGCCAGACCGGTCCACCGGCGAATAATAGTGGCCAGGAGCATTTTGCCCTACATGACCAGTCCACCGGTGAATAATAGTGGCCAGGAGCGTTTTGTCCTGCATGAACGGTCCACTGGCTATAATAGTGGGGTTCCCACACTCATATGGATATAAAATCTGATAGATGATTGAATAATGATGGACTAATGGTTTAAGGCCCGAACGTATTAATTTTGCACTATGACATGACTTAAGTCCTAGAAGCATTGACTGTACATTATGACTTATTAATAATTGATGGAATTGTTAAGTATGTGATTGTGGTGTACGTATTTCTTGTTATATATGAATATAGCTTTGTGTCATGTGTTGCATTGCGGGCTTGCTTTTAAGTGTATTTTAAAGGGTTACTCGGTACCATAGTACTGAAGGGTTCCATTCGTGGGGCCCCTACCTATTCAATGGGCAGTGTCCCTTGAAGTTCCTTTTCAGGTCCTATTCAAGTAGGTAACGGGAATCATCCGGAACCGTTAAAGTTTTTCCTTTTCTCTTTTAAATTTCTGGTTTTAATATTATTGTTGATTTTTTCACCACCACTGGTGGACTTTATTCTTGTAAATGGATTGTCACACTACTCTAATTTAAATATGGTTTGTAAATTATATTTTATACTTTTAACTTTAGTACTTGGTATTGGAATGGTAGGAGTGAACCAGTTTGGTACTGAGTGTGGTGGTAATATCCCCGAAATTCACAGTTTGTTATTTTACTTTCACTAATCTTTTAATAAAACGAAAATTTTCAGTAGTGTATTTTGGGGGTGTTACGTATAATTAGTATTATTATGTGTGTAGCATTTTCTATTCAGAGCAACGAAGATCAGCATCGTCCTCTACAATGCCACTCTTTGGGGAGAGAGGCCATGGCTGTAGAGTTAGGTTGTCCACTATGTGGGCCAGAGAAGCTGGGCGAGCCAGAGAGGGGGAAGAGGGAGCCAGTTGATTGTTTGGGTTGGAAGGAGGAATGTGATTTTGGAATTGAGCAATCCCATATGGTGATAGTCCATCCTCAAGAAAATCATAATAAGGAGGGGTCGGAGTATGCAACTTTTGAAATGGAAATGTATTTTCATCAAAAATGACATGCGGACTTATGATGATTTTATGAGAGGAGAAGTCATAATATTTATAGCCACAATGATTAGGAGGATATCCTAAAAAAAAAACACCTGGTGTGGATCTAGGTTGTAGCTTATGAATGATGGTGGATAGGAAAAGTGGGTAACATAAACATCCAAACACACGAAGATGAGAATAAGAAGGATCTTTTTGATAGAGGATTTTTAGAGAGGACTCATAGGCGAGGAGTTTGCTTGGTAAAATATTAAGGAGGTAAGTAGCCATTTGAAGAGCATGGTGCCAAAAAAAGTTGGGTAAGGAAGCATGGGCCATCAAAGTTCGAACAATATTATTAATAGCCCAAATTTTTTTTTCGGCTTTTCCATTTTAAGATGAGGTATATGGACATGAAAAACGAAAAGAAACACTATTTTCCTCACAGAATTTTCGTAATGGCCCATAGTCATATTCTCTACCATTATCACATTGGACATTTTTTATTTCTTGATGGAATTGTGTCTTAATGTAGGCCCAAAAAGCAAGAAAGGTGGGATAAACTTGGGATTTTTTGGATATAGGAAATGTCCACAAAAATTTAGAATAGTCATCCAAAAATAATACATAATATCGGTAGCCTGCAGAACTTAAAACAAAAGATGTCCATAAATCAATGTGTATGATATCAAATGGCATAAAAGTAGAGGTATGAGAAGAAATAAAAGGTAATTTAATATGTTTACCAAGCGGAAATGAATGACAAAGAGTAGAGCTACGAGGCTAGTGACATGCAATCAATTTCTTTCGCCTAAGAAAGTCTAAGATAGGAGCACTCGACTGACCTAGTCGGTTATGCTAAAGAGAAGATGAAAAAGCTGCAAAAGTTGATGGAGAAATGGCGATACATGTGGTTGTAATGGTGGTGATGGGATATAAGTCGCCCCTGCTATCACATTGCATAAGTGTCATCCTCATTTGAAAATACTTCATAGAAAATCCAAAGGGGTCAAATTAAATAGAAACATGATTGTTAGTGGTGAATTTGTGGATAGAAACTAAATTTTTAATCAAGTTTGGGGCATGAAGGACATTGTGTAATATTAATGATGGGTAAGGGGAGGGCAAGTTCGCACTATTAAAACCAAGAATAGAATATAATGCCATGTTTGACAATTATATGATGATCGTTGCTCAAATTAAAATAAGATGAGAGAGTACCTGTGTGGATGTCATATAGGAGGATGTTCTAGTGTACATATACCACTGTGGATTGGGTTGAGAAATAGACATAATGTGCATGGCTTGTATAATATCTATTAGAGCATAGCCCATTGGACTAGCTGTTGCAAAGGCGTGTGGGAGTCTGAGCCCAAGAACACCTCTCGTTGGATTGGTGTGTTGTTTGGCCCAAGGAGCAGTTGGATATGGACAAGGAGGGGGCATCCAATTTGACATCCAACTCCATAGAGGATATGCCTACTACAACTACTACCGCCAATGGTGTGGCGGTTGCTATTGGGTCTGCCCACCACAGCGACTGCCTTTGTGGCCTCCTTTTCTGCCACCACGTCCACCATTGTGTACAGAGTTACAGTTTTTCGTACCAGTATTGTGGGTGCGTTTGCCATTCCCACTGCGTCTTGGAGCAGAATTTTCAAAGGATGTATGGGGGTCATCAAACTCGGTGGAAAAGGTAGCAACCATGGCGATGTCATGATTTGTGGCGGCCATTTTTACCAAACTAGCCTCTTTAAGAACAAGCAAAGACCGCGCTTGATAGAACGGAGGAAGTGGTTTGCTTTGGTGAATGAAAGTGCCCACATGCATATAGGATGTAGTGAGCCCTAAAGTCAATTGGAGAGCAAGGCGATCGTTCATCATTGGCGCACCGACATTTCACAATTGAGCAAACAATTCTTTGAGATGCTGGCAATAGGAAGAAGCATTAGAGAAATCTTCCATCTTTGTTGCAGAGAATTCTTGTTCAAGGGTTATAGCACAAGAGTCTTCATTATCCTGGAAGATGTCACACAATCGATTCCAGGCATCCATATCCGTGGCATGTGGTTCAATTATAGTATTCAGTAAATCCTTGGAGATGGTGGAATATATCCATTAGAGAAGCGTTGAGTTGAGTGTGTCCCAGAGTTTTTTCTCCTTGTCGGTTTTGGGTACCTTCTCCTTACCTTTCACTGGAGGGATAATATGGTAAAAGACCTTGTGAGAACGAGCGTGAATTTTGAAGAGTTCCGCCTATATGGAGTATTACATGTTTTCCATATCAAGAACAATGTTGATGTGTGTCTTGATATTGGCCACAGCAAGGTCCGGTTGAAAGATCGACTTAGAGTTAGCCATGGGAGATGAGAAGAAAGGAATAAGAAGAAGGAAGAGAGTGTTGATGGAGGAGGAAGGAAGCTACAGATGGGGCACGGCGTAAGCAATGGGGAAGAAGGTGCCCTGTGCTACTGATACCATGAAAGGAATATAATTCGTATCACTTATTGATATACATTGGTTGATAATATACAAGTTGAAGTTGTAATTGTGAAGTTAGGCTACAAATAAGGAAGTTGTTATACCTGCTAATGTTAATCAAAGATTATTAACAGAAATATACATATTCTATCACCGACCACCATACACACACCCAACTTAATATAATTAATAGTATTTATTGTAAGTAAATTATATATATATATTAATTATTATTTTTATTAAATATTTAAATATTATTAAAAATTTTAGTTTTATTAATTGAATATGAAGTAATTTAAAATTCAAAATAAATTATCAAATTAATTTTAAATAAGATTGATATATTATTTTTTGATCGAATAATTTTCATCTAATAATTTTATCTATAATATATTTATAAATTTTAAATATCTGATAAATTATTTATTATTGAATTCCAAATTTTAGATGTCTAAATATTTTTTAAAATATTTAATATTTTAATTATATAAATTTTCATTAAATAATATAATATCTAATATTTAAAATATTCCATATAGAAATGACTATCTTATACATTCAATCAAAATGTAACACGATTGTTTCAAAGTACACTGTGGAAATCTATTGTTTCAATTTTTTTTACTACAATAATAGTTAGTAGTGGGGTCGAATCTAGCGGTCTTTGTCGGCCTTAGCTAGGTAAATTGCACCGTCGATACATTTTCAACAAATAGTTGAAAACGGACTCATATAGATATAGATTCAAACACATATACATCTCTCACAATATAATTATAAGTACTTTTTAAATAAAATTATTTTTTTAATAATAAATTTATATATCCCTTAACTGTAAGTGTATGGCAAAAAATAGTAATGTTTTAATAAATTTTATTAACTTTATTTTAAATAAGAATAGAATGATACAAATGTTATACAATAAAATGAATATCTTTTATAAAATAAATTCACACTTTTTAATATATAATCCATATTTTTCAATAAATATATTCTAGTACATAGTAGTTTAATGCACATTTTCTAATATTTGAATGTATATTTTCTAGAATATAAATATATATACTTTAGAATAAGAATATACATCTTATATTAATATAAGTAAAACCATATACATCTTACAAGGATGTACATATTCTCTCTCTCTCTCTCTCTCTCTCTTTCTCTCTCTCTCTATATACCACTACAGAAAAAATTCATTTTTAGCAACGATAGTTTTTGTTGCTAAAGCTAGAAAGTCATTGTAAAAAATATATATCGTAATGACATTTTTTGTTGTGGGGTCATTGCGATTCATGGCGTTGCAAAAAAATAAAGTAACGACAATGGTCGTTACAAAAAAGTAATTAAATGTAACATAAATTGTCGTTGCCAAATAAATATCATTGTAATACATCACTTTACATAACTACATGTGTTTACATATTGTAACAACTTTTATCTTTGTGAAATATTGATCCTACTTTGAAACAATTTATGTCATTGTAAAAACCTATAATTAGCAATTCCTTTTGTTGTTGAAAAAATATTGGTTGCAGTTTGGCAACAAATTATGTCGTTGCAAAAGCTTATTATTTATAACAACAAAAGTTGTTGCCCAAAAAAAAAAGAGAGCATATTATAGCAATAATATTTGTCATTGTAAAAACACATTAATTGCAACTTATGTTATTGCAAAGAATTGAATATACTTTAGAAACAAAAAATTACAAAATACCCCAAGTTAATATGATTGGATAGGGGCCATCTGATAGCACCCAAAATTTCTAACATTCCTAGTCTAAACGGCCATATAGGGCCACTTGGCAGCCACCTAGGCCCACAAGAACTACAAGAGCTATCGCGGAGTGCTTTTGGATTGATCGACTAGCCCTACAGATCAATACGAATCTTTTCTGAAACTTCTCAGGAGGATTACCCATCCTGAAAATTGCTCCATGGCAGGAACACTTAACTGTTGAGTTCTTAGGATAAAATCACCAAAATGATGGTATACTATATTCATTCCACTAAATTTGGGAGTATTACACTTTATAATTGCAAAAAATACATAATTGCAATAATAAAGTAATTGCAAAAAATTGCTGATGATTTCTTTTGCAACAATTTGTTGTTGCGTTAAAATAATCTAAATATTTGCAACAAGTATAGTTGTTGCAATAAATTCAATCAATATTTTGAAAAAAAAATTCATTGCAAAAATGTTTTATATATTGCAACAAATGAATGTCGCTGCAAATAAACTATCGCATATATTGCAATGACAAATGTCATTGCAAAACATATAAATGTCATTGTGTTAAAATAATCTAAATATTTACAACAAGCATAGTCGTTACAACAAACCCAATCAATATTTTGCAATAAAAAAAGTCGTTCCAATAATATTTTTGTATATTGCAATATATAAATGTCATTGTAAATTACCATTGCATATATTGCAACAACAAATGTTGTTGCAAAACATATAAAATTCATTATGTTAAAATAATTTAAATATTTGCAACAAGTATAGTCGTTGCAATAAATCCAATCAAAATTTTGCAACAAAAAAAAATCATTGCAAAAACATTTTGTATACTACAACATATAAATTCCGTTGCAAATAACCATTGCATATATTGCAACAAAAAATGTCGTTGTAAAACACATAAATATCATTGTGTTAAAATAATGTAAATGTGTGCAACAAGTATAGTCGATGCAATAAATTCAATTAACATTTTACAACAAAAAATAAGTCGTTGCAAATAAACCATCGCCTATATTGCAATAAAAAATGTCATTGCAAAATATATAAATTTCATTGCATTAAAATAATCTAAATATTTTCAATAAGTATTGTCGTTGCAATACATTCAATCAACATTTTGCAACCAAAAAAAAAAGTCATTGCAAAAATATTTTGTATATTGCAACATATAAATGTTGTTGCAAATAAACTATCTTATATATTGCAACGATAAATGTCATTGTAAAATATTTCCTAATAATTACCATATAAATGAATTATTTTTGGCAGCAACTTTTTGTAACATCATAAAATTATTGTTGCCAAAGGACACTTTTTGCAACAACAAAGTGTTGTCATTGCAAACGTTTTGGTTTTGTTACTATATAAGAGTTTTCTTGTAGTGCGCATATCTCTCTCTCTCTATATATATATAGGCCCACAAATTTGAGGAAATATAGTTGTTAACGAAGAGTAAGAAGAGAAAGATTTATGGATACATGGAGTAAATTACGAACTCAGAAATTTTATTCATTTTGCTTGATAGGGCACACGACATTGTATGTATTATTCAACACATGAATCTTACAATATTTTGAATGTGAAGATAATAAGAGAATCTGAAGTAAAGAAAATTACACGATGATTGTTAATGAAATCGTAGTCCCTATTATATAGATTGAGGATTTGGGGATCATATAGATAAAATTATTATAGTAGATAGAATTATTACAACTTTTGACAATTTTGGTGAAGTAAATCCACCAAAAGTAGATTCGTCCAGGTAAATCCATGGAAAGTAGACCCATCATGATAGTCCGTTTTAAAAGTCACAAGATGTTTTCAACTTTTACTTTTGCTTTTGGTGCTACAATGACAGATGCTTTCAGCTTTTGCTTTTACTTTTGGTGCTACAGTGACCATTACTACAAAGATCACTTTTTATCTTTTTTTGAGTGATGAATGCCTAGGGGGATGCCCTTTGTTTGAGGTATTTATACATATAGATACTATTAGTGAATATTGGAAATTATTCCGTAACAGCTCTCCTCATTGTCATCGCAATAATATAGAGATTCTGATGAATAAGGTGAAGGGGTTTTAATTTGTGAAAGTGTTTGGCTGAGGATGGAGAGGTATTATTCCTCAGTTTTTTCTACTATATGTCGTGATACTGTAAAGGACTTTTGAGCAAGAAAATGAGTTTGTGAAGGGTCCATCAAAATTTGGGATAATGGTTTGATTGGGTTCTGGGTCTTTGTCTATGTTTGGACAAATTGTTTTGAGATTTTATCGAATGCCTGAAACTTATTACACCATTTTATTTTAAACGGCGAGCAAGGGTAGGGATGTCATCGATGTGGTGGTGTTTGACTGTCCAAGTAAACATCTAAGGATAGAAAAATTTAGAATAGAAATGGAAAATAGGTGGAAGCTATCTTTATTTTGAAGTAGGGTAGAAAAGAGTTTTAAAGGTATTTGGGACTACAAATACTTGAGAATTTAAGATAAATGGTAAGGAACCAAAAGCCTTCCACCATCTGAAAAACCAGATGGGTACATCAGTTTGTGAGCAATTTTGGAAGAAGATTAGCCAAGAGTGACTCTTTCAGCTGTTTTGGGTAAAGAAAGTATTGTACGATGCCTTGATAGTCCCAATAATTATATGTTAAGGTGAAGTTCAAAGAAGTTATATCTGATTTAAGGAGCAATTTCAGGATTTCAAGGTTTTTACCCCATTTTGAAGGAAGAAGGGCATTGTGTAGTTTGCAAGTTGAGTAGGCTAATTCATTTTGAGAATCTTGATGGGTGAAATGTTTGAAGGAGGCAGAGTAGGATTGTTCAAGAATGATCATATAAAATGACTCTGGTTTGTGAAGATCTCATGGTTTGAAAAACCATCCAGAATATAGTTTTTACAAAGACATAAATGGGTCAAGATTGTAGAAACCATCTTCACAATTTGTAATAGTTTGAAAATAAGGTTTTATAAAATAGTTAGAAGATTTTTGAAAATCTTTATGTTTTTTAACAACTTGTTTTTAAGAATGACTTGGTAAGAAGATTTTGAAATCAAATTTTAAGAAGGGTGTTGCTGAGAGGAAGAACCCTCCTTAATTTTTAAAGTAGGGAAAGGAATTATACCTGTCAAAGGAGATGGGATATATTTCATCATTTGCTGGAGCATCATAAGAGCTTCAGGAGATTTTATTAATGTGTCAACCCAATTTTTTACCCCTTCTTATTTGCTGGAAGGAGGCAATGAGGATGAAAAGGTTTTCGGATCTTATTTGATGGTAGCCTCATAACATGATTTTATGGGGTTTTGTGATTGAGATTTGGAGATTGATTGGTTTATATTTCTTCTCGGGAGCCATTTTTTGGTTTTTCTTGGAGAAATTCCCTTGTCAGGAAATTAGGGATAGAGTTTGATTCCTCCTTTAATGAATTTTATATCATAATCAAAAACTAAAAAGATAGCTTTCCATTTGGAAAATATTTGCTTGGATGCTATATTGTGAACATCCTTTTGAAGAACATCTTTTTTCGGCTTATAAGTCTATCCTAAGAAGGAATTTCCTATTGAGGAGGTCATATTGAAATTTCTGTATGTAAAGAATAATAAAGAGGATTTTCTTCTTGATTGTAGAGTAATTCTCTTAAGGAGGATTTCCTTCTTGATTGTAGAGTAATTCTGTTGAGTATCATTCCCTTGATTAGTGGTGAATTGAACCATTTATTCCCATTAGTTTTGGATTTGTTTAAGGATTCCACCATAACCAATGTTAGAGGCATTAGTTTCAATAATTTTGGAAAGGGATGGGTTCGCAAGATATAGGCATGAGATATGTTGAACCTGGTTTTTGATTTATTTGACAACATTAGTGTGTTCTTGGGTCCATTAGGTAGGATTTTTCTTGAGACGTGCGTGTAGTGCTTTTGCTATTTGGTTGATGTTTGGATAGAAATCTAAGACATAGTTTATACTTCCTAAGAATCATTGCAATCACTTTTTGTCTAGAATCCCAAATTCGAGAGATCTTTTTATAGAAGTAATAGTTCCTTGGGATTGGTAATGACCTAGGAACCTAATACATGTTTGAAATAGAGAAATTTTTGACTTAGAGACAACTAGACCATTCCTCTTAATGACAAAAATGAATGCCCTTAGATGCTTTAAGTGTTGATCAATAGAGTGAGAGAAGATCAAAACATCATCAATATAGACAATACAGAAATTTGAAAAAGGATTGAAAATATCATTCATAATCCTTCAATCCTTTGAAATTCAGAAGAAGCATTTTTTAGTCCAAACGGCATAACATTCCACTGGAATTTACCAAAAGGGACAGTGAAAGCAATCTTGTATTGATCTTTGGGTGAGATTTGTATATGCCAAAAATCCGATTTTAAATCAAATTTAGAGAAGATGAGAGCAGAATGGATTTCTCGGAGAAGATCTTTTTTCAAGGAATAGGATACCTAGTCCATTTTAGGGTTGTATTAAGAGGTTTGTAAGTGATGACAAGGCAAACGGTTACTCATTCTATTTCAGACTTTTTGTTAACATAAAAAGCAACACAAGACCAAGGGGAATGAGATTCGGATAAAATCTCAAAACAATTTGTCCAAACATGGCCAAAGACCCATAACCCAAGAAGAAGAAGAAGAAGAAGCAAATGCTAAAAGCATCGGTCACTGTAGCACCAAAAGTAAAAGCAAAAGTTGTAAGCATTTTGGGACTTTCAAAATAGGCTATCATGACAAATCTACTTTGGATGGATTTATCTAGATGAATCTACTTTTGGTGGATTTACTTTGCCAAAATTGTCAAAAGTTGTAATAATTCAGTCTATTATAATAATTTTGTCTATATGACCCCTAAATCCCTAGGCTATATAATAGGGACTACGGTTTCATTAACGATCATCGTGTAATTTTCCTTACTTCAAATTCTCTTATTGTAACCTATCTTCACATTTAAAATATTATAAGGTTTATGTTTTGAACAATACTTACAATACCATGTAACTTGTCTAGTAAAATGAATAAAATTTCTCAGTTTTAATTTATTTCTTGTATCCATAAATCTTCCTCTTCGTACTCTTCCATCACAACTATGTTTCCTTAGATCCATGGGCATCCTGGTGTATATATATACATATATATTCTCCACACATACATTTATACATAATACTACAATACACATGTTATAAGATACGAATACACATCTTCTGAAATAATAAGAATGCATATCTTACATGGTAAATGCAACACCCCAAAATTCACTATTTTTTTTCTTTTTAAAACGGAAGCATTTAAATTAAAACTTGTGAATTCTGGGGATATTACTGCCACACTTAGCACCACACCGATTCACTCCGACTATTCCAGTACCAAGTGCTAAGGCTAAAAGGAATTTAATAATCATCATAAATTAATCCAAAGCAAAAAAATTCAAATACACATTAAAACCTTAAAATATATAAATCAAAGTGCGGAGTTGAAGTGTTATAAACTAGCGTACATAGTTAAAGTTCCTTAAGAGGAAATAAGTTTACAAACGGTAAAAGATAAATCTAGCAAACTCAAAAAATAATTAAAAAAATCATATAAGGCAAATCCAGTTACGCCACTCTCAATCATCGTGCCAAGTCCCAAGTCCCAACTCAGCACTCAGCCCCGCCTGATGCCTCATGAACATCAAAGGCATCAAAATAAGCATCACCCACCTACACAAAATAAAAAGGGCCTTCTGGTCATGGGAATGAGCAACACCTATAAAACGGGTGGTCAGTACGCTACGTACTGAGCAAGATAACTATGCACTAAGGCCAAAAAACAAAAGCATATAGTCCAACATGATAACATGATAATATACGATCATTCAAGTAAATACATAAAAGACCATTTATAGTTTGGATTAATTAATTAATTAATCTCTGATCAAAACTCATTTCACACCATACTTTTATCAATCCATGTGAGTACGGGAGCCCCACTATTTTAGTCGGTGGATCGGTCACTTAAAGGACAACATGCACCTAACCACTATTATAGCTGGTGGATCAATCACTTATAGAACAAAACGCCCTAACCACTATTATACGGCGGTGGATTGGTCTGGCCCCTGCTCGCATGGTGTTCCACTGTAAGTACTTGGTGTCTTTTATGTGTCTTAGTAAACTTAGGGTTCAGGTCTATTGAGCTCGGGATCCCCCACTATTATAGCTTATGGAGCGATCACTTATAGGGCAAAACTCACCTAACCACTATTATATGCCAGTGGATCAGTCTCCAAGGTACCCCGACACCTGACCATTATTATGCCCGTGGATCGGTCTGGGCCAAGCTCAATAATATTTCACTTTATATGATTAGTGTCTTATTCAATAGATTTCACCTTAAACATGCATTACTTATTCCTTCTACGCTTATCCTCCCAAGAGGGCCCATCCCATATCTTGAGACTCGTGCACCTCCTATTTTGACTCAACATCTTTTCCTCCTTACCCTAACTCACACTAGAGCCCATCTCCCATGTATGTGGGTCAAGGCCCACTACTTTTCACCTCTAGTCCACTCACTACCTCACTCTAGGGTTTTCCCTAGAAACCCTAATTTAGACCTATGTGGCCCATCCTACTCCACCTCACACAACCCAAATCATTTTAACACTCCACACATCACAACCTTTAGATTCCACCCTCATCATCACATTTTACTCATCAAGTGCACTTGTGATCACATAACCCTAAGTGGCCACACTAAACCCTAGCTGGCCACAACAAGCCCTAGCTTAGTCTTCTATGTACCTTTATACTGTCCCACGTACAATAAATCATCCAAAGCGTTTAAACACCCAAACAACAATTCCATTACCTTCCTCACACCCCAAATCAACTTACCATAAGTAAAATTCACCCCTATGCAGACTTTATATATCCCATGTAACCCTTCGAAATTTTTCATGCAAACCCTAAACTCCCACGTGAAACCCTAGATTCACCCATGAAAACCATAGATTCTTCCATACGTATTTAGATTCACCCATGCACAACCCTAGATTCTCCCTTGCAAAACCCTAGATTCTTTCATACAAAACCCTAGATTCTTTCACTCATGGTCATGCAACAATTAAGTCAAATCCACATCCTTTCACACCATCTCATCACATTACATAACCTAGCATTCATGTCCTAAAGGGCCACATCATATCACATCATAATCACAACTTATATATATTATACGTATACCATAAAATAACACGTGAACATACCTCAACTCCAAGCCACACTACACATAAAATAGTTATAACAATACACATAAGATCCATCACATATCATGGCACATGGCATAAAAGGCACACAAAACTCATTACATATATAAGGCCTTAGCTACACCCTTATCTAATACGACACCGGTCTTAGAGCATGCTCCTACGCCTCCTTAGAGTTTTAACTGGTCTCCCTTATAAGAAGGAAAAAAACTAAAGATTAGATTCCCTCCTAACAAAAATATTATTATTTCCTAATTTATTCTAAGATTAAGGTTTTAGATAAAAGAATAATATAATAATAGTAACACTGGCTAAATACTAATTTTACTAAGGGTAAAAGTAATAATAGTAATATTGGAAAAGATGATAATGTAAGGTTTGAAGATTTAACCCTAATAATAATAATGATTCTAAAAATAATAATGATAACAACAACAATAACAATAACAACAACAACAACAACAACAATAATAATAATAGTAATGATAAAGGTATAATTCAAAATAATTGTGAAATAAGGGCTTCCATCCTTTACTAAAATAATAATCATAATAATAATAATAATAGTAATAATAGTAATAATAATAATAATAATAATACAATAATAATATTATGAAATAATAATAATAATAGTGATAATAATAAAAATTATATTAATAAAAAATAATGTAAAGTAGGGTTTCAACCTTACATTAAAATAATAATAATAATAATACTCAAAATAATAAAATAAAATAAAATAAAATAAATAAAGCTTGTATAATTATGGTGTAAGGGTTGAGAGGGCTTAGGGTACCACCTTGGGTTGGTGGTGATAGGCGGCACCGGCGATGATGCACAGTGGCAGCGGCAATGGCAGGAAAAATAGAAGAAAAGAGAGATAGTTGAGTGATGGGAAAAGGAGAGGGAGAAAGAGGGTGGAAGTTGGGGTATTTATGGTTGCCTAGATGGAGAGGAGTAGAATGAGGGTGGCGGCACAACCAAAGGTGGCGGTGCACGACAACGGTTGTGGTGGGCAAGAGTGGAGGAAAGAGAAAAAGAGAGGAGGAGAGGGAGGAACGGGAAAAGAAGGGTAGGGGGAGGTAGAGAGGAGTCTGTAGAGTAGTTTAGGAGGTGTAGGAGGTGGTGGTTATAGTAGGAGTGGTGGCTAATGGTGGTGCGAAGGGCGGCGAAGGTGGAAGGAAGGGCTGATCGAGGAGGTAACTTTGCACGACCGGTGTAACACCCCCAAAATTTACACATTTTTTTAAAACAAGACTTATAAATTATAAACCGTAAAATTTGGGGATGCTATTGCCACACTTAGTACCAGATCGGTTCACTCCTACCGTTCCAGTAACATATGTTAAGGCTAAGAAAAACTACACTTAACATTATTAAATAATCTAAATTTATAAATACAGAAATCAGAGTACGTATAAGTCTTTACATAATTTGAAATACTAGCTATTGTTTTTCAGAGAGGAAAAATAGCAAAATTAATAAAATTATTTCTGAAGGCTCAAACATAATTAATATATAATAAGGATAATAATCTTAATGGAAAAATTGGCCACACCACTCCTAAGACATTGAATCCAACCCAATCATCACTTGGTCTCACCTGATGTCCCATAGACATCAATGGCATAGAAATAAGCATCTCCTACCTACAACATGTCAAATAGGCCTTCTGCTCGTGGGAATGAGCAGTACCCATAAAAAGGGTGATCAATACGCTACGTATTGAGTAAGGTAACCGAGCACTGAGGCTAACACATAAGCACATAAAATCATGCAGGAAAATATTGAACTTATGGTTTCAAACCCACACATATAAATAAAGTCAACAGAATATTATACAACTTATAAATGATCAAGCCCACACATAAAGGCCCAAGTAGTCCAAATTAATTATTTAATTAATCTCTTATCGGAAATTGATTTATACAATGTTTTTTTATCAAAACCATGCTGGTGCAGAAGCCCCCACTATTATAGTCGGTGGATCAGTCACATATAGGGTATCATTCCCTAACCACTATTTCTTACCTGTGGATTGGTTGGTCCCGGCTCACATGGTGTTCCATTGTAAGTACTTAGTGTCTTTTAAATGTCTTAGCAACTTAGGTGTTCGTTTATTGAGCTCAGAGTCCGCCACTATTATAGCCGGTGGATCGGAGGCACCTAGGGTATCACACCCTAACCACTATTATAGCTGGTGGATTGGAGGCACATAGGAGTACGCATCCTAACCACTATTTCTAACCGGTGGATCGGTGGGACCCGACTCAATACTCTTCAACTTTACATAATTAGTGTCTTAAGTATTTTATTCAAAAATTTGCCCAGACATGCATGACTAACTCCCACTATTCTTATCCTCCATGCCCTAGTTGACCACACCAAGCCATGGTAACTATAACAACCCTAACTCCCATACAAACCCTAACTCCCATGCAACCATAACTCCCATGCAATTATTAACTCCCATGCAACCATTAATTCCCATGCAACCATTAACTCCCATGTAACCATTAACTCCCACCATGCAAAACCCTAATACCACCATGTGAAACCCTAACACCACCATGCAAATCTTATTACCACCATGTGAAACCCTAACACCACCATGCAAATCTTATTACCACCATACAAAACCTTAATACCACTATGCAAACCCTAACACTTCCATACAAACCCTAATACCACCATGCCAACCCTAATACCATGCAACGTGCAACTCCATGCCAAACCCTAACACCACATTATGACGCTCCCCATCATTATTTTTACAAACCCTATCATGCATGTCTTATGGGCCACACCATACAATAATATCACAACTCCAACATATAATACACATGCCACAAATTAATGTACAGTTTTACCTTAACTTCATATCATGCTGCACATATGATAGATATACAAATACACATAAAATACATTATAGTTCACATCACATGGCATGCATGGCATATAAAACATATAATTACACAAACGGCCTTAGTACTCCCTTACCTAAAATGTCACCAGTCTTGGAGCATGCTCCTATACCACTTGAGGGCTTTGACTAGGCTCATCTACTATGAGGGAAAAGTTAGAATTAGGTTCCCTCCTAAAAATACTATTATTTACTAGCTTACCCTAAGACTAGGTTTTTAATTAAAATAATACTATACTAGAATTAACTATACAAAATACTACTAAAAATTCTAATAATAATATTAATGTAGTTTAAAACGAATGGTGATATAAATGTTTCTACCCTTCACCAAAATAATGCTACTAATGATGATAATAATAATAATAATAATTTTAATAATAATAAAATATTAGTAATAATATTATTATTATTAATAGAAATATTATTAATAATATTATTATTAATAGAAATATTATTAATAATAATCATAATAACAATATTTTAAGCCTAAAATTACAAGGTAGGGTTTTTGACCCTACCCCCAAATAATGAATGTACTATTCAATAATAGTAATAATATTATTAATAACATATATTACTTATAATAATATTAAAAATAATAAAGATAATAATAATAATCATAAAAATAATAGTAAAAATAGTAATAAAAATACAAGGGTGAGAATTCTAATTAAAATTTAGGGCTTCGGCCCTCCCTGGATAAATAATAATAATAAAATAATAATACTAATATTATTATTATTATTAATGATAATAAAACTTATAATAATACAAATAAATACTTATAATTCGAAACTAACCACCTAATTAACTCAAGACTACTCTCGATCCTGCCAATAAAAGTTAGCATTAATATTACATCCAATAATAATAATAATAATAATAATAATAATAATAATAATAATAATAATAATAATAATAATAATAATAATCAAATAAATGCTAAAAATTGGAATAAAAACATAATAAATTTAAATGAATAGGGAAGAAGGGCTGAGAGGGTCTAGGGCTTTATCTTGAGTCGACAGAGATGGGCGGCACCGGCGGTGGTGCACGGCGGCGGCGACGGTGGTCGGAAAATAGGGTAAAAAGGGAAAAAGTTGGGTTTTGAGAAGAATAGATGGAGAACAAAGGTGGTGGTTGAGGTGCTGGTGGTAGCCTAGGCTGAGATGAGTAAAGTGAAGGTGGTGGCGCGGCAAGGGGCGGCAGTGCACGGCAACAGAGGTGGCGATCGAATGGAAAAGGTGAAGAAAAAGAGGGGAGGAGAAGGAGAAAAGAGAAAAGAAGGTTATGGCTAGGTGGAGGAGAATTAATAGAAGCTTTTGGGTGGTGCAGAGGTAGTAGAAGTGGCGGATATGGAGGTAGATGGTGGCTCGAAGGTTACGTGGGTAAAAATTTTAGTTTGATGGGCAGGGAACTTCGCATGGCTGTGGTGGCTCGTGCAAGAAGAATTGAGGGAGCTGAGTGGCTCAGTTAGCTAGAGGGTGGTGCAGGGAAGGTTTTGGTAGGAAAAGGTGGCAGGGAAGTTGGCTAACGGCGGCAGACAGGTCGTCTGAAATCGCAGTGGTGTACAAGGTAGGATCTTAAGGTTGTAGGGAAAAAGTTTCAAAGGTAACCAATCAAAGGGTATTTATAGAGTTTAGAGGGAATGGTAGGGTTATGGAGGTCGGCAGGAGTGCGATGCATGTAGGGTTTGGGGTAGCCGGCGGCATTAATCGGCCGGCAAAATTTTTGGTCGGGGTCGACCCTTCGTGAAGGAATAGGGAGAAATCAAGTGAGAGATGAGGAAAATAGATTATACCAAGTTGATCTGCGAGTCAAAGGAAAGAGAAAGAGAGAGAGGAAACGGCGGTCAAATCACGTGTGGCTGGTGGCGCCATTTTCAGACCTTCGAAGGTGCAGGTTGACGGCGGAGGAGGAAGGAAGAAGAAGGAGGTGAACTGGGCAGCCGAGAGAAAGAAAAGAAAAAGAAAGAAAAGAAAAAGAGAAGAATCGGGCTGGTCGACAATAGTTATAAGATTCATAAATGAGACACGACGTTCCAGAGGAAGACGCACAAAACGCAGTGTCTTAGCTGCCGAAGGAAATAAAAGAAAAGAACGACGCTGGGCCGTGGGAGAAAGAAGGAAAATGAGAAGGATTGGGCTACGCCACAGGCCCAATCGGCGAGAGAAGAAAGAGAAAGAAAGGAAAAAGAAAAAGAAAGAAAAAGGAAAAAGGGGAAAGGAAAGTTTTAGTAGGCTAAGGTCAAATAAATTAATTAGAATATTTTAGGTATTTAAAATAGAAATATTAAAATAAAATAATATTAAATTTCCTTTTTAGGCTAATTTAGGGTTTTTGAAAGATTTTTTTCTAAATTTCTTTTTAATTAGCAAAAATCCCAATTTTTCCTTTATAAAAATATTTATAAATTCATTATTAATTTACCCTAAATAAATCCTTCCCATAAAAATGAAATTATTAATTAAATTAATTCTTTAATAAATCCTTATTTAATTATATTTCTTAAAATAAAAATTTTTGGGGCATTTTAGCCGGGGTAGCTCATGCTGGGAAAATTGAGGGAGAAGGGGGTAGTTAGGTAAATGGTGGTGCAAGGAGTGATTATATGGGTGGTCCAAACGACGGCATTGGACAACGTCAACGGAAGGGGCGTTTGAAAAGGTGGCGGCGCACGAGAGGAGATTTTTGGGTTTCAGGGAAAAAGGCTCGAGTCCAAGCTGGTTAGGGGGTATTTATAGGCTAAAGGAGGGGATAAGGTCGAATGGAAGATGGGAGAATGGGGCAAGCAGGTGAGGTGCATAGGCCGGCGATGGCAGTCCGGCGCACGACTGTTTCGTGGCCTGTGATAATAATAGGAAAATGTGCGAGAAGAGGAGAGGAGTGGTTGGGTTGAAGTGGTCAACGAGTCAGTAGGGAAGAGAGGAGATGGCTGGTCAAATCAGGCGTGGCCGGCGGCGATAATTTTGGGTCGCTTCAGGTCGATGGGGGAAGGGAGAAGAAGAAGAAGGGGGAGGGGTTGGACCATCCGTCCAGGAAGAAAGGAAAGAAAAAAGAAAGAAGAATCGACAGGTTGAGTGGCTAGGGAAAGAAGATGAGAACAAAACGCAGCGCACAGGGCCTTGGGCTACACCGAAGGAGAAGAGACAGGAAGGGAAATGGGTCGCTGGGCTAGCCCAAGTCGGGGGTAAGGAAGAAAAAGAAAAGAAAAAGAAAGAAAGAAAAGAAAAAGGAAAGAAAAGAAAGAAGGAAAAAGGGGAATAAAAAGAAAATAGGTGGGTTGGGTTATTTGGATTATTTTGGTAATTTGGGATATTTAAAAATAATAATATTAGAATAAAATAATATTTAATTCCCTTTTTAGGCTAATTTAGGATTTTTGAAAGATTTTTCCTAAATTACATTCTAGTTAACAAAATACCCAAATTTTCCTAATTAAAATATTTATAAAATTTTTCTTGATTTTCCCAAATTAATTTTCTTTTATTTTAATAAAAATAATTTATCTAATTAAATTTTATAATAAATCCTTAATTAGCTAAAATTCTTAAAATTAGGGTTTGGGGGTATTTCATTACTACCCCCTTAAAGATAAACTTCGTCCCCGAAGTCTCTTACAGCTTCCTAGGGTTAAGGTTAGAATGTCCTAAGTGGGTAGGAATACCATACTAACACCAATACTTATATCAACTACCCCTTTAAAAATAAACTTAATAAGAAAGATCGAACCTGTAGCAAAAAGTTCCGGATACGCTTCTCACATGTCCTTCTCGGTTTCCTAGGTAGCTTCTTCGGTCCCATATTGATTCCATAGGATCTTGACAAGAGGGACTATACTCATGCGGGTCTTCTGAAGCTTAGTATCGAGGATTTGCACAGGTCGCTCTTCGTAGGTCAAGGAATCATCTAACTCCACTTCGTCCGATCGGATCACATGAGATGGGTCGGCGACATACTTTCGTAATTGAGAAATGTGGAAAACATTGTGGACTTGCGCCAACTCTAGAGGAAGAGCCACCCGATAAGCAACCTCACCCACATGCTCTAGGACTTCGTAGGGGCCAATATACCTTGGGCTTAGCTTGCCCTTTCCGCCAAACCTTTACACCCCTTTGTGGTGAAACCCTCAACAATGTTTTATCCCCCAGCTCAAAATTGCTATCTCGACGTATTTGATCAACATAATTTTTATGTCTGCTCTAGGTTGCTCTCATTTGATCTTGAATTTGGCAGACTTGCCTAGTCATCTTTTCAATCATCTCGAGACCCAATAGTATTGTCTCGCTGATATCACTCTAACACAAGGGAGTCCTGCACTTTCGTCCATACAAAGCCTCAGAGGGGGCCATCCCTATGCTAGCATGGTAGCTGTTGTTGTATGAAAACTCAATCAAATGTAAATGTTCCTCCCAATAACCCTGAAAATCCATCACACAAGCTCTCAACATATCCTCTAGGGTCTGTATGGCCCGCTCCATCTATCCATCTATGGTAGGGTGGAAAGTTGTGCTCATCTTCAACTTAGTCCTCAAAACTTCTTATAGCTTTCCCCAAAAATGAGAGAGAAACCTTAAATCCCTATCTGAAATGATGTCCTCTGGAACCCTATGATGACTAACCACAAATTTCATATAGGCATTCGCTAACTGATTCATACTCCATGTGGACTTCATAGGGATAAATACGACTCACTTAGTCAATCTGTCCACGCCGAAGGAGAAGATAGGGGAAGGGAAACAGGTTGCTGGGCTGGCCTAGGTCGGGGGTAAGGAAGAAAAAGAAAGGAAAAAGAAAGGAAAAGAAAGAAAGAAAAAAAAAAGAAAAAGGAAAGAAAAGAAAGAAGGAAAAAGGTAAAGGGGGAAAAATAAAATAGGTGGGTTGTGTTATTTGGATTATTTTGGTAATTTGGGATATTTAAAAATAATAGTATTTAAATAAAATAATATTTAATTCCCCTTTAAGGCTAATTTAGGATTTTTGAAAGATTTTTCCTAAATTTCATTTTAGTTAGCAAAATATCCAAATTTTCCTAATTAAAATATTTATAAATTTCTTCTTGATTTTACCTAATTAATTCCCTTTTATTTTAATAAAAATAATTTATCTAATTAATTTCCATAATAAATCCATAATTAGCTAAAAAAATTTAAATTAGGGTTTTGGGATATTTTAGTAAAAATTAATATCCTTTAAGATAGGAATGTTTAATTTTCAACATAAAATACACATATATATTCTAATATAAGAATGCATACTTTTTATGAATGCCCATTTTTCCAACAAAAGAATTTACTTTTTTCAAAATATAAATACACGTATTCTCAAATAAATACACACATCATTCATCATTTATACAAGTGGAAGAAAAAATTAGTAAATTAACACATGAACCTCTTATACATCATTTATGTGATAAAATTATACATCTTTTTATTTTTAAAATACACATCTCAGAACAATAATATACATCATCTATGATGAAAAATTATCATTTTATTTACGCATATGTAAATAAGAAATTAATGCACATGTTAAAATAACATAATTTTTCCCCTAAACTTCTAAAAATAAATAGACAAAGAATGTGACAAGATGACGACATAAATACATTAAATTAATTTGTTAAAGGCTTTGTGTCAATTTTCAAGATCTAATATAAAGATTCCAATGGAGTTGTAGAGGATAGTTTCCACCATCATCATGTCCTTCCTCACTATATCTATAGCCATGACAAAAATAAAATTTATAGAAATCAAACCATCTGTTTTATTCTTGCCATCACAAGAGAAAAGGGAAAAAGTGATAAAGCGGTTCAATATAAGAAGTGGAGTAAGAAGAACGAAACAGATGGGGATGATAATTTTTCCAGCGGGTTCAGGGTTCCGTCAGGGATTTTTGTTTGGGTTTGGGTTCGAAAATTTTTAACGGAGATTTTTTTAGGGACTGGGCGTGGACGAGTTTGGGGTCCCCATCCCCAAATCCTACCCGAAATTTTTTAATATATATTTTTATATAATTATATATATATAATATAATTTTTTTTTATAAAATACAAATTAAAAATATGATATAAAAAAATAGTTTGAAGATCAGAGATAGAATGGGAGATTGGGTATAAAGTCGAGTTTTGGAGATCGGATCAGGTTTTAAGAACGGGAAATAAATCGGAAATGAAAAATAAATCGGGGATCGGATCGGATATAGAAATTTAATCCTCGCCGGGATCAAGTCGGAAAATTCTTGATAAAAAATATATCGGGGATCAAATCGGATTCGATGATTATTTTCTTATCGGATTTGACCCGCCCTGTTACAACGAATAACTTAAAAGATGATGTGGCTACCATTTCTGGCGTGCACGGTGGAAACGGTTCCACCATGTACGAAGTGGACTCAATTAGGTGAGTGGTACTCCTAGGCGTGCCCACAACCGACAATAATTAATATGGCTCGTGAAACTTAAAGTGGAGGTAAATGTTCCTATCAATGTAATGTTATTTAGCTGTATCTTCTGTCGGAAAATACTTATCAAATATATAAATAAGTATTACTGAATTTTAAATATTTTTATTTTAGTTTTTTAATCATAATTTTAATGTTTTTAATTTATTTTTTAATCATAATTTTAGAGTTATTTTTAGCATTTTTTTAAAGTAATATGCATATTTAAAATTTTCTTCGTCCATATATAAATAAAACGAGAGTTGAAATTTGTAGCTTTTTTATAATAAAAAAAAAATCAACCGTTCTACAACCTTATGCGAAAATGTTTCCCCAGTCTTTTCCTTTTTCTACGTCATTAGATTATGGATACGTCCAAACTTATAAGCATGCACACGGAGAGTCACGGAGATTTTTTTATAATTCTTTTTATGCGTAGGCGGGAACTCCTATGAGGAGAAAGAAAAATGCAAAAGATAATGTAATAATTAAAGGATCCTTTTCGGTCGTACAATTAGGAATAGCAAAGGAGCTGGTGGGATGTAGACACTATCCCTGAACATGGATTCAAAATTAATTTCTGAATATATTTTAATTTTTAAACCCACTTTAATACTTGATTTGTAATAAGAAGGAATCCTCAATTCCATATGGAGTTGGTCTATAATGTAATCTTTTTAGGACAATAATTAAGTTTGTAGTAGATTAATCAATCACAAAATATTAGAACTGAATTCAAGAATCATTTACTAAATAAGGTAAGCTACTAGCTGCTAATCTAGAATATAGATAGTTTAGATTAACCTTTAACAATATATATAAAACCTAGGATGGATTTAGATATACTAAATCAATTCCCGAAATTTTTTCGAAATTGTCCCCTAAATCCAACCAAAAAAAATGTAGACAAAACTTTTAATTCAGGGAAAAGATTGTCATTTCTACTGTTCATAAGATAAAAACACATGCACTAATGCATGAATAACGAATTTCCTCTCATCAGCTAGGTACATATCGATCCATCTAGAATATCAAATTTCTTCTCATAGATTTAGTGTATGCTTAGAAAAAAAATATTGTCGGTTATTTACTGTTAGGATTTACAATTTTATTATATGTAAAATATAAATTTGTCAAAATTTGTATTTTTTTAGTTAATTAAAAATTTACTATTTTGAGGCAAATTAACACTCTTCCATATATGGTTATCTAATGATATTTTGGAACTAACCTGTTTTTTAGGTAAGTACGAATATATAAACATGCATGCCCTTTTTTTTTGGTACTTAAATATATTTTTTTTAAAATGAGTTAATTGCATAAGCTAAAATTAAAACACATAGTTAGCGTAAATCTAGTTTCTTCTACCATTCTTATATCAAGTGTCGAGGGTAAAACATTACTCTACTTAAATTAACAACAACAATAATAATAAGAATAAAATATATATTTCATTACAGATTATCATTGTCCTACTAGTATAAGAGATAAGGCAAAAAAGTTACAATCTAACAAAAAAATAAATATAAAAGGGGACATAAGAGTCTAAGAAATATTTGGATCAAAAAAATCAGAGCGGATACTTGATATTCCTATCTCTCAATTAGGGCTATGAAAAAAATCTAGGATCCGAAAATTCGATATGATATCAAAACAATCCAATTCGACATTTTGGGTATATGATCTCATTTTAGTTAAAAATATATCCGATATTTTAGATATACAGTTCAGTTTAAGTCAAAATGATATGTGATATTTTGGATATCCAATTTTGACCAGATTATCCAATCCGAAAAAAATATTTAATAATTTAATAATTATTTTAAAAATATATCATAATATTGTATTCGAATCATTTATTAAGTAAATTCTAACCCAATGTAAAAATGAATGAGTTGGGCCTACAAATGAGTATATCTGACTTGAGTTAGTTTGCAAACAAATGAGCCAAACCTCATTTAGCTCGAGCATAGCTCATTTAATAAATGAATAAAAAAATAAGGCTTAAATTTAATTTATTTTTCTAAACAAACAAGCTGAGTCGAGCGCTTAACTAATCGACATGAGCCAATTTAGTTTGCTAACAATCCTAAGAATAATAGGGTCTTGAACTAGAAGTAAATAATAAAATGGATGGTGATATTATCTGATGATGAAAATCTTAATCCAATTATTCTTTTACATCCTATTATGTTTAAGCTTTTCACTTGATGGGTCCTTCATGTGATCTTATGTATTTGTACCATTGTTCAATTGCATTACCGCCTTACCAAGTATGTAAAATATTGATCATCTTTCTCATGGTGCTGCTTATTTTCATGAGTAGAGGGCCTGGATATTATTGTGTAGGTCTTTGAGGACTCATTAGATAACTTTATTGCTTATGATGCTTTCCTTAGGGAGAAGTGATCATTTTTTCCTTGGGGGTAGACGTAGAGTCATGTTATCCAGTTATTCGATTTTCTCCGAATACCCTTTTAGACTATTATTTCTTTGGATCTCTTTTGATATTGTACTCAGAGTTAAACTCTAAACTCTTATCTATGTTTATGAAATATTCTAATATTTTCTATTTATCATGTTTTATGATGGTATGACAAACCTAACTTATATTGACCACAATATTAACACCTATATACGTTGATACTAGTGTTACATTTATAGCAATCATTCTAATCCCAAAATATCCACTTTCATCAACTCATCTTATTTATATTATAGATTGAATATATTTTTGCTTGAAGAAACTTGAATAGTTTTACCTTATTAAGTCCACCATTAACTAAATTACCAATGACTAATTGATCAACATTTTACCAATTAACTTAACCAAAGAATTAATTAGTTATAGCAATTAATTGAATATACAAAATATACCAACTAATCAAGAGCCTAAGGTAGTTACCAAGTCTTAGTTTATAACCCTTGTACAATAGTAATCATCTTTATCCCAAATTGATCAAATGAAAATAGAGTTATACGTGTATAGTAAAATAAGTCACCTCTCTTATGGACGGTCTCCAAGTATGTACATATGACTTCTCAATACCCATCTTAATATCTTGTTATTATTTCAAAGCTAATATATAGAAATTGTTACATCCTACTGGCAGTAGGACAATGCTTTGTGCTTATAGTTATTAAAACATGTGTATTTACCACTATAAGATGTGCATTTCAACTTTGTGAGATATGGATTTGTCAATGCAAGATGTGCATTTATAACTATAATATGTGTATTTACAATTACACGATATTGTTGTGGGTCCAGCCCATATATGTTAGTAAAATGTGTATTTTGCTTTGTCCTAATGAATAGACATTTGATAGCATTTTACTAATCTTGGATTAAGTCCAACTTGGGCTTATTATTTGGGCTTCTTAATTAAGCCTTTAGTATAAATACTTGCTTTACAAATTAGGGCAGGAGTGAGAGGTGTGAATTTCAGAAAGTCACGCACAATTAGAAGCAAAAGAAGAGAGGAAGACAAAGGGTTGGACAATCGTGATTTGCGATTGTTCAAGAACAGCGTTCAGAAAATTATCGATCGCCGGAGTTTCCACCGTTGGATTTTGCTGAAATTTGGACAGCTTGTTGGGGACACAGAGGGCCTCATTTTGAGCGGTTGGATCATCGTGGTGAGATCTGGTTTGTCTGTTATTGCAGAGGGACTGGATCGAAACTCTGATTTGTGGTGATATTCTTCACCTTTGATCTCTTATTGCTTAAGCTCTTATGTATGTTCTTGTTGGTGGGTTGTGAATTGTTGTGAACTGATTTGGATGGTTCATTTTTTCCTCAATTTATCATAATAAGAGAAGGAGATAGGGTGGACTCCTCAAACGTCCCGTGGTTTTTACTCTTCACATCGAAGGGGTTTTCCACGTATAAATCGTGTGTTGATTGGTTTATTTTTCTTATCTATTCATTTGTGCTTGCTGTCCATAATTGGTGATTTACTTTGGTGAATTATTTGTGGTAGATTTGGGTTATATTATTTGGTTGATTGTCTTGGTGTTGATCCTTGTGGGTATTGTCATATATTACCCGGGTCCTTTCAACAGATATGTGTTTTGTAAGGGTGTGTATTCTTTCCAATTAAATATGTATTTATAACATGTATATTTGTTTCTAATTACTTTATGGATAAGGGATGATATAAGATGTGTATATGTTGATATAACATGTGTATTTACCACTATGTGATGTGTATTTCATCACTATGAGATATGCATTTATCGGTATAAAATATGTGTTTGTCATGTAAAGATGTATATTATTCTAATATGATGTGTATGCATAACACATCTATTTATCCCTTATTTTATAAATAAAAAGATGTATACTAATATTACGAAGATGTGTATTTTGTTAGATAAGAGGCATATAGCTATAAGATGTGTATTTATATTATAAAATAGGTGTATTTTTATTTTTGTGTATAAGATACATCAACATAGGTGTTTATTTATAAAGAAAAATATGAAAAAATATTTATTATTATTATTATTATTTATTAACTTAAGTGAAAGATAACTTTACTCGTAGCATGTTGCATATATATGCATGTATTACAAGCTACAGTAACAAGTAGGGCTGTGCAAAAAATCCGGGATCCGAAAATCCGATCCGATATTTAAAAATCCGATCCGACATTTCGGATATCCGAACCGATTTTATTCTAAAAGGATATCCGACATTCGGATATCCGATTTTTTTTTGGATTATCCGATCCAATAAAATATCCGATATTTTGTTGATTATTTCAATAATACATCATGTTATTGTATTTTTATAGTTTTAAGTTTTAAAATTTTATTGATTTTTATATTTCAAATATTTATAATAAAATTTTAATACTTCTTTTAGATAAAATAAGATATTTATATGAATATAGATATGAATATTAATTGATATACGATCTTTATTTTTAAAAATATTGTAGCAAAAGTTATTAAAATTGATAAAATAGTATTTTCATACGGATATTGGATATATCCGAATCCGGTTCATATCCGGTCTGTATTTTTCGGATATCCGCATCCCAGATATCCGGTCTAAAAAATGCGGAGCGGATATCCGAAAAAAATATCCGAATGGATACGGATTTCCGGTTTTGCACACCCCTAGTAACAAGGAGCGATGCTTTACTCGTAGCACGGTGCATATTACCGGTGTATATACTATATAATAGTACTACTTCCCATGTTCTCTGCAGTCTGCACCCTCACCCAATGAATAATTAACTTTAAGGGCTTGTTCGATAGGGTATAATACAGATGGAAAAAAGTTTTCCTTATTTTATATTTTTATATTAAATATTTAATAATAATAAATATATTTTTAATAAAATATTTATTTTAGATCAAGCTAAGATCTAAAATAAATATTCATTAGAATAAAAATATTTTACTTTAACTAGATAATTTCCTAACCAAACGAACACTTAATAGGAACCTATACTCGAATGATGTGCGTGATAGGCAAACGCAATTAAAGCAATAATAGCTTTGCATAGTTTCTTTGCAATCGCTACGTACCTAATAGTCACAGCGACCCAGTTGATCCATCAATAAAGAAGAAAAGATTATTGCTTCCATTCTATTAAGGCGATTTGATCACTCAATAATATAAAACTTTAGAATACAGGATCTCACGTACTCTGAAGTCTCTACAATGTTAGATTTCGACCCGCTGAAAATGAAAGACATTTGGTTCATGGAAAGTTTTAAAGAAAAGAAAGAAAATATTGAGAAAAATATTTTTTTGTGTTTGGTTTACTTGAGATAATGAAATAGAAAAATAAGATGGTATAAAATTACTAAAGATTAATTATATAATTTTCTTTGAGAAAAATTTAAAGAAAAGTATTTCAATTTTAATTTTCTTTTCCTTAAACTTTCTTAGAACCAAATAGTATCTAAATCTTTCCGCCGATAGGATTCTAAAACTAAACTAAATAATTCTTATATAATAATCGAGAGGAAAACCCACAACTAACTTTACCCGGTGCACTGAAATTATTTACTCAAGTAATAATAATAAGAATCATCCTATCTAATATTGCTATATCTTATTAGCGTAGATTTTACTTCTTCGGTATCAAAAAATAAATTATTATTATTATTATACCCAAATATATATATATATATAACAAAATCAAAGCTTACCTTTTATTTTTACCTTTATATTTTTATCTCATTATCTATACATTAAATACTTTAATATTTTTTTAAACAAAAAATATTAGTAAAATTTTAAAACTATATTTAATTATTAGCTTCTATATATATATATATATATATATATATATATTATTAAAATGACTTATTTTTTTTTGATACGAAAGAAACACTTACCTTAACTTTAACTATTACATATTAACCAAAAGTTACCTAAGTACACATACACTCTAACCAATTAGGAACTTTGTATTTATGAAGTTCATAGAGGCAAGCCATGTAAGTATTAATTAAATTAATTTCAAAGTAAAGTAAATTATTATTATTAACTAATTGTACTAGTTATGATCATTAATCTTACTCTATGTTTATTAATACTTAAAATTTCATTGATCGAATTTGATTTCTTCTTATCCAAAAATAAGATGATAAAATTTATGTTAGGAGCTCTTTATTAAAAGTAATTATTTATGATAATTACTTATTTTTAAAAAATAAATAATTACTATAAATAATTATTTTTGATAAACAACTCCAAAGGAGCTAAACAACAAACCCTTTATTCACCCAACATGACCTATTGAAATCTGTAAACTATACACTTTACGTCGATTCAGCAGGCCTCGCACGAGGACCCCAAAGGTGGCGTAGCGTCAAAATATATATTCTTCGAGCTAACGAAATGAGTGTATACCGTGCATATGGGGTGCTTCCTAATGCTTTGAAAGACCGGTAATATGTATTGAAAATGGAAGCAAAAGACGGAGACACTTGTTTGTCCTCTTATTGGATCAACCACCTTTAGTTGTATATGCAGCAGTGGAGGGAGGATTTAAGATTTACGGTGTTCTTATATAAAGTAGTACTCTTAAATTATATAAAAAATAATAATATATTATACTTACATTAGGGTTTAATAATTAAAGAAAAAAATAGGATTTTATAATCTTAGATTAAAAAATTATATAATTTAATAAAATAATTATGAAAATTTTAAAAAATTAATAGGTAATATAAATTTACATCAAACTAATTCAACAATTAATTAAATAATAAAAAAATTCATTCAATTAACAAACAAATTGTTGAATTAATTTAATCAATTAACTAAGAAATTTAATAAAATTTAATAGATGATATAATTTTACGATAAACTAATCCAATAATTAACTAAGTAAATAAACAATTTACTCAATTAATAAACTAATTGGTGAATAAAATTTCATAATAATTGAGAAATTTAATCAAATAATAGAAAGTTATCAATGTTTAATCAATTAGGGTTTTATAATCACTTAAGCTTAATGAATTAGGGTTTCGTAATCAAAGCAAAAAATAATAATATTTAATCTATCAATTATAAATTAATTTATCACTACTAAATTAAGTAAAATAATATATATCAAAATTTATTTGAGAATTAAGGAATTGAAGTGCATATTTGCGTCAGGCAATGGTGACGATGTATGATGCAGCAGCAGTTGAGCCAATGAAGCAATAGTAACGGCACAGGTACTGGATGACGACTAATGAACAACGTGACGAGCCGATGATATAGAAGAGAGCAAATGTGAACGAGGGAGCAAAAAAATAGAAAGACACAAAAAGAAGTGGAGGGAGACTAACATATCATAGCTGCAAGCTTCCTGTGCAAAAAATAAATGCAACGATCAAGACTTTAACGTCCAACATTTCCTTTAATGATATGTAGGACACTTCATGCACCTATCACCTACCGTCCAACCATCTATAATTTTGACATAATATAGTCCTTATATATATAATATATATATTAAATAGTTGATATATTAATAGTATTCAATACCCTCGACCAAAATTTTGTGGTATCTCGAGACACTATAATTAAGCCTTAGTTCTGCTAATATAAATACTTAATATATCAATAATGTCCGATACCTTTGGTCAAAGTTCCCTGGCTTCCCATCAACGTATTCGGGACCCTACATATTAATTTCAATAAGCTAGACTTGGAAAATATCTACAGCGTCTTTGGCTGCTTCTCCTGGATTTTCTACCAGTAGCCTTCCACATATTCGGCAGATGGAGACATGTCGCGACTAGTCAACAAGATAGAGACGTCCATTGTGCGCTCGCTCTTCTGACCATAAATTTTCATCAACCTCCCACCTAACTGTACTTCTACGACTTCTAATCACACAAGTTTCATGAAATATATATATGTGGTTAAGGTTCATTATAAATTATACTAGTAATATTTTTCCGTACAATAAACAGGTAGAATTTTATATATTATGATAATAAATTTTAAAATAGTAAGTATGGGTAATAATATAAAATTATATAAAGATAACATAGTTAATACAAAGGATAAAATATTGGAAGAAAGATTTTAACAATAAATTTATTGTTTTTTATTCAAAAAATTAAGTTTCTCACTATGTCATTTTATCGGTACTTTGATTAACATGTGACTCTTCTAATTTCCTCATTACAACCATAGATTTCAAGGTACCACTTGTAAAGGAAATAAAAATAAGTAGTTTTACTTGTTGCTGAATATATCATATTATTTTTTTACATTAATCAAAATTACATGTTAATATGATATATAACAGAGAAATGTGTATTAATTTAAGCAAGTAGCAAAATTTAAAAATAAACATAAGCTCTTTTTATACATGAATATTACATATAGTATATAATAAACAAATTACTTAATATTTCCTACATTATCATCTCTAATGCGCTTTTAAGTTATTCTGGTGAATTTTGTAAGTCTTCTTATGGTCAATTTATTGTAATATAAGAATTTGTGTAACTATTAGTTGTAAACCATCCAATATTTGGAGTGGTTTTAATTATATAACCAGAGACAAAATCCAAACTAATGAAAGGAGGAAGTGGGAAGTAGAAGTGTTGTAATGAAGAACACACTAAGTAGAAATGTCGTGTGTAATTAATTCATTTAGTCATATACAATGAAGGGAGAACATGGGAAGTAAAAGGTGCCTAGTTCATTAAATCATGGTTACTTCATTTGGGTTTTAATGCTCTTTAATTAATATGCATCTATCATATTAAGAGGGGAAGATAGAATAGCAATGAAATGAGGCATGGGAATTAGAAAGCCCATAGCTAATTAATTGATATTTAGTTTGACATGTATTTCTATGTAATTAAATTAATATGCATTTATCATATTAAGAGGGGGATATGAATAGCAATTTATTTGGCGTGACTACGCAGGTTTTCTATCAAATTTCAAAGCTTAGGATATATAAGTAATGATATATTTAGCTTTGTTTAAAATAATTAATGAATATGTTTCATTTATTATATAGTCATTAATTATAGCAATCAATTACTTAATTACAAATATGAGTTAAAATAATTAGTGTAAATAAAAGTCTTAAAAAGATCAATTTTGAACCGTCAAACATGAAATGAATTGTTCCATGAGTTTCATTTGCACCGAAAAAGATAATAATAATCTATTTTGAAATAACAGTTAGTATAGATAAAAATATGTTTATTTGGGTAATGTAAGACTGCTTAAGAGTTTTAATTACTATAAGCAAATAGGGAAATATTTTATGTAACATATACATTTAAATGAATAAAAGTAGTACACTTGATTTTGTGAGGAATATTATATCAACTTCATTGTTGTCATATACAATTGAAAGAAATAACAACTATTTGTTTAGAGATATTTTTGTATTGTCGGTCAATTTTTTTTTACAAGGGTTATCATTTTTGATTGATTAATTTTTAGTTTTACTATTATGCATACATTGCTGATGATATTGAAAAAGTCTTCCAGTATCAATTATAACCAAATTGAAGAAAAGCATGTGTGAAGATAAGACATATAAGATTCGAATGATATATCAAATAAGATTAAATCAAGTAAGTAAATTATTTATAGTTCTAGTTTTGTTACTATGAGATTCACTAATGTTACTAATAAAAAGAGGATGGGAATGGAACAATCATTTGGGTTTTCTATATTACTCAATTAGTATGCATTTATCATTGATAAAAGAAGTAAATATAATGCAGGTATTACGTGGGGTTTTCAGTTTTAGTGTTCTATTTGGTGTTCCAATGTTATTCAATTAATATGCATTTATGATATTAACAAAGGGAGATGAAGAAGTGCAAACTTGATAAAGGGATGAGGATCAAAGCAATAAGCAGAAGACAGAGTAATTGACTAATGAGTTAACAATGATAATTACCAATAATGGGTGATGATGATAATTAGTGATTAGTAATAATGGATATAGTTTAGAGAGAAAAATTTGTCTACATATTGTCTGCCACAAAATTCTATTTTGTTATAATTATAGATTTAATATATGTGTGTATCCTCTTATATTGCACACTATATATGTATGATTCTCTAATTTGTAACAAGTCTCAACTTCTAGCTTGGGTTTCCCCCAATCATCTCTTAGTTAGGTTATTCTTTACAATGGACCCATCATATTTCAATAAGAAAAATGTACTATGCTTTTTTCTTTTCTTTTTATCTTTTACTAGCATAAAATGTACCTATATATTCATGGTGCCATCATTTTCTTCATAGCTTTCCAACTTATTACCAAACAAAAAAAATAAAAGTAAAAAAATAAAGATAATAAATCTTAAATTATGAGAAAATAAAAAAATTTAAAATAAATAAAATAACCCTAAATCCTTAATATACCAAAAAATATATCAAATAAATAAAATAATTCCTAAACATTGGACAAATCTTAAAAACCTAAAATAATTGGAATAAGCCCTAAATCCTAAAATAAATAGAACTCTAAACCTTAAACATATCTAAAAAATGAAATAAAACCTAAGACTAAAATAAATCTAAAGAGGATAAATTAAATGGAGCAAACCTTAAATAAATTTAAAGAATATAAAATAAAAAAATAAACCCTAAAACCTAAATAAATCTAAAATAAATGAAATAAATTATAAACCCTAACCTTGAACATAGAACAAATATAAAAAAAGTTAAAATAAATAAAATAAGTCCTAAATTCTAAAATAAATAGAACCCTAAACCCTAAACATATCTAAAAACCTAAAATAAATGAAATAAGCACTAGACCCTAAATAAATCTAAAAAGCCTAAAATAAATAAAATGAACCCTAAACCCAAAAAAAATCTAAAAACAAACTAAAATAGATGGAATAAGCGCTAACCCGAACTAATATGAAAAAAATAATATAAATGGAAAAAACCCTAAAACCCTAAACAAATATAAAAACTTAAAATAAATAGAATGAAGCCTAAAACCTAAATAAATATAACAACCTATGAATTCTAAATCATAAACCTTACTTTAAACCCTAGATGCTAACCCTAAACCTTAGATCCTAAGGCTTATATAAATATAGAAGCCCGAAAATAAAAGGAATAAACCCTTAGACTCAAATGAACTATCTAAAGCTTAGATAAATTTAAAACTCTAAAATAAATATAATAAAATCATAAAACCATGCTGGCTTCATCTTAACCATATGTATAAAATAAACCTTGAGCCCTAAAACTTGGATAAGTCCAAAGATCATAATATAAATGGAATAAACCCCTAGACCCAGGTGAGCTTCAACTTAACCATAGGTTAAAAATGAACACTAAACCCTAACCTTTAAACCTTAAAACTCAAATAAATCTAAAACCCCTAAAATAAATGGAATAAATCTTTAAAATAAAGTGAGCTTCAGCTTAACAATAGCTTAAAAAATGAACACTAAACCCTCAAATTTGGAAAAATCTAAAACCTCTAAATTAATTGTAATAAACCCTTAAATCTAGGTGAGTTTCAACTCGACCACATGCTAAACATAAACCTCAAACCCTTAAACTTGGATACACTAAAAACCTTAAATTAATGTATAAACCATAAAGGTGAGCTTCAAGATAAACTAAAACAAAAGGCTAAAACTCTAAATCTTAAATTTAAATATAGGATAAAAATAAAAATATATAACTTAAACACAATTTAATTTACAAATGGGTAAATACATAAATTTAAAAGATAGAACTTAACCATAATTTAATCTATAAATCCTATATTCAGGTAAATACATAAACCTGAAATATTAATAATAGAAAAAAATGAAAAAAAAATATGACAAAAAGCTAGAAGGAAGAAAGAGCCAAAATGAAAAATGAAAGGATAAAAAAGTGGAAACAATAATCACTAATAGAAAATATATAAAAATATATTATTACATCAAATTGGAAGGTAAGAAAGAGCCAAAATGAAAACATTATGTTCTCTCACCACTAGTCCATCGCTGCTTTTCTGCGAGTATGGTTCCAATTAACTATTATAAAACATAGAAATTGTCGGGCTCCGCCCTCAGCAAGCTCCAGAGTGCCGGTAGTTATAAAACACTCATTTATAAGATATTACAAACACTACCACCGCCCCGTATAAGATCAAATCTCAACTATTTATTTCTTCAATTCTGCGGCTTACGGCCTATAATCGTTCATAGTTTTTTATTCAATGTAAAGATTTGTATATAATTCTAAACCTATATATATATCATTTTCAATTATTATTATTATTAGTATTTTTTTCTTTTCCATTCATGATCATCACTTAAATGCGTGAACCTGCAGCCTCGCACGGAGAAATTAAGACAAAAGAAGATATGGTCATGGAGTCTGCTCTAGAGTTGGAGAATCAAAATACAGGTTAGTCCTCATATTTTTATTTTATTTTTTCCCTTCCACTGATTCAACTATTATAGGCAGATACAAAATCAAATTCCCAGCTCCCGAATTTCACTAGCAAATACTGGCTAGTTACTCGCTTTTACTCGGTATGTTTTAGTGCACGGTATCTGAATACAGGGTTAATCAATATGGGTGCAGTTCATGAAGAAGATGGAGAATCAAAATCGAGTGACAACCGGGCGTCAGCTGGTAGCATCACCAAGAAATGGCAGAACAAGCTTGGTGTTACTCGCTACAAGTGGTGGATTCGGATTCTAACTTATATCGTCTTCTGTCTAGCAGGCCAAACAACTGCGATTCTGTTAGGCAGAGTTTACTACGACAAAGGAGGAAATAGTAAATGGATGGCAACTTTCGTCCAATCAGCTGGTTTTCCGGTCCTCATTCCTTTCCTCGTTTACTTCTCCTCTTCTAAATCATCGGACCATTATGCTGCTGCTGCTAACACACCTAATGATACCTCTCCGACAGAAACGCCGTCATCATCCCTCCCCAACCCCAAGATCAGAAACATTATCTTACTCTACTCTCTCTTCGGACTTCTCTTAGCAGCTGATAATATGATGTATTCCTACGGACTGTTGTACGTCCCGGTGTCTACCTACTCTCTCCTCTGCGCCACACAATTGGGTTTCAATGCATTGTTCTCATTCTTGCTCAATTCACAGAAATTCACCGCCTTGATACTCAACTCTCTCGTCCTCCTCACGATGTCCGCGTCCCTCCTGGCCATGAACGGTGACTCGGATAGCGTTGCCAAGATCTCGAGAGGGAAGTACGTGATCGGATTCCTATGCACGCTCGGTGCGTCGGCTATGTACTCGCTGTTCCTCTCGCTCATGCAGCTCTCGTTTGAGAAGGTGATTAGAAGCCAGAAGTTCAGTAAGGTCTTGAGCATGCTAGTCTACCCCTCGTTCGTGGCCACCTGTGCGTGTGTGGTGGGCTTGTTGGTGAGTGGAGATTGGAAGAGATTGCCGGGGGAGATGGAGGAATATCAGCAAGGGAAGGTGTCTTATGTAATGAATCTTGTTTGGACTGCTGTTTTATGGCAGATTTCGTCGCTAGGTTTGTTGGGGTTAGTGTATGAGGTGTCTTCTCTTTTTGCTAATGTTATCAGTACGTTGGGTTTGCCGCTTGTGCCTGTCTGTGCGGTCGTGTTTTTCCATGATAAAATGAATGGAGTGAAAATCATGGCTTTGTTGCTGGCACTATGGGGTTTCTTTTCTTATATTTATCAGCATTACTTGGATGATGCTAAAGCCGAAGAAACTAGACGAATGGCGGGTGATGTTCATGCCGCTGCTGTATAAATTTGTTGATCAATATCCTTTTCTCGTGAAACTAATCAAATCTAGCAAGTTCAATTACATCCCAGTTTTGAATTCACAATACACCAATGTATTTCCCTCAGCTTGTGATATTGCATAAGATTGGAATATAAAAGCTTGATTATGCTTGATTTTAACACTAAATATCTTAATAGCACTTCATGCGGCCGAATTAAAAATCAATGCGCAGGGAGATAAGAGATGGCGATGGTTTCAAGCCATCAAGAACCCAGTATCGTCAAAAGTTTTACTATAACACATCTCAACATACAACCAAAACTCAGATGATATCATGACACATCTTTCTATATTCTTATCATGGCAGATCCCACAAGTCATCACTAGCAAATAAAGTCCATCTAACACAAATTACTTAAGAGAAAGAAGGGGGGATGGGTAAGAAAGAAGACTTTTCAAGAGGAAAGAAAAGCAGAAAAGAAAAATTACAGGAAAAGCCGAATGCAGCCAACTGCCAGATGAAGGATTGAATCAGCAAGCACATCCTTCTGCCTTATTTTGTGACTGGGGTGCGCTTGAGGTGGACTTGAGACTTACATCAACCATGTCCTCTTGCGTTTTTAATGAAAGTGTCTCCATCCCAGGTAAAGCAGCAACAATTTTCCGGAAAAGTGCCTGGATAGATGCAGGGCGAAGAAAATTTCAGAACAGCTTGATGAAAGCTCGACAATCAGAAGCAAAATAAAATCCTGTCATTGCTCCCCTAAGGTTGATGCCGTTTAGATCACCTATTAAAACCTTATGCGTGTTCTATTAGTTGGCGTGCAAAAAACTATTCCTAAAACTTGAAGCAAACTTCAGATCATCCCAACCAACACATCAGGAGAAGTTCCAACACAATTATGGATAGATAAAGTAAACAACAACCCCACCCTAAAAATTCACTCCCCGCATTGTGAAGCGGCAGAAAAAGTCACAAAGTTTCATCCATCAAAACCAAACAGGTTGCTTATACAGACTGGTGCACACCAGCATTTAGTGCAGACTGATTATGGGTTGGCAGGAAGCGCTGAAGCGCATAAGTTAGAGCTGGATCTGTTGTACCTTGATGTTGAATCCAGCTTTGGCACTAGCTTCAATAAACATGACATTGAGATCGCAAGCTTTGGCTTCTCCTTCCTCAATAGAGACTTGCCTGCACAGTATAATTCCAAGCAAATAAAGTCACCTGAAACAGTTTCTCCATAGGCATCTGATTCAAAATCTGACTGAGATCCCCACAATAAATGGATGCGTTGATTTCATTATAGTCACCATTTGAAATTAACAGGTGCTGAAATTAGTGAAGCTAATCAACAAAATAGCATGCACTTGATCTAAATGACTTTGACAGCTGTTAGTGAAAATCTTACACCAATATGACCAAACTCTTATTACAAGACATCAACTGTCGAGAAACTGGCCATCAGGAAAAAAATACGACTAAATCTACCGTTAAAAAACATAAATAAATAAAGACTGTCACAGATCGACACGCAAAGCTAAATTCAGGCGATCCCACTTCCAATGTCAAAACACAAATCATCCTCATACATCAGCCGCTAGACCATAAGCTAAAAGCTAACAATGAAATCCCATTGCTCTTAGTTCCCAATTTGTTCCACGACTTCAGACATGGAGCAACTCTTCAACTTGCCAGCAGCGTGATTAGATCCCCCCCCCCAACCCTATGTCAGAATTAATAGTATTAGTTCTATTCTCCTCGTCATATTTTCAGATCAGATAAAAAGATAATAATCAAAAAAAAAATCAATCAGACAAAGAGAGCTAACCCTTAGTCTATTACCTTTTATCAACAATATCAGTTTTGTTCCCGACTAGGCCAATGATAACATCACTGTCCCTTTCAGTACGGACCTCTTCAATCCACTTCGAAGTGTTCAGAAAGGACTGACGACCTGATCACAAAAATAAGAGTGCAGTAAGACTGCCTTTAGGACATCAGATTTATTTAAATAATGACCACACAAAACTCTACAAATGGAGATGGTGTGATATACGACTTTAATTACACAAACCATATGCATGCTTAATATAAAGCCTCCCCATCAAGATGCAGTCAAAACAAAATGATCACAAGCAAGGCCTCTAGGTCTCGGAAATAATATATTTGACAGTAGATATCTGACTCTGCATCCTTACTTGCTACATCAAACATGATGACAGCAATAGACGAATCCCTTGTGTAGCTTGGTATTAGACTCCTGAACCTCTCTTGTCCAGCTGTATCCCTGCAAACAATTGATGTATTTAACATCAAATTCACACACATGGATGAAGAAACTTAAAAATAATATTTCTTATCCGAGCCAGAGAACATAGAGACAGACATATGAGAGAAGAACAAAATTTTGCAACATAAGCTGAGCCACACACCACACATACTTTGTTCCATAAAATGAAAATTAGATAAATCTTTATGCACAAAAAACAAGCCAATGGGAAAATTGGCCGATCATGTTTCCTTTGCGAGCTTAGTGACCACGAAAATCAGTATTTTCCGAACCATGATTCAATATACAGGCCAGAAAAGCCATAACATAAAACTCAAAAGTGGATTAGACCTAACTATATAAAGTGTTTTTTTGTTCGCTCATTTAAGGCGGGCTTACAGTTGTCAGTTCCTTTCCAAACTAAAAAAGTGCAGGCACAACGAAAAAATATTTTGCATGGTTGTCGGTTACACAGCACCGTAATTACAATGACAATAATCAGATCCAAAACTAGAAATATCTTAAGTTAGGGAGTTCCATAAAAAGAAAGGCTGACAAACTCATGAAGAAAAATACCAAATCAATATTCATGCCAACAGGTGACATATTAATGATGCACGTATTGAATTACTTCAGTGCGGCATGAAGCCACTGACTCTTGAGTCAGATTAAACAACGAGATCAAGACACTTTAGGAAGAAATTATGTATCTCTTGTGAGAATTCGAGGCATGTGAACACCATTTGGCGTATCCACACAGCTTTGTTGATAGTACTGAGTACAACAGAGCACGAGTTTACCATGTGGAAGAGGAGACGGAAGAATATAACAAACAACGAGTTGTCACTTGCATCTTAAGAAACGTTGAATACTACTAGACACACTTTTAAGCTTAACCAATGACCAAGGGTGCTGAGCAGGAACAAGAAAGATATTGACAGATAGATCAGGTGACCACAGCCAGTCACGTACTTACTGAAGCACATGAGTTGCCCAACGGCCCACAACTTACTTCTCGTACCTTTGCACCCAAGAGACAATTCTCAGCAGGCCCAAGAGAGTCAAGGTTCAGCGCAGGAGGTTCCAAGACTATGTCATCTAGCTGCTGATATAATCCCCTGAATAAATTGTCCAATAAGATGATTAGCTGGCTTAAATTAGTTATTAGTAGTCCTTAGATTCACTACACTGTGGCTGGTTTTAATTCTAGTATGCAAAATTGTCCAATTCTCTGCCACATAGCCCGTAGGTTGTTACAAGAAAGGACCCAAGAATGCTATATATGGCCATGAACGTCAATGAGAAGGTAGGCTAACTGGAATTCTTGTTCTACTTCTGTCTAGCTTCTCTTTCCTAAATTTTCATTGCTGGAGCTGCTACTGCTTTATAGGTACCACTATTTTAGAAATTGACCCAAACATTTGGGGGGCCCCTTGATTATGTCCTAATATTTCTCCCAAGTCCCACATATCCAAATATTCTAACAAGGACAAACTCCACCGTCTGATAACTTTCATCATGCATCAAAAACTCATCCTTCACTTAATGGCCACATATCACAGGATGTTTATCATGAGAGGGGGAGGGGGGACTTAATTACTGCACTTCTATCATCACATTAATGGCTTGAAGAATAACACACTAATCATTTAAAGTAAAAGATGATAAAATAGTGCATGGATCTAAATTACTTAATCCTAAATTAGCTACTAGGAGTTAGTCTGCCTTTAGGCATTTATTAGTGCCTTCAAGCTTTGCCTTTGGGTTGGATCCTAGTAAATTCCGGTGCCTTACCTACTATAGACACTAATGATGTACTAGGGGGTATTGATACTAAAAGGTTTAGTCACCTAGATGGTTGATTGGCTTTATCTGGACTTTATATCTATTGGTGGTTACTTGGCTTCGGCTGAATTTTATGTCCTTTGGTATGGATAGGTTTCCATGGCATGTGAGGCTACAGGGTGGTAATCAGTCCATCACTCAAAAAAGGAATAAAGGCTTGCAAATGATTAATCTAATGGAACATGTAACTTGGAAAGTGGATTAAATGAGTAATTCATGTAAGTGGATCGTAGAAGAGTCTAGTGAGTTGTTGAATAATTGGATTACATGATTATATGTTGTTATCCATAATATCTATACTATGATGATCATGATGTTGAGTTATGAATCATCTGGGTGAGTATGACATGAAATCCTGATGTATTTTATGGTCATAGTAGTGCACACATATCTATTTATATGACGTAAGTATGATATATGTTTAGCATGATTTCTATATTATGTTATAGTCCTTTGTGCCTGTGACTCTCGTTAAGGAGACAACTTGGCTTACTCAGTACGTGGTGTACTGATGTGTTCACTTGTTTAGTCATCTATTCAATCCCACGAGTAGAGGACCACGTGTAGATTTTTTAGGATAACCTGTAGTTGGCCTATTTGTGTAGAGCTTGAGGGCTTGAGAGCTTGAAAACTTGGAGATATTTTATGGGTCCTTAATGGATTAAGTTTTTGGGGCTTACCCTATATATGTTCATCTCTTTAGTATTTTAGGACTTGGACCATTCTGTTCTAATATACATTTTGGTTGTTTTGGGACCTGATGCGACTCTATTTGTAAGCGCTTAAGATCAGTATTTCTATAATATAAATTTTGCACACTCTATTTCTTGTTTTGTTTTTTTTGGTTTCCTTAGCCTTATATCTAACATGGGATAGGCGTTGGACGTTTATCATGTGATAGGTGTAGTTGCAATACCCCATTTTTTTAGGTATATTTAGTATTTTCTACTTTTGTAATATTTTAAAAGTATTTTTTTTATAATAAAAAATGAGAGTGTTATACATATAAGTAGATAAACACAATCTAGAGACATATAAAATACCTAAGTTATACCAATACACTAGGGAGACATGACACCCTCCAACGTAACCATCATATCAATTCATATAACCCATAAGTAGATATGGACGTAACTACCATACCAATAATCAATTACATTATTGATAACCATGCACATTACTTACTTTCACTTTTAGTATTCTAGGGGATACAAGAGCCAACCTAGATATATGTAAAGTACACAAATCATACTAGCACACAAGACATCATAGTACCCTCTTAACCATATAGTCTATACATATATAAAGTACATTAGTCATACTTGTGTACTCATAGTAGCACATTACCCTCTAACCTAAGTCATCTAATATTTAAGTATCAATGCCACCTATAGGGCCAGTAGGTCACCTATAAAGTAGATTAGGACTTTAGTTAGAATGTCAAGACATCCAACAAAATCACCATAACAAAATCAGGACACTTACTTTATCTCTAAGGTAGCTAACCTTATAAAGTAACCCATTCCTTAATCTCAAGATCTTCCACTTTGAATATGAGTATTTTATTTGGTGAATATAGATATCACATAATACACAGATACTTTTAGTTTCCCTACTTAACCAATTTTTCTTTATTTTCAATTATACAAGCCAATCCTAAGGTTAACAGTCAAATTAAGGTAAAAGAGAACATGAAGGTCAACCTAAAAATCTACTAAAGTCATCCTATATCAAATTATTTCAATTGAAACACATCAAGTTGAAAATGACCAAAATACATTTGAGACCGTAATTACCAAGTTATTACCTATTTTAAATGCTATTTCATTTTATTTAATAATTTGCTGTAAAAAGTATAAAATGGGATAATTAAAATATTTTAGCATGCAGGTAAATTACCAAATATAACAAATGACTATTTTACCCTTACATATGATTTAGCACGTAAAATCCTAATATGTATAACTAATTCATCGTAAATCACTTACTTCAATGCTTAACATTATATAATACATATTAGGCATACATGTTGGAATAAGATAAACATGGCATATTTAAAAGACCAAATTACCCCTAGGCCATAAAATGATAATAATCATACGAGAATATGCCTAAATATATTCAATCTATCATGTTAGACATTTACATCATGCATAATTTATATATGACATTAAACTTATTCTAGCATGATTTTCTACACATAATAATTTAATGATTTAACATGCCCCATTATACATAATTCCATACCAATGTACTTAGGAAATTAAATACAACATTATAAGACACGTATGACAACAATTACAACTTAGCAAGATGGAACCCTAATATGTTATCATTAAAATTTTAATATTTTAGTAAGGCATATGGGTTACCTATTTCTAGCAAAGCATAAAAGTATAAGAAACCTAATATAAATTATAAGGCTTCACTAATCATTCTCCTTTTTCTAAAATAAAAGCAAATAAAACACATTAGCAACTAAACAACTAATAACATAAGAGTATTGGGGGGGGGAGGGGGAATCTAACCAATACTAAGTAAGTAAAATATGGAACAAACCACACCTACAACATTGATGCTAAACATGAGCCACTCACACAACAAGGGCTAGATTGCATGAGTTGGACATGTTGTAGGGGCAAGGGAGTGTGAGGGGATGGCAATACATGATGTTAGGGGCAAAGAACGTGAGATGTGAGGATGATGTTTGGGTGGTTGTTCTTGTTGCTAGAGATGATGGAGTATGGTGGATTTGGTGATAGTGATTGTAAATAGGTAGGGTTGTAATGTGAGGAGAGGTTTCAATGTAGTGGTGTGGTAATTGTGTGGGAGACTTGCATTCGCTAAGGCTGAGTTACCCATGATCTCAATGCAGCAAGGTAGGGGGAGCATGGAGGTTGGAAATAGCAGAGGGAATAATTACATGAGAAGTTCACATAGGTTGGGTTGGTTTGTGTGGGTATTACATGAGAGGGAAAGTTGGTAGCATGAGGAAGGAGGTGAGGGTGGTGTTTGACTATATGAAAGAGGTGGTGTAAGGCTAGGAGAAATGAGGAGAAAGATTTGGGGATGAAATTGGTGGTTTTGGGGTTGGTTTTTGGGGAGGAGGAAGAAGGAGATAAAGGGCTTGGTTGAGCTAGAAAAAGGCCACATGAAAATGGGAGGGGGAGGAGGAGTTATAGAGTTTATTGTGTGTAAGGGAGGAGGTGTGAAGAGGATGGTGAAGGGCAATCAACAAATCGATTGAGGAAGAGGTAAGAGAGGGAGTGTTACATGAAAATCATAAAGCCATGGGCTAGTGTAAGAAGGTAAGAGGAGTGTTAGTTTAGAATTAGTTTGTTTTAGGTTTCTTTTGGTTAGGTTAGAGTATCCGGTTGGAAAATCACTAGAAAAATTTACTGATTAAGGATGGGAGTTAAGGGGAAGAGGAGGAATATAATTAGGGTAAAAATAATTAAGAAGTTATTTGGTTTATGGTTTAAAGGTTAACAAAAATAATTAAGCTAAGTTTTAGGGTTAGTCTTTTAATAAAAGACTAAACACCAAAAGACATAAGTTATAAATTTCAAGGTATTACAATAATATTTATTGATCAATTTCAATGCAAAAAAAGCTCTACATACCCTCTCAAATTTGTATAAAGTGCGCTAGTAGAATGATGAAAAACATTTAATTGATGTCTCTTTAAAAATCCTTTGATGTCAGCAAGTCTAATAATGAGTGAATTTATAGTGAAATAGTGTTAAAGTTGCCTCTTCAATGATCCATGAGCATCTTTCACCCTATTAAGAGAGATTAACATATGTAAATATTTCATTTTGTAAAAGGCTTTATAAGTAATAGGTTTATATGTAATGATAAACTATATTACATGCCTCTTTGTTGTATCTTGATGAAAATCTAAAACTTGATCGACATAAGTAAAGATGAATTTTTATTTATATTGACACCAAAAAAAAATACATAACAATAAAAAAAATTGACTATCATGTGGTTGAGCAACCTAAATTAGGGACAATTAAATAAATATTCCTAAAATTATTTGAGATTTAAAATTTAAAATAAAATATTTTTATTTGTCATGTCCGGTTCGTATTTTTATTAAGTCGGGCCAAAATATTTGAATTGGGCTTAATTTGATTATATATGGGCTTAGCTTTTACAATGAGCCATGAATCCAAAAATAAGCTCAATAAAGTTTGAATTTTAAGTCTACAAGATGAAATGGGCCGAAGCCCAAAAGACAAGGAGGCCATTTTCTCTATAAATAGAATGCTCCCCTCATTTTGCACACACTACAATCTGAAGATCAATAGTTTGTAGAGAAAATGATCCCAAGCACTCTAAAGCTAAAGATCAAAGACTCGAAGAATGGAGATTTTAAGATTAAAGAAATAAGCTCCAAGAATGGATGAATGAAGAATGAAACGTTCAAGATCATTGAAGTCCACAATGTTGAAGCATTGCAACTTCAACATTATGGATCAAGCACCACCAAATCATGCCCTTTTTACGAGGTAAACTAAATTTTCATGAACAATTTTGGTTCAAGCTCAATAAAATCAAGACAAACCCCAAGCAAGTTGAGTTTGAAATTCAACATTGTGAATCACAATGACATCCAACGATGCCATCGACTGTCTAGGATATTGAATTAGAGGATATTAAATATTGTGATATATTTATACAGAGGTTGTATCTACATTCGATCTAATAATCAATAAAGATTATATTTTGTTCTTCAATTTTTTTTATAGAAAATTATCATTAACAATGCATCAATTGTCATCATTAGGTAAGGATGAAAAAGAGAAGAAGAAAAAGAAAAAAGAAAAAAAGGAGAAAGATTATACCTCATAGAAAAAAGGGGGACAAAAAATGATAGCTAAATCATCACAGAAATAGAAAGAACCATTGAAGCAGCCAATTGTCCATCGAACATAATCATTTGTCAAGCCATAAAAAAAAAGGGAGATCGGCCTTAACATCTTCACCACGTATGAGGACTTAACCAAACCATGATTAGTTGCTACTAAGAAAAAAAAGGGCAGCAAGAAAATTGACCATGTAGTTTGTATTGTACCTGTATGTGAAAAATATTTCCTCAATAAAAGATCCACGATAGAGCTAATAGTACCATCAAAGCCATCGCTAGAACTTGTCACCTCGAGCATTTCCGTCCTATTGATTTTTGCTCTGTAGCATCACAAAAGGTTCAGTTCTCATGTATGTATTTTATAGTTCAACAAGCGTGATATTCTCTAAGCTTTGGGATTAAAAGATAATTCAGTTAGGATCTTGATCACTTGAGTATCTAATTTTTTTTTTTAAAAAAAAATACATCTTTTGGAGGAATCCCAATTCTGATATTATTTCAATCTTACAATAAAGAAGTAAGATAATTATATAAAAAAAAAACTCACCGATTTTTAGCTAAAAGATAGATTTTGGCTAAAGCCATATATTTGTGTCAATATCTACACTTTATTCTAGAAAGGTCTTGATATCTTGGTAACAACCTAAATTACTAAATTGCTTTATTGTATGCACATATTGTGTATAAATTGATAAGATTTTTGAGTCCGAAGACCTCTTTGTCCAAACTAGCTAAGGGTGGTCAGAGTCATAAAACCTTTCATGTGGCATATTTGACAGTGAAAGAATTTTGATGAAAGAAATAAATTAAAAAAAATAAGGGTACTACAAGTCACAATCCTATAGTATAGCAAGCATACCAAGCTAATGACTTGTAACGGAGGTATTTGTTGACACTGAAAAAATATATAACAATAAAAAAATATTTGACTGTCACGTGTTAAATATTCCTAAAATTATTTAGGATTTAAAAATTAAAATAAAATATTTTTATTTATCATGTTCGGTTTATATTTTTATTAAATAAGGCCAAAATATATAAATTGGGCTTAATTTGAATAAATATGGGCTTAGCTTTTACAATAGGTCATGAATCCAAAAATAAGCTCAATAAAGCCCACTTTTTAAGTCTACAAGACGAGATGGGCCAAAGCTTGAAAGCCAAGGAGGCCATTTTCTCTATAAATATAGGGATCCCCTCCTCATTTTGCACAAATTGAAATCTGAAGATCAAAAGCTTATAGAAAGAATGCTCCCAAGCACTTTGAAGCTAAAGATCAAAGACCCGAAGAAAGAAGATCCTAAGATTGAAGAAGTAAGGATCGATGAATGAAGAACAAAGCATTCAAGATCATCAAAGTCTAAAACATTGAAGCACTACAACTTCAACATCATCGAACCTGCTTGAAGATGATCAAGCACCACCAAATCATGCCCTCTTCGTCGGATAAGTTAAATTTTTATCAATAGGTTTGAATCAAGCTCATTAAAATCAAGATGAGCCCCAAACAAGTTGAGTTCAACATTCAACATCACGAATCACAACGGCATCCTACAATGCCATTGATTGCCTAAGAGATATAATCGGAGGATATTAAATATTGTAATAGATTTATAAAAAGATTATATCTACATTCGATTTGATAATCAATAAACATTATATGTTGTTCTTTAATTTTATGTTTGTAGAAATTTATTGTTAAAACTTTATATAGAAGAAATCAAACCATATTTAAATAAGAAATCAAGTCAGGCATATTTATGTAATTATACTCAAATGACAAGAGCTATTCTTCATTTGTTTCCATATCTTTAGCATTTATCACATTTTTTTTTCATTGGGACATGAAACTACATGCGAACACTTCACTCCAATCTTTCTTACACTTATCCTCAAAATTATTGTTTACATGAAATCTATACAGTATATACTTCGAAGTCAAAAATACATATTCAACAGCTGACATGAACCCAAGTTACTATTAAGTGAGAATAGTGCTTAGACACATTATATGATTCATCAATATCTTTAACTTATCAAGTACCCACGTATCATTTTCTTCCATTTTAGATGACATATAAGCAAACACAATGTTTAAATTTAACTATGCTGGTTTTAAACTAACAGTCTCAAGTAAAAGCATCCCACATCTATTTGTTTTATAATTACAATCTATTATTAGAATAAAAGGAAATACACATAAAATATTTATAGATATAGGGTGTGCATATATCACTTAGAATACCTTACTCAGGCTCATTATGATGCCACTGAATATAATGATTCTCCATTAATATACTCATGATGTGTTCTAAGGTTGTTTGAACATCCATTTCATCCAATCTAATATTATTTCGAGCATTATAAGTATGTATTTTCATGCTCACATTTCCTACAAACTCTTTCCAAAGAAACAATTAGATGTGTTGGGGCTTATCACAACTTCGGGTAAGATCATCAAACTTTATTTCTTCTTCTTCTTCTTCTTCTCTTCTTCTTCTTTTTTAAATTTCCTAGAAACCTATGTCCTTCAAGAGTATTATTCAAATCATGATAGTATGTTCCATTATTAAAACTACTTCCCATTCTCCATTAGTATTTTTAGCACTAGTAATCTTAAAAGAACAATCAATTTTCATCAAATTTGTATTTCACACAGTATCATCTTCCATAAACCTAGTGCATATGTACATGCACATTCTTTTGCATACAAGTGATATACTACCAACTCCCTTACCATTTCCTTTCCTATAAAATTTTATGATTATAACCATTATACGACTTCTACTGACATCACGGATCAATGCTACAAGATCTTTATGGTTAGAAAAATATTTGATTTGTCATGAAATATCATTGATAGTTATTCGCCGTGAATTGTTTTGTGTCAAGTAAAAACTAAAATAAAAAGTCTTGGATGAGGTATATATAAACCACAATAATGTAATTAGAATGTGTGCAAATTTCATACACTCCCTTCACATAACCTCTACCAAGAAGCATGGGAGAATCACATTGAATCCCCTGGATGGCATGATTTTCTCATATTATACACGAGCTCTTCAAGTTAGAAAACTAGGGGTGCATGAGCTCTTTATGCTAGACAAATAGAGTTGTGTGAGCTCTTCAAATTAGAAAACATGGGCATCACCTACGTCCACATATCATGTTTCCATGCACAATGTGATGCATTGCACCATAGTTTCACAAAAGTTTCAATCAAGGAGTTTCATGCAAATACGTAACTTTTGTGCCCTATAGACTCTTCTATAACTACAACCATCCTCTCCTTTTTTGCATCTCTAACCTTGCATTTTTTTAGGTGTTGTGAAATCAGGGTTTGTTGGTATACGTAGAAGGATAAAAGTACAATGTGAAAGAATAAATAAAAAGGTAAATGGAATGGAGAAAGGAAAGCTAAGATAATGAAGGGAACTAAGACAATAAAAGATGTGAAGGATAGGAAAAAGGAAAGTGATGGGTGGAGTGGGAGGAAGGGTGAGTAAAAGAGAAAAGAAATAGAAGGTGAAAGAAGGTCAGGAGATGAGAGGTAGTAGATAGGCAAGTTAGGCAAAGTTACTTATTTTGTTTTCTAAATAGTAAGTATCTGTTTTCCAAATAAAAATACCTTAAATAAAACACAATAACTTTGTTTAATTTTTCATTTATTTATTAATCCAAAGCACATTTAGGATTTGATTTTCGTTCCATCGATCAAAGTTATGATCTTGTGTAGTTGTTGAATTGAAAGAAGTTTGAGATGCCAAATTTTTACCATCAATAAGTTCACCACAAGAAGTGAACATAATAAGATTTAAACATTAAGTCGAACAGTAATTTTATAATTTAGTTTGATTTGTGATTTAAAAAATTATGGTTTGGTTTTGAATTTTATAAATTTCAAATCATGTTATGTGTGTGTGTGTGTGTGTGTGTGTCTATATATATAAGTGAGATATCATTCAATATAATCCTAACTAAAAGTAATATTATAAGTATACGCATTTATAATGAATAATTTGCTAGTAAAAGTTTTGATTATTGTATCTCTTAAAATATTCACTTTTATTATTATTATTATTATTATTATTATTATTATTATTATTATTATTATTATTTATTTTTCATTTACATACTTCAAGTGGTTAGAGAGTTACTTAAGATATATTACATGATTTGCTCATTGCTTAAATTATGCCTTTGATCTATTTTTCTTGTAATTGTGCACATACCTTATATGTAAATGATATTTATATATATTCAACCATATCTATATTAGTATATAGTATGTTAGATATTATTATACAAATTATATTTTTTTTCAATTATAATTTATCATTAATTGTTCATTAGCTCTAATTTTTATAGGAATTTTTAAAGTAATTTAAGTTTAGCAATTAATTGTTGATATTTAAGATGTATAAACTGTAAACCAAAGCACATCAGATCATACACCTCTATTATGGTATGGTTTAATCATGAGAACCTATAAAATTATAGTTTGGTTTGATTTGAGACCAAAATCAGATCTCACCAAACTGTGATCACCTTACAGATAACTATAATTTTTTTATTTTTTTATAATTGTTAGCCTTTAAATGGAAATTGTTAAGAGTCCTTCTATGTTAACTAATATTGCATAGGAATGAAAAATAAAGATAAAGAGATAGGAAATTTGATAAAAATGTTAAATTCTTTATGTATATTTTAGGGGAGAAAAGAAAATTGAGGAAATATTTTAGAATCTAAGACTAGGCATGACGCGCATGCGGTTTGCTCAGGTATGGTTTTGATATCAAATCAAACAAAACTATATTTTACGGCTTGGGAAATTTTCGAAGAAAACCACACTACTTTTTAAATGATTCAAACCAAATCATATCAACAATTTACTATTTTGTTTGATTTGGTTTATAATTTTTGCATCTTAAATATCAAAAATTAATTACTCAACTTAAAATTACTTTAATATTCTTACCCAAATCAAAACTAATAAAAAAAATCTATATTAAATTGTAATTTGGCAAATGTCACTTTTATAACAATATATAACGTACTATAAAATTATGTAGATATAGTTATATATGCATAAATATCCTTTATGTATAGGCCATATTTGCAATTGTAAAAAAAAATAGAACATAATTACAATTGAGGCAATGCGCAAATCAGAAAATATTTTTTAAACAACACTTTAATTACTTTAAGTTTATAAATGACAAAAACAAAGCTAAAAGTCAATACTTTCAAATATATAATAAAGATAAAGATTGTTGTAACAAATGATTCTTGATAAATACATAAATTTACAACATAATTATTAGCTAAAATTATACTGAATAATAGTAACTTGATGGTAATATCCTAAATAATATATATATTCAAACCATAACTAAATTATAAAATTACCCAAAATAATACATAATTTAAATGAGATCTAAAGTAATAATATATAAAATAATAATGCAGTAGTGTTTAAAAGATATAAATTATTTATATATAAAATAGTTCAAATAATAATAACATTTCATAATTTATCTAAAATAATATTTTTATTTTTATTTCTTTTTTTTTTAAAGAACGATGTTTGAAAGTTTCATTCCCGTACCCGTATCAGTCCCCATCCCCGTGGATAATATATAAATAATACGGATTTTCAAAACAGACTTTGAAAGATTCGAGGGGACAGACTTCCAAGGCAATTAGAAAAGAAAGGTAGTATAATTGGCAGTGAAGTACGGGGACACTGAAGTGCGCCCGTTTCGTATTCCCGGGACGTTTCTGGGGACAAAATGCGAGGCAGGACGCTGATTTTTTTTTTTTAAAAAAAAAACCCTCCAAAACGACGTCGTTTTGGAGAATTTTTATCATCTGACACTACTCGTCCGGTCGTCCCATCCCCTCGCACGACGCCCCACGGCCCCATCCCACTGCCCCTCACTGACAATAGACATCAGCATTCACTATTTATTAAATAGTATTCAGATGCAGGCTCTTCGAGAGAAACATATATATATATATATATATATTTGTGTCCCAAAAACGTTTAAATTTTCGAAAACTTTTATATATTAAAATTATTTAATCAATATTTTTATTAAAAAATATTATGTAATCAATTTTTTTATTAAAAAATAATTATTAATAATTAAATTTAACTAATATATGAATTAATTTTAAAAATTTTTTCTCTTAATTTTAATAAATTTAATCTATTTATATATATATATATATATATATATATATAATATTTTTAACGTTTTCTACCTTCTAAAACATAGCATTTCCGTCTCGTCTCCGTTTCTCCGTCCCCGTCCCTGTTTCGGTACAACACTGATAATTGGTCGCCTACTTGGTTTGAAACTTTCTCCTAAAGATCGGGTTTGCTGGCGCAGACTCTATAGGCTGAGTGGGGGCCCGTTGCCGAATGTTACGCCATCAGTGGCGTGTCAATGGAATGGAACGTCCTGGAACCGAGAATTTACTTCGCAGGTTGACTGGATGCTAACGTATAATTTTAGGATTAATTTGACTACAGAGAGTATTATTATCGTAGGACTCTCTTTGGATCAAAACAAAAACAAAGTTATTTTAGTATTACATGTTTTTATAAAAAAATATTTTTAAAATGTCAATTTTTTATATCAGCATAATTCTGAGTATCACCTGTATTCAATAACTTATTATTTTTGAATAAATACTATTAATAAAATTTAAAGAGTATTTTTTATTCATTTTTAAAATATAGATAAATTATTTTTAAAAAATTATATTTGGATGAAATATATTTTTATTATACTCATCGTTAATTATAGTATTAATGCCTTTATAATTATAAGAATTTAATAGAATTTATTCTTTGAATATATTAATTACACTGTAATATCCATAATTAATTTTATTGTATCTATAATTATATAAAAACAGAGTCCTATGGCATACAATATGTTGACAAATTTTTCAGCTTAAACCATACCATTTATTGCTAATTGTTAATTATTACCATCACCCGTTAATGCTAACTATATTAACAACAAAAGACCATTTTATTATTTTCATCCCTTTATTAGTTTGCACTTCTTCATCTCCTTTTATTAATATAATAAATATCTATTAATTGAATAATATTAGAACACCAAATGATATAGCAACCAAAAATCTCACGTAATACCTACATAATAAGTACCCCTTTATCAGCAATAAATACATATTAATTGAGTAATATAGAAAACTCAAACTATTGCTCCATTCCCATCCTCTTTTTATCAGCGTTCACTTCTTCATATCCCGTTACTAATATGATAAATGTATTATAATTACTCACATAATCAGAATCCTACGAACTACTTCATGGCTATTTATCTTCCTTTCTGAATATAATAGATGTTCTTCTACTTCTCACATTCTCCAATTATTAGTGTACACTCCTCTGCTTATAAAATAGAAAAATTTCACAACATAAAACTAATTTTTACTCTAGCAACAATACACATTTAAGAGGGGAAAATAGAACATTCAAGTTCAAACAATGACTACTACATATACTCTACTAAATTAAATTCACCCATCAGAAGATAGTTGGAGACTAGTGATAAGATATATATGGGTTTATCAAAAACTAAAGTATGGCAAGCCGATAACAATGGAATTTGTATTTAAGGTCAATCAATGTCCTATGTTGGATTGAAAAAATTAATGTTCAATTACTGTTAGTTGTACGTTTTAGTGTCAAGAGTTATATATCGTAACAGATTGAAATTATTTATATGTGATAACAACAAAAAAGATAGAACATCTATAACAAATGTTGTCTTTAAAGAAGTATTCTAAAATATATAACTATATTATGTATTTTCCTTTTTAATAATTTACTGCATATATTTTATATTTATTATATTTATATATAGTATATTACATTTTATTTCATCTTTCTTCTAATATTTTATTCTTTATATTAATCATACTATTTTTTAAATAATTTTATTACTTTTTATATTATTTTTTATAATTACTATTTTAAAATTTATTACTATAATATATAAAAATCTATCCGTACGTCACACAAAAAAATGTCATTAGTTTATAATTATAAAAGTATAGTCAAAATATATTAAAATTACAATATGATTATATTAAAGGTAGAACGAGTTGAATATAATTTAAGTACAACCAACCCTCCCCAATAATTTTAAGTACGCGACATATCCGCCTACGTATATGATCTAATCAATTAAAATCCTAGGACCCGCACCAACTTTCCATCTGCTTCTAGTCTGTTCCCAGCTGGCCACTATAAATACACACCACAGGCTCACTCTCTTACCAAACCTAACTCTAACTTGTTATCTGCCAGTCGCTCGTTTCTCCTTTCTTCCTCTAAATCAGCCCCAAAAATGGCAAACGAAGTGGTGCTGCTGGATTTCTGGCCAAGTCCCTTTGGGATGAGATGTAGGATAGCGTTGGCGATGAAAGGCGTTCAGTATGAATATAAAGACGAGGATTTGGTTAATAAGAGTGAGCTGCTTCTGAAGATGAATCCTGTCCATAAAAAGATCCCTGTTCTCGTTCATAACGGAAGGCCTGTGTGTGAATCGACTATTATTGTTCAATATATTGACGAGGCGTGGAAAGATAAAGCTCCCATCTTGCCATCTGATCCTTACGAGAGGGCTCAGGCTAGGTTCTGGGCTGATTTCATCGACAAAAAGGTATCTATACGCGTGCTTGCCTTCTTTATTCGATAACCTCATCCTATCCAATTAATTAATCACTGCTTCCATGTATTTTGATCTTGATTGTGTATTTTAAGGTTAGTACTAAGTCATAAAAAAAAAACATTAAATCTCCTTGCAGATCTACATCAGCGGGAGGGGGATATGGAGTACAAAAGGGGAAGAACAAGAGGCGTCCAAGAAAGAATTTATCGACAGCCTTAAGCTACTCGAGGAACACGCGCTTCGAGACAAACCTTACTTTGGAGGAGACAATATTGGGTTCCTGGATATCACACTTATACCATACTACACATGGTTTCATGCGTACGAGACTCATGGAAATTTCAAGATTGAGGATTCGTGTCCTAAATTGATGGCATGGGCTAAGAGGTGTTTGGAAAAAGAGAACGTTTCCAAGTGTCTGCCTTACCAGGAAAAGGTTACTGATTTTGTGGCTCAATTGAGGAAGAGATTCGGTGTTGAGTGAAATCGTTGTCCTTTGCTGACTTTTATGGTTGTCATTTTGTGTATTGTGGGTTACTGTGGCTGAGTTCGTTCTGTGCGAGCCAGCCTGGCACGGCATTTATCTTTTTTTTTTTTTGTGGTTATTGTAATATATACTTCCGTAATAAAAATAGTGATTCTGTTATTTTATATATATTTTAAGAAAGTAATAAAAAGAGTTTTAAAATTATACTAACATCTTTTATTAAAATATAATAAAGTATTTAATGTAAATATAATTAAAATAAAAATAAGATTAAAAATAAAAATAAAAATTTATTTTTTTAAAATAATTTTTCTTTGATATAAAAATTTAAAGAGAAAATATACCTGTCATCAAGTTACAGACGTTCTATCGAGAAATTATGTAGCCTCCCTTTGTTAACAAGACGACTTGGACGCTCGATGTTGTCAGTTTTCATCCTTAATTGTAAGATATTCTTTTTTAGAAATCATTTAACTATTAAAAAATTATTGGTGATCATATATTTAACAATATAAGAAAGTCGTCCTTGACTAAAATAAATTATGATAATCGGTTGGCCTTAATAATATTTTATGGGACAAAATATTTTTCATTAACGATGTATAAATATTAGTGGGGATATTTGTGTCGCTAATAGTGTTGATAACTTTAGTGGAAAAAATGGCAGTAAAATTGCTGCGAAAAATCTTATTTAAAGTTGCATTATTTGGGACATGTTTCTAAAAGTATTTGTCTCTAATTGTCTACTATTTTTTACCCCTTTAAGCTTCTGTCCATAATTTCTAAATTTGGAATAACAAGTTCTTCTCAAATTGTAACATTTGAGTTTTTAATGTTGAGAAATTTTATTTTAAAATACAGTTTGTGGAAATTAAAACACTTTATTTATAGAGTACTGTTTGTTAGATAATAACTTCGATATGCCCAATAATAAAAGAATAAATAAATTTAAATTAAGATAATGAATGTTGTGCCGTAAGATTAAATCACTGTCTTGAAGTGAATTTCGATTGGACTTTAGTGTAAATCCTTTCTCGATCGTTTAAAATTTTTGATAAAAGAAAAGATTAGGTCTGACTAGATCAAAGACCACACCCACGTCCAACCCGGACCAGATGGGCAGACGGCGGCATGCGCGCGCGTGTATGGTGTATATAGTCCAGCCTACTACCTACACAAAACAGCCCAAACTCAATACTTAAATAAGCCAATGGGTAGGAGAATATAAAAATAGAATAAATATACTATTAACCATCAATGTGGGACAAGACAAAGACAACAACAGAATTCAACAATGCTGAATAATTTGTCATTGCACCAACACTGTCATCATATTTAATATAATATAAATATTTATTATGTATTTTTATGTTAGATGGGAAGCTTTACGGTTAACATTAAACACTAGCACGAAATAAATACTTTATATTGAAATGAAAGAATTGATAAAATAATCCTAAAATTAGATGTAGTACTTTGTAGTTGTAATTTTTTATTTTTTATGACAAATCAAATCAAACTATATTATATTTGTTTAGATATATTTTGATTTGAAGAAGTATTTTAAATTAGCAATAAATTCTATTCTTATATGATAGTTTTAACTTTCCATGGTTCCACATTTGTTTTTTGGTGTTCTCTAATAAATATTTATATTTTTCATTAAATTTTCCATAATATTATTAAAAGTAAAAATTCATGATAATTATTTTTAACTATATAATATAAGCCGCAAACTAGCAAGTTTTACTATTATAAAACTAAGGATTTTGTCCTATCGGTATTATTATAAACCATTTTTTTATTACCATCTAAGAAGGCTTTGTGAGGATTTTTAATTACTTAGCCCAAACAAAATTGGATGAACCAAGTAGTAGTATCCTCCTCAAACATCCTAGCATAACGAAATTGAACATTACATTTAAACCTAGTCATCAAACGAGATCATAGTCGATTGGTAGCGGGCCTAATTTTGGTCGGGGATTGGGTGTGTAGGGTCATAGCTCACCCCACTTATTTGTTAGTAGGCATTGATCAGCTCAGGCCACCACTAGGCCAACTTGAGTCAGTCATGAGTCTTTTATAATTTTATTTATTTTACAATTGACTATTTTTAATATCTTATATAAGTAATTTAAGTTAAACTATAATGACTACATATACAAATGTTAATACTACCTTAGTTAATGTTCATTAAAATAATTTTGTTTAATATCTTACCTTATCATAATTTTACTTATCAATAGTATATTGAGATGAAATTACTTTTTTATAGGATTGATAATATTTATCAAGTCATTGTCTTCATTTAATATTTTTTTTTGATAAGTAAAGAAAAAATTTATAAATAGAACAACCAAAAGGCTAAAGTTACAACCAACTCATTACATGACCATCCTATCAATACAATGCTGCCATTGTTGAAAGTTGCGCTTACACTCCAAATGCAAACATCTACTAGCTATAATAAAATTAATGTCTCGTAGCAAGCTGCTAGGAGTGTGGCCTGCATTACGAAAAAACTCTATAATTACGTTCATACCAAATTAAAAAGACAAAGATGACAAAAGTAGCATGTAATATAGCCTTCTTCTCCTTTGGTTGTCTCATAGATCGTGCCAAAACTTTATTCTCTTCATCCCAAGAGCGGATAGCATCCCGACGATGAAACGCCCTTCTTACCTTACTCTATATCCCTGAACTAAAAGCACATTCCATGAACAGGTGTTGGATAGATTCTTCTTTATTTTCATGACAAAGAACACAAGTTGAGTCATCTAAAAGACCCAAATTCTGTAACCTCACCTTGGTGAGCAATCTCTCATGAATAGCAAGCCACATAATAAATTTATGCTTAGGAGGAGCAATAGAACACCACACTAAAGGGTACCACCCAACCCTTTCACGCCGATAACGCAACACATTATAAGCCATCATTTTTTCATGTAAGAATATTTTTAATTTAAGTTTGAATTTGATGTTATTTTATTTTTCAACACGTCGATTCTACTTCAACAAAAAAAAGTGAGTTTTTATTTCATACTTTTATATATTACTACTATAGGATTAACAACATTGTCTTAAAAATAACTAGATTGAAAACATATTGTTTCAAATATAAGCCATCATAGCAAAAAAAAAAAAAAAGTAATGTAAAATGAGTGTTATTTTATTTTTATTAATTGATAGATTAATAATAAAGTAAATAATAATCAATTCGATAAAATTCTATAGGTACTCATGATATTTATAGGGTTAATCTATATTTAATTGGATCTAAAATAAAAAGGCTAAGTCGAAGCTATGGACATTATTGTTCGAATTTGTTATGCTCTTAAATGAATCGTTAATACCCCACTTTTCTAAAACTAGTGTATTGTTATAAATGTAAGAAAACTAGTTTAAATATGGATTTATTACATTGTTTTAAGGTTTTGAAATTCTTATTACATTTTTAAAAGAATTTATTTTAAATTATTTACACTTCTTACAATTTTGAGTTTCGAAAGACTTCTAAGCTACTTTTGACCATCAAACATTTCCTAAATCAATCTCTCTCTCTCTCTCTCTCTCAACATATTTGGATTCCTTTTTTTTTTTAGTCTTTTAGGCCTTTTAAAAAATTTTAAACGGAGATTTATGAGTATTATATATTATTCTTTTAGCTCTTATTTGTGTTTTAAGCTCTAATATAAGTGTTTTAGCCAAAATAAATTTGCGATTATCTAGGGATACTTGTTTTTGGCATGATGATGCTAAAAAGGAATTTACGTAGGCCACTAATATTTTTTTTTTCATTTTCATATAAATTCACAAAATTTAGACATGGTTAACCCCATAACTCAACTTTCCCTACATCAAATCTATCCAAAATATCTTAACTTTCATCCTATCTTTCCAAAATATCTAAAAAAAAATTGGAACAATACTTTTTACTCCTAAGGCTTGCCTAAATTCCACCCCATCCCTTTTATATATTTTTTAGATATTTTACATTGTAACAATAATATAAGCCCACAAATATCCTAAATTACTAACATTTACCCAAGATTTTGTCCCACAATGTTTCCTCTATGATTTTATTCACCTTAAGCTCCAAAAATAGCCCTCCTTAACCTCTCCTCCTTCCTCAATTGCTGTCTATAAATTTTTCTTTAATTCTTGTAGTTTTTTTTTTCATATTTTAGGTACGTTTATGCAAGGATGTCAATAAAATTTTTGTGATTGTAAGAAAAAGATATTTAGATTTTTTGTAATCTTATAAAATAAGGTAAAAATAATTATACTATAAGTAGATATAATCTTGTGGTCCTTGAATATATTATGGTTGATTTGAGCCATTTTGTGCATTTTATGGCATATGAGGCTATGGGACTTAAATCTGTGCTTTTGATATTTTTATGAAATTTGGATAATCAAAATGGATTATTTAGTTTTTTTAGATGTCATTTCATATATTTAAAGACTTGGTTTGAGTATTTAAAGTTATGGTATAATGAAGTTTTATCATGAAAAAGGGAATTTTAGAAATCTTACTTATTAGTTGTGGTTTTATGATGTTATAAGTGTTCATATTTATTCTTTAGGTATAACATAAATAGCATGAAAATTTCAAGAGCTAGATTATTATATGCTAAAAGTTATGCTATTTTATTTGTTTCAACGGTTTAGGGGCATAATGGTCATTTTGCATGTAATATGAAAACTATATGTGAATTTATTCTTATAATATGATAATTATTAATTGCATATTTTTTATATTTAATTTCATGATTTTAGGATTTTGGTTACTATTTTATTTATATTTTGTGAAATGATGGCATATTAGGGTTAATTTGGTAATTTAATATTTAAAGGCCTTAGATATCTTAGGGATCATGGTTGAATTTAACCTTTGATATGATTCTCAAAATAATTAGTTGACATGAATAGTGAATTCCAATAATACATAATTATGGGTATTTAAATATAAGCTTCTTGGCATATTTATGCAAATTCTAGTGTACTCTAATAGTGCTTTGGAGAATATTAACTTATTTTAAATTTTTGTATGGGATTTATTTTGGGTCTTGATTGATAATATTTTTGAGATTTTGAGTAATTTTGGTGATAAATGAAATAAATAGGCTTAAAGGTAATCTATGCTAACTATAGATTAATTGTTGATTTCAATCCACCTTTGGTAATTATATTATTTTGGGTGTTGATTGATAATATTTTTGAGATTTTGAGTAATTTTGGTGATAAATGAAATAAATGGGCTTAAAGGTAATCTATGCTAACTATAGATTAACATGTGGTTTTAATCCACCTTTAGTAATTAACTGGCTATACTAGATCAATTGGTGGTTTTGTTATTTTTTTTTGTGTTGCGTTAGTATTGAGTCATCAAGACCCCTCTCTTAAGTGACCTACAAATCCTATAAGGAATATCTATACTTCAAGGTTTTAGTGTTATGAGTAGTTTGTTTGTCATACCTAAAAGTGCTATAAATATGGTTTCCTAGACCCTCGTACCTTATATAAGGTTTTATTTACCATAGTCGGTAGTGTTATGGATATGGGTGCCTTGGCATGAATTATTGTTGATTTAAGATTCTAATGATTTAGAGGTTATTGATCCTAAGGTTGTTTAATGAAATTGAGTTTACTATGTTGCAGGTTGTAATTTGTATATAAATTTTCATATATGACATGCTTTGATTTGAGTAATTGAGCTTGCTCTAATTTACGGTTTAAATTTTGGGAATTTTCGATGTTCATGTTCGTATACTTCATAATATTCAAACTGTTCTTAGCTAATAATACTCTAATTAATCTAAGTAGGGTTTAATTTGAGATTAATTATGTTTTGAGATAATTAATCAGAAAAATAACATATTTACCCTTAAAAGGCTTTTAGCTTAATTAAGAGTTAAAACATTACAACAATATTAGTCCATTATGACGGCATCTTTTACGACATCCAAAGTTACCACAATAGACATGTCAACTACAACGACAAGTCGTCGGTGAATGAACGATTTGATGAGTAGGAAAAATGAAGCTACAATGACAGGGATCGTCATTGTATGATTATCATAGTGATTAGCAATTAAATTTATTTTACCATCCTAATATTTGAAATTAATTTTTGAAAAAAAGCTATAGTGACGATAGGGTCATTGTAGTATCGTTAAAACATTTTCGTCCCACCTTTCCTTGCAAAAAAAAAAAACTCTGTACCAGCAACACATCATTGTTGGGTAGGGTAGGAATTTTCCCCTCCTAAAAATTGTTGTGGGAAATTTTTTGGCTAGGGTATATTACAAGTAATCAATGTTATAGGGTATAGTGTCACTGCAGGCTGCAGCCACATCACTATCGCCTTGCACCACCTTCTCCTTGTCCTTATCTTAGTTTAATCTTTGTTTTTTACTCTTTAGTTTAGTTTATTTTTTTAATTATTAATTTATTAAAGCTAACAATTTTTTTTTCATAATTGTTGGTTTAATTGTATGTTGCCGAAGAAGTTATGCTTAGCCACTGCCATTGCTATTTTTTTTTAGTTGTTATATATATATATATATATATATATATATATATATATGTTATTATTAAATATGTGATTATTGGTAATTTTTTTTTTGTGATATGTGATTATTGTGAAATATTATATAGATGTTGGTGGTGGATGTTGATGTATTTTGTTGTGATATATGATTGGGATATATATATATATTGGTGGTGGTAATTGAAAGATAGATACACACTTACACACACATATTGTTGGAGTTTGAAAATTTATCTCCATAATTAAAAATTTATTAAAAATGAGAATTAATAAAATTCTTACAATTTAAAAATTTATGATTAAATAATATTTATCAAATTATGATCCTATTAGTCATTAAATATTGAATGAAAAATTTTGGGGAATATAAAAAAACTTAGAGAGAATTTTTTGATAAAGATATAGGTTAAATTAGGAAAATTAATCAATCTTTTGCATTAAAATCCTAATATAACATGTATTTTAGATAAAAATAAATTTGATAAAATAACATTTATTATTAATCGGAGGTAATGCACCTTGGCACACTTTTTAAGGTACTTTTGAATGCAAAACAGGCAAAAAAAATACTATGTACCAAACATAGTTCAATATACGTTATGAATTACCTAATCAATGGTAATTATCGTGGCGGTAACCATCTGCTGATGTATATATATATATTTTTTCCAATGCCTAACAACGAGACCTATGTCCTCCTTTTATAGTCTGAGGATTTGGTGATTGTACAGACATACTTGTTACACATTGAAAAGATAAATACAACTTTTGACAAAGTGGTGTGGTAAATCCACCGAAAGAAGATTTGGATGGATAAAATCAAAGTAACTTGTCCTTGTTGTCTGAAAAGTCAAAAGATTCTTCATCCTGTAACTTTCTGTTGAAGATGATTTGTCCTTTTTTTTTTCTCTTTCGGCCGCTATAGTGACCTTTGCTATAGTGATTGCCTTTTTCTTTTTTGACTGATGCATACTTATAGTACACCTTTTGCTTTTCTTGGCTGATGCATGCTTGTAATATGCCTTTTGGGTTTTGTCTTAGTCCTTGGTATGGTATATGTAAAGTCTTGCTAAGAAACACTCGGGAGTATTCCAAAACAGTCATCTTCATTATCATCACCAAAATCTGGAGTCTCTGATGAGGATGGTGATGAGGTTTTATTTTGTGATGGGGTTTGGCTAAGGATGGAAATTTATTCTTCTTGGGTTTTTGCTACAGCTAGTCTTGCTGCGGTGAGGGATTTTCGGGCGAGAATATGAGTTTGTGAAGGGCTCATTAAGGCTTGGGATGATGGTTTCATAGTTTTTTGTGATTCTGCCCATGTTTGAATGAATTGCTTTGAAATTTTATCAAATGCTTGGAACTTATTCAACCATTTGATTTTGAATTGGCGAACTAGGTTTGGAATGCCATCAATGTCATGGTGTTCTACAACCCAAGAAAAAACTCATGGACAAAAGAATTTTGAAGAGAAATAGAAAATAGGCGGTAATTGTCTTTCTTTGGGTGAAGGATGGAAAAGTGTTTTGAAAGTATCTAGAGCTTCAAATATTTGAGATGGGAGGATATCAAGTAGAGAGCCAAAGTCTTTCCACCATTTGATGAACCATATTGGTAGATCATATTGTGAAAATATTTGGAAGAATAATAACCATGAATGAGTTTTTCGGTTGTTTTGCATAAAGAAGGTATTATACCAGGCATGTTGATAGTCCCAGTAGTTGAAGGTTAGGAATGAGTTTAGTGAGGTTTTGTAAGAATTAGGGAGTCATTTAGAGAGTTCAAGGGCTTTTCCTCAATCTGAGGGTAGAAGAATTTTTTAGATTTTGCAGGTCGAGTAGGCCAGTTCATTTTGATTCTCATGGTGGGTGAAGTGTTTGAAGGAGGCTAAGCAAGTATACTCAAGGATGGCCATATAGTATGGCTATGGTTCGTTGGTATCCCATGATTTGAAAAACCATCCAAAAAATAATTTTCTTAAGGATAGAAAAGGGTCAGGATAGTAGAAACCATCATCACAATTTGTGATGATTTGAAAATGAGATTTTATGAAATATTCAGAAGATTTTTGAAAACCTTTTTGTTTTTGAATAATATTTTTTGAAGAAGGTTTTAGTAAAATAGCCAGAGTTTCAGGAGAAGGTTTTGAAATCAATTTTTGAGGAGGGAATTTTTGAGAGGAAGAATCCTCCTCAATTTTTAAAATAGGAGAAGAGATCATACTTGATTGTGGGGACGGGATGCTTTGCATCATATGCTGAAGCGCTATAAAGGCTTCTGGGGATTTTGTGAGGGTATCAATCCAATTTTGAATGTCTATCTATTTGTCTATTTTGGGGTTTTGTGGGAAGAAGCTTCGATATCGTCTTCAATCGTTGCTTCATAGCATGATTTTATTAGGTTTTGGGTTTTGGGATTGTGATCTGGAGATTGGTTTTTTATCTTTCTTCTTGGGAGCCATGCTCCGATATTTCCTGAAGAAATTCTATTGTTAGAAAATCTGGTATAGAATTCATATCACCTCTGATGAACTCAATGTTGAAATCAAATGTAGAAATGATAGCTTGCTATCTGGCAAAAATATGTTTTGAGGCTATATTTTTTATATCATTCTGTAAAACTTCTTTTGCAGATTTGCAATCTATTCTAAAGAGAAATTTTTGGTTCAAAATATCGGAATGGAATTTTTGTATGCAAAGAACAATAGAGAGGATCTCTATTGTTTAAGGATACCACCGTAGCCAATATTTGAGGCATCAGTCTCGACAATCTTGGGGAGATATGGGTCAGCAAGATAGAGGCAAGGAATCTATTGAACTTGGGCTTTGATTTATTTTACAACATATGTATGATTATGGGTCTAAAGCTTAGGATTCTTTTTTAAATGATCATGGAGGGGTTTTTCTATTTGATTGACATTCGGATAGTACTGTAGGACATAATTTCGACTTCCTAAGAACTTCTATAATTATTTCTTATCTAGGATCCTATTAGGAAACCTAGATGTGAATTCAAGAGACCTTTCTATAAGAGTAATGGTACCATAGGAGATGTAATGTCCTAGAAACCTGACTCGTATTTGAAATAAGAAATTTTTTTGACTTAGAGACCATAAGACCATTTTTCTTGATGACAGAAATAAATGCCCTAAGGTGCTTTAAGTGTTGATCAATGGAGTGGGAAAAAATGAGTACATCATTAATATAGACAATAAAGAAATTTGAGCAAGGATTGAAAATATCATTCATTATCCTTTGGAATTCAGAAGGAGCATTTTTAAAACTAAAAAGCATAATGTTCCATTGATATTGTCCGAAGGGGATGGTGAATGCAGTTTTATAACAATCCTTCGGAGAGATTTGAATTTGCCAAAAACTGGATTTTAAATCGAATTTGGAGAAGATAATTACTGAATGGAGCTTTTGGAGAAGTTTTTTTTTGTTTATTAGGAATTGGGTACCTAATCCATTTTAATGCAGTGTTTAATGGTTTGTAATTTATGGCTAAACAAGGGCTTCCTCGTTCTATTTTAGAATTTTTGTTAACATAGAAAGCATTGTAAGACCAAGGAGATCTAGATTTGGATATAAGTTGTTTGTTTTCTAAATCTTGGATTTTGGTTTGACAATGTTTTTCTAAGTCAGAATTCATTTGGATTTGGTGGGAATATTTCTTTCAAGAAATGATTCTTCATATGGGAGGTCAACCATATCTTGCTTTCTTGCCAGGGAAGCATTTGGAAGATCCGAGCAGATTTCTTTTTCAATTTGATTTTGAATATCAATTTTTTTTATTTTGAGGAGTTTAGATTCTAATTGATTTTGAATTTTTGCAAGTGATATACTTTGTTTTAAAAAGCAAAGGTGAGTCTGTTTTTGCAAACAAGAAGTTTGCTTTGATTACGGTAGATTGATTTTGCTTTAAGCAAATTTAGGTTCTTGGTTTTTGGAATTTCAAGAAAGGAAAGTGTGTTTTTTGTTCCTCTTGTTTCGAAAGAAATTCATATATGGTTTACTTGGTAAAGAGTAAAGAGATTTATGAAAGGTGTTCTCATAATTATGCCGTGACTAATATTTGGGGTTATGAGGTAAGTGGACTTTATTTGGAGGTTATTGCAGAGAACATATGCTTCACATTTGCTTTTAATTTTGAGCCTAGTGTTTTTTTGCTGTGGAAAGCTTTTCAAATGTTGAAGAAATAAATCGTTTAGGAATGATTCCATCTTTTATGCAATTTAGGTCAACGCTTGTATCAAAGAGGATGACCGTATTGATTTGGAAATCATCAAAAATTTTTTGGGTAATGTTGATGATATATTTTTGGGAGGTAATTTCTTTTAAAAAATTTAAGAAATCTTCATGAGCCGAAAGGTTTTGGAATGTCTCATCCTCAAAGTCATTCTTTTCACTAGGGATAGGTGAGGACTCTTCTATTGTTTTTGAAAGAAGGATTTGGATAATATTGCTATCATTTTCTTATTTTTGTTGAAGCTGTTTTAATTCTTTCTTTACTTCTTTAACTTTGTGTTGGAGTTTAGAGGTTGTGGGAATGTAATGTTTTGATTTTTTGTTGTCTTTTAAGAATCGAAATTAGGTCATAAGTGTTTATGGGTTTTGCTAGAAGTTTTGAAGAGGATGGTTTAGATTCATCATTTTCAGGAGAATCATGAAGTTTCTCAAGATATTCTCTTTGTTTTGAGGGATCAGTTATGTATTGTACAACTTCGAGCATAGGTCTTTGCTCTTTAGTAAGAACATTTATTTGTTTTGTAGGATTTTCTTCTTCGTATTAAGAAGAAGAATAGGAAGAAGTGGAAACTAATTCATCAACTTGAAGACCTTCTTCGGGGACGTCTTCATTTTAAGATTCACTTTCAGAAGATTCAACCAGTAGGTTTTGAATTTTCTCTTTGGTTTCTCCATTGAGATTGAGTTCTTGGATTTGTTTCTTTAAACGATAGTATTTTGAAATATGATATTTTTTGAAGAATGTTTGTTAAGTTATTTTAAATAAGAATGTTTTTTTTTTATATTTTTATGTTCATCTTCTTTAGACATTCTTAAGGGTTTTAATTCTAAAGTATTTTCACCAGAGGACATTCTAATGTTTTGGAGAGGAGGATGATCATATTCAATTTTTCCTTTGTCAGTTTGCCAAGTTTTAGTTTTATTTTGAGTTGCTACTGGATTTATATTTTGAAAAGGAAAAACAATTTTATTCTACTTTGCATATATTTCGAACTAGTCAAAGAAAAGAATTTGAATTTCCTCATTTTGTATAAAGTTATAAAATTATGTTTGGATTTCCTTTTGTTGTTTTAGAAAATATTTGAAGAACCACGCTATTTTCTTAGGGTTATAATCAGAATAGAAATCATCTTGATAGAATTTTTTGTCAATTTGAAAATCTTTTTCAATAATATTTATTAGATTTTCTGTTATTTCATAATAAGATGGAGACTTAGAGGGATAATTTATTTCTTGAGGTGTTTTAGGGATTTCGAGAGAGATTTGGGGAGGTTCCTCTTTCTTAGGGATTTCCACTTTTCCCTGCTGGCTCTGTCTTGTGTAGACCGAGTGAGGAATTCTAGTTTTATAGTCTGCAGTTTGGAAAGATGTGTTTGGTAAATTAGAGAAGGAGTATCTACTCTAGTTATAAGGAAGATACATGACAGGGGGAAGATTTGATACTTTTCCTAGGTCAATTGTGGAAAATGTTGAGCCAACATTAAAGAATCTCTAACTTTGAGATCTCTATTTCCATCTTCGAACTGGGTAATTTGGCTTATCTAAGTCTTTGGTTTGGCCGGAGGTTGTGGTTTGTCCTCTTAGGTTCAAGGAGCCAATCATTTAGGAGAGTTACATCTCTCCACCTGATTGTTCGTGGAACAACCATATTAGCTTTGGATGCATTGGTTTGAAGCATTAGGGTTTCACCCTTAACACTTTGAATTTTTGAGTTGCTTTTAAACGTAGTTTTCATAACTTTGTAGTGGACATGATAAATTATGGCCCCAGGTATAGAACCCTCAAGCATCTCGTAACCATGTATTTTAACTTAGAGGGTTAGGGAATGAAGAAGGTTTGGGTCTACCAAACCAGGGGAGAAGTTTGGATAACACTAAAAATAGATGGGACCATTACATAAGCTAGATTCAATGGTTCCAAGGATAGAGTCATCAAATTTTTTAAGACTGCCGTGTCTCAGGATAGTAAGAATGGAAGTGTTTAATCCTTCTTAGGTAAGGGGTTTAAACCCTACCTAGACTAAACCTAAGCGTATGTATTTGAATCCATCTTTGATATATTTTTTCACAGATTCTTTTGAAAGGAGTTTTATTGTTTCAAATGGGTTTTCAATTTGTATGTCACGTTCTTCAGTTTTAATGACATGGTTTGTCAGAAAATGAGGCCTTTTTGAAGTTTTGTAAATTAATTCTTTTTGAATTTTTAGAAGTTTTCAGTTATCAATTGATCCTTGAAAATATTCAAGTTCGTATTCTTCAGAGTTAACTATGTTATCCCTAGAAGCTATGGAATCTCTATTACTAGAGAAAGAGGAAGAGGAAGATTTGGAAAATAAATTCATGCTTGTTCTATACACTACTACATGTAATTCCTATAGAAACTGTAGGACTTATACCCAAATATTCAAACTATAAATTACTCGAAATTACATATAGGAATTGATAAAATAAGCAATGAAAGAACAAGCCTTAACTATTCGTCCCTCTTGGCTTTGATACTAGGAATGCCGCAGAGATCTGAGGGAACATAATACAACTTGAAGAAATGAAAATAAATAATCGATAAGGAAGAGAATTTATAATAATTGGAAGAATTAATAAGAACTAGGAAATTTTATAAATCAGGATATATATATATATATATATATATATATATATATATATATGTTGGTGGTGGTAATTGAAAGATGGATATACACACACACTGTAATTGATATATGTATTGATATTTGTGATACATATATTTTGATTGTTAAATTATTATTGGACTTAGATAAATTATATTTAAAAGAGTGGAATAATAACATAATAAAAATTGAGAATTAATAAAAAATTATAGAACTTTGAAAATTTATGATTAAATAATTAAGTAGAATAAAAAGATATTTTTGACTATAAATAGTTGATTATTAAAATTTAAAACAATAAGAATGTAAAATTATTAAATAATAAATTATTTTTAACTTAGATAAAGTATTATTAATAGAGTGGAATAATAAGATAATAAAAACGTAGCTTAATAAAATATTGCTAAATATTAATAAGTTTAAAATTAAATAATTAAGTGGTATAATAAGATAATAAAACTTTAAAATAATAAGATATTGGTGGCCTTAAATAATTTGATATTAAAATTTAAAATAATAAAAATATAAAATTATTAGATATTGGTGGCCTCAAATAATTTATTATCTAATAATTTGAAAATTTAAGATTCAATAATTAAAAGAGTGGAATAATATGATAATAAAAATGAGAATTAGCAAAATATTATTAGAATTTGAAAATTAATGATTAAATAATTAGATATTACCATAATTCATTAGATATTTCCCCTTTTGTGGGTGATAAGATTCCTCTTTTACCCGATGTAAGTTTTCCAACTTAATTTTTGATGTTTCTCAACACAAATCTGGGGCTTAGCAATATGATATGGAGAGGTGATGAGTTAGGCCACATGTTAGAGAGAGGTTTTTTTTTCGAGACCGTATAATTTTAAGCTGTATTATATTTTGTATAGCTTCCTACATATTCAACCATGGTTATAGGTGAGAACTAGATATATAGATGAGTTTGACCATATTAATTTTCTACACCCTACTTTTATTGATGGTGGACATTTTATGAGAGATTATAATCACATTGCAAGGGAATTGATAGTGATTGATGACGAGTGGAGGTCTTGGGATTGGATACCGCCAATTATATATCCTGATTACCCAAATTGCTGCTATGAGTCTATTGAAGATGCATGTGAGAGAACAAATGCTTCTACGAGAAGTATAGACTCAGTGGGTGATTGTAATATTCTAAAATTTTTATAAGCCTATTTCCATATCATTAATACCTTAATCTGATTCTAATATCAAGAAAATGTTATTATAGCTTTATCCAAATTTCTTAATCCCAAAATTTGAACCTATTCTGATTATTTGACCAAGATAAATTATTTTTTGGAACTCGATCTTGAATTCTAGTAAATTTATATCACTAATCCTACCTATTTTAGTTAATCAAAAACTCATCTAAAGCTAATCTTAAACCTTTTTCTCTTTTTCCTTTTCTTTCTCCTTTCCCTTTTTCCTTATCCTTCCTCCTGCCTCCTTTTTCCGTAATACTTGACCTTGTTTTTTCTTCTTACCCTTGCAACCCACAACCATCACCCTCACCCCCTACTGCAACCATCATCATCATCATCATTATCCCTCACCATCACCATCTTTAGTGTTGTTGCTACCACCACCTACATGCACACCTCCCCCTACCCTTTGCTTCTTCACGCAACACACACACAACCATCACCATCTCACGCTGTTTCCTTGCCATTTTTCACCCAACACTCTACCATCACATCTAGCCATTTTCTTCTTCTTCTTCTTCTTCTTCTTCTTCTTCTTCTTCTTCCCATATTTCCCTCCCGTGGAAACCAAAACGGTTTGCCCATGCACCCTCGCATGATGTGGAACAGCCTCCGCACACCCATGTGCACCTATTCAATATTATCTTATGCAATTAGTTGCTCAAGCACAACCATGCCTCTTTCCACCACCTACTCATGCACAATCTCAACTCAGCCGCATAACTTGGGTGTGCACCGCCTGCTATACACCTACGCAGCCTCTTCATTTCAGTCGTGTACCCTCTTTTTCAACCCGAAACCTTATCCAAACACTAACAAAGTTTCACCATAGCTCTACCATACCTTCCACCACACTTCCACACAACTCAAGTGTTCCTTTGACTCCATTTATTTCCATTTTTACCCTCCTTTACCTTAACTTTTCCTTAGTTATAATATTCGATCCTAATCGTGTACTATTTTATTTTTCTTAGTTGATATTTTGGTAATCTCGGAGGAGGAAGTCTAGGATTTACATGCTTAGAGCCCCATATCCTTGTTGGTAAGGATACTAGATGATGTTTTAGGGTTTTGTGTTAGATGCTTGCATGGCTATGTGTGTTATTATGATATTGTTGTTATATGACAAAATTTATGCTGTTAATGATATGTTGTGATAATGTGAATTCAAATGATATAAAGGAAGTGAGAATGGGAAGAATGCATTGGTATCATCTTAATATGCCAAGCTGTACTTGTGGGAAAATATAACTTATGGAATAGTATTATGGGTTAATATGGAAATCTTGAAATTTTAATGTGTTAGGTGTATTAAATATGATAACGATATCAGGGGAAGTGTTTGGAGTATTTATTGAATGTTATGGGTTCCTTAAAAATAAGATAATGGCTTAATTAGGGTATAATAACCTTAAATGGTAATATTATTATTGTAGCACCCCAAAATTTACTACTAAAAAATTTCGTTTTAAGCGGAAGCATATAATCAAATAGTTGGGTGTTACCACCATAATTGACATAAGTTTGGCTTACCCCACCATCCTTACATAAATCATAAGATAAAATGATTAGAAAATTTAAAACATGGTAGAAAGATATGAGAAAACTTTTAATAATATCAAATAAACTTTTGGAGATTAACTCTAATTACAATATCAAAATACAACAAAAGGGGTCTCATAGAATTAAGAGTCCAAAAGGTATCTGGGTAAAACTATCATCCGGATAACATGCCTCTACGCCCAAAACCTGATACAAAAGAAATCACTCCTCCACATATATAGCATCAAAGGTTGCGAAATCATCCACCTAGTCCTCATCGACCTACACATAAATATTCAGGTCATCTACTCGTTGGATTGAGCAGCACCAATGAAACGGATGATCAGTACGCTACGTATTAAGTAAGGTAACATTACAGTTAAGCGGTTTACACATGATACAAGAATTATCATAAGCAAATAATATATGCGCAAATCAAAGAATGCTAGACAATTACTTATTCCAAGTCTTTTATTAGATATAACATATTGTAATCTTTTATTTATGTTGGGTGGTTTGAACTCCAAAAATAGAGAAAGAAGGAGGAAGAAGAAGGAGGAAGGAGAATGAAGAAGATAAGAAGGTCAGGGAGGTGACGGATGACAATAAAATGGAGGGATGGAGGGGTATATATACTATTATGGTGGCATGCCAAAGAGGAGAAAAATGGTAGTGGAGTGGTGGAGTGCGAACGGGGAAAAATTGTAGAGGATGATGGAGATGATGGTAGTCAGTGAGGGTGATGGAGGCAGTAGGGGAAGAAGAAGAGGGTGACGGGATGGTTGAGACGGTGCACGAGGGATGATGATGATGATGTTGGCACACGAAGGAGATGTACACAGGAGAGGAAAGTAGGGAATGTGATGGTGGCTGACGGTCAAAATAAATCAGCAATAGTGGGATGGTGGTGTGTGTAGGGGAAGAGAAGAAGAAGAATATGATAGGCATGAGGGTGGTAGGGATGATATTGGATTTTTCATCTATCATCTCATTCCTTTCTCCAAATTAACCTAAAAAATGGTGAATGAAGTGGTGCTATTAGATTTGTGGCCAAGTCCCTATGGGATGAAATGTAGGATATGATAAGGATAAAGCTTAGCATACTTAATCTAATCACATGTAATCAAATCTATTATGGAATTCTTATTTAGTCAGCTAGGTTGTTAAGATATTCTCTCAACATTATCCTCCCGTATTATCTATTTATATGATTTTGATTAATGAATAATATGAGTTTAATTGCTCCACATGTTAATCTGTCACATGGTATCACAACCTATGATCCTCTAATTTTTTTTCCATGGTGTCAACTGATAGTATCAGCCTCATACCCAATGAAACAAAACCTACCAAGCCTCTCACCTTAGTCATCATCTATATCTCCATCAAATTAACGTCCACTAATTACCACTCTCGGCCCACACAGATTGAAGCCATTCTTATTTGCTACAAGTTTGTTGATGGTTTCTATCCTTTTCCTCCTTCGCATCTTCTCCCTAATTTTTCCCCTTATGTTCCTTCTTCCAATCTAGCTTATATCTCCTAGATTCTCTAGTACAAACTACTTTTTGGGGCTCTCACCGGCACTCTTTCTTCTACCATTGTTCCTCTGATTTCTCGAACTACCTCCACTAAGGCTACATAGGATATTCTTGCCCAAACTTATGCTTGTCCCATAAGAGGTCATATTAAACAACTAAAGGATCATCTCAAGAATCTAATTAATGGCTCTGATTCTATTATTGAGTATATGCAATCTATAAAATGCTGCACAGATCAGCTTACCATTCTCAACAAACCTCTTGATCATGAGGATGTTATTAAAAAAAAAAAATTCTTGATGGTCTAGATGATTCTTATCAACCATTTATTGATTTTTTCAATGGTAGAGACACTCCTATCTCCTTCAACGAGTTGTATGAAAAAATTATCAATAAAGAGCTTTCCCTTGGTCACCAATATGGCATCTCTTTTCCTACCACTACCCATCTCACCATAAATCGTCCCAATGCTTCAAACACTAACTCTTCCTTTTGTAACAAGCCCTCTCCCAATCACCATTCCTCTCTTGGTAACTGTCCAGCCCCACATCCTTTTCTTAATAGCGGTCAATGGTGTGATTTGTAGGGACATGTTTTGGGTCATAGTTCAACTTTTCGATAGCAATATCCTACTGTCTAACTTCCTCCTCGCCTTCCTTGTGCCTCCTCATCTCATCCTCTTCTTGGTTGCTAGATAGTGGTGCCTCTCTTTATGAAGTTATATCTAGGGTGCAAAAAAAATTCTTCCTTATTTTTTTTTGTTAAGTTGATGCATCACTAGGTGTTCAATAAATGGAGTAACAAGTCTTTTGATGGAATTTTTAAATGGTTGAAATAAGCACTTCCAGACATTAATAAGCTTCTAGGATTGCATTATGACACTAAGAAGATGATAGAGAAGTTAAGATTGGGCTATATGATGATCCACACATGCAAGTATGATTGTGCCTTGTATTGGAAAAAGATTACTAATAGAACTAATTATCCGGTATGTGGTACTTCTCAATGGGCAGATGAGGCCACAAAGAGAGAAAAAGTACCACACAAGGTGTTGTAGTATTTTCCCTTAACACCAATATTGAAAAGATTGTACTTTTGTAGACACATTGCTTAAGACATGAGATGACATTTGAATGGGCACTCTATAGAGTCGGAGATCTTACGACATGTAGTTGATGGCCAAACATGGAAAGATTTTGATGCAAATCATCAGGATTTTATAGTTGAGGCTTGCAATGTTAGAATGGGGTTGGCATCATATGGGTTTAATCCCTTTGGTATGAGTGAGAATTACAGTATGTGGCCAGTAATTTTGACTACATACAACTTACCCTCACACTACCCCATAATGGGGTTTTAATAACTGTTATTTTATGATTTTCATAACGATTTTAAACCATTAATGAATCACTCGTTATTAAATATTTAATAACGGTTCATAAAAGTCATAAAAAAATAAACAAAAAACCTTGAATATGGGCGTAAACTTGGTATTTAATAACAGTTTTTATATAAAAACTGTTATTAAAACTAGGTTTTAATAACAGTTTTTAAGTCACAACTGTTGTTGAAAAAAATATTTTAATAACGGTTAATACACAAATTGTTGTTAAAATATCATCCAATTAAGGTTTTAATCATTGATTATGCATTTGTTAAACCCTAATATGTATTAAATAAGCATAAAATGGATCTTTTAATAACAGTTTTGAGTTAAAATCATTGTTAAAACACAGTTAATTTAGGGTTTTAATCATTTATTACGCATTTATTAAACCCTAATTGATATTAAATGCCAAATTTTATGAACGGTTTGTATGGATAACCATTATTAAAAAATTGTATTAATAACGGTTCTTAATTGTTATGTCTCAATACACTAGACATACCTAGGAATTAAAATTAGTAGGCATACTATAACTAGGTTGCTCTATACTCCGAAGTCAAAAGTTCATAGATCATAACCTAGATGACCAAAAGACAGATGAAATACAAACCTAAACATGCATGTAGAATGTAGATCCCTAATATCGAATGTACAAGTACACGTATTTGGCCCATTGGTCTCTAACTTCATCAATTTCATTAACATTATAATTCTAGCCTCGTGTATAACCACCGGTGAAAAATTACAAATTTACAAGTTTCGATTATTCAATTAGCACTTAGGTCAAGTACCAAATATATATGTCATGATTCATTAATGGAAAAATATGGAAAAACAAACATACATGGCTTGGATCTATGTTGACCGATCTATTTTAGGACTATTAGATCCATTGCTCTACATACAAAGTATCCACAATCATCACCGTTCTGCTGTTGTGGACACTGTCAAATGAATTTAGTTAGCTCTCTAACTATTAGATATTAATTCGAATTAAAACAAAACACAAAATAGTTATCTTCCTACTTACCATTATAGGCTCATATTCAAGACTCTTTAGGTTTGGGGCACCATTCCCACCTCTCCTTTGATACTCCGTTCGTAGTGCCTTAATAAATAGAGTTGGATACATAGTATTGTAAGTATATATACCTAAAATAATTAAAGTATAATATATGCATAAATAAGCTAATAAAGTAAGAAGTGAAAAGTATAATAACATATCGATAAATTCTTTCCCACCACGATGAGCGATGTCAAAAGGCACACTATAGGTTCGAAGGTAATCAAGCATATAGACTTTATTAAGATTAGGTCGGATGGCGTACAACACCCAATATTCCTTTTCTAGGTGATGAATGAGATACATCTTGTTGTATGATGAGTTCATATTTTGACACATTTTATACCTTTATAATCTTAGTTTTTGGTAGTTTATTTAGCTAATATAGGGGAATACTTATTGTTTTATGCTTAAGTGGTAAAAATTGCATAAATATTATTATTTGAGCTAAAATAATATAAATTAAGTAAATTTAGAATAAAATATTATTTATTAATATATTTAATTTTATTTTGCAGGTATTGTTTTTAAATAAAAGAAAAAAAATAAAATAAGAAAAATAATTGGACCTTTGGACCAACGGCCCAAGGCCGAAGGCCGAAAGGCCCGCAACAAGAAATCAAATGAAGCAAAAACGAGCCGCCCAGGTGCGCACGTGAAAAGAAAAAAAAAGAGTCAGCCGTAGAAGGGCTGACGTGGAAAGGCAGAGAAGAGGCACACGAAATTTATAAAAGGGAGGGCGTCAGAAGAAAAAAGAGGGGGCGGCAGAGCCGCAGAGAAAAAGAAGAGAGCCTTTATAGGCTTGGGAGAAAAATGAAGCGCAGAGAGGAGGCTCGGCAGGTAAAGAAAGGCATAGTCGTCAAGGAGGTGCGGCAGAGCCGCAGAGAAAAGAGAGAAGGGCGCGGACGAGTGACGACAAACCAATTGTCAGCCATCAGCAAGAATAAAGAAAAAGGAAAAGAATTATTGCACTGAAATCAAGGCACCGAGAGAAGAGAAAATAAGAGGAAATTTGATACCGGTATAATTTATTTTAGATAAATTTAATTTTTATCTGAATAAATTCTTGATCTTTTATCCAAAATTAATTCCGGTTATTTCTTTCTCTTATTTTTAATTTATATTTTAGATATATATTTCTGTGTAATTAATTCTATAATTATGGCTGGCTGAATATTTATTGTTAGGGAATAATTTGAAACCCTGGATTAGGATTTGAATTATAATTTAGTTTTCTTTGGTTCATGAGATTGTTTCTTGATTCTATGTTAATTTCTATCGTTTATATGTATAATTCTGTTAAGTATAGTTTATTTAGTGCATGCCTTGTTCTGGTTTCCTCATAAGTGATAGTATGTAGGATTATTTGCCTGCTAGGTGGCCATCTAAATATACTAGAATTTATATGCATAAATTGCAGCTAGGTTATATAACAATTCACCTAATCGTTTTGTGATTCTAACCGAAGTAGTAAAACGTTTTGATACGTGTGGGTCAAGGAAAGGAAATACAGCTAGACATGCTTTTTGTACTAGTTTGGGTACTTAGATTGACAACCTTCCAATTATAATTAATGCATTAAATCTAGTTAAATATAGGAGCCGCTTGTTACTGCTATACTGCTAGTATTTAATAGGGCTAATATTGGCGCTTTGTCGTATTAATTAATTAAAGGAAGTAATATAAGGTGTATAGACCTGTTTTTGGTATACAACTTGGTTGATCTCATTCTCATGATTAAAAGATGACTTAGAAATTAATATTATATTTCGACCTAATCTAGTGGTGGATTTTTATTTCCCTAACATATTTCTCATATCTACGGGTTTTCCATTATTTTCATTATTTTTATTATTAGTTTATTTTATTTTATTTATTCCTTTTATTATTATTTTTATAACCCCTATTAGTATTTATCTTATTCATTTATTTAGTGTTATTTAGGATTTTTAGTTTTAGTTTTATTTTTAAGCTAGTTAAATAAAGGTGAGCCTTCTCAATCTCCGGCCTAAAACGATACCCTTATTTACAAGTGCTACAATTGAAAACAAGATGGTTTAAATTGCGTGCCGGCTACGGCCACACCATTGTAGCCTTCTGACAAAATGTGATTCGCTAAATAGTTTATGTGCCTACCCTATCTTATTGTAGTACTGCCAGCTATGTAGTATAGGCACACAAACACAATAGAGGACAACATTTTCTCCATCATAGCATGACTAGCTACCAACCTATGGACGACAATAACAATGCATATTTGTTAATAACTGATAACTCATATAAGAGTTCATAAAAATTTTAATGCAACAAAAAATACTAAAATTTGAAATATGAAATAATACTTACATGATATAGACAACAACACTCATGGTTAACATCTATTCCTGATTATAAATGTCACTTATGTCAACCGTCGATACCATATAAGTAGCGTCATCCTTCCCAAGATACTCAGAATGACAATCAATAAAAATATGATTGTCGCTGCGGTAGTTTTGGGCATAGAAATATAATAAGCCTAGTGCTGGTAGAGGTTAGCTCTTCTCTTAAGATGGAATATTTTGTGGGGCAACTAATTTTTATAATTTAGATCTCTTTACTTTAGCAGTGCTCTCTTTTGTGTTGCTCGTTCTGCTAGTATCTCTCTTTGTTTTACTCCTAGGTGCATTCTTCTTATTTGATTCTTTAATTCATAATAATAAATGAAATATGTATTGGGCATATATATATGTATATGAAAAAGGTATAAACAATATAAGTAATAAATAAGGTCTAATAATGATGTTGAATGTCATTATCTCTTCAGTAGATAGATGTATCTGATCCGTAGGTCAAGGCACGAAGCTTCCATGAGCTTTTAGAACTATGACTACCTCATCGCCTTCTTTATAACATGGTAGGGGCGCACTGCCAATGATTGGAGTGTTAGTACTCACTGGCCTTATCTTTAGGGCCAAGTTATACCCATGGATTGTTTGTGTTTGGGTACTATGACTGATACGTACCCTTCCTTTCATCAAAAGTGTTGAAAGGTCATTCGCTTACAACTCGCATTTATGTAAACCCTGAAATAAAATATTACACATTTTTAATTATTTATGACACCAAATACATTTAATAACAATTCATAGTTTGTAATGCTTACCTCAAGAAGAGAAGAAAGACGTGCATCAAGTTCACAACTGTCTCTAATGCTATTTACATTAGGTATGTGAAGTTGATCATGGTTAATGATATCAGATGGCTTATGCCCTTGAGATTTAATAAATGACAACTTTTGCTCAATTGTTGCCATCAGTTCAAATGCCATGTTTAATTTTGGGGTGAGGATGACTACTTGCTCATTAGTGCTACAAGAACCACGAGATCAACCACACACTCGTTCTCATAACACCTAATCCAAGACCCTTGTGTCTTCTGGGGTGTTGTACAATTCCTGTAGCTAGGGACACAATGTTATATTGGTCCACCCCCTCCGTAAAATCTAGCATTTCAAGTTCGTTCTGTATTTTTACAATATATTTATATTTAGCTTATAGGAATAAGCATAATATAATAGCTTTCTAAAAGAAAACTAAGTAGGGTTCGAGATATCTACAATCTTACAATTTTTTTGGCAGCAACATCTACATCTTCATTAAGATATCTATCTTTGATTGCTCTAGCCTTCTTCTATAATGTACCAATATTGATGGACGAAGTACATGGATCCAAGTCCTGGATTATGATATGTAAATCAAAAATTAATCTTACATTAATAATATTATTATAACATTATACTTTTACATGTAAATAGATAAATCAAAATCTCATACCAAGTCGTTTTTAAGGCCTGCATAGCCTTTGCGAGCCATATAATGCCGATATTTTTTTCTACTTGGCAATCATTTTATTTTTGGCACTTTATTCCTATGTTACAAGCCAAAATATAAGCACATGGTTATTTAAATATCAATAAAATATTCTTAATCAAAAAGTTTAATTGTTATCTAACAAATACCTTAAAATCCTCGGAAAGGCGATATGCAATAAATTAGTTCCAACTTTCTTGATCAATAAAACCATATCGTTCGGGTGGGTTCTACCGTAGAGAGCCATCCCTCTTTCTTTATATTTTTCTACTAGCCAAGTATGCCCTAAATGTTCTTAGACACTCAGCACAAAGTCTAAGAAGCCATTTTTTCCTACTCTCCGGGACACTAAAGACTCTATACAAAATTAGACATATAGGTGTATACTGATGTTAATGTATTAAAATTAATAACATTTGACATAATAAAATGATTACATAAAATATCATAATTACCTTGAATTCCTGCCAAATAAGCTCCTTGTGACCCTTTGGAACTTGCTTCCAATTATTATAAGAGATACGAACACAATTACGTGTGACGAGTGAAATGTATGTTAGAAATATGTTTGCGTAAGGGCTAATGGGAAGATTGTAAGTATTCCATCCCAACTCAACTTTTTTCTCCTCTATTATGCATTTCTGTGATGATTCTCATAATAGTAGGTTCTCTCTTCCCTTCTTTATCTCTATTATCCCTATCAACTTTATTGTTGGCCATATTTCTACAAAAAATCAATAAATAAATTATGTTAGAATGTTATGTATTGACCATAATGTACCACTAAATTATTTTTCGATACAATAAATATTCAATGAGGAAGGTCAAAATATGCATTTAAAAAATTAAGCACACATATCATATGTTACAATATTATTACCCTCATTGCCTTCTTTTCCTTCTTTTTTTTTTCCTTGTTTTAGGATTAGTTTCAAGATTTGATACATATATTACTTTACAATGATCATCTCTGACATACATTTCCTCTTCATTAATTTTATTGTTATCATTGTTCAATAATTAATTTGCTTGCACAACTAAGACACTCTTTATTCCAATTAGCATAATTTTCATCATCATATTCATTAGAATTTCTTTTCTTCATAGATAGTACCATAGACCATCTATTATAAGCAAGATCAGTGACAAAGAATACTTGTGTCACTTGTGATGCCAAGATGAATGAGTCTTGTTTATGCCTTACCCTATTAAGATCTACTAATATGAATCCATATTTATATCTTACCCTATAGCTATTATCAACTCATCTGCAGCCGAATACAAGGACTTTAAATACGGTGTAATCTAACTCCCATATATGTTCAACCACACCATAATAATTCATATCTACATAGGTTGAATTCTTGTCCTTTGCACTAGCAACATGCATTGCCTCAGCCACTAAAGTCACCCCACTATTTTTCATTGTACTCTTCTCATCTTGTTGTTTTGTATAAAAAGTATAATCGTTGATCACATAAATGGTATACGAAAAAACTTCATAATGAGGTTTTTGAGACAATCAATGTAGGGTTTTGGAAATTGAAGTTGGGGAATGTCCGATGATTGGAATGATGCGATCTCTTATCTAATTGATAAGGGAAATATTATGTTTATTGATTATCCATTTCTCGGTCTTTGATGGATTTTCAATCCATAAATAAAGCAGATGTTCTTCAATATATGGTAGAACATCATCACTGTTGTGCAATACATATAGATGTGCTTTATAGAACATGTTAGGGTCTACACGCCTAAACTATTTTTCCCTAATAACCTATCCTTTGATTTTTCCAGTATGTCGAGACTTAGGAATACCCAGATATTCAGCATTTGATAAATACTTCATGCAAAACTCAATTGCCTATTCTACAAGGTAACTCTCAACAATGCATCCTTCTAGCTGATATCGATTCTTCTCACAACCTTTTATCAGCTTCATAAACTGCTCAAAGGGATATCTCTAGTGGCCATGAAAAATTCCTAGCATTTTCATCTCTTAAACTAAATGAACACTTAGATGTACCATAATGTCAAAGAATGAGGGTGGAAAATACATTTTAAGCTGACATAAAGTAATCACAATCCCTCTTTGTTTGGCATCTAAACTATCAAAATGTATGACTTTGGAAAAAACAATGTTAAAGAACCAACAAAGCCTCATGATAGTAATTCGAACACGCTTTGGCAAAATTTCACGTATAGCTATAGGCAACAAGTGCTGCATCAAAACATGACAATCATGATACTTTATGTTAATTAGTTTCAACTCTCTCTTCAATAAGAGCCTTATGAAATTTGAAGAATACCCTTCTAAAACCTTGAAACTGTTAAAGAATTCATGAAATGAACATTTCTTTTTTCTAGAAAGAGTGTGAAACGCTGGTGGTAAATATGTTCTTCTTCCATTGTCTCACGATGCTATTTCCTGTCTAATACCCATTTCTTATCCATTCGGGCATTGATGCCATCTTTATTCTTTCGTGGAACATTAAGGAATGTACTAACAAGACTGTCACATATATTTTTCTCGATATGCATCACATTAAGGGCATGTCTCATGTATAGAGATTCCCAATAAGAAAGGTCGAAGAATATTTACATCTTCTCCCAGCCAACTGATGGAGGCTTATCTTTATTCTTCTTCCCAAACTTGACACTCAAATGTTTCATCTTCAGCCACACTTGTCAACCTGTCAACTGGATTAGTGCCTACCCTTCTTCTAGAAACCATTGAACGCTTTTCTTTACCTACGATAATGATGGTTCTTTAGTAAAAATCTATGATGCCCAATAAAGATAGTCTTCTGGATATGTGTTAGCTGGACAAATGAAGTATTCTCCTTACATATTGAGCATGCATAATGGCCTTTCACACTATAACCTGACAATTTGCCATATGGTGGAAAATCATTTATAGTACAGAATAACATTGCTCTCAAAGTAAAATTTTCTTCACTGTATGCATGAAATACTTCAATGCGAGTGCCCCAAAAGAACTTCAAATCATTAATTAAAGGTGTCAAATAAACATCAATATCATTATCCAGTTGTTTTGGCCCTAAAATGAGTAAAGACAACATCATATACTTGTGTTTCATATAGAGCCACAGAGGTAGATTGTGTATAACCAAAATCATTGGCCATAAATTGTAGGTGCCCTGATTGTGTGAATTCATTCCATCCGTAGAAAGCGCAAGGTGCATATTTCTTACTTCTTCACCGAATTTAGGGAATAAGCCATCAATCATCATCCATTGTGGACAGTCATATGGATGTCTAAGATGCCCGTCATCTATCTTCTCATTAGTATGCCATCTCAAGTTCTTGGCATCTTCAACATCATTAAAAATCTGCCTTAATCTTGGTATTATAGGAAAATACTATAAAATCTTAGATGATACCTTGTTCTTCTTGTATTATGGTGCTTTGCATTTAGGATTAGGACAATTATCCAAAGTTGCATTCTTATTGTGAAATAAAATACAATCATTAGGGCATGCATGTATATTCTCATAATTCATGCCTATAGAGGAAATAATCTTCTTTGCTTCATAGGTATGTTTGGGTAGAATTTTGTCATTAGGAAGCATATCCTTTACAAGTGTTATTAATTCTGTAAATCTCTTATCACTCCATCCATTACATGCCTTTAAGTTGTACAACCTTAAATTAGTGCATAATCGAGTAAACATCTTACAATCACCGTACAAAGGTTTGTCCAAGTCATTCAATAACTTCTCGAACATTTTTGGACAATCCTGAATAGTTTCCTCAACCTTTTGAGTCATCGCCTCTAATGAATGTGTAGTACCCTAAAAATTTGCTTAGCCTAATCTCACTTCATTAATGCCCTAATTTGATTTTAATATCAAAAAATCTTATTTTTAGCCTAAACCTAATTTTTTAATCCGAAACTTTAAACGAAAGTAAAAACCTTGACTCAGATAAGCTATAATTCATAAACCAAAATCAAAACTCGCTAAAATTTCCACTAATCCTTACTATCTTGGCTAATCCAAAATCACCCAATCTAATTCTAATCCCCCAACCCTTCTCTTTTTTCCTTTTCTTTCTCTTTTTGTTTTCTTCCTTTCTTCTCTTTTCTCCCATTAGTCCAAGCTGCAAGGTTTTTTTTTTGTTGCAACTTGCCCTCCACTTGCACCATCCCCTATCTTGTCCTTTGCATACTTCCATCATCCATCAACCTTCCTTTCTTATCCTTTTCTTCTCCTCCTTCTGCTCCTTTATCCCTGCACACCCCATGCACCACCATCACCTCCCTTGACACTCTTCTTCTTCTTTTTCTTATCCTTACGCAACCCATAATCATAACCATTGCCATCACCTAAATTTTTCATCACAATACTCAACCATCATCTCCATTGTCACCATTTTTATCCCTGCACACCTGTGGCATGTCTCCTTCCACCTTTGTTTTCCTTATCCCCCGATACACCATACACACATGCACACATGACCATATATATATATATACACACACACACATCATACTCTCCTTCTTTTCTCTTTGTTTGGCCTCCAATCTATCCTTTCTGTGTCAAAAATCCATTACCTAAGATCCCTCTTCCTTCTTCCTTCGTCCTTCTCTTTTCTTATTCTTCTTCCTCCTTTCCTTGTTTTTGGCCTTCGCACCACCCAATCCACAACCGTGCACCACCTCAGCCACATTGTCCGCCCACTGGCCGATGGACCAACCACTTAGGTCACTCCAACCTCCCCCCTCATCGTCACTGGCCATCACCGCCGACCATTTCCTCTTTTCCCTTCTTCTTCCTCTTGTACATCGCAGCTTTGCCAAGTGCACGGTCTATACACCGCCTGCTACACGGTCGTACAACACTTAAAATCTCCTGTTGTACAGCCATGCAGCTCTTACGCCTCTTGGTTGTGCATCATAATTCCTCTTGGCTTGTTTCTGCATAGCTGTGCAACTTTTGCACCACTTGACCGTACACCATACTTTCTCTCAACCAGGAGCTGCACCTGCACCGCCTGCTGCACAGCCGTGCAACTTCATTTTTTTGGCCGTGCAACCTATTTTAACCCCAAACCTTGTCCAAACACCACCAAAATTTAACCATAGCTCCTCCACACATTCCTCTACACGTCTATACAATTAAAGCTTCCATTTAACTTCAGTTATTTTCTTTTCTACCCTCCTCTACCTTAACTTCCCCCTTAATTTTTAATCTTCGATCCTAATCGTGTTTTATATTATTTTCATTGGTGATGTTCCAGTGATTTCGGAGGAGGACTAGGATTTATGTGCAGAGAGCCCGGTGTCTTTGTTGGTAAGGGTACATGTTGTAGCTATGGTTTTATGTGATGCATATATTTTTTTGTATGTGCTTTTGTGTTGAGTATGTTGTATTGAATAATACATTTATGGAAATGTTATGAAAGGATATTCTTGAGAGTGATGAAATTATGTAAGTTCGTACTTGGGTATATTGTCGGATACAGGATATCTATGGAAAAATGAGGATATTTACTTTGGATAATGATTAGAAATTTATATGTTTTGGGTTTCTTAAGGCCTTGGGAGAATACAATTGTCTTGCTTACCCTAAGGGTATTGTGATCATTTGAGGATAAATACGTGGTTGTACTTATGTTGTTCAGTTGTATGTCTTGTGCATTTATATGAGTTTAGAATGATAATATACAATCAACTCTAAATAAAATACTAATCATTTAAAGTGAAAGATCATGTGAGTTGGGCCAATGTGTTTATATAGATCTGTTCCATCAGATAATAATTGTGGCTTGGATGTGTTGTCCCCGAGAGGTGTATCAGTCCATTCCACCGGATTAAGAATAGTGGGGTCCCGCACTCAACTTGAATAAAAATATGATTAAGAGATAAAGTATAAATGATAAGATACTAATCATTTAAAGTGGAAGACTATGTGAGTCAGGGCCGAGGTGTTAAGTTCACTCCACCGGATAATACTAGTGGCTCGAGTGTGTTGTCCCCAAGAGGTGCTTTAGACCATTCCACTGGTTTAATAATAGTGGCTCAAGAGTATTTTACTCTGCTAGGTGTTGGTTTTGTTCCACTGGATAATAATAGTGGCTCGGGTGTGTTGTTCCTAAGAGGTGTTTCAGACCATTCCACTATTTTAAGAATAGTGGGGTTCCTAAACTCAACATAAATAAAAGATAGGAATATGGTATATCTAATGAAAGACTTGGAATTAGTGATTATATGGCATTCTTTGATTTAGACATGTAAGATTACTTATGAGAATTCTTATATCGTGTGTAACCCTACTTGACTGTACCATTACCTTACTCCATACGTAGCATACTGATCATCCATTTCCTGGGTGTTGCTCAATCCAACAAGTAGACGACCCAGATGTATATGTGCAGGTTATGAGGACCTGGTGGATGAATTCTCAGCCTTTGATGCTATATATATGGATGAGTGATTTTTTTATATCAGGATTTTAGGCATAGAGTCATTTTATTCAATGATATTTTTACTTGGATACCCTTTTGGAATTTTAGTCCCATGGGATCCCTTTTCTTGTATTTTGATATTGGAATTAGAGTTGATATCCAAACTGTTATTTGATGTTAGTAAAATTTATCTCATTTCTTCCTATCATGTTTAAAATTTTCTAATCATTTTACCTTGTGATTGATGTAAGGATGGTGGGGAAGGCCAAACTTATGTCAATTATAGCGGTAACACCCAACTATTTGATTATACGCTTTCACTTATAACGAAAATTTTCTATAGTAAATTTTGGGGTGTTATAGAATGTCCCTCATAGTTCTCAAATGATGATCCACTACTTTCACTCCTAACTTCCTCATTATCATATTTAGAATTTGTCTCACCATACCATATCCAACAAGTGTAACTTGTATCAATTCCATACACAAACAAATGATCTCTCAAATCATCAGCGTTGACATATTAAATATAAGCATAGTTCAAATAAGGACAGACAATTCTACTAGAGTCTCGAGCATGTCCAACTACAAACTTGATGAAAAATTCCACTCCTTCGTTATATTATCTAGACAAAATATTTGTAGACAACCATTTCTGATCCATAGTTTTTCAATCTAGATGTATCCCACGCAAAAATAATTATTACAAATTTTTTCAATTATAAGTTTAATAACTCACAAATCAATCATGCTTAGAAATAATTAATCTCAAATGTATCATGCTATTCTATATATATATATATATATATATATATACAAATCATGAGAACATGCTTTCAAAAAGATATTAATACTCAACTTCCTCATACTTAGAAATAGTTCATATATACATACATACATGCATACATACATACATAGCAAAACATTATATAATGGTTCAAATTAAAAAAGATATACATACTATAGGGTTAAAGTAATAGTAGCACTATATACATCAAAAGGTTGTTAAAGCCCAAACACCTAACTAAGAAAAACTCATAACTGTAACACTAAATCCCTCGTTAGCCTTGTCGAGCCCAAATAATAGCTATCACTCTCAAAGTCCACTCATCTCTATATGTCATCTGTTTCCTCACATCATCAATAGAGATTCTAGTCATGGATACTCTAGGGTAACCGGGGTGGATACTCGAAGGTAAGCTATGAGGAAACCTCCACTCATCACCAATCACCATTAGCTCTCTAGATATCTGATCATACTCCCAAGCACCTCACCCTCACTAAATCTGGGGTGTGGTGCATCAGTGTGGTGGAAAAACCAAAGAAAAAAAGTAGATTTAGCCATCCAACATGGCTTCTTCTGAGGCAGGGTAAATAGTAGGTGATATGATTTGAAATAGAATGGGTCATACAATGCGCAAATCATAGACAACCGACCTAGCTCATTGTATAACTATATGACATGAGTCCATAGATCAGCATGTGGCACCATGCATAGATATGGTGGAGGGTATGTTATAGCAATGAGAAACATCTCACTACCTAGAAATGAGAACCACTAAATCTTATCAGCAAGGTTGTTCTCGAAATAATCTAAATTACAGAATACGTAAACTCTACAACTAGCTACATAATTCATAAATATGTTCTACCATATATTAACCAACTATGTAAAGCTAACAACATACCCACATATGATACTCATCATAAAACTTATAATCTTGAATTGATTTTTATTTATTTCTCAATTGATATAAATGTGTCATTAAATATTAAGAAAATATAAATTACCAAACACATCCTTTCATTTACTCTGACTAGATTTGCCAATGAGTTAAATTGAATCAAACTTCCTCTTATTATACCCGACATGTTTAAAATAAGGACATAATTATAAGTTATATATTTAACAACCTAGGTAAACATTAAACTATCATCTAATCGTTCAAGCTCCACATAGTAAAATCAAGTTGATATTAATAAGATAATATATATAGGTTAAGTATAATAATATGATATTGTTAAAAGTAGAGTTGAGAATAATGTATATAATAGTTTGTTATAAGAGAACATATTAATTATCATATTTAGTATAATAAATGCTAAACCATAACCGCAACCCTAACTTTAACCCTAATGCTAATAAATTATAATAATATAATAATGAGCGATATCTAACTACCTACAAATGAGAACTACTAAATCTTATCATCAAGGTTTTTTTCGAAAGGATCTAAATTACAGACTATGTAAACTCTTCAACTAGCTAAACAATTCATAAATATATTCTACCATATCTTTACCAACTATGTAAAGCTAACAACATACCCACATAAGATACTCATCATAAAACTTATAATCTTGAATTGATTCTTATTTATTTCTCAGTTGATAAAAATGTGTCATTAAATATCAAGAAAAGATAAATTACCAAACACGTCCTTTCATTTACTCCTACTAGATTTATCAATGAGTTAAGTTGAATCAAACTTCCTCTTATTATGCTCGACATGTTTAAAATAAAGATATAATCTTGAGTTATATATTTAATAAACTGCTTGAACATTAAACTGTAACACCCCAAAATTCACTACTTTTTTTTGAAAGTGGAAGTAATTAAAATAGAAATACTTAAATTAAAACCCGTGAATTTTGGGGATGTTACCACCACACTTAGTACCAAATCGGTTCTCTCCGACCGTTTCAGTACCAAGTGCTAAGGTTAAAAAGATTAACATAAAACTTAAACTAATATTTCATAAAATGAATTAAAGAGATAATAACATAGAAATCATAGTACGCATAAAGAATTATTATTCATATTCAAAAGAAAAATAGCTTACAATCAATAAAAGATTCATTTAAAGTACTCAATGCAAGGTAATAAATCAGATTGGATAAATACGATATAAAGGAAATAATAGAAGGAATATAAAAATACATAAGAGTGAATCCGGCCACATATATACTCAACGCTCAGCTCCACCGGATGTCCCGCCCACCTGCACAAAGTCAAAAAGGGCCTTCTGCTTGTGGGAATGAGCAACACCCATGAAAAGGGTGATCAGTACGCTACGTACTAAATAAGGTAACCGAACACTAAGGCCCACATATAAGCACATAAATCATGCAGAAGAATATAAGAATACAATCATAAATGCATATGATCAACCAGGTAAAAGTATAACGGCCCATGTATAATCTGGATTAATTACTTAATTAATCACTGATCAAAAGTCAATTCACACCATACTTTTTATCAATTCCATGCGAGTACAGGAACACCCCACTATTATAACCGGTGGGCTAGTTACACATAGAGCATCATGCCCTAACCACTATTATTACCGGTGGATTGGTCACATATAGGGTACAACCCTAACCACTTTTATAACCGGTGGATCGGTCAAATATAGGGTAAAACCCTAACCACTATTCTTGACCGGTGGATCAGCTCGGTTCCTGCTCGCATTGTGTTCCACTATAAGTAATTAGTATCTTTTATTTGCTTTAGCAAAACTCTGGTTTATTTTCATTGAGATCAGGATCCCCCACTATTATAACCAGTGGGCCGGTCACACATAGGATTCATGTCCTAACCACTATTATAACCGGTGGATCGGTCACACATCGGGTAAAACCCTAACCACTATTCCTGATCGGTGGATTGACTGGTCCCATCTCAATATCGTCCACTTTAAGTGATTAGTGTCTTAAGTATTTTATTCACAAACTTTCGCCCAGACATGCATGACTAATCCCATGCAAACCCTAACTCCACGTAAACCACACTCCCATGCAAACCCTAATACCATGCCACATTAATACCACCATGCAAAACCCTAACACCATGCAACATTAATACTACCATACAAAACCTTAACACCATGCAATATTAATACCACCATGCAAAACCCTAACACCATGCACCTCCATGCAAAACCCTTACCCCATGCAATTCCATGTAAACCCTAACGCCATTTTCTTTGTTTCTAAGGTTTGGGGGCATAATGGTCATTTTACATGTAATATGAAAATTTTATGTGAATTTTATTCTTATAATATGATAATTATTGATTGGTTATTTTTGATATTTAATTTCATGATTTTAGGATTTTGGTTACTATTTTATTTTCATTTTATAAAATAATGGCATATTAGGGTTAACTTGGTAATTTAATATCCAAAGATCTTAGATATTTTAGGACTAATGGTTGACTTTAACCTTTGATATGATTCTCAAAATAGTAAGTTGACATGAATAGTGAATTCCAATAATAAATATAAGCTTTTTGGCATATTTTCTGCAAATTCTAGTGTACTCTAATATTCTAAAGTCGTCATGAGAGACATGTCAACTACAACGACATGTCATTAGTGAATGGACAATTTGACGAGTAGGAAAGATGAGGCTACAATGATAACAAGGGTCATTGTTTGATGATTATTGTAGTGATTAGCAATTAAATTTATTTTACCATCCTAATATTTGAAATTAATTTTTTACAAAATAAGCTATATTGACGATAGTCATCGTAGTATCGTTAAAACATTCCCATCTCACCTTTCCTAACAAAAAAAAACTCTAGACCAACCACGTGTCATTGTTGGGTGAGGTAGGAATTTTTCCCTCTTAAAAATTATTACGGGAAAATTTTTGGCTAGGGTATATTACAGTAGGTAGTCAATATTATAAGATATAGTGTCACTACAGTATTGTAAACTAAAATGCTGTCATCTGTTTAACTGGCAGTGTAATACAAAGACCCCATCGTTGTAGTAGAGGATGAGATGTAAATGAAAAAAACCTACCCGTCGTCATCCTTGTTGTTCGCCTCTCTCATTTTTTTGTCACTACAACTTCTTTTCCCTGCCTCTCTCTCACTAATTTGGTAGGTTATGACTATAAATCCTTTTTTGTTATTTTTTTTGTTAAAATCTTGTGTATTATTGTTAGTTTTTATTTTTAATTTTTTTTTGTGTTTTTATGGACTCCTATAGCAGCCACATCACTATCGCCTTGCATCACCTTGCACCACCTTCTTCTTATCCTTGTCTCCATTTAATCTTTGTTTTTTTTACTCTTTAGTTTAGTTTATTTTGTTTTAATTATTAATTTATTAAAGCTAACAATTTTTTTAATTGTTGGTTTACTTGTATATCGCTAGAGTAGTTGTGCTTCATTGCCGCCATTGCTACTGTATATATATATATATATATATATATATATATATATATAAATAAATAATAATAATAATTATTATTTTTATTATATATATATATATATATATATGTTATTGTTAAATATGTGATTATTGTTAAATTTTTTGTTGTGATATGTGATTATTGTGAAATATTATATGGATATTGGTGGTGGTAATTATATGTTGATGTATTTGTTATGATATATGATTGGGATATATATATATGTATGTTGGTGGTAGTAATTGAAGGACACACACACACACACACACACACACACACACACACACACACACACACACATATTGTTGGAGTTTAAAAATTTATCTCCATAATTAAAAATTTATTCAAAATGAGAATTAATAAAATTTATAGTTTAAATATTTATGATTAAATAATTAAAATATCTATCTTCGTAAATAAAATATATACATTGATATCTACCTCTTTAAATAATATTTACTGAATTTGAATAACTAATATGATCCTATTAGTTTTTAAATATTTAATGAAAGGTTTTGGGGAACATAAAAAACTTAGAGAGAAATGTTTAATAAAGATATAGGTTAAATTAGGAAAATTATTCAATCTTTTGGATTGAAATCCTAAACTAACATGTATTTTACATAAAAATAAATTTGATAAAATAACATTTATTACTAATTAGAGGTAATGCACCTAGATACACTCTGTAAGGTTCTTTTGAATGCAAAATAGATAAAAAAAAGGAGACTATATACCAAATATAGTTTAACATACATTATAAATTATCTAATCAATGATAATTGTCATGGTGGTAACCATATGCTGATGTATTTGTTGTGGTATGTGATTGGAATATATACATATATATGTTGGTGGTGGTAATTAAAAGATGGATACACACGCACATATTGTAATTGCTATATGTATTGATAATTGTGATACATATATTGTGATTGTTAAAGTATTAGTGGACTTATATAAAGTATAATTAAAAGATTAAAATAATAACATAATAAAAATGAGAATTAATACAATATTATTGAACTTTGAAAATTTATGATTAAATAATTAAGTAGAATAATAAGATATTGTTGACCATAAATAATTGATTATTAAAATTTAAAACGATAAGAATATAAAATTATTAGATAATAAATTATTTCTAACTTTAGATAAAGTATTATTAATAGAATGGAATAATGAGATAGTAAAAATTTAACTTAATAGAATCTTGTTAAATATTAAAAAATTTATGATTAAATAATTAAGCGGTATAATAAGATAATTTAATAAAATCTTGTTAAATATTAAAAAATTTATGATTAAATAATTAAGTGGTATAATAAGATAATAAAATTTTAAAAGAATAAGATATTGGTGGCCTTAAATAATTTAAAATGAAAATTTAAAACAATAAGAATATAAATTTATTAGATATTGGTGGCCTCAAATAATTTATTATCTAATAATTTGAAAATTGATGATTTAATAATTAAAAAAGTGGAATAATAAGATAATGAAAATGAAAATTAGTAAAATATTATTAGAATTTAAAAATTTATGATTAAATAATTAGATTTTATCCTAATTCATTAGATATTTCCCTTCTTGTAGGCGATAAGATTCCTCTTTTACGTGACACATGTTTTCTAACTTTTTTTTTATGTCTTCTAACATAAATATTAGGTACCACGTAAGATGGATAGGTGACGAGTTAGGCCATATGTTAGAGAAAGGTTTGGAAGAAATATATTTTTATTATACTCATCATTAATTATATTATTAATGCATTTATAATTATAAGAATTTAATAGAATTTATACTTTGAATATATTAATTACACTGTAATATCCATAATCAATTTTATTGTATCTATAATTATATAAAAATAGAGTTCTCTAGTAGACAATATGCGGACAAATTTTTCAGCCTAAACCATACCCTTTATAGCTAATTGCTAATTATCAACATCACCCATTAATGCTAATTATATTAACAACAAAGGAAAATGAATTGCTATCAATTAATAATGCAACCAAACTGGCTTCAATTATTAATATGATTAAATGCATATTAATTGAGTAACATCGAAACCACCAAAAGGCTGTTTTATTGTCCTCATTCCTTTATTAGTTTGCATGTCTTCATCTTTCTTTATTAATATGATAAATGCATATTAATTAAATAATGTTGGAACAACAAATGGAACAATGAACGACAATGATATAGTAATGGAAAATCCCACGTAATACCTACATTATATGTACTCCATTTATTAGCGATAAATGCATATTAATTAAGTAATATAGAAAACCCAAACTATCATTTCATTCCCTTCTCCCTTTATCAGCGTTCACTTTTTCATATCCCCTTGTTAATATGATAAATATATTATAAGTACTTACACAATCAGAACCCAACGAACTACTTTATAGCTATTCATCTCCCTTTTTGAATATGATAAATACCCTTCTACTGCTCACATTCTCCAGTCATTAGTGTACACTCCTCTGCTTATAAAATATAAAAATTGCACAACATAAAACTAATTTTTACTCTAGCAACAATACACATTCAAGAGGGGGCAGAAAAAAGAAAAAGAAAAAGAAAAAAGAAGCATTCAAGTTCAAACAATGACTCCTATATGCACTCTACTAAACTAAAATCAACCATTAGAAGATAGTTGGAGAATAGTGGTTAGATTTATACGGGTTTATCAAAAACTAAAGTATGGCAAGCCGTTAATAATGGAATTTGTATTTAAGGTCAATCAATGTCCTATATTGGTCTACTATTGAAAAAATCAATCTTCAGCACGGTCAGTTATATATTGTAGTATCAAGAGTTATACATCGTAACAGATTAAAATTATTGAGATGTGACAACGACGAAAAAGAAAGTACATCCATAACAAATATTGTCTTTAAGAAAGTATTATAAAATATCTAACTATATTATGTATTTCATTTTTCAGTCATTTGCTACATATATTTTGTATTTAACATTTCTATATATAGTGTATTACTTTGTTATTTTATTTTTCTTTCAATATTTTATTTTTTTATATTAACCATACTATTTTTTTTGTAATTTTATTACTTTTTATATTATTTTTCGTACTTACTATTTTAAAATTAATTATCACAATATAACATCACATGAAAAAATATCGTTGGTTTATAATTATAAAAGTATAGTTAAAATATATTAAAATTACAATATGCTTATATTAAAGGGTAGCATGGGTTGAATATAATTTTAAGTACAACCAACCCTCCCCAATAATATCTCCCAATAATTATAAAAGTATAGTCAAAATATATTAAAATTACCATATGATTATATTTAGGGTTGTGAAAAAAAAACTGGGATCCAAAAATCCGATCCGACATTTCGGATATCCGAAGCGATTTTAGCTAAAAGGATATCTGACATTTGGATATCCGATTTTTTACTGGATTATCCGATCCCGAAAAATATACCATATTTTGTTGATTATTTCAATAATATATCATATTATTTTAATTTTATATTTTTAAGTTTTAAAATTTTATTTATTTTTATATTTTAAATATTTATAATAATATTTTAATACTTCTTTTAGATAAAATAAGATATTTATATAAATATAGATATAAATATTAATTGATATACGATTTTTAAAAAAAAAATATTCTAGTAAAAGTTATTAAAATTGATAAAATAATATTTTTATGCGAATATTGGATATATCCGAATCATGTTCATATCCAGTCAGTATTTTTCAAATATCCGTATCCTGGATATCCGATCTAAAAGATATAGAATGAATATTAAAAAAAAAAATTTAAACAGATACAGATATTTAATGTTGAACCCCCCTAATTATATTAAAGATAGAATGGGTTAAATATAATTTTAAGTACAACCAACCCTCCCCAATAATATCTCCCAAGAACCTACTACTACCGTCGCCATCTACACTAAAACTTCCAAAAGGCAGAGGTACGTGACATATCCGCCTACGTATATCATCTAATCAATTAAATTCCTAGAACCCGCACCGACCTTCCATCTGCTTCTTGTCTATTCCCCAGCTGGCTATTATAACTACACACCACAGGCTCACTCTCTAACCAAACCCATCTCTAAAATATTATCTCCCGCTCGATCGTTTCTCCTTACTTCCACTAAATCAGCCCCGAAAATGGCGAACGAAGTGGTGTTGCTGGATTTCTGGCCATGTCCCTTTGGGATGAGATGTAGGATAGCGTTGGCGATAAAAGGCGTTCAGTATGAATTTAAAGACGAGGACGTGTCTAATAAGAGTGAGCTGCTTTTGAAGATGAATCCTGTCCATAAGAAGATCCCCGTTCTCGTTCATAACGGAAGGCCTGTATGTGGAGGAGTGCTCGGTATGTGTCTCTCCCGGTGCTCGAGCTCCCTCCAATGGAGTCAGCGCATGTGAGTTGACCTTGGTCCATCGAGCATCTTCCTTCAGCTCCTTCTCTTCAGCGTGTCCCTTCTCCCCCCTCTACACCTCTAGTTTTGCTGGTCTGTTGCGCACTGTTGATGTTATGGCAAATAAGAAGAAAATCTCCCGCGGCCGAACTCAGGAAAAAGCTCCAATTTGCGCGCTCCCCAGCCCAGTCAAGGATGTTTCCTCCTGTGAATCCTCACCTGTGGCTTCGAGTGTGTCTAGCTCTAGTGATTCGTCTTCGGCGTCCTCCTCTGGTTTAGATTTTGGCCCGAAGAACCGTGCCCTAGCAGAATTGGGAAAAAATGAACTGTGCGTAGTGCTTCCAATAGAGCATACAATGGTCCAATCGCAGGCTAGAGAGGATCTCGGTCCCTCAATTGCTGTAGAATCAAACCCAGTGGATGCTAATTGTCCAATTCCAAATTCCCAATCGGGATTGAGGAAGGATTGCCCTCAATTGCAGAAATCGAAGAAGACCCCCGCCTGTAATGAGGTGCGTGACCCTATTTCCTCCATGCCTTCACTCCTTTCAGATTCTGAAGACGAATTGGAGAATAGGAACATCCAGAATCCTTGCAGAAATGTTGCAGTGACCCATTCGAACCAATTGGGGGAGGAACAGACCCATCCCGAGGGTCCTCAGGTACCTAATTCGAAAACAAGGCTGTTCACTGATTTGTTCCCCAGTATTTCACAAAAAAAATGTGAATTTATTCCCCCCACTGGAAATGTAGTTTCAGTTTCAAAAAAGAACATCCACCCTGTCCATGAATCGTGGGGAGCCTGCCTTCTTGGTAGGTTCGTTGGTCTGTTTCCTGATAAGTATCATTTGGGGATTGCAAGACATGTAATTCGAATGCCATTTACTTATATCATCCATAGTTCAGGATGGGTAGTGCTACGTTTCAATGATGAAATGGAAAAAAATCGTGTGCTGGAAGGAGGACCTTACATCATAAAAAACAAAGCTTTTGTGGTGAAAGAGGTACCAAAATTATTTGCTTTTGGGAAAGAGAAGATAACAAAGATTCCTGTGTGGGTTAGATTAGTCAATCTACCCATGGAAATGTGGAACTGTGGGGCTATAAGTGAAATCGCTTCCTTCATAGGGAAGCCAATCCTTATTGACGATTTTACTTTACATAAATCTAAAATTGAATATGGCAGGGTCTTAGTCGAAATTAATGTCAAAGACCAGCTCCCTTCGACTATTACAGTGCGAGGGGATGAAGAGGAATATGTCCAGCTTGTAGAATATGAAGATCTCCCTCTTGTTTGTGACTTCTGTGAATGCTTGGGTCATTCCATTGATTCTTGTGAGTCCCAGCCGAAACAACACAGGGCCAATATCATCAATCATGTCTCAGAAAAGAGGCCTGCAGCCCCCCCCCCTAATGTGTAGAATATTTCCAAGCCTGCAACAAAAACCAAGACAAGTCTTCGAGATCAGAGAGGAAATACTAAAGAATCAACTGTGGCCCCTGAATTGGAAAAATCAGCACCTGAACTGGAGTTGGAAACTGTTCGAACAGTTCAGAAAAATTCAACAACAGCCCCAAGGGCCGAAAACTCCCCTGCAGTGGGTCTGAATCAAGTAGCAAAAGACAAGGGGAAAAGTCCAGCTTTTGCCCCTCCTATTCCTATCCCTGAAAAGGAAAAGTTCCAGAATAAGGGAGATGTCAGCACCTCGGCCCAAGTCACAGACCTGAATGATAATCAGGTTAATGTGGAAGGATGGCAGCAGGTTGTGTCTCGTGCAGCGAAGAGAAAATCCAAATTACCTTTCTACAAGCCGAAAAAGAAAGGTCAGCACCTAAGGAGACTACCGAAACAGGTGAAGGTCTCATGAATTTTATTTTATGGAATATAAGGGGAGCGGGCTCTCCCCTGAAACAAAAAGCCCTGAATAAGTTTTGCAGGGAACATTCTTGCCCGATAGTAGGCATCCTTGAATCGAAATTGGACACCACAAAAGTTCAGCGTTTAAAGGATAACTACTTTCTGGGTTGGAACCATTTTGACAAATTTGATCATCACCCTAATGGCCGTATTCTACTTCTATGGGATCCTAACTTGATCAGGATTCACCTTTTGGAGGTATCGCCTCAAACCCTGTCTGCCAATGTTGTTGATATTAATTCTAGTCTATCTTTTGCTCTCTCTGTTGTCTTTGGTTTCTATTCTATCAAAGACAAGAAACCTCTATGGGAAAACCTCATGATGATCAGTAAGAAGGTTAATGGCCCCTGGATAGTGGGAGGGGACTTTAATTGCCCTCTAAATTCCACTGATCGATGCAGTTCGAGACTGGTTTCAGATTATGAAACCTCTGACTTCAAGGCTTGCTGTCTTGTATCCCAGCTTTCGGATGTTAATAGGGATGGCTATTTCTATACTTTTCAGGGACATAATGTCAAGTCTAAGCTTGACAGAGTCCTCATGAATGCTGCTGGATTTGCAAGCAATTTCTGTGTTTCTGCTAATTTCCTTCCTTCTGGATGCTGGTCGGACCATACTCTGGTTATTATATCTGCTGGGAATTTTGTGCCAAGAAGAAAATCTTTTCAGTATTATAATATGTGGAGCACCCATCCTCTCTTCTCTGCGGTGGTTCACAGATCCTAGCTCTTCTCTTGTAGTGGAACCTGTCAATTTATCCTATGCAACAAACTATATGCTCTCAAAGGACCTCTCAGAAGTTTAAATCGCCAAGAGTTTTCCCATATCCTTTCTCGAGCTGCTGCTGCTGAATCTCAACTTAAAGCAGCACAGAACTCCTATCTAGCACAAGGCTCGAATGTAGCATGGGAACGCATCAAGAGTCTGAAAAAAATGCATCCTTCTTGAGGTACGCAGCTAACAGCTTTGTCTCCCAGATTAATATAAACAAATTTCTTTTTCAGATGGACCAGAACAGTAAGTTCTTTTATGATATGCTGCGGGCTAAGCGGGTCAAATCCAGAGTGGTCTGCTTGACAAAATCGAATGGCTCAACCACTCGATCTATCTAGGAAATGGAAGACCAGTTCTTAAATTTTTTCCAGGACTTATTGGGGACTCAACCTCCTCTTCATGATCTGGATGAAGCTGTTATACACACAGGGGTTGTTCTCAATCAAGCTCATCAGCAATCCCTGCTTCGGCCTGTGAGCAGACAGGAGATCCGCACTACCCTCTTCTCTCTTGATGACCACAAAGCACCAGGACTGGATGGGTTCTCGGCTCAATTTTTCAAGACAACTTGGGACATTACTAGTGATGATTTTTGTGCAGCAGTCTCTGAATTTTTCTCCTCCAACAAGCTCCTCAGAAGAATTAATCATGCCGTGTTAGTCCTCATCCCTAAATCAGCACAAGCTGCCAATGTCTCTGACTTCTGCTCTATTGCATGCTGTTCCACGACTTATAAAGTCATTGCAAAAATTCTTGCTAACCGCATTGCAGAGGTTCTTGATAAGATTATTGCTCAGGAACAAGGGGCATTTGTAAGAGGAAGACTTATGGCTGAAAATATTTTGCTTGTTCAGGAACTGCTAAAAGAATATGCACGCAAGCGTGGCTCCCCCAAATGCTTGATCAAAGTAGACCTCCGCAAGGAATATGACAACTTATCTTGGAGTTTCCTCCACAGGATCCTCTCCTGCCTGAATTTCCCCACAAAATTCATCTCCTTGATTATGGAATGCATTACTATCACGAGTTTCTCTCTGAAACTAAATGGTAATATGTTTGGTTTCTTTAGAGGAGCCCGAGGCTTACGTCAAGGGGACCCTCTCTCCCCGTACTTGTTTGTGATATGCATGGAATATTTCAGCAGGTTACTCAAGAAGCTGTTGATGCAGAAAGACTTCTCCTTTCACTCAAAATGTAAAAACTTGGGGATGGTCCATTTAGCCTTTGCGGATGACCTGCTTCTGTTCTGCAGGGGAGACCATCCCTCTATTGATATCCTGTTACAAGGTCTGGAGGAGTTTAGCAGGTGCTCGGGTCTCTCTGCTAACCCGAACAAGTCTTTGATTTTCCTTGCAGGCATTAATGAGAGGACTAAGCAGGAAATCCTCAAGCGCACGAAAATACCTGCAGGCAGCTTTCCTTTTCGTTACCTTGGAGTTCCTCTCAACCCTTGTAAACTGCGAGCCACTGACTATGAGGGTTTGATCAATGATTTATGTGACCATCTAAAATTGTGGAAGGCCAATTCTCTGTCTTATGCAGGACGCCTGCAGATTCTGAACTCTATTGTGCAGGGCACCCTTGGATTTTGGTTTTCTATCTTCGCCATACCCAAAGTGGTCATAAACCACATTATTTCTTTATGCAGATGTTTTCTTTGGCAGGGTAAACCTCCGCCGGTTGCTTGGAAATCCCTTTGTCTCTCGAAACAGGAAGGAGGGTTGGGTATAAAAAATCTTGTTGCTTGGAATACGGCTTTTCTGTGTAAATATATTTGGTATCTACAAGGCGAAAAACAGTCCCTTTGGACTAAGTGGGTGCATTCCTTCTATATACAGCAGCATGGGTTGGCGGGGTTTACCCCCAAACATGATACCTCGCACTTCATGAAAAAGCTGAGTGGTATATACTCTTCCTTAGTCCAGGCAACCAGCTCTTCTAGCCAAGCAGCAACCACTGTGACTTCCTGGATTGGACCTCAGGGTTTCTCCACTCGAACAGCCTATGAGTTTTTCAGAGATAAGGGAGACACTTGGAGGCACTATCGACCCGTTTGGCAACTCAACAAAACGAAAAGATACTCCTTCCTGTTGTGGCTCTCCCTTCTTCGCCGCCTCTCCACAAGGGACAGACAAATCTTCACTAATCAGCCTTTGGAGTGTGTCTTTTGTCAGGAAAACTTGGAGACGCATGACCACCTCTTTTTTGAATGCCCTCAAATCCAACAGATCTGGCAACCAATTAGAGCGTGGCTTGGCATATCTAGAGGATCCACATCCTTGCAGAGCGCTATGCGTACAATTAGAAGAAACCAATGTAAAAAACATATAATATGGAAGGCACGAGCACTAACGTTGGTAGTCCTTGTCTACACCATCTGGAAAAAGCGTAACGAAAAGATTTTTGAAACATAGACTTTTGACCATAGAAGTGTAATTGTGATAGTTCAAAAGTATGTTTATAGTGCACTTCTCCTAGATGATCCTAAAGTTCACTTGTAAACCTCTTTTTGAACCCTTTTCGGGTACCTACTCTAGGTTCATCTACTTGTAAACCTCTAGTAGGTTTGTCTTACATAGGGAAGGTTTGTCACTAACCAGGGTATGCCCTGTGTAGCTGTACAGATTTTTGTTAATATATTTACCAATGTTCTCGGAAGGCCTGTATGTGAATCGACTATTATTGTTCAATATATTGACGAGGTGTGGAAAGACAAAGCTTCTCTCTTGCCATCTGATCCTTAAGAGAGAGCTCAGGCTAGGTTCTGGGCTGATTTCATCGACAAAAAGGTACCTATGAGCATGCATGCCTTCTCTATTCGACAATCTCATTCTATCCAATTAATTAATCACTGCTTCCGTGTATTTTGATCTTGATTTTATATTAAGTCATAAAAAAATAAAAATAAAAACATTAAATCTCCTTGCAGATCTACATCAGCGGGAGGGGAATATGGAGTACGAAAGGGGAAGAACAAGAGGCGTTCAAGAAAGAATTGATCGACAACCTTAAGATACTCGAGGAACATGCGCTTCGAGACAAACCTTACTTTGGAGGAGACAATTTTGGCTTCCTGGATATCACGCTCATACCATACTACGTATGGTATCATGCGTACGAGACTTATGGAAATTTCAAGATAGAGGATTCGTGTCCTAAATTGATGGCATGGACTAAGAGGTGTTTGGAAACAGAGAACGTTTCCAAGTGTTTGCCTCATCAGGAAAGGTTACTCATTTTCTGGTTCAAACGAGGAAGAGATTGGGTGTGGAGTGAAATCGTTGTCTTTTGCTCACACTTCTAGTTTACACTTCTTGTGCTTATTATTATTATTATTATTATTATTATTGTCATGTAATGTGTGTACTGTGGGTTACTGTGGCTGAGTTCATTCTGTGCCGGCCAACCTGGCATGGCATTTATCTTTATTTGTGGTTATTGGAATATATGCTTCTGTATTAAAAAATAGTAATCCTGTTATTTTATATTTTTTGACAAGTATTATTATTAGAGTGGAATAATAAGATAATAAAAATATAACTTAATAAAATATTGTTAAATATTAAAATATTTATGATTAAATTTATTAAGTGGTATAATAAAATAATAACATTTTAAAATAATAAGATATTGGCAGCCTTAAATAATTTAATATGAAAATTTAAAACAATAAGAATATAAAATTATTAGATATTGGTGGCCTCAATAAATTTATTATCTAATAATTTAAAATTTTATTATTTAATAATTAAAAAAGTAGAATAATAAGATAATAAAAATGAGAATTAGTAAAATATTGTTAGAATTTAAAAATATATTATTAAATAATTATATATTACACTAATTTATTAGGATTTCTTCCTTTTTAGGTGATAAGATTCCTCTTTTATCTGACACATGTTTTCCAACTTATTTTTTGATGTCTTCTGACACAAATATTAGGTACCACATGAGATGGATAGGTGATGAGTTAGGTCACATGTTAGAAGTTTGTTTGCAAGACCATATAATTATAGGTCGTATTATATTTTGTATATCTTACTACATATTCAATTATGGTTATAGGTGAGAGCTAGATATATAGATGAGTTTGGCCATAGTAATTTTTTACACCCTAAGTTTATTGATGGTTGATATTTTATGGGAGATTATAATCATATTGCAAGGGAGTTGATAGTGATTGATGAGGAGTGGAGGTTTTGGAATGAGATACTGCCAAGTATATATTCTGATTATCCAGATGTGAGAGAACATATGCTTCCACAGGAAGTATAGACTCAGTGGGTGATTGTAATATTCTAACATTTTAGTAAACCTAATCTCGTATTATTAATACTTTCATTAAATTCTAATCTTGAGAAAATATTATTATAGCGTTATTTAAATTTCTTAATCCTAAAGTCTTAACATAAGCCGAATCTTTGACTCGAATAAATTATTTTTTTGGAATTGATCTTACATTTTGGTAAATTTATGTCACTAATTCTACCTATTTTAGCTAATGAAGAACTCATCTAAAGCTAACCTTAAACTTTTTTCTCTTTTCCCTTCTCCTTTCTCCTGCCTTCTTCTGCCACAATACTCGACCTTATTTTGTCTTCTTACCCTTGCAAGCCACAACCATCACTCTCACTTCCCTACTGCAACCATCATCATTATTATTATCCTTTACCATCACCATCTCTAGTGTTGTTATTGTCACCAAATGCACGAACACCTCCCCTCTACCTTTTGCTTCTTCACGCAATACACACGCACAACCATCACTATCTTATGTTGTTCCTTTGCCATTTTTCACCCAATACTCTATCATAACATCTAGCTACTTTTGTTGAAAAAAATTTCCCCTACCATCCCCCGTGCTGCTCTACCACCCTCTAATTTTTTTCTTCTATTTCTAATTTTCTTATTTTATTATAAATGATTTTTAGCCTTATGATTGATGTAAGGATAGTTAGGCAAGCCAAACTTATGTCAATTACGATAGTAACACCTAACATTTTACTTATATGCTTCCACTGTAAAATAAAAATTTTCAGTTCTAAAAATTAGGGTATTATAAGTTGGTATTAGAGCTTTAGTTTTAATTAATATGTTTTGACTTTTAAAAATTTAGTTTTTAATGATGTGCCATATGATTTTAATGTCTATTTCACATTTTAGAGAAACCAAATTTCCTTTTGAAATCCTAAATTAACTTATGAGGAATCGAAGACGGGTTGTCTAGCTGGCCTTAAAATATGATTATGTGCATTATGTGTTAGTAAGTTAGGAAGGCTTTGTCCTAACATGATTTATGTCTTGTATTTAGCTAGATGTCATAGCACTTATTGGCCGCATTAGTCATTTGGAGGAGATCTTTAAGGTATTCATCGAGTTTGCCTGATGCCCACTTTAGCCACCACCACCTTCCCATTTTCCATAGGAGGGTATTGGAGAAAACTACCTTTGGAGGATTAGGGGACATCACCCATTGATTTATGCTACAGATGAGGGCCTAGTCATCTTTGAGGGATGGATTTGGGATATAAATAGGATATTTGAGGCAGTTGATTTCCTACTTGCTTAAAAGGCTGGTATTGTAGACTTCTTCTTACGAGGAGTCACTGACACCTTATGGGTAGGGCATCGTGCACTAAATAGGCTGCAAATGTTATGGGAGGATTTCAAGGTGGTAATTTGTGATAAGTCTTACCTCGAGAGTCTTAAGTAGGATAAGTTAAAGGATTTCCTACTGTTAAATTATGGGAGCATGATGGTGAAATAGTACCACAATCGATTTATGGAGCTGGTGATGTTCACATTAGGGATCGTAGCTAATAAGTTGACAATGGTCTATTATTTCGAGCATAGGACTACTTTAACATCCGAAGGATGATGAGTGTAGTGGATTTTCAAGACTTAGCCACGTTGTATAAGAGGGCGTGTATCGTTGCTACTTTTGTTTAGGAGTAGGCTTCCATTTTAGGTAGCAAGAAGCTAGAGACATAGGGTTTTAAAGGTAGGATCTAGTATTGGGGAGGCAGACCTCTAAGGAATCAGTAGCGAGGTTGAAACCATCCTCAAGGAGGTTAGTACTAATACGAAGGTCAGTTAGGAGGACATAGTAGATTATGGGATCAACCGAGGTGCTTCACATGGTGTTTTTATGGTTAGAATCATCCAGAGTGAAGTTGTTGGGGCACTCTGATTTGGTATAGGACGTGTAGTCAAATGGAACAATTGTATTTTGAGTGCTAGCATCAGTAAGGTCAGTATAAGTAGTAGGGAACACTAATACCACAACAATAGGTATTTTAGTAGTGGACCTACCAGTAGTTTCAGCAGAGAGTACCTACCTCATCTAGTGGAAAACCTAGAGAGATTTAGGGAGACCATAGGAGCCTCGCCCTTTACCTCAAAGGGGAGGAGGTCAGAAGAGTTTTGGAGGGTATCGTGGAGGATACCAAGGAGGAAAGTTAGGTAAATGCCTAAATGTCATCAACCAGACATAGGCTAATAGACAGTTGGATGTGGTTATTGGTACGTTCCCATCCTTTTGTTACCATTTTATGTATTGTTTGATTCAGGGGCATCTTTTTCATTTGTCTCTTCTTCATTTATTATTAAATCTGCATTAATTTCATCTTCTTTTGTATCTATATTTGTGATGTTGCCTTCTAAGGATATACTAAATTATACTAGGCTATACTTAGACGTGGCCTTAGAGATAGACAGAGTAAACTTCCTAGTAGACTTGGTTGAGATGGACCTTTAGTACTTTGATCTTATCTTTGGGATGGATATGTTAGGGAGATACAGGGTAGTGATAGATTGTTCGTAAGAGTGAGTTGTTTTGCAAGGAACTTAAGGTGCTAGGGTCTCTTACTGGAGATGCAAGCCTAGGCCTACGAGGAAGATTATATTTGCCCATACGTTGTATTCCTTGGTGTAGAGAGGTTACCCTATGTATTTATGTGGTGTTGAAAAACTAAACAATGATGTGTTAGCTTTGGGGTACATTTTGGTTGCTCGAGAGTTTCCGAACATGTTTCCTGAGGAGATTCTAGTTATGCCGCCAACATAGGAGATAGACTTCACCATTGAGTTAGTAACATTGGCCGAAACTATTTTGAAGGCACTATACTGGATGGGAATGGTAGAATTGAGGGAGTTGAAGACTCAATTGGAGGATTTGTTGGATCACTGGTATATACTCCAGGTGTGTCTCTATGGGGAGCACAAGTGTTGTTTGTGAAGAAGAAGGACAGGAGCCTTCATCTGTGTAGAGATCACTAGGGTCTAAACCAACTGATGGTGAGGAACCACTATTTGCTTTCGAGGATCAACGACTTGTTAAAGAAGTTTAGAGGTGCTTTAGTTTTCTCAAAGATTTACTTGAGGTAAGGATATCATCAGTTACGCATTGCCAAGGCATACATCATAAAGATGATGTTTAGGACACGGTATGGGCACTACGATTTCACGGTTATGCCTTTTGGGCTCACTAGTGTTCTCGTTGTCTTTATGGACTTGATGAAGAGGATTTTTAGGCCGTTCCTCAATTAGTTTGTCCTGGTTTTCATAGAAGACATTTTGGTTTACTCTCGGATTAGAGAGGAGCACGAGTAGCATTTACATACGATTTTTTTACTCCATAGAGAGCATAGGTTGTATGCAAAAATCTCTAAGTGTAAGTTTTGGATTTAGGAGGTTGTATTTTTGAGACACGTGGTGTCAGTAAAAGGATTCATTGTGGATTTGGTGTCGAAAGATAAAGCTCCCCTCTTGCCATATGATCCTTATGAGAGAGCTCAGGCTAGGTTCTGGGTTGATTTCATCTACAAAAAGGTATCTATGCGCGTGCTTGCCTTCTTTATTCAATAACCTCATCCTATCCAATTAATTAATCACTACTTCCATGTATTTTGATCTCGATTGTGTATTTTAAGGTTAGTACTAAGTCATAAAAAAAAACATTAAATGTCCTTGCAGATCTACATTAGCACGAGGGGGATATGGAATACAAAAGGGGAAGAATTGTTCGACAACCTTAAGATACTCAAGGAACACGCGCTTCGGGACAAACCTTACTTTGGAGGAGACAATTTTGGCTTCCTGGATATCACACTTATACCATACTACACATGGTTTCATGCGTACGAGACTTATGGAAATTTCAAGACTGAGGATTCGTGTCCTAAATTGATGGCATGGACTAAGAGGTGTTTGGAAAAAGAGAACATTTCCAAGTGTCTGCCTCATTAGGAAAAGGTTACTGATTTTGTGGCTTAATTGAGGAAGAGATTCGGTGTTGTGTGAAATCATTGTCCTTTGCTAACTCTTATGGTTGTCATTTTCTATATTGTGGGTTACTATGGCTGAGTTCGTTCTGTGCAAGCTAGCCTGGCACGACATTTATCGTTATTTGTGGTTATTTTAATATATACTTCCGTATTAAAAAAATAGTAATTCTCTTATTATTATTATTATTATTATTACTATTACTATTATTATTATTATATATATATATATTAAGAAAGTAATAAAAGGAGTTTTAAAATTATACTACCATCTTTTATTAAAATATAATAAAGTATTTAATGCAAATATAATTAAAATAAAATAATATTAAAAATAAAAAATACAATTTTATTTTAATAAAAATAATTTTTCTTTGATATAAAAATTTAAAGAGAAAATATAACTGTCATCAAATTACAGATGTTCTCTCAAGAAATTTTGTAGCCGACCTTTGTTAATAAGACGACTTGGACACTTGATGTTGTTAGTTTTCATCCTTAATTGTAAGATATTCTTTTTTTAGAAATCATTTAACTATTAAAAAAAAATATTGGTGATCATATATTTAACAATATAAGAAAGTTGCTCTTGACTAAAATAAATTATGATCATCGCTTGGCCTTAATAATATTTTATGGGACAAAATAGTTTTCATTAACAATGTATAAATATTAGTGGGGATATTTCTCATAAGAAATATATTGTCATTAATTTTGTTTTTTTCAAAAATAAAATAAAATAGTGTTGATAACTTTAGTGGAAAATGGCAGTAAAATTGCTGCGAAAAATCTTATTTAAGGTTGCATTATTTGGGACATGTTGTTTCTAAAAGTATTTGTCTCTAATTGTCTACTATTTTTTACCGCTTTAAGCTTTTGTCCATAATTTTTAAATTTGGAATAACAAGTTTCTTCTCAAATTGTAAACATTTGAGTTTTTAATGTTGAGAAATTTTATTTTAAAATATAATTTGTGGAAATTAAAACACATTATATATAGTGTACTGTCATCATATTTAATATAATATAAATGTTTATTATGTATTTTTATGTTAGATGGGAAGATTTACAATTAAGATTAAACACTAGCATGAAATAAATACCTTATATTGAAATGAAAGAATTGACAAAATAATCCTAAAATTGGATGTAGTACTTTATAGTTGTAATATTTTATTATTTTTTATTTTTATGACAAATCAAATCAAACTATATTATATTAGAATTTATATTTGTCTAGGTATGTTTTGATTTGAAGAAATATTTAAATTAGCAATAAATTCTATTCTTATATGATAGTTTTGACTTTCAATGGTTCCACATTTGTTTCTTGGTGTTCTCTAATAAATATTTACATTTTCATTAAATTTTTCATAATATTATTAAAAATAAAAATTCATCATAATTATTTTTAACTATATAATATAAGCCCCAAACTAGCAAGTTTTACTATTATAAAACTAGGGATTTTGTCCTACAAGTATTATTATAAACCACTTTTTTTTTATTACCATCTAAGAAGGTTTTGTGAGGATTTTTAATTACTTAGCCCAAACAAAATTTGATGAACCAAGTAGTAGTGTCCTCCTCAAACTTCCTAGCATGACAAAATTGAACATTACATTTAAACCTAGTCATCAAACGAGGTCATAGTCGATTGGGAGTAGGCCTAATTTTGGTCGGGGATTGGGTGTGTAGGGTCATAACTCACCCTACTTATTTGTTAGTAGGCATTGATCGGCTCAGGCCACCACTAGGCCAACTTGAGTCAGTCATGAGTATTTTATAATTTTATTTATTTTTGAATTGACTATTTTTAATATCTTATATAAGCAATTTAAGTTAAATTATAATGACTACACATACAAATATTAATACTACCTTAGTTAATGTTTATTATAATACTTTTTTTAATATCTTACCTTATCATAATTTTACTTATCACTAGTATATTGAGATGAAATTACTATTTTTATAGGATTGATAATATTTATGAAGTCATTGTCTTCATTTAATATTATTTTTTCATGTAAGAATATTTTTAATTTAAGTTTGAATTTGATGTTATTTTATTTTTCAACACGTCGAATCTACTTCAACAAAAAAAAGTGAGTTTTTATTTCATACTTTTATTTATTACTACTATAGGATTAATAACAATGCCTTAAAAATAACTAGATTGAAAACTTATTGTTTCAAAAATAAATTTTCAAATATAAGCCATTATAGCAAAAAAAAAGGTTATGTAAAATGAGTGTTATTTTATTTTTATTAATTGATAGATTAATAATAAAGTAAATAATAATCAAGTCGATATTATTCTATAGGTACTCATGATATTTTCAAGGTTAATCTATATTTAATTGGATCTAAAATAAAAAGGCTAAGTCAAAGCTAAAGACATTATTGTTCGAATTTGTTATGCTCTTAAATGAATCGTTAAAACCCCACTTTTCTAAAACTAGTGTATTATTATAAATGTAAGAAAAATAGTTTAAATATGGATTTATTACATTGTTTTAAGATTTTGAAATTCTTATTACGTTTTTAGAAGAATTTATGTTAAATTATTTACACTTCTTACAATTTTGAGTTATGAAAGGCTTCTAAGCTACTTTTGACCATCAAACATTTCCTAAATCAATCTCTCTCTTTCTCTCTCTCTCTCTCTCAACATATTTGGATTCCTTGTTTTCTTTTAGTCTTTTAGGCCTTTTAAAAATTTTAAATGGAGATTTATGAGGAAAAGTATTATAGATTATTCTTTTAGCTCTTATTTGTTTTTAAGCTCTAATATGAGTGTTTTAGCCAAAATAAATTCGCGATTATCTAGGGATACTTGTTTTTGGCATGATGATGCTAAAAAAGAATTTACATAGGCCACTAATATTTTTTTCATTTTCATATAAATTCACAAAATTTAGACATGGTTAACCCCATAACTCAACTTTCCCTACATCAAATCTATCCAAAATATCTTAAATTTAATCCCATCTTTCCAAAATATCTAAAAAAATTTGAACAATACTTTTTACTCCTAAGGCTTGCCTAAATTCTACCCCATCCCTTTTATATATTTTTTAGATATTTTACATTGTAATAATAATATAGGCCCACAAATATCCTAAATATCTAACATTTACCCAAGATTTTGTCCCACCATGTTTCCTCTATGATTTTATTCACCTTAAGCTCTAAAACTAGCCTTCCTTAACCTCTCCTCCTTCCTCCATTGTTGTCTATAAATTTTTCTTTGATTCTTGTAGGTTTTTTTTTGTTTTTTTTTTGTTTTCATATTTTAGGTACGTTTATGCAAGGATGTCAATAAAATTTTTGTGATTGTAGGAAGAAGATATTTAGATTTTTTGTAATCTTATAAAATAAGGTAAAAATATTTATACTATAAGTAGATATGATCTTGTGGTCCTTGAATATATTATGGTTGATTTGAGCCATTTTATGCATTTTATGGCATATGAGGCTATGGGACTTAAATCTATGCTTTTGATATTTTTATGAAATTTGGATGATTAAAATGGATTATTTATGTTTTTTAGATGCCATTTCATATATTTAAAGACTTGGTTTGAGAATTTAAAGTTATGGTATAATGACGTTTTATCATGGAAAAGGGCATTTTAGAAATCTTACATATTAGTTGTGGTTTTATGATATTCTAAGTGTTCCAATTTATTCTTTAGGTATAACATAAATAGCATGAAAGTTTCAAGAGCTAGATTAATATATGCTAAAAGTTATGCTATTTTCTTTGTTTCAAAGGTTTAGGGGCATAAGGGTCATTTTGCATGTAACATGAAAACTATATGTGAATTTTATTCTTATAGTATGATAATTATTAATTGCATATTTTTTATATTTAATTTCATGATTTTAGGATTTTGGGTACTATTTTATTTATATTTTATGAAATTATGGCATATTAGGGTTAATTTGGTAATTTAATATTTAAAGGCCTTAGACATTTTAGGGCTAATGGTTTAATTTATCCTTTGATATGATTCTCAAAATAGTAAGTTGATATGAATAGTGAATTCCAATAATACATAATTATGGGTATTTAAATATAAGCTTCTTGGCATATTTCTACAAATTCTAGTGTACTCTAATAGTGCTTTGGAGAATATTAACTTATTTTAAATTGTTTTATGGGATTTATTTTCGGTGTTGATTGATAACATTTTTGAGATTTTGAGTAATTTTGGTGATAAATGAAATAAATAGGCTTAAAGGTAATCTATGCTAACTATAGATTAATTGTTTATTTCAATCCACCTTTGGTAATTATATTATTTTGGGTGTTGATTGATAATATTTTTGAGATTTTGAGTAATTTTGGTGATAAATGAAATAAATGGGCATAAAGGTAATCTATGCTAACTATTGATTAACATGTGGTTTTAATCCACCTTTGGTAATTGTGTTAACTGGTTATAATAGATCAATTGGTGGTTTATAATATACCTTGAGTAGCCTAAGGATTCCCTATGAGGTAGATTTGTGCTGCCAATGTGTTCCTGATTTTTTTTATATGTGTTGCGTCAGTATTAAGTCATCAAGACCCCTCTCTTAAGTGACGTACGGATCCTATAAGGAATATCTATACTTCAAGGTTTTAGTGAGTAGTTTGTTTGTCATACCTAAAAGTGCTATAAATATGGTTTCCTAGACCCTCGTACCTTATATAAGGTTTTATTTACCATAGTCGGTAGTGTTATGGATATGGGTCCCTTGGCATGAATTATTGTTGATTTAAGATTCTAATGATTTAGGGGTTATTGATCCTAAGGTTGTTTAATGAAATTGAGTTTACTATGTTGCAGGTTGTAATTTGTATATAAATTTTCATATATGACATGCTTTGATTTGAGTAATTGAGCTTGCTCTAATTTACGGTTTAAATTTTGGAAATTTTCAATGTTCATGTTCGTATACTTCATAATATTTGAACTGGTCTTAGCTAATAATACTCTAATTAATCTAAGTAGGGTTTAATTTGAGATTAATTATGTTTTGAGATAATTAATCAGAAACATAACATATTTACCCTTAAAAGGCTTTTAGCTTAATTTAGAGTTAAAACATTACAACAATATTAGTCCATTATGACGGCATCTTTTATGACATCCAAAGTTACCACAATAGACACGTCAACTACAATGACAAGTCGTTGGTGAATGAACGATTTGATGAGTAGGAAAAATGAAGCGACAAGGACAAGGATCGTCGTTGTATGAATATTATTGTGATTAGCAATTAAATTTATTTTACCATCCTAATATTTGAAATTAATTTTTGAAAAAAATAAGCTATAACGACGATAGGGTCATTGTAGTATTGTTAAAACATTTCCGTCCCACCTTTCCTTGCAGAAAAAAAAACTATGTACCAGCAACACGGCATCATTGGGTAGGGCAGGAATTTTTCCCTCCTAAAAATTGTTACGGGAAATTTTTGGCTAGGGTATATTACAAGTAATCAATGTTATAGGGTATAGTGTCGCTGTAGCCACATCACTATCGCCTTGCACCACCTTCTCCTTGTCCTTATAGGGAAAATGTTTCTTAATTGTTGGTTTAATTGTATGTTGCCGAAGTAGTTATGCTCGGCTGCGGCCATTGCTATTGTATTTTTTTAAATTTTTATCTATATATATATAGATATGTTATTGTTAAATATGTGATTATTGTTAAATTTTTTGTTGTGATATATGATTATTGTGAAATATTATATAGATGTTGGTGGTGGATGTTGATGTATTTTTTTGTGATATATGATTGGGATGTGTGTGTGTATATATATATATATATTGGTGGTGGTAATTGAAAGATAGATACACACTTACACACACATATTGTTGAAGTTTGAAAATTTATCTCCATAATTAAAAATGAGAATTAATAAAATTCTTACAATTTAAAAATTTATGATTAAATAATATTTACCAAATTCAAATAACTAATATGCTCCTATTGGTCATTAAATATTGAATGAAAAATTTTGGGGAATATAAAAAAACTTAGAGAGAATTGTTTGATAAAGATATAGGTTAAATTAGGAAAATTAATCAATCTTTTGCATTGAAATCCTAAAATAACATGTATTTTAGATAAAAATAAATTTGATAAAATAACATTTATTATTAATCGAAAGTAATGCACCTTGGCACACTTTTCAAGGTACTTTTGAATGCAAAACAGACAAAAAAAAATACTATGTACCAAACATAGTTCAATATACGTTATGAATTACCTAATCAATGATAATTGTCATGGTGGTAACCATCTACTGATGTGTGTGTATATATATATATATTTTTTTTCCAATGCCTAACAACGAGACCTATGTCCTCCTTTTATAGTCTAAGGATTTGGTGATTGTACATACATACTTGTTACACATTGAAAAGATAAATACAACTTTTGACAAAGTGGTGTGGTAAATCCACCGAAAGAAGATTTGGATGGATAAAATCAAAGTAACTGGTCCTTATTATCTGAAAAGTCAAAAGATTCTTCATCCTATTACTTTTGGTTGAAGATGCTTTGTCCTTTTTTTTTTCTCTTTTGGCCGCTATAGTGACCGTTGCTATAGTGACTGCCTTTTGCTTTTTTGACTGATGCATACTTACAGTACAACCTTTTTTTTTTCTTGACTGATGCATGCTTGTAATATGCCTTTTGGGTTTTGCCTTTGTCCTTGGTATGGTACATGTAGAGTCTTGCTAAGAAATACTCGGGAGTATTCCAAAATAGTCATCTTCATTATCATCACCAAAATCTGGAGTCTCTGAGAAGGATGGTGATGAGGTTTTATTTTGTGATAGGGTTTGGCTAAGGATGGAAATTTATTCTTCTTCAGTTTTTGCTACGGCTTGTCTTGCTGTGGTGAGGGATTTTTGGGCTAGAAAATGAGTTTGTGAAGGGCTCATTAAGGCTTGGGATGATGGTTTTATAGATTTTTGTGATTCTGCCCATGTTTGAATGAATTGCTTTGAAAATTTATCAAATACTTGGAACTTATTCAACCATTTGATTTTGAATCGGCAAACTAGGGTTGGAATGCCATCAATGTCATGGCGTTCTACAATCCAAGAAAAAACTCATGGAAAAAAGAATTTTGAAGAGAAATGGAAAATAGGCGGTAATTGTCTTTCTTTGGGTGAAGGATGGAAAAGTGTTTTGAAAGTATCTAGAGCTTCAAATACTTGAGATGGGAGGATATCAAGTAGAGATCCAAAGTCTTTTCACCATTTGATGAACCATATTGGTAGATCAGATGCTGAAAAGTTTTGGAAGAATAATAACCATGAATGAGTTTTTCGGTTGTTTTGCATAAAGAAGGTATTATAGCAGGCATGTTGATAGTCCTAGTAGTTGAAGGTTAGGAATGAGTTTGGTGAGGTTTTGTAAGAATTAGGGAGTCATTTAGAGAGTTTAAGGGATTTTCCCCAATTTGAGGGTAGAAGAATTTTTTAGATTTTGCAAGTTGAGTAGGCTAGTTCATTTTGATTATCATGGTGGGTGAAGTGTTTGAAGGAGGCTAAGCCAGTGTACTCAAGGATGGCCATATAGTATGGCTATGGTTCGTTGGTATCCCATGATTTAAAAAACCATCCAAAAAATAATTTTCTTAAGGATAGAAAAGGGTCAGGATAGTAGAAACCATCATCACAATTTGTGATGATTTGAAAATGTGATTTTATGAAATAATCAAAAGATTTTTGAACACCTTTTTGTTTTTTATTAATATTTTTTGAAGAAGGTTTTAGTATAATAGCCAGAGTTTTAGGATAAGGTTTTGAAATCAATTTTTTAGAAGGGAATTTTTGAGAGGAAGAATCCTCCTCGATTTTTAAAATAGGAGAAGAGATCATACCTGATTGTGGGGGTGGGATGCTCTGCATCATATGCTGGAGTGTTATAAAGGCTTCTACGGATTTTATGAGGGTATCAATCTAATTTTGAATTTCTATCTATTTGTCTATTTTGGGGTTTTGTGAGGAAGAAACTTTGATATCGTCTTTAATCATTGCTTCATACCATGATTTTATTGGGTTTTGGATTTTGGGATTTTGATATGGAGGTTGGTTGTTCATCTTTCTTCTTGGGAGCCATGCTCCGGTTTTTCTTGAAGAAATTCTCTTGTTAGAAAATCTGGTATAGAATTCATATCTCCTCTGATGAACTCAATGTTGAAATCAAATGTAGAAAGGACAACTTGCCATCTGGAAAAAATCTATTTTGAGACTATATTTTTTATATCGTTCTGTAAAAATTCTTTTGCAGATTTGAAATATATTCTAAGGAGAAATTTTTGGTTCAAAAGACCGGAATGGAATTTTTTGTATGCAAAGAACAATAGAGAGGATCTCTATTGTTTTAGGATACCACCGTAGACAATATTTGAGGCATCGGTCTCGACAATCTTGGGGAGATATGGGTCGGCAAGATGGAGGTAAGGAATCTATTGAACTTGGGCTTTGATTTATTTTACAACATCTATATGATTTTGGGTCCAGAGCTTAGGATTCTTTTTGAAACGATCATGGAGGGGTTTTGCTATTTGATTGACATTTAGACAGTAATCTAGGACATAATTTAGACTTCCTAAGAACTTCTGTAATTATTTATTATCTAGGGTCCTAGTAGGAAACCAAGATGTGAATTTAAGAGACCTTTCTATAAGAGTAATGGTACCATAGGATATGTAATGTTCTAGAAACCTGACTCGTATTTGAAATAATAAAATTTTTAACTTAGAGACCATAAGACCATTTTTCTTGATGATAGAAATAAATTTCCTATGGTGCTTTAAGTGTTGATCAATGGAGTGGGAAAAAATGAGTACATCATCAATATAGACACTATAGAAATTTGAGTAAGGATTGAAAATATCATTCATTATCCTTTGGAATTTAGAAGGAGCATTTTTAAAACCAAAAAGCATAACATTCCATTGATATTGTCCAAAGGGGATGGTGAATGTAGTTTTATAATGATCCTTAGGAGAGATTTGAATTTGCCAAAACCGAATTTTAAATTTAATTTGGAGAAGATAAGTGCTGAATGGAGCTTCTAGAGAAGTTTTTTTTTGTTTGTTAGGAATTGGGTACCTAATCCATTTTAATGCAATGTTTAATGGTTTTTAATTTATGACTAAACAAGGGCTTTCTCATTGTATTTTAGAATTTTTGTTAAGATATAAAGCATCGTAAGACCAAGGAGATGTAGATTTGGATATAAGCTATTTGTTTTCTAAATCTTGGATTTCGGTTTGACAATGTTTTTCAAAGTCGGAATTCATTTGGATTGATCTAGCTTTGGTGGGAATATTTCTTTCAAGAAATGATTTTTCATATGGGAGGTCAACCATATGTTGCTTTCTTGCTCAGGAAGCGTTTGGAAGATCCGAGCAAATTTCCATTTCAATTTGATTTTGAATATCAATTTTTTTATTTATTTTGACGAGTTTGGATTCTAATTGATTTTGTATTTTTGCAAGTGATATGCTTTATTTTAAAAAGAAAAGGTGAGTATATTTTTCACAAACAAGAAGTTTGCTTTGATTATGGTAGATTGATTTTGCTTTAAGTAAATTTAGGTTATTGGTTTTTGGAATTTCAAGAAAGGAAAGTGTGTTTTTTTCTTCCTCTTGTTTTGAAAGAAATTCCTATATGCTTTACTTGGTAAAGAGTAATTAGATTTATGAAAGGTGTTCTTAGAATTATGTTGTGACTAATATCTAGGGTTATGAGGAAAGTGGACTTTATTTGGAGGTTATTGCAAAGAACATATGCTTCGCATTTGCTTTTAATTTTGAGCCTAGAGTTGTTTGATGTGGAAAGCTTTTCAAATGTTGAAGAAAGAAATTGTTTGAGAATGATTCCATCTTTTATGCAATTTAGTTCAGTGCCTGTATCAAAGAGAGCAACTGTATTGATTTGGAAATCATCAGAAATTTTTAGGGTAATGTTGATGATATATTTTTGGGAGGTAATTTCTTTTAAAACATTTAAGAAATCTTCAAGAGCCAGAAGGTTTCGGAATGGCTCATCCTCAAAGTCATTCTTTTCACTAGGGATAGGTGAGGATTCTTCTATTATTTTTGAAAGAAGGATTTGGATAATATTGCTATCATTTTCTAATTTTTGTTGAAGCTGTTTTAATTCTTATTTACTTCTTTAATTTTGTGTTGGAGTTTAGAGGTGGTGGGAATATAATGTTTTGATTTTTGTTGTCTTTTAAGAATCTAAATTAGGTCATAAGTGTTTATTGGTTTTGCTAGAAGTTTTGAAGGGGATGGTTTAGATTCATCATTTTCAAGAGAATCATGAAGTTTCTCAATATATTCTCTTTGTTTTGAGGGATCGGTTATGTGTTTTACAACTTCGAGCATAACTCTTTACTCTTTAGTAAGAACATTTATTTGTTTTGTAGGATTTTCTTCTTCATATTAAGAAGAAGAAGAGGAAGAAGTGGAAACTAATTCATCAACTTGAGACCTTCTTCTGGGAGGTCTTCATTTTAAGATTCACTTTCGGAAGATTCAAACAGTAGGTTTTGAATTTTCACTTTGGTTTCTTCATCGAGATTGAGTTCTTAGATTTGTTTATTTAAATGATAGTATTTTGAAATATGACTTTTTTGAAGAATGTTTGTTAAGTTATTTTAAAGAAGAATGTTTTTTATATTTTCATGTTCTTCTTCTTTAGACATTCTTAAGGGTTTTAATTCCAGGATATTTTCACCAGAGGATATTCTAATGTTTTGGAGAGGAGGATGATCAGATTCAATTTTTCCTTTGTCGGTTTGCCAACTTTTTTTTTTATTTCGAGTTGCTACTGGATTTATATTTTGAAAAGGAAAAACAATTTTATTCTACTTTGCATATATTTTGAACTAGTCAAAGAAAATAATTTTAATTTCCTCATTTTGTATAAAGTTATAAAATTATGTTTGGATTTCCTTTCGTTGTTTTAGAAAATATTTGAAGAACCACGCTCTTTTCTTAGCGTTATAATCAGAATAGAAATCATCTTGATAGAATTTTTTGTCAATTTAAAAATATTTTTCAATAACATTAATTAGATTTTCTGTTATTTCATAATAAGTTGGAGACTCAGGGGGAGAATTTCTTTCTTGAGGTGTTTTAGGGATTTCGAGAGAGATTTGGGGAGGTTCCTCTTTCTTAGGGATTTCCACTTTTCCCTGTTGGCTCTGTCTTGTGTAGACTGAGTGAGGAATTCTAGATATAGACTCTGCATTTTGGAAATATGTGTTTGGTAAATCAGAGAAGGATTATCTACTCTAGTTACAAGGAAGATATATGATAGGGGGAAGATTTGATACTTTTGCTAGGTCAATTGTGGAAGATGTTGAGCCAACATTACAGAATCTCTGACTTTGAGATCTCTAGAAACTCAAATTTCTAGTTCCATCTTCGAACTGGGTAATTTGGCTTATCTTAGTCTTTGGTTTGGTTGGAGGTTATGGTTTGTCCTCTCAGGTAGCAGCATTTTCATGGAGACAATCATTTAGGAGAGTTACATCTCTCCACCTGATTGTTCATGGAACAACCATATTAGCTTTGGATGCGTTGGTTTGAAGCATTAGGGTTTCACCCATAACACTTTAAATTTTTGCGTTGATTTTAAATGCAGTTTTCATGACTTTGTAGTGGACATGATAAATCATGGCCATAGGTATAGAACCCTCAAGAATCTCGTAACCATGCGTTTTAACTTAGAGGGTTAGGGAATGAAGAAGGTTTGGGTCTCCCAAACCAGGGGAGAAGTTTGGATAACACTAAATAATGATGGGACCATTACATAATCTAGATTCAATGGTTCCAAGGATAGAGTCATCAAATTTTTTTAGACTGCCATCTCCTAGGATAGTAAGAATGGAAGTGTTTAATCCTTCTCAGGTAAGGGGTTTAAATCCTACCTAGACTAAACCTAAGTGTATGTATTTGAATCCGTCTTTGATATATTTTTTCACAGATTCTTTTGAAAGGAGTTTTATTATTTTAAATTGGTTTTCAATTTGTATGTCATGTTTTTCAGTTTTAAAGACATGGTTTGTCGGAAAATGAGGCCTTCTTGCAGTTTTGTAAATTAATTCTTTTTGAATTTTTAGAAGTTTTCATTTATCAATTGATCCCTGAAAATCTTCAAGTTCGTATTCTTCAGAGTTAACTATGTTATCCCTAGAAGCTATGGAATCTCTACTACTAGAGAAAGAGGAAGAGGAAGATTTGGAAAATAAATTCATGCTTGTTCTATACACTACTACATGTAATTCCTATAGAAACTGTAGGACTTATACCCAGATATTCAAACTCTAAATTACTCGGATTTACATATAGGAATTGATAAAACAAGCAATGAAAGAACAAGCCTTAACTATTTGTCCCTATTGGCTTTGATACTAGGAACGCCGCAGATATCTAAGGGAACATAATACAACCTAAAGAAATGAAAATAAATAATCGATAAGGAAGAGAATTTATAATAATTGGAAGAATTAATAAGAACTAGGAAATTTTATTAATAAAGATGTATATATATGTTGGTGGTGGTAATTGAAAGATGGATACACACACACTATAATTGATATATGTATTGATAATTGCGATACATATATTTTGATTGTTAAAGTATTATTAGACTTAGGTAAATTATAATTAAAAGAGTGGAATAATAAAATAATAAAAATTGAGAATTAATAAAATATTATAGAACTTTGAAAATTTATGATTAAATAATTAAGTAGAATAATAAGATATTTTTGACCATAAATAGTTGATTATTAAAATTTAAAACAATAAGAATGTAAAATTATTAGATAATAAATTATTTATAACTTTAGATAAAGTATTAATAATAGAGAGGAATAATAAGATAATAAAAATGTAACTTAATAAAATATTGTTAAATATTAACAATTTTATTATTAAATAATTAAGTGGTATAATAAGATAATAAAACTTTGAAATAGTAAGATATTGGTGGCCTTAAATAATTTAATATTAAAATTTAAAATAGTAAGAATATAAAATTATTAGATATTGGTGTCCTCAAATAATTTATTATGTAATAATTTGAACATTTATGATTTAATAATTAAAAGAGTGGAATAATATGATAATAAAAATGAGAATTAGTAAAATATTATTGGAATTTGAAAATTAATGATTAAATAATTTGATATTACCATAATTCATTAGATATTTCCCCTTCTGTAGGTGATAAGATTCCTCTTTTACCCGATGTAAGTTTTCCAACTTATTTTTTTATGTTTCCTGACACAAATATTAGGTGCTACATGAGATGGATAGGTGATGAATTATGCCACAAATTAGGGAGAGGTTTTTTTTTTTTTTTTTTTTTTTGCGAGACCGTATAATTTTTGGCCGTATTATATTTTGTATGCCTTGCTACATATTCAACCATTGTTATAGGTGAGAACTAGATATATAGATGAGTTTGACCATATTAATTTTCTACACCCTAGGTTTATTGATGGTGGACATTTTATGAGAGATTATAATCACATTGCAAGGGATTTGATAGTGATTGATGACGAGTGGAGGTCTTGGGACTAGATACCGCCAAGTATATATCCTTATTACCCAAATTGCTGCTACAAGTCTATTGAAGATGCATGTGAGAGAACAAATGCTTCTACGAGAAGTATAGACTCAGTGGGTGATTGTAATATCCTAAAATTTTTGTAAGCCTAATTCCGTATCATTAATACCTTAATCCGATTCTAATATCAAGAAAATTTTATTATATCTTTATCCAAATTTTTTAATCCCAAAATTTTAACTTATTATGAATATTTGACCAAGATAAATTATTTTTCGGAACTCGATCTTAAATTCTAGTAAATTTATATCACTAATCCTACCTATTTTAGTTAATCAAAAACTCATATAAAGCTAACCTTAAAGCTTTTTCTCTTTTTCCATCTCTTTCTCCTTTCCCATTTTCCTTATCCTTCCTCCCGCCTCCTTTTTCCGTAATACTTGACCTTGTTTTGTCTTCTTACCCTTGCAGCCCACAACCATCACCCTCACCCCTACTGCAACCATCATCATCATCATTATCCCTCCCTAGCCCCATCTTTAGTGCTCTTGCTGCCACCACCTACATGCACACCTCCCCCCGTCCTTTGCTTCTTTACCTAACACACACACACAACCATCACCATCTCACGCTGCTGCCTTGCCATTTTTCACCCAACACTCTACCATCACATCTAACCATTTTTGTTGAAAAAAATTTCCTTGCCATCCCTCATGCTGTTGTACCACCCTTTGCAATTTTTTTCAACCACTGCACGACTCCATGCTTGTATACACACACACACACACACACACACACACACACATATATATATATACCACTCAATTTCTCCATCTTTGTTTTGTTCCATTGTAGCCCATATTTTTTGGTTGATCCAGCCTGCTCGATCTCCCTTTCTTCTTCTTCATACTGCATCCTTTCCGCAAAGCTTTCTGTAGACTCCCGAGAATGACTCGAGCTTGTACTCGGTCTCATTCCTGGACTTGGGGTCAAGGTAGACCTGCGAGTAAAAACACAAATCTTGAGACACGCTAAAAGAGGAATCTTTCCTCTGAGATAAGTACATGCATCGGCTGAAATGTAAGCCGTCTTGTTACCTTCATGATCTTAGAACCATCAAGGCGGTATCTAACACATTTGCCAACAATCTCAGCAGGTAGTATTAGTAATTATTTATCTTATACTGCTTCATTTTATAAGATATCTATATCAAACAAAACAAACTAAAGGAATACACTCAATTTCTCCATCTTTGTTTTGTTCCATTGTAGCCCATATTTTTTGATTGATCCAGCCTGCTCGATCTCCCTTTCTTCTTCTTCATCATCTTCTTCTTCTCTTCTTCCTCATGTGGCTGCTACTTTGTTTTATACTGCATGCACCACCATCACAGTTGTGCACCGCCACAACCACTAAGCACCACCCAAAGCCCGGTGTACCGACCACCAAGACCACCCCATCAATCTCCTTTGTCATTGCCAGCCATCGCCGTTGACCATCGCCATATTTCCCTCTTCTTTCTTCACTTTCGCCACGTTTTTATGAGATGCACGACTCATGTAAGGCCTCATGCATGACCATACACTACTAAATTTCCTTATCACAAGCCCGTAGAAACCAGAACGGTTTTCCCATGCACCCTCGTACGATGTGGAATAGCCTCCGCACACCCATACGCACCTATTCAATATTGTCTTATGTAATTAGTTGCTCAAGCACAACCATGCCTCATTCCACCACCTACTCGTTCATAATCTCAACTCAACGGCACATCCTGGGTGTGCACAGCCTGCTGTACGCCTGTGCAACCTCCTCATTTTAGTCGTGTACCCTTTTTTTCAACCCCAAACCTTATCAAAACACTAACAAAGTTTCACCATTGCTCTACCATACCTTCCACCACACTTCCACACAACTCAAGCTTTCCTTTGACTCCATTTATTTCCATTTTTACCCTCCTTTACCTTCACATACTAGGCCCATTGGTCTCTAACTTCATCAATGTCATTAATATTGTAATTCTAGCCTCTTGTATAACCACCGGTGAAAAATTACAAATTTAAAGATTCGATTATTCAATTAGCACTTAGGTCAAGTACCAAATATATATGTCATGATTCATTAATGGAAAAATATGGAAAAATAAACATACATGGCTTGGATCTATGTTGACCGATTTGTTTTAGGACTATCAGATCCATTACTCTACATACACAGTATCCACAATCATCACCGTTCTACTATTGTGGACACTGTCAAATGAATTTAGTTAGCTCTCAAACTATTAGATATTAATTCAAATTAAAACAAAACACAAAATAGGTTCGAAGGTAATCAAACACATAGACTTTATTAAGATTAGGTCGGATGGCGTACAAAACCCAATATTCCTTTTCCAGGTAAGGAATGAGATACATCTCATCCATAGTGGAGAGTCAGATGGATGTCTAAGAAGCCCATCATCTATCTTCTCATCAGCATGCTATCTTAAGTTCTTGGCATCTTCAACATCATTAAACATCTGCCTTAATCTTGGTATTATAGGAAAATACTATAACATCTTAGATGACACCTTGTTCTTCTTGTATTGTGGTGCTTTGCATTTAGGATTAGGACAATTATCCAAAGACGCATTCTCATTGCGAAATAAAATAGAATCATTAGGGCATGCATGTATATTCTCATAACTCATGCCCATATAGGAAATAATCATCTTCGCTTTATAGGTATATTCGGGTAGAATGTTGTCATTAGGAAGCATATCCTTTACAAGTGTTAATAATTCTGTGAATCTCTTATCACTCTATCCATTACATGCTTTTAAGTTGTATAATCTTAAAGTAGTGCATAATCGAGTAAACATCTTACAATCACCGTACAAAGGTTTCTCTGAGTCATTCAATAACTTCTCAAACATTTTTGGACAATCCTGAACAATTTCCTCAACCTTTTGAGTCATCTCCTCTAACGAATGTGTAATACCCTGAAAATTTTCTTAGCCTAATCTTGCTTTATTAACTCCCTAATTTGATTTTATTATTAAAAAATCTTATTTTTAGCCTAAGCCTAAATTCTTAATTCGAAACTTTAACCGAAACTGAAACCTTGACTCGGATAAACTGTAATTCATAAACCAAAATACAAACCCGCTAAAATTTCCACTAATCCTAACTATCTTGGCTAATCCAAAATCACCCAATCTAATCCTAATCCCCCAAACCTTCTCTTTTTCTTTTTCTTTCTCTTTTTGTTTTCTTCCTTTCTTCCCTTTTCTCCCGTTAGTCCAAGCTGGAAGGTTTGATTTTTTTTTTGTTAGAACTTGCCCTTCACTTGCACCTTCTCCTATTTTTTCCTTTGCATACTTCCATCATCCATCAACCTTCCTTTCTTATCCTTTTCTTCTTCTCCTTCTGCTCCCTTATCCCTACATACGCTACACATCCCATGCACCACCATCACCTCCCTTGCCACTCTTCTTCTTCTTTTTCTTATCCTTATGCAACCCATAATCTTAACCATTGCCATCAAATGCATTTTTCATCACAATACTCAACCATCACCTCCATTGTCACCATTTTTATCCCTGCACACCTGTCACATGTCTCCTTCCACCTTTGTTTTCCTTATCCCCCGATACACCATACACACATGCACACATGACCATATATATATATATACACACACACACACACCATACTCTCCTTCTTTCCTCTTTGTTTGGCCTCTAATCTATCATTTCTGTGTCAAAAATCCATTGCCTAAGCTTCCTCTTCCTTCTCTCTTCATCCTTCTCTTTTCTTATTCTTCTTCCTCCTTTCCTTGTTTTTGGCCTTTGCACCACCCAATCCACCACCGTGTACCACCTCGGCCACACTCTCCGCCCATTGGCTGATGGACCAACCACTAAGGTCACTCCAACCTCCTCCCTCAGCATTGCTAGCCATCACAGCTGACTATTGCCTCTTTTCCCTTCTTCTTCCTCTCATGCATCACAACTTTACCAAGTACAAGGCATGTGCACTGCCTGCTGCACGGTCGTGCAACACTTAAAATCTCCTACTGCAAAGCCATGCAGCTCTTACACCACCTAGTCGTGCGACATAATTCCTCTTGGCATGTTTCTGCATAGCTGTGTAACTTTTGCACCACCTGACCGTGCACCATACTCTCTCTCAACCAAGAGCTACACCTGCACCACCTACTGCACAACCATGCAACTTCATTTTTTTGGCCATGCAACTTATTTTCACCCCAAACCTTGTCCAAACACCACTAAAATTTAACCATGGCTCCTCCACACATTCCTCTACACGTCCATACAATTAAAGCTTCCATTTGACTTCGGTTATTTTCTTTTCTACCCTCCTTTACCTTAACTTCCCCCTCAATTTTTAATCTTCAAATATGGTATATCTAATGAAAGAGTAGGAATTATTGATTATATGGCATTCTTCGATTTACACATGTATGATTGCTTATGAGAATTCTTATATCGTGTGTAACCCTACTTGACTGTACCATTACCTTACTCCATACATAGCATACTGATCATCCATTTCATGGGTGTTGCTCAATCCAACGAGTAGACGATCCAGATGTCTATGTATAGGTTATGAGGACCTGGTGGATGAATTCTTAGCCTTTGATGCTATATATGTGGACGAGTGATTCTTTTATATCAGGGTTTTAGGCATAGAGTCATGTTATTCGATGATAGTTTTACTTGGATACCCTTTTGGAATTTTAGTTCCATGGGATCCCTTTTCTTATGTTTTTATATTGTAATTTGAGTTGATCTCCAAATGCTTATTTAATGTTAGTAAAAGTTACCTCATTTCTTCCTATCATGTTTAAAATTTTCTAATAGTTTTTCCTTGTGATTGACGTAAGGATGGTGGGGCAAGCCAGACTTATATCAATTATGGCATTAACACCCAACTATTTGATTATACGCTTTCGCTTATAATGAAATTTTTCTATAGTAAATTTTGGGGTGTAACAAAATGTCCCTCATAATTCTCAAATGATGATCCACTACTTTCCCTCCTAACTTCCTCATTATCATATTTAGACTTTGTCTCACCATGCCATATCCAACAAGTGTAACTTGTATCAATTCTATACACAAACAAATGATATCTCAAATCATCAGCGTTGACATATTAAATATAAGCATAGTTCAAATAAGGATAGACTATTCCACTAGAGTCTTTAGCATGCCCAACTACAAACTTGATGAAAAATTCCACTCCTTTTTTATATTCTCTAGACAAACTATTTGCAGACAACCATTTTTGATCCATAGTTTTTCAATCTAGATGTATCCCACGCAAAAATAATTATTACAAATTAATTCAATCATAAGTTTAATAACTCACAAATCAATCATGCTTAGAAATAATTAATCTCAAATGTATCATGCTATTCTGTATATATATATATATATATACAAATCATGAGAACATGTTTTCAAAAAGATATTAATACTCAACTTCCTCATACTTAGAAATAGTTCATATATATATATATATATATATATATATATATATATATATATACATAGAAAAACATTATACAATGGTTCAAATTAAAAAAGATATACATACTACAGGGTTAAAGCAATAGTAGCACTATATACATCAAAAGATTGTTAAAGCCCAAACACGTAACTAAGAAAAACTCATAAATGTAACACTATATCCCTCGGTAGCCTTGTCAAGCCCAAATAATATCTATCACTCTCAAAGTCCACTCATCTCGATATGTCATATGTTCCCTCAGATCATCAACAGAGAGTATAGTCTTGGATACTCTAGGGTAACCTAGGTGGATACTCGAAGGCAAGCTATGCGGAAACCTCCACTCAACATCAATCACCATTAGCTCTCTAGATATTTGATCATACTCCCGGGCAAACACCTCACCCTCAATAAATCTGGGGTGTGGTGCATCATTGTGGTGGAAAAAGAAAAGCAAAAAAGTTGATTTAGCCAACGAACATGGCTTCGTCTGAGGCAAGGTAAACAGTAGGTGATATGATTTGAAATAGAATGGGTCATACAATGCGCAAATCACAGACAACCGACCTAGCTCATTGTATAACTATATGACATGATTCCGTAGATCAACATGTGGCACCATGCATAGATATGGTGGAGGGTATGTCATAGAAATGAGAGACATCTCACTACCTAGAAATGAGAACCATTAAATCTTATCATCAAGGTTGTTCTCGAAAGGATCTAAATTACAGAATACGCAAACTCTGCAACTAGCTACACAATTCATAAATATGTTCTACCATATATTAACCAACTATGTAAAGCTAACAACATACCCACATATGATACTCATCATAAAACTTATAGTCTTGAATTGATTTTTATTTATTTCTCAATTAATATAAATGTATCATTAAATATCAAGAAAATATAAATTACCAAACACATCCTTTCATTTACTCTGACTAGATTTGTCAATGAGTTAAGTTGAATCAAACTTCCTCTTATTATACCCAACATGTTTAAAATAAGGACATAATTTTGAGTTATATATTTATCAAACTAGCTAAACATCAAACTATCATCTAATTGTTCAAGCTCCACATAGTAAAATCAAGTAGATATTAATAAGATAATATATATATATATAGGTTAAGTATAATAATATGATATTGTTAAAAGTAGAGTTGAGAATAATGTATATAATTGTTTGTTATAAGAGAACATATTAATTATCATATTTAGTATAATAAACGCTAAACCATAACCGCAACCCTAACTTTAACCCTAATGCTAATAAATTATAATAATATAATAATGAGCGAAATCTCACTACCTACAAATAAGAAACACTAAATCTTATCATCAAAGTTGTTCTCGAAAGGATCTAACTTACAGATTATGTAAATTCTTCAACTAGCTAGACAATTCATAAATATATTCTACCATATCTTAACCAACTATTTAAAGCTAACAATATACCCACATAAGATACTCATCATAAAACTTATAATCTTGAATTGATTCTTATTTATTTCTCAATTGATAAAAATGTGTCATTAAATATCAAGAAAAGATAAATTACCAAACACGTCCTTTCATTTACTCCTACTAGATTTGTCAATGAGTTAAGTTGAATTAAACTTCCTGTTATTATACTCGACATGTTTAAAATAAAGATATAATCTTGAGTTATATATTTAATAAACTGCCTGAACATCAAACTATCATCAAATTGGCTTTGCATAGTAAAATCAAGTAGATATTAATAAGATAATATATATAGGTTAAGTATAATAAGATTATATTACTAAAAGTAGAGTGGAGAATAATGTATATAATAGTAATTTGTTATAAGAAAACATATCATTTATTATATTTAATATAGCAAATGCTAAACCCTAACCCTAATAAATTATAATAAAAACAAAGCTTAAACCTAATAAACCCTAATCCTAATCCTATCTAACTATAATTAAACCCTAATTATTATTATTATTGTTGTTGTTGTTGTTGTTGTTGTTGTTGTTGTTATACACAATTATTCCTCTCTATTTAATTATTCACTTTTATATCTTCTTTATTTTCTATGCCTATTTAATCCTCATCAAATAAAAATCATTAACATGCATCTCTAATTGAAATTTTCATTTAATGATGTACATATGTAAAATATATTTTTATCTAATTATATGACATTTCCTAACATTCTAGTGTCCTATACTTATTAATGAAAATGTATATGTATATAGTTTTTACGAGTGATATTACTAATATTTCTAAGTATTTTATTTCTATTGGTAATTAAGCACTACAATAGTGTATGTTTATATATATATATATATATATATATATATATATAGCGGTGTGGTGGTGCAAGCGAACAAGTGGTCGCTCTGAGTTGGTGGTGCGAAAGAGAATAAGTGGTAGTTTCTTGGAGTTGAGAGGAGCTGGAGTCCTAGTGCGAGGGTTTGCAAGAGAACAAGAGTAAGAGAGGGAAGGTGTAGAATAAGAGAGTTTGAAATTTTTGGCACAAAACAAGAACTGAAAGAAATAATAGGCCGAAGATTGGGGTTTTAATAACGATTCTTACAGGAATCGTTATTAAAAGTTCCTTTAATAACGGTCTTCAAAGAACCATTGTTAAAACATCTTTTAATAATAGTTATTATAGGAACCATTATTAAAACCCTATTTTTTGTGAGGTACTTTTAATAACGATTATTATAAGAACTATTATTAAAATATCTTTTAATAATGGTTTTTACATATATCGTTATTAAAACTATCGTGTATAACTTTAGGGTGGAGGTTTTAATAACGTTTATAACTATTATCAAAACTTCTTAAACTATCCCACACATTAATTTTCACGCGTTTGGCAATAGTTTTAAAATCAATATTATTAATGTGCCATTATTATTTTCCCTTTTCATAGTTATGTCATGACGGTGCATAAAAAATCCATTCTTTATGTTGTATTTGTTGATTCTTGGACCGTTGTCTCTTAAGATAGATATTGATGTGTTCCTCATATCTCTTATCTTTAAACTAATTGAGTTGTGGGTGAAAGGGGTTGATACTAGAGATGTGGTTGATAACAAAGTTTCTATAAAGCATGTTGCACTTTATAAACTATTAATGACTTCCTTGGTCATTTAATTCTCTATGGGTAGTTCAGACATGGCTATAAAACATGCTCCAATTGTAATGAAGACACTCGTTCTATGAAGTTGAGGTCTAGTATAGCAATTAATATTGTTGATATGGATAAGGATGCTTCAAACTTGGATACTTAAGATGCACGTAGTGATGATAGTATGTGTAGTGATGAATAATTTATCTTGTTTAAAATTTTTTGTTGTGTATATTAGGATCTATTTTTTGAATATTATCTTAACTATATCAGAATTTAGCCTTCTATAACTATTATCAAATTCCTTTCATTATTTTTCATCTATTTGTTGTTAAAGGTCAATAGGTATGGTTGATGTCATGATGAGGTACCATAGTGGGGATGGAGGTAATGACACCCCTCGACTTCTTTCTAGTATTCCATCTTAGTGGGAGTTAGGTAATGATTTTTCCCTTATAGTATATTATTTTTTACTCATTTGGTTAACTAAGATGGTGCATGTTGTAGCTCCAACACGTGCAAAATCTCCAAGTCAAAAATCCATCAATATGCGTAAAGAGTTTAGGAAAAATGGTTACATGAATTTCCACCTCCAGTGATTATCTCAATTTGATAGGGCTTCGAGACCAATTAGTCATAATGGTAAATTATTTTTAAGGCATGTAGGGAATGAGACTAGGATAATGATCCCTATGTACTATGATGACTTGGATCATGTTCCAAAGGAAGACAGATATAAGATTGTCCCCCTAATTAAGGTAATACTTAATCACAAACATCTTTTAATTTATAATGCTTTTTGTTTTTAGTTGACTAATCTATAATTTTATTTTGTTTGTAGAAATATTTTGACTTGGATGAGTGCAAAGAGACACCACAATAGTTGTGAGTATGGGAGGTTTTTTGTAGATTGCCCCATAACACCTATTAAAGGAGAAAAAGGTAGATCAAGAATTGAAAAAAGAAACCTAGGAAAAAGCCGAATGACCTGGACAATGAGAATTGGAACAATCTTGGGCGGCTTTGGAATACTCCTGAACAAAAGGTATTTGTATAATATTATATATAGATAAAATAATAGGTATTAATATTAATTAAGTGTTAATATTTCTTGATTTTCAAGCAAATTCAAAAAGAAAAGCAAAAATTAGAAGCAAGCAACAATATCCTAGCCTGCATGGCTTGTCATCAGTTTCTCAATTTTATTACAAGATGGTATTGTATACCCACTTTATAATTTCATTCATTATTTATAATTATATTCATAATGTTCTATTTCTTATTTTCTTTATTATAACTATAGGCTAACCTTAGCACTAAGAAAATTTTGGGTGACATTGAGACTTTCAGATAGATGCACTGTAAGGATAGGAAATGGGTGAGCAGGGATGCTGAGAGAAAATATGTAAGTTTATAATTTTTTAAAGGAATTAATTTAATAATATTTTTATAAGCTATTTATTATTAATTTAAAATTTTCTAATAACATAAAATGGTGGAGACGCTACAAAGGATGGTGGAGGAGGATCGAGTCCAATCACATGGGAGTAAATATGGGTCTAACGAGCTGATATAAATTGATGAGGCAGCCATTATATGTGATGTTATTGGAAAACGTAGCAGTCATGAGAGATCTATTAACAGATTATTGAATGAATCTTCATCAATATCGGATGCAACTTTGCCAGCACCAGCATCACCACCTTCTACTAGTACCATCACCAGAGCTTTCGCTTTTGATGAAAAACTTAGAAACCTAACTAAGATTGTTTAAAAATATAGAAAAGTGATAAGGCATCAAAAAGAAACTATAAAGTTGCAAACTATTGTAATACAAGACCTTAGACATAGATTTATGGCATCAAGGGAGGAGGTAGGGGAGGAAGAAGAGGAGGATTAGGATAAGGTGAATGAGGACAATGAGTAGGGTCTTGTTTATTTGAGATAACAAATTTGTAATAACAATTTAAAATTATGAATAATAGTTGTATTTTGATTATTTTTTATTTAATACTATCAATTAAATATTAATATTAATTTGGAAATAAAAAAATTATTTTATAGGGTCGTAATAAAAATTTAGAAAAAAAAAAACTAAATTTACCTTTCATTGATAGCTAGAGTCATTATAGCAGGCCCATTAGTTGTGTCAATAGGCTAATCATTTTTTAAAAATTGGGCATTCAGTGACAATATGGTCACTGCTACAGACCCATTAGTCGTCGTATTAGGTTACTAAGGTTTATAAATAGGGCATTTAGCAACAACTGTGTCGCTGCTATAGACCTATAAGTCATTGTTGTAGTCTGATAATATTTTTCAAAAATTAGGCATACAATGATGAAGGGGTTGCTACAGGAGAGCCATTAATCATCGTTCGAGGTTAATAAAATTTTTAAAAATTGGACATACAATAACAATGATGTCACTAAAATAGACCCATTAGTCGGCGCAATAGATAATTTTAATTTCCTAATTTTTTTTATTTTCGTCACAGTAGTATTATAGCAACAACATTGCCATCACTATAGGGATTGTTTTCAATAACGACTTTTGGCGTCATAATATTAGGTCTTTTATTATGCAAAAATCATGACAACATATCAGTGATGGCCTTTGATCGTAATAGACATTCTACGATGAGACATTCTATGACAACGTCTTATATCTTTAGCAACAACAAAAGTCATTGTAGAAGAATGCATTTGTAGTAGTGAAGGTTGACCATAGCACTTGACCATTGACTTTGACCCTTGTGAATAGCAATTGATTATGAATAGTAAATCTTAATGAATAATAATTTTATTATTACAATATTTTTGATTTTTATATTTAAGTTACTAGGTATAAAATGATATTTTTTTATACTAGTAAATAGTATTTTTTGTGAATAGTAATCTTTTAAGATTTGACGTGGGACCTTGTTTTAACTTAGTTAAATTTAAAACATCTAAAATTTTCATTAATTTTTGTCCAACCAAAAAAAAGTTGTTTTTGGAGCAAGATTCAGAACTTTGAAGTGTATTTTGATCGTTGATTAGCTAACACTGAATAAATGTGATTAGACTAGCCTTAGTCTACTGGTAGTTGATTCTAAATATTTCTCCATGAACTTATTAAGCTATTATAAACAGACCTTTGTATTTCTTGGCGAATATTACGGATTCAAAATAAAATATTAATTATTAAAATGAAAGATCTTGAGTTGGGAAGGGTATAATGTTCTCTAAGGGTAGACATCCTAGGAATGAGGTTTAAACCTCAGTTTGTGGTTTTCAATGTGTTAGATCTTATAAATTAAAACATCAATGGATTCCCTTATAGTATCTGTAGGCCGTAGTGTACTCCATTTAGTCTATTGGACTTCTTAGAAAGCATGGATACTTAAGGATTATGTGTCTTAGGATTTTTGGGTATTATATAGCCTAAGGAATTTAATTATGATTGAGGTATCTTAGTATCCTCGGGTTACATTGCTGGGAGGGGTACTAGTATTGTGTGGCTTTATGACCGGAGTATCTTAGTATCCTTGGGTTACAAGGTTGGATCCCTCTCAAGTAATAATTGAAGTTAATTTGGGTGTGTAGTTTGGTTTGCATGTGGTGGAGATATTGGTAGTTACCATTGCGTATTACCATTGCTATTTTGTTGGTAGTTGTGTTATGTGCGCTAACCATGTTGTGGAGATGTCGTTAGTTACCATTGTGTACTACCATTGCTATTATCTTGGTAGCTTCATCATGTGTAGAATCCTTATTATTGAGATGTTAGTAGTTACCTCTATGTACGTCCATTGTTATTGCTTTTGTCAGGGTATTACGTGCACTACCCTTGTGTTGCTTGTTGGTACATATATATATATATTTTTTGCACATGAGCTTGTTATGTTGTATTATGTGAGCATGGCGTGCTACGATTAGGCTAGGATCTATGCATATGATGTTGCCTCTGAGACCATCATTATCTATTATATTTGTTGTGTGCCTTTGTGGTGCACCATGTTAGGTTATTATTGTAATACTCCATTTTGTTAACCCTAATTATATTTCACAATTAATATCATAATTTAATTACAAGAAAACTTCCACTATCGAATTACATTTTGTTCGTATTAAATTCAAACTTTCCATCATTTAATTTATTCTTTTATAAAAAGTCACATTTTTCATAACTTTTCCAATCTAGTCATTTTCACTAATTTTGGCTCGTTCAAAATTCATAGGATATTTGAAATATATATATATATTTATCTCATTCATTTTATCCATTCATTTGAAATTTTTACATTTTGCTCGAATTGCTAAATCACACAAAAAAAAATTGTTTATGTGATTAGTCTTTTTTCTATTTTTTACATGTTAGGTGACAAACCAACTTTTAGACTAAAAATTTTCATATATTTATTTTTCTAAAATTGTTCTATCTCAATCCATATCAGTTTGAACCATTGGTTATTCATTTAGTGTGCTTGCAAAAAAAATGGTTTCCATCACTTATCAAATTTAGCATTTTTTTCTCATTTTCTATCTGTCAAGCATCAAATCATCTTTGATGCCAACTATTTTTAAGTATTTTGGTTTTTAAAATTATTCCTCACCTCACAATATTTTTATTTTTTATGATTGATTTGCTAATTTATTGAATGAATTTTTATTATTGGACTTTCTTACAATTTAATTACTTAAAAGTTAATATACATGTATGTATTTCGTCAGCATGTGATTGCCTTTTATATATTATATTTTCTTAGTATGTTATTGATACTATGTTTTATCATCAGGTATTTTTGTACAAGATTATGTATGGATGTCTGCTTTAGGACATAGACTATGGGTGTGATGTTGGGGGTAGGGCTTAGTTTAGGCTTATCCGGTTACACTTTTTATATTGTATGTTTGTGTTTAAGTCTAACACTATTTATATGTGTGTGTATCACTTTTTGTTATTTGTTTATGTTTTTTTCTTGTTATTTCTTTTGTTATTGGTTTGTAATCTTGTATCATGTTGAGATTTGGTGACTTTCACACCTAATCACTAGTTATGAGACTACTTTCAAGCCTAGCATCTAGTATATATTGGGTGTTGGAAGCACTTTCTCTATGTTGGATGTGGCATTAATACCTGAAATTTCTTATTTGGCTTCCTTACAACTATTTTTATGTGAAAACTATATTGAGTGAAAATGAGGGTGTTATATAATATGATTGGGTAGGTTTGGCCGACCTCCCTAATTTAAAGTAGGTTCATTTACACCCCGGCCTTCTACGTCATTTGAGGCATAAAACCCAAAAACCTACAGGCACAAAGATAAAAGCATCACCTACTTAAGAGCATCTTTATGGTTTTGAACTAACCACTAGTTGTAAAAATAGTTGTAATAAGTTTGTGATTTCTCATTCCATTCGTACCTTGGGCACTAGCCACCTCCTCCCTATGGTTTCCATCACTTCCCCTCCTCTAATATATTGAAATGCAATACTAGTATTATTCCCTCTCTATTCAATAATAAATATGAAGAGAAAAAGGTGTTACTAGGAGGCCCACAAGCTACAGGTGAAGGGAGGGGTTGTGTGACACCAATAGAGCACTAGCCCAAGCCATCTAAGAAAAAGAGGCACTTAGTTTCCTCTAGGGCCACAAAATTATCCTATAGTTTCTTCAATTTTGATCATACATAAAACAAATTCATATTTTTTTCCTTTTTATTTATTAAATCAAAGCATAATTGGGTGTTGATTTTCATTTCATTGATCAAACCTATGATCATGAGTAGTCATTGAATTGGAAGAAGTTTGAGATGCTATAAATTTACTATTAATAAGTTCACCACAAGGGGCGAACATGATAAGATTCAAATAGTAAACCGAATTGTTATTTTATGATTTGGTTTGATTTACAATTTAAATCTTAAAGTTTGGAAATTTTTGGAAAATAATTTAGCTACAATTTGAAAATTTAAATTATGACTTACACACACACACACACAAATATATGTGAGATATCATTCAATGTAGTCTTAATAAATAGTTATATTGTAACTTTTTTTGTTATATCTCTTGAATTATTTATGTTTATTATTATTATTTATTTTTCATTGACTTACTTATACTATTTTGAGAGTTACTCAAAAAACATTGCATGATTTGCTTATCGCTGGAATTGTGCTTTTTATCTTTTTTTCTTGCAATTATATGTATTACCTATAAGTAAATGATAATTATATATATGAAACCATATCTATATAAGTATATAATATGTTAGATATTATTATAAAAATGATAATTTTCATTTATAATTTAGCATTAGTCAGTCATTAGTCTAAGTTTTATAGTAATTTTAAGTTTAACAATTAGTTTTTGATATTTAAGATGCATAAACCATAAACCAAACTGTACTGGATTGTACACCTCTAATATGGTGTGGGTTGGATCATCCAATCCTATATAAATACGATTTGGCTAGATCCACGGCTAAAATCAAATTAAATCAAATTATGCTCACCTCCTTACACAAATATGAAGAATGATTTATCATTGTTTTGCCTTTAAATGAACCTGTTAGGGTCATCCTATGTCATCCAATATTGCACAAGAATAAAAAATAAATATAGAGAGGTAAAAAAATTGATAATATTTTGAATTATTTATGTATATTTTAGGAAAATAAAAGCAAAAAATAAAAATGAGAAAGTGTTATGAATCAGAGATGATGGATGAGACGAAAATGTCCTTTAATATGTGCACATGCTTCACCTGTGAACGTATTTTAGAGTAGTTGTTGGATGGAGAATCAATTATTATATCTTTTAATTATACATACAGTTCTCACAATATAATCACTAATTTTTTTACATTTTATTTAACTTAATTTATTTTTAATGATGATCATGAAAAACCCAAAAAAATCATAAATTATATGATCATATTCTTAAGAAATTTTTGTACAAATAGAGACCAATATTGATATACTTCTGACTTAAAAAATTTATTATGTGAATTATTGTTATATATATTTTATCATAGTTGTGGTTATATTTTATTACTTTTGATATGATAATTAATAATAGAATTGATTTCACCATTTTTATACTTATATTTTACTATTATTGTGTTTATGTTTTATCACTATTATATTGTGTTTATGTTTCACTACTATTACATTCATATTTCACCATAATTATCTCCAAATATAGTATTGTTCATTCATATTTTACCATACTTAGAAAAACTAACTTGTCATACTTTACCATAATTCGTTTCATATTTCATTACTATTGTATTATGTTTTATCACTATTATGCTTTTGTTTTACTAGTGTTGTCTTTATATTTTACCATAGTGACCTTCATATTTCACCATTGTTGCCTCCATGCTTCACCATATTTGCTTTCATGTTTCACTATAGTTGTTGTTATATTTCATCGATGTTAGTTGTGATTTATTTGATAAAATTAACTTTTTAAGTTTTTCCATAATTGTCAACATATTTTAGCACTATTGTCTTAATATAACTATTTTTATACTTCACCATTGTTGCATTATTTCTTTAATATAATTGTGTTTATGTTTAAACATAACTATTATTATTTTTCACTCATATTAGTTTTGATTTTTTCTAAAAAACTATTTTTTCATATTTCACTATAACTACTTTCACATTTCACCACTAATGTATTATGTTTCATTTTTTTTACATTAAGCTTATTGCTAAAAGTATAATGCCATGAAAATCTATTTTTGGGGAAAAAAACACAAAAACATTATGCATACATTTTTTATGACACTTCTACTAAATAATATTTTAATATTAAAAAAACTACTAACATTATTGTAATATTAGAATAATACATGTAGAAATTGTGATGGATAATATATTCAAACGAAAATCATGTGATCTTAGACCGAACTTGCTCGATCATAATTTTAAATATGTAAGAGGAATGGCTTTAAAAAGTCATGAAAAATCAGTAATACTATTGACCCCAATGCAAAAACAAAACTAAAAATTAAATTCATCTAAAAACTATAAATATTAATGCATTAATTTTATTTTTTATTGGTAATTAACTAATAGGAAGCATAAATAATATCAAATAAATTAAAATCAAGGCAAAATATAATATTTTTTTTAAATTATTAGCATCATCATCATCATCATCATTATTGTTATTATTATAATATTTTTTTTATAAAAACAATTTCCATGATATTCTTTCACTTTATATTTTTTTTAGTTTATATTATCTAATTATCAATACAAAATAAAATTAACACACTATTATACATATTTTTAGATAAATTTATGTTTTGATTTGGATTTTCAATATGTTTAGAGATTTTTTTTTGTGAAAAATAAAGTAGAATAATTCGTCACTAACTTGATTTGAAGTGGGGATTGCTTTATTTCGCACTCTACGGACAGAGTGGTACACAATACCGAAGCATGGAAATGACACCCATTGTTTTGGAAATGTTTCAAAAATATTTTCTGTATCGATTTTTTTTGTTGGAATTTATATAAAAATATTCAATTATTTTATGTTAAATTATTAATGGTTTGTATTAATTAATGTAGGTAGTAATTTTATGATTTTTGTATTTCTCTCTCTTAATTTTAGAAGATTTGGTATATATTTTTGAAATATATATAATGTGTATATGTATATATATAATATTTTTTTTACCATTTCCTTTGTCCCCATTTTCTAAAATTTTAAGAAATGACGTTTTTGAGTTTTTCCCACCCTTGTCCCCATGAAACAATGGTACACATTGTCGAATGTGACACCATCGATGGCATGTGAATTTAAAGGTAGCCGCTTACATCTTATCTAATTAAATTGCATTCCTCTCCTTCCTAGGAAAAGAACCAACCTTCCACCAAGTTTAATCCCCAACTGACTATTATAAATACACATCGTAGGTTCACTCTCTAGCCAAAGCCATCTCTAACATATTATCTTCCATTCATTTTTCATTGATCTACTCATTCCTTGCTCCCAATTAACCCTAAAAATGGCAAATAAAGTGGTGCTGCTAGATTTTTGGCCAAGTCCTTTTGGGATGAGATGTAGGATAGCATTGGCAATGAAGGTGTTCAATATGAATACAAAGATGAGGACTTGATTAATAAGAGTGAGTTAATTTTGAAGATGAATCCTATTCATAAGAAGACCCTAGTTCTCATTAATAATGGGAGGCTTGTATGTGAATCAACTATTATTGTTCAATAGATTGATGAGGTGTGGAAAGACAAAGATCCCCTCTTGCCATTTGATCCTAACGAGAGAGCTTATGCTCAGTTATGGGCTGATTTCATCGACAAGAAGGTACCTATGCACATGCATTCTTTATTCGATAATCTCATTAACTAATCATTGCCACCATGTATTATTCGCATAAAAATGAGAAAGAAAGAAAATTGCTACCTTCAATTTCGATCTCAATTATGTATTTTAATATTAATAAGTTAGAAAGAAAACAATTAAACCTCCTTGCAGATCTACATCTATAGGAGAGGGATATAGAGTAAAAAAGGGGAAGAACAAGAGGCATCTAAGAAAGAGTTCATTGATACCCTTAAGATACTTTGGGAACACGAGCTTAAAGACAAAACTTACTTTGGAGGAGAAAATTTTAGCTTCTTGGATATTATACTCATACCACACTACACATGGTTTCATGCAAACGAGACATATGGCAATATCAGGATTGAGGAGTTGTGTCCTAAATTGATGGCATGGACTAAGAGGTGTATGGAAAAGGATTATGTTTCCAAGTGTCTACCTCATCAGAAAAGGGTTACTGATTTTGTGGTTCAATTTAGGAAGAGATTGGGTGTTGAGTGAAATCATTATCTTGTGTTTAGTCTTTTCATTTATTATTATTATTATTATTATTATTAGTATTATTATTATGTAATTATATTGTGTTATTGTTGATAAGTCTGTTTTGTGCTAGTGTGGCATTTATCTTTATTTGTGGTTATGGTAATGTATTTTTTGCCAAATGAAGGATGTTATATTGAGAAATCATGTAGCTGATCTTTGCTAACAAAACTATTTGGACATTCGATTTTGATATTTTTCATCCTTAACATCATGCTAATTTTTTTTCCAGAAATTATTTAACTATAAAAAGAATTATTAGCAAAAATATATTGGTGACATCAAAATTTTCTCCTTAATTAAAATAAATTATGATGACCAGTTAGCTTTAATAATATTTTAAGAGATTAAACACTTCCCTTTTTTAGTAACAACATTGTTGCAACGTAAATATTATCATAAAAATGTACTTTTATTATTTTTTTGCAAATAAATATGATGTGGGATGAAATTTTTGTCCCTAATGATCATTATTAACGATGATAACTTTAGTGGTAAAAATGTCAGTAAAATTATCGCAAAAAAAAGGCCACAAAAAAACTTAGGTAAATTTGCATTATTTAGGACATGCCATTCCTAAAAATCTCATTTTGTCCTTAATTGTCCACTAATTTTTTTCCTTGTAAGATTCCATCCATAATTCCCAAATTCTGGATAACATATTTCTTCCCGAATCATAACATCTGAATTTTTATTATTGAGAAACTTTATTTTAAAATCTAATTTGTGGAAACCAAAACATTTATATATATAGTTTTACCATCATACTTACTACAAGATGTATGATTACTATAAATCTTATGCTAGATGGAAGATTTTACAATTAATCTTTATTAATGATAAAAATTTATATTAAAATAACAGAATTGAAAAAAACAATCATGTATAAAAGCCTAAAATTAGATGAACTACTTTATAACAATAATTTTTTTTATTATTTCTTTGTGATATAAACAAAGTAAAACCACATCATATGATAATTTATATCCATCTAGGTTTATTTTGATTTGAAGAAGTATTTAAAATTAGCAATAAATTCTATTCTTATATTATAGTTAACTTTCAATGGCTCAACCTTTATTTTTTGGTGTTCTCTAATAAATATTTACATTTTGCATTAAATTTTCCATAATATTATCTCAAATATAAATGCATCATAATTATTCTTAATAACTATATTACAATGGTCGCAAACAAGCTAGTTTTACTATTATAAAACAAAGGATTTCATCCTTTAAGTAATGGAGATCTATAATAGGCGATGAGATTGTCAATCAATCACTTTTAAATTTATATAATTTTTTTAATGTTGGCCCTTTAGGTGTTTTTTTATTATTTTCAAGTAATGAAGATCTATATATGGTGATGGAAAATGTGGCCACTAATCTATCTCTTTCAATACTTAAATAGATCATATTTAATCCAATTCAGGTTTATTGAATTTGAGACTTTTAGTCATCTACCGTCCATCTCATAATTAGATGGACAATCATCATACATACAATAAAATTAAAATACATAGTGCCAATATATACAATTAGAATTGATAAAAATATTAATTAGCATAATTATAAAGTAATAAATTCCAACCTTAGTGGGAGAGAAGAGTAACATTTCCTTTGTCTAAGCACATTCTGGGATCATACTATATCATCTTTAAAATGCTTAATCAATTTAAATTAGTTACGGGATCAATGTTCTTAAAATTTTCTTTATTGTAAGATATGTCATATATGAGACCTTTCATATGCTTGTGAAAACTAAGATATCACATACAAAATAAAAAAGGTAGGTTAGCACTCTTTGATACTTAAAAATCATACACATGTAGAAGGATAACTATTGAAGATAGAACACTTCCTTTTATTAAGCATTAATAGAACTTGCTATCGACTCCATTCTTTTTTTCTTTTGAGCACCCTCAATGTCCTGAACAAGATCAACAAAGAAGCATGGTGTTTTTTAGGGGGTATCAAAGAGAAACAACAACCATGATTTGAAATTGGATGAGCCAATCAGTCACCTAGCGGGACGATTCTCAGGATAAAATTATATTGAGATAATTAGTGTTTGAAGTGCAACGAGGAATTTGCATTCTTAAGTGGGGGTGAATGTAATGCCCCAAATTAAGCAAAGTGTTATAATGATTGATCTGTCTACTTATATAAACATAGTATACCATCCTTTTGGTGATTTTATTCTAAGAACTACATAGTTAAGAGTGTTGGTCATGGAGCAATTTTTAAGATAGGTGACCATTTGGGGAAGTTTTGAAAATTTTCTAAAAATTTATTAGGAAGGGTGTGAGTAGGGGGAAAATGGTGCTAAAAGAACTTATATTAATTTGTGAGGCAAGCCGATCAATCTGAAAGTGCTCTCGGCTAGCCCACGTGTTTTTGTATTGACTCATTGTTTTAAAATAATGGAATTCAGTAATCGGTGGTTCTCGTTCAATCATATGCTTGGTGTCACATGGCACTTCTTATTTTATTATCACATGATATACTATTTTAATTGCATGTGAAATTTATGGGTAGAATATTATCGCTTTAGGATAATTGTGTTACTCACTACAAGTTGGGTACCAATACCATACTTTTGTAAGTGGTGTTCCATAGATTTTTATGTTAACCGTGTTGACTTTGACCTTATTCTAGTTGATCGATGTGACTAGGGTTTGTGAGTTGAGAGTTATAGTTATCCAGAGTGGACACATGTGCTGTGTACTCCTAGTGCTCCAAATTTCTCTTTCGAACTCTTTATCCTTGTTCTTTCTCTTCTCTCTTATCTTTTTTGATGTATTAACTCGGAGTTAATCCCCATACTTTGTTTTTATCTTAACTATTAAAGTCTTCCACTCTTTAATCTTTTCTTTTCTTCTTGTTTTTGATTTATTATTGTTGATGTTTTAGCTTTGCATTGGTTATAATAAAGGTACCCATCATAGTTCTAAATATAATGGTAATTGACACCCATTAATTTATGTTAATGCTTCCATTTTGATAAAAAAAAAACAATAGTAAAACCCAAGGTAATACAACCATAGCCATGGATATGGAATAGCATAAATAGGTGTGGGTACTTGTTAATTTATTATAAATCATTGTTAATTATTGATTACGATATTATTTTTGTTTATTGGGATGCTAAAAAATAATTCACAAGCTAAAACATCCTATGCCCAATTGGTAAAGTAGGTAAATTAAGGATCAAAAAAGGAAAAATATAAACTCTAGGGACTAATTTAAAAGGAAAAATAATATAGTAATGAACATGGGTTAAATAAAATTCTAGGGTGACCAAAATATTGTTTGGCTAAAACCACAACGGTGCTTCCATTAGACTGTGCCTCAATAATTCATTCCCTAACCGAATATTATAAATACACATTGTAGGCTCACTCTCTAATTAAATCCATCTCTAATATATTGTCAGCCACTCGATTTTCATTGTTTTGCTCATTCTTTTCTCCAAATTAACCTAAAAAATGGCGAATGAAGTGGTGCTGCTGGATTTCTGTCCAAGTCCCTTTGGGATGAGATGTAGGATAGCATTGGCGATGAAAGGTGTTTAGTATGAACATAAAGATGAGGACTTATGGAATAATTAAGAGTGAGTTGCTTTTGACGATAAATCCTATTCATAAGAAGATCTCGATTCTTGATCATAACAGAAAGCCTATATGCGGATCGGCTATTATTGTTCAATATATTGATGAGGTCTGGAAAGACAAAGCTCTTCTTTTTCCATCTGATCCTTAAGAGAGAGCTCAAGCTAGTTATTGGGCTGATTTCATCGACAAAAAGGTAACTATGCACATGCATGCCTTCTTTATTCAAGAACCTTATCTTATCAAATTAAAGAATCACTGCTTCCATGTATTATTCGCATAGAAATGAGAAAGAAAGAAAGAAATGGTTACCTTCTATTTTTACCTTAATTGTGTATTTTAATATTAATATAAAGTCATAAAAAAACATTAAATCACCTTATAGATCTACATCAGTGGGAGGGGGATATGGAGTACAAAAAGGAAAGAATAAGAGGCATCCAAGAAAAAGTTGATTGACAGTCTTAAGATACTCAAGGAACACATGGTTTAAGACAAACCTTACTTTGGAGGAGAGAATTTTGGCTTTGTGGATATTATACTCATGCTATACTACACATGGTTTCATGCATGCGAGAATTATGGAAATTTCAAGATTGAGGAGTCGTGTCCTAAATTGATGGAATAGGCTAATAGGTGTTTGGAAAAAGAGAAAGTTTCCAAGTGTCTACCTCATTAGGAAAAGGTTACTGATTTTGTGGTTCAATTGAGGAAGAGATTCAGTGTTGAGTGAAATCATGTTTTTTTGCTTGCTCTTTTGGTTTATACTTCTAATGATGATGATGATGATGATTATTATTATTATTATTATGTTGTTGTTGTTGTTGTGTGTATCATGGGTTACTGTGGGTGATCTAATTCTATGCCAATCCCGGCATTTATCTTTATTTGAGGTTATTGTAATATACTTGTCATCCAATTACAAATGTTCTATTGAGAAATTTTGTAGCAGGCCTTTCTTAACAAAATGATTTGGACACTTGATGTTGTTACTTTTCATCCTAAACTATATGCTAGTTTTTTTAGTACAAAAATAATTATTGGTGACCAAATATTTAATAACATCATAAAGTTTTCCTTAATTAAAATAAATTATGACCATCAATTATCTTTAATAATATTTTATGGGAGGAAATATTTCCCTAGTAACGACATTATTGTGACATAAATATTAGTAGGGGATATTTCTTATTAAATAATTTACTTTTATAATTGTTGTTTTTTTTAATAAATAATAATTTAGGATGAAATTTGTCTCCAAGAGTCATTTATTAGTGTTGATAACTTTAGTGGAAAAAAAAGGTAGTAAAATTGACAAAAAAAAAATCTTAGTTAAAGTTACATTATATTTGGGACTTCTTGTTTCTAAAAGTCCCGTGTTGTCCCTAATTGTCTACTATTGTTTTCCCCTTGTAAGCTTCTATCTTTAATTACCAAATTCAAGATAAAAAATTTCTTCCCCAATCATAACATCTGAACATTTATTGTTGAGAAATTTTTATGTTGAAATATAATTTGTGGAAACTAAAATACTTTATATAGAGAGTACTACCATCATACTTAATAAAATATAGATGTTTATTATGTATCTTATACTAGATGGAAGGCTTTATAATTAAATTTTATTAATGACAAGATCAAACACAGCTCAAAGGGAATAAAATAAATACTTTATATTGAAATAAAATAATTGACAAAATCAATCATGTATAAAACTCCAAATTTGGATGTAGTACTTTATAGTTGTAATTTTTTTTATGTGACAAAGCAAATAAATCTATATTATATCTGTCTATGTTTATTTTGATTTGAAGAAGTATTTAAAAGTAGCAATAAATTCTATTCTGACACGATAATTTAACTTTTAATGGTTCCACCTTTTCTTTTTTAGTGTTCTCTAATAAATATCTAAATTTTTCATTAAAGTTTCCATAATATTTTAAAAATAAAAATGCATCATAATTATTTTTAACTATATAACATAGGTTGCTAACTAGCAAGTTTTACTATTATAAAACCAAGGATTGTGTCCTACGGGTATTATTTTGAACCACTTTTTTTACCATCTAAAAAGGCTTTGTGAGGATTGCTAATTACTTGTTTGACCAAAATTGGATGCAACGAGAAAGTGGTAGTAGTCCCTTTCTCAAACATCCTTTCATAACAAAATAGAACATTACATTTAAACCTAGTCATCAGACGAACTCAAATAGGTTGGGAATGGGCCTAATTTTGGTCAGGGTTGGGCGTGTAGGGTCATAGCTCACTCTACTCATTTGTTAGTAGGCATTGATCGGGCCCAAGCCAGGTCGAGTCAGTCATGAGTATTTTATAATTTTATTTATTTTTTAATTAACTATTTTTAATATCTTTTATAAGTAATTAAAGTTAAATTATAATGACAACACATACAAATATTAACACTACCGTAGTTAATGTTCATTAATTTTTTTTGAATATCTTACCTTATCAAAATTGTACTTATCAATAGTATATTGAGATGAAATTACTTTTTTAAAGGGTTGACAATATTTATCATGTCATTATCTCCATTTAACATTATTTTTTCATGTAAGAATACTTTTAATTTAGGTTTGAATTTGATGTTATTTTATTTTTCAACACTTTAATTCTACTTCAACAAAAAAAAAGTAAGAGTTTTTGTTTCATTCTATTATTTATTGCTACTTTAGGATTATAAACATCGCCTTAAATATAACTAGATTGAAAAAAATATTCTTTCAAAAATAAGATTTCAAATATAAGCCATCATAGAAAAAAAAAGAGTAATGTAAAATGAGTACTATTTTATTTTAATTAAAAAAAAGTAGGTTAAATTCCATTTTTACCGTTCTCTACCATAATACCCCTCTAAATTTTTAACCTCCGATCCTAATCATATTTTATATTGTTTTCATAGTTGATTTTTTCTGTGATCTTGGAGAAGGTATAGGATTTACGTGCATAGAGCCCGGTGTCCTTGTCGGTAAGGATACATGTTGTAACTAGGGATTTATGTGATACTTATATCTTTGTATATACTTTTGTGTTGAGAATGCTATATTAAATAAATTAAATTATGGAAATGCTATAGAATGATAATTTTGAAAATAATGTAATTATGTAAGCACATGTTTGGGTATAATATAGGATATAAGATATCTATGAAAAACTAAGAATATGTACTTTAGATAATGATTGGGAATGTATATGCTTTGAGTTTTATAAGGCTTTGGAAGAATACGATTGTCTTTCCTACCTTAAGGGTATTATGGTCATTTTAGGATAATTATGTGGTCATACTTATGTGTTTAATTGTATGTCTTGAGTTCAGCTTGATAATATACAATCAACTCTGAATAAGATACTAATCATGTAAAATGAAAGATCACTTGAGTTTGGCCGAGGTATTTATATGGCTTTGTTCCACTGGATAATAATAGTGGCTCGAGTGTGTTGTCCTTGAGAGGTGCTCCAGTCCGTTCCATCGGATTAAGGATAGTGTGGCCCCATACTCAATGTGAATGAAAATATAATTAAAATTTTAAATATAAATGGAAAGATACTAATCATTTAAAGTGGAAGAATACATGAGTCAAGACCGAGGTGTTGAGTCCATTCCACCGGATAATAATAGTGGCTCTTTATGCTAGAAAACTAGGGTTATGTGAGCTCTTTACATGGAAAAACATGGGCATCACCTATGTGCACATATCATGTTTCCATGCACAATGTGATGCATTACACCATACTTTCAATAAAGTTTCAATCAGGGAGTTTCAAGCAAATACATAAATTTTTTGCCTCATTGACTCGTCTATAACTACAACCATCCTCTCATTTTTTTGTAGCTTTAGCCTTGATTTTTTTTATTTAGGTGTTGTGAATTCAGGGTTTGTTGGTATAAGGATAAAGAGAAAGGCACAACATGAAAGACTAAGAAAAAAAAGTGAATGGAAAGGAGAAAGGAAAGCTAAGATAGTGACGAGTGCTGAGATTGTGAAGGATGTTAAGGACCAAAGAAAGGAAAATGATTGGTGGAGGGGGAGGATGGGTAAGTAAAAGAGAAAATAAATAGAAGGTGAACGATGGTTAGGGGATGAGAGGTAGCAAATGAGCAAGTTAGGTAAAGTTACATATTTTATTTTCTAAATAGTAATTGTCTATTTTCCAAATAAATATACCTTAAATAAAACACATTAACTTTGTTTACTTTTCATTTATTATTTATTAATCCAAAGCACATTTAGTTTTTTATTTTCATTTCATTGATTAAAGTTATGATATTATGTAGTTGTTGAATCAAAAGAAGTTTGAGATGAGATATTTTTTAAATCAATGAGTTCACCACAAGGGATGAACATAATATGATTTAAATAGTAACTTGAACAGTAATTTTACATTTTGGTTTGATTTATAATTTAAAAGCTTATGGTTTGGTTTTGAATTTAAAAAATTTTAAATCATGTATGTGTGTGTCTCTATATATATAGGTGAGATATTATTCGATGTAATCTTAATTGAAAGTAACATTGTAACTATATGCATTTATAATGAATAATTTGCTATGATGATTCTTGATTATTGTATCTCTTAAAATATTCATATTTATTATTATTTATTTGTCGTTTACATAGTTCAAGTGGTTAGAGAGTTAATAAATATTACATGGTTTTTTCATAGCTTAAATTATGCCTTTGATCTATTTTTCTATTAATTACACATATACATTATACGCAAATGATATTTTTATATATATCCAACCACATCTATATTAGTATATAGTATGTTAGATATTACTATACAAATGATATTTTTTAATTATAATTTACCATTAATTGTTAATTTTTGTAGGAATTTTTTAAGTAATTTAAGTTTAGCAATAAATTTTTGATATTTAAGATACATAAACTGTAAACAAAACCACATAAGATCGTACACCTCTATTATGGTGTGTTTGGATCATTAGAACTTATCAAATTATAGTTTGGTTTGATTTGAGACCAAAATTGGATCTAACCAAACTATTCTTACCCCATATGTAAATACAAAGAATTTTTTTATAATTGTTGGCCTCTAAATGGAACTATTAGGGTCCTCCTATGTTAACCAATATTGCATAGGAATGAAACATAAAGATAAAGAGACAGAAAAATTGATCACATTTTAAATTCTTTAGGTATATTTTAGGGGAGAAAAGAAAAATGAGAAAATATTTTGAAATCTAGGCTAGATTTGTATGAGGTAAGAAGATAATTGAAGGTGATGGGATAATAAATGGTAATATGTGAATTGGATTTAATTGTTATGTATACATTTTTTAGATTAATAAGCCAATTTTAATGATCACCAATCCAAAATTAGGACTTTATCGTGTGCCTTGATCTCCTAGTTAACTTGAGTACTAATCAGATGCTAAATTTTCTATCAAAATCACAACATTTTTCAAATGATTCAAACCAAATCTTATCAGCGATTAACTATTTTGTTTGGTTTGGTGTATGATTTTTGCATTTTAAATATCAAAAATTAACTACTCATCTTAAAATCATTTTAATATTCTCACAAAATTCAAAACTAATAAAAAATACATACTAAATTGTAATTTGAAAAATTTTCCTCTTATAACAATATCTAACGTACCATAAACTTATGCAGATATAGGTGTATATGTATAAATATCATTTATGTATAGGTCATATTTGCAATTGTAAGAAAAAGATGACATAATTACAATTCAAATAATGCACAAATCATAAAATAATTTTTTAAGCAACACTTTAACTACTTTAAGTTTAAAAATGACAAAATAAAGCTAAACATGAATACTTTTAAATATATATAACAAAGATACAGATTGTTATAGCAAATGATTCATAATGAATACATAAACATACACCATAGTTATTATCTAAAATTACACTGATAATACTCACTTGATGGTAATTATAACACCCCAAATTTTACTACTAAAAATTTTTGTTTTTAAACGGAAGCATTAACATAATATAGCAGGTGTTACCGCCACACATAGCATGAGTCTAGTTCATACCTTTCTCGTACTACGTGCAAGGCTAAAACTTTAAATCAAATAAATCAAAACTTATGGAAATAGATATAAATAGCAGAAGACATGAATAATTTAGACATAATAACAAAGTATGGAGTACATGCTCCAGATAATACAATATATAAAAAGTGATAAGAGGGTTAAAAGAGATGAAGAGTCCAAAAGCGATATCCATAATTTAGGGTACATAACATGTGCAACCTCGGATAGAAATAACTCTAGGCCCTAACCCCGGGGGTATAAACCCATATCACTCCGTGTGAGGAACATCCTCAAAGTCAGTAGGATAATCATCATATATCTACGACACAACGTCTACAAAAAGTGTAGTATCAGTACGCATCTCATACTAAGTAACACAAATATCCTAAAGAGATAGCATTGAGTGCAAGGTCCATGCGAAGAAAGTAATAGAACATATAATAACAAGATAATATCATGCTTACTTATATATATGTTAATTGAGAACACGAAACTCAACCTTCAAGCATAAAATAGAGTAATATGAATGTATTGGTAGATGGGATCCATTGGTTATTATATTTTATCATCGTGATCATAATCAATTTATTATATTAACTTGAGGATGGAGACTCGAAGAGATTATAACAACTAATCTAGTACTCAAATAGTACTAGCCCTAGCTGGTCCGTCCAAAAACGTAATCAAACCACTAATAAATAGGACACCTAATCACTTAAGTATGCATACCCCCTATAGGGCCGAAGTATATCGAGACACCAATAGAGTAGAAGATGGCCTCTCCGGACCTCGTAAGGTACCCGGGATCACAGAATAGGAAAACACCAGAATGGTACCAAGTGAATACCAAACCTAACTCGGATAGCTACCCCGAGTGATACAAGTCCCAACTCAAGATCTTTCACTTAAGTGATTAATATTTTATTCAAGGATTTAACCAGCCATAAATTAGGCCCACATAATAGCACTTAGCTCACATCCATCAACACAATGAATTTTCATTATTATGTCAATTTTAAGTGGAATTAAAGCCAAGCAATATTAAAGTTGATAAATTTCAAGCGGCATTAAAGCCGATCCAGTCTAAGTGACATTAAAGCCGATCCATTCAAGTCGCATTAGAGCCGATCGATTCCAGAGGTATTAAAGCTGATCCAATTTATGTGGCATTAAAGCCGAATAATTTTAGGGGCATTAAAGCATCATACAATTTCAATCCATACTCAACCTTTCACACACTTACACACATACAATATTTAAGCGTCATATTAATACGCGTTGCATTGAGACTATAACTTCATAGATTCATACAATTACCATATAGAACATAGCATGTACTTAACATAATTAAATAATCGATAAGCATCATCATCACCTTTCACTCCAAGCAGGCATACATCGAGATTCTGTCATAAGTAAGGTAAGTAATGACTTACCTAAATCTGAAGCTAGCTAAGCAAATTGAGAAAGAGAGGTGTATTTCATGCTAAAAGATATTACACTTAACCAAATATTTTCTTAGGATGAAATATCAATAGGACAATAAGATAAAATATTAAGATTCCTCAATGCACCCACAATATCTCTTTCTTTTGTTTTCTTTTTCTTACTTAATGAATTGTTTTAATTAAGGTCTCTAAGTCTACTCATCAATGTCACCCAAGTATTAGAATTATACATCTAAATTCTTGTATTAGAATAATATTCAATTAGGTCTCAAAATTTCTAGAATTTTACATATAACGGCCAAAATATCTTTATTCACCAAAAATTACCTTAAGCTTCTAAAATTCATAGCTTACTCTAAACAACATTAAATCTTAACATATCATATACCAAATTTTATGTAAAATACCCAATGAAGACAATGATGCACTTAAAACTTTCAAAAACAATCTTTATTGCCCAATGTATAGATGGTTGAATATGTCTAAGCCTTATAAAAAATTCATTTCAACTCTAAATGATCCAAAACTCATAACCTAGCTTATATACACTATTATACATACAAGGAAATACTTAGATAAATTTAAAAAAACCAAAGCTTACATAAAATGTAACACCCCAAAATTCACTACTTTTTTTTGAAAGCAAAAGTAATTAAAATACTTAATTTAAAATCCATAAATTATGGGGATGTTACCGCCACACTTAGTACCAAACCAGTTTTCTCCGACCGTTTCAGTACCAAGTGCTAAGGCTAAAAAGATTAATATAAAACTTAAACCAAGATTTCATAAGATGAATTAAAGAGATAATAACTTAGAAATTAGAGTACACGTATAGAATTATAATTAATAATCACAACGAGATATAATTGTACAACTGTTAAAAGGTCCATCTCAAATACTAAACACAAAGTAATAAATCACAAAAGATAACTCTGATATAAAGGGAATTAGTAGAAGCAAAATAAAATAACAAGAAGAGTAAAAACAGCCACGACTCTCTCGAACCTTGAGCCAAAGCATGCTGAACACTCAACCCTACCAGATATCTCACCTACCTGCAAAAATTCAGAAAGGGTATTTTACTCGTGGGAATGAGCAGCACCCATAAAACGGGTGATCAATATGCTACTTACTGAGCAAGGTAACGGAGCACTAATGCTGACACATAAACACATCAAATCACGCAGGATAATAATCAACATACAATTTCAAACCACATATATGATACATAAAAACGTATAGAGAATCTATAGCCTATCATCAACAAGCCCACACCTAAGGCCCAAAAAGGTCTAGATTAATTATTTAATCTTTCTTTTATCGAAAGTCGATACACACCATGCCTTTTTATCAATTCCATGCGAGTACAGGAACACCCCACTATTATAACTGGTGAACCGGTCACACATAGAGCATCATGCCCTAACCACTATTATTACTGGTGGATCAGCCACATATAGGGTACAACCCTAACCACTATTATAACCGGTGGATCAGCCACATATAGGGTAAAACCCTAACCACTATTCCTAACTGGTGGATCGGTTCAGTTCCTACTTGCATAGTGTTCCACTGTAAGTAATTAATGTCTTTTAAGAGTCTTAGAAATTCTAGTTTGTGTTTATTGAGCTCGAGTCACACCCCACTATTATTCTTGGTGGGTCGGTCACATATAGGACATCATGTCCTTACTACTATTATAATTGGTGGATCGGTCGCACATAGGAAAAACCCTAACCACTATTCCTGACCGGTGGATCGGTCTGGACCCAGCTCAATAATCTTCCACTTTAAAAGATTAGTGTCTTAAATATTTTACTCAAAGGCTTTCACCATGGAAATGCACGAATCATTCTCTTTATACTTCACACATCAGAAATCATAAAATTCCACCATCATAATTACACTTTAATCACAAAATACACATGATAATACAACAATTCTAAGCAACCACAACAAACCCTAATTATCCACGCAAGCCCTAATTCGGTCTCCTACGGACCCTTATATAATCTCCATATACTATTTTTCATCCAAAATGTTCAAACACCCAAATAACACTTACATTACCTTCCTTATACCCCAAATCAACCTTTCATACAAAAATTTCACTCCCATGCAAACTTTACACATCCCATGCAACCTTTCGAACTTTTCTTGCAAACCCTAAATCCCATGCAATTATTAACTCCCATGCAAAACCGTAGCTCCGCCATGCAAACCCTAATACCACTATACCGCCATTAATACCACCATGCAAACCCTAATATTACTATACAACTATTAGTACCACCATGCAAACCCTAATACCACCATACAATCATAAATACCACCATGCAACCCTAATACCACCATGCAAACCCTAATACCACCATACAAACCCTAATACCACCATACAACCATAAATACCACCACGTAAGCATTAATACCACCATTCAATCATATAATACTTAGACTGCTCCCACATTAATTCATAACATAACACATATACTAGATTCTACTATAACGTCATAAATTAGATTCTCCCATATAAAATCATAAAATTAGATCCTCCCTTACAAAACCATAAATTAGATTCTTCCATATAAAACCATAAATTAGATTCTCCCATATAAAATCATAAAATTAGATCCTCTCAAATAGAACCATAATTTATATTCTCCCACACAAAACCCTAAATTGGATTCTCCCATATAAAACCATAAATTATATTCTCCCATATAACACCATAAATTGGATTCTCCCATATAGAATCATAAATTAGATTCTTCCATACAAAACCATAAATTAGATTCTCCCAAATAGAACCATAAATTATATTCTCCCACACAAAACCATAAACTAGATTCTTCCACATGAAACCCTAAATTAGATTCTTTCACACGAAACCCTAAATTCTCCATTTTATTCTTCCACTCATGAATCATTAAAATACTTAGGTCAGCTCATTTCCCCTTTAGTCAACTTACTTCCCATTTTCCATTTCAACCTTTTTCCCACACAATACCACTTTTATACATCCTCACATGAATGTCTTATAGGGTCAAAACACATGTCATCATATATACAATATTTCATCACATATAGTACACATGTCATACAAAAGCATACTTCAACTCCATGTTATACCACATATGAAATAATTAATAATGATAAACATAGGATACATAGCATGCGAAGCACATAATGCATATAAGCCCTTACCTAAAACGACACCGGCCTTGGAGCATGCTCCTACGCCTCCTTAGGGCTTTGACTGATCTCACCTATTATGAGGGAAAAACTTAAATTAGATTCCCTCCTATCAAAAATACTATTAATTACTAATTTATTCTAAGATTAGGCTTTTGATAAAATATTAAAATACTAATAGGAAAAATACCAACAATAATATCAATATTAATATTAACAAGAATAATAAAAATATTAATAATAATAATAAAAAGGACATTACTCAAAAACATAGTGAAATAAGGGCTTTAGCCCCTTTACTAGAATAATACTACTAATAATAATATTAGTAAATAAATAACCAAATTTAGTAATAATAATAGTGATGAAATAATAATAATAATAATAATGATAAAAACCATAATAATATTGTAATAATAATAATAATAATCATAATGGTAATAATAGTAAGGATAATATTTGAAGATAAAAAGAAGTAGGATTTCCACCCTACATTGAGTGATAATAACTTAATAAATAATAATAATAACACTAGTAAGAATAAATACTAATAATAGTAAAAATACTAATGACCCTAATAATAATAAGACATGATATTTATACTACTACTACTAAAATTTAAAATAAGCATGATAGGGTTTCAACCCTATATAAAAAAAAATATATAATAAGACTTGAAAATAGTAATAATAATAACAACAACAACAACAACACTAATGGTAAGGTAGTTGTAATAATAATAATGAAATAATAATAATAACAATTTCAAAATAGTAAATAATAATAATAATACTGATAATAACATATTAGTATTAATAATAAAGATAATAACAATAATAATAATAATAAAATTGAATTAAAATATAATAGGGCTTCGGCCCTCAATAGAATAATAATAATAAAACAATAATATTAATAATACTAATAATACATATTAAAAATGGAAATAATAATAATAATAATAGTATTTATATTAGAATAAATGAAATAAAATAATTTAAGGCTTGTAAAAATAGGAAAAAGGTCTAAGAGGGTCTAGGGTTTGACCTTAGGCCGGTGGGGATAGGTGGCACCGGCGGCGGTGGCGGTCGGAAAAAGAGAAGAAAAAGGGAAAAGTTGAATGCTGGGAAAAAGAGAAAGAGAAAAAGGGTGGAAGCAAGGGTGATTATGGTTGTACAGAAGGAGGGGAACAGAATAGGGGTGGCGGTGCAGCCAAAGGTGGTGGTGCACGGTGGTGATAGTGGTGGCCAAATGGAGAAGAAGGAGAGAAAGAGAGGAGGAGAGGGAGGAAGAGGAAAAGAAGGGTAGGGGAAGGTAGGGGCGGTCTGCAGAATAATTTGAGAGGTAAAAGAAGCGGCAGAAGTGGCGGAGGAGGTGCCTAATGGTGGTTCGAATTGCGGCGGTGGCAGAAAATGGTTTGGTTGAGGAGAGAACTTTACACAGCCGAGGTGGCTCGTGCAGGAAGAATCGAGAAAGGAGGAAGGCACAGTTAGTTAGGGGGCGGTGCAAGGAGTGCAAGGGTGGCCAGAACGGGCGGCAGTATTGGTCGAAGGCGACGAAAATGCCTTCTAAAGGGGCAGCGGCGGTAATGTTGGGGAATTCTGGGTAAGCGGCCAAAAACTCAATATGAGGCTCAATCTGGGGGTATTTATAGACTGAAGGGGAATTTAGGGTGAAAGGAAAGGTGGGGGAGTGGTAGGCAGGAGTGGGCACCGACTGATGAGGACAGCCGGCGCACTCCCCGATTGTGGTCTACAAGTTGCTAGGGGAGAGGGAGATCGTGCGAGGAATGGGGGAGTCGATTGGTTCAAAATGGCCGACGAGTGAGGGGGAAGAGAGAGGAAGGAAAATGACCTTAACCGGCGGCAAAATTTTAGGAGGTGGCGGTGAGTTGCAGGTCGGCACCGACGGGGCTGGGGAAGAAGAAAGAAGAAGATGGGGGGTGAACCGGTGGTTCAGGGGAGAAAAGAAGGAAAATAAAAGAAGGGGAGCCGTCTGGTTGGGCGCGGTCATTAAAATGATCAATAAAATGCAGAGTCAAGGGAGAAAAAGAAGACAAAACGCGGAGCGGCGAGGGAGAAGGAAAGGAGGATGGTCGCGCAGGCCGGGCCGCACCGAAGGAAGGAGGGAGGGGGATTGGGTTGTAGGAGAGGCAAGCCCAAACGGAGAAAAGGAGAGGAAAAAGAAAAAGAAGAAAAGGAAGAAAAAGAAAGGAAAAAGGGAAAAAGGAAAAGAGAAAAATAATTAGGTTGGGTATTTATATTAATTAAAATATTTGGAATATTTAAAAAATAATAATATTTAAATCCCTTTTTAGGCTAAATTAGGATTTTTGAAAGATTTTTCATAAATTCCATTTTAATTAGCAAAACATCCTAATTTTCTTCAATTAAATTATTTATAAAATTAATATTAATTTGAAAATATTTTATCCTTCTTATTTTAAATAAAATAATTTATTTAATTAATTTCCAAAATAAAATCCTTAATTAGCTAAAACACCAAAATTTCTCCAAATTAAAATACTTGTAAATTTCTTCTTTATTCTACCTAATTAATTCCCTTTTATTTTAATAAAAATAATTTATTTAATTAATTTTTATAATAAAATCTTATTTAATAATAAATAATAAAATTAGAATTTTCGAGGCATTTCATAAAATAGCAAGGACAAGAGCTAAACTACTCGGATCCAAGCATATTCATCACGACTATGCTGTAAATTCAGCATAACTCTACCGAACATTCATCACTTCTTCACTAAATATTCATCACCCTTCTAGCAGGTATAAACATATAAAAAGAATCACACAAACCATTTTCTCATTAGATATTCATGCTCAAGCACATAAGATAGAAACATAAACATGTCATACAATATTTTTCAAGATATTATTTCATGCTTATAATTAAACTAAAGCTATCCACACATAAGAGAACATATAATTCACCTAGCATAAAATCCTATTTCTAAAGGTTAGTTTTGTTACCAAAACTCCTAAGCTCCTTAGCAAAGCTAAAATAAGGAATCTAGCAATTCCTTCTCTAAAACCACTTGGTCACCTTCAAGACTACAAGGTAAAAGAGTTAGATAAACCAATTTTAATAAATAAGAAAAATGGGAAAGAAAGGAATTGGAACGGAAGAAGTGAAGTATAAAATATTACTCTTGAATAGGGAGGCTTGAAAACCACCACAAAACAACCAATAACCACAAAGGAATGATGGATTCAGGTTTTGAGGGTTAAAGGAGAGGAAACCAAGGAGAAAAGAAGGAATGAAAGGCACAAAATCTCTACGGCAACCCACTTAACCACTGCAGCAAAAACTCCAATGTTGTTCGGCAAGGCAGATAGGAGAAGAAAAAAGATAGGGTAGGGGAACAATTTCCTTGGTAAGAAGGGTCTGTATATGAGGTATAACATGCAAGGAAAATACTAAACAAGAATATAGGGTAGAGGAAGCAAGGTCGATGCATAAAAGATGCTGGAAATGACCAAAAAAATTAGCTTTGCTGATTTTGTAAAGTTGGTCGGGAAGCAAAAGTTTTGTTATAAATAGGCATGAAGGAATTTGACTTTATAGATTTAAATTATATGGATTTGTATTATGCAATGCAATCTTTCCATAGAAACAAAAACCAAAGGAAATGGATAACCAGAGACAGAGAACGAGTTGCTGCAAGTTGGAAAGTAATCAACTTTGCACTATGCTACAATCCATGATTTTATGCGCGTTTTGAGATAGGATTGCACGATTTGGAAAATATAGAGTAGGATCTGATATGTTGGAGTGTGGATTGAGTTTTTGGTTTGACCTTGGCCTCACTTGAGTGCTAGGATTAGGGGTGTAAGAGAAATGATAAGCTATGGTTGAGTGTGTAAGAGAAATGTCATAAAATCATAATTATGGTACTAGTTGCACTTTTTGGTTGGGAGAAATGTAACCAAGTTACAAATCTGATTTGATTTGGTTAGGAGACTAGTTAGGATGGGAATACTAGTTAGGGGATTAGTTACAATTTATTTTGATTAATTAAATTGCAAGAAAGTCTAATAATGGGCACTCATTGGGAAAAATATCACTTGAATTCTAAAAATTATAACAATTTATGAAAATGTTCGGAATAATCTTAGAAACTCAAATATATAAAAATATTAAGTATCAGAGTAGGTTTGAACCTTGACGGATGGAAAACGATCAAAAACGGCAAAAAAGGGTAAGTTGCGGAAATGCATTTTTCCGCAATTTCACAAAATAAATAACGGAGGTTTAAATTATCATGTATTGATGTGGAATATTTTTATAAAATCAAATATATAAAAATATTTGGTCTCAAAACTCATTTGATGACCAATGATTAAAAGTAGTAAAAACGGCTAAAATTGTCTAATCGCGTAAATAATTTTTGTTTTTGAAATTTGGCGATTCAGAAGAAAAGGGAGAAACATGAATGAATAGAATGGATGGATGAACTCAAAAATATTTTTCGATTGATTCACAAATTTTGAAGGGATCAAAAAGAGTGAAAACACAGGAGTCGGAAGAATTACAATAAATGTGTTTTACGCACACATGAGAAATAATGGACGAAATATTTAAAACTTTATACGAACGAACATACATATTTTTAACCGGAAATTGAAATCATATGAATATTATAAAATCATAATAATGAACGAATTTATCACGAATTTATCTTGAATGATCCGCAACGACAATAATTAATTAAATTCAAATATGAAGTCAAAATCGTCGATAAATCCATAAAACGAATCGAAATTAAAATAATTAAATGTTTACATCAAATTACGCTAATAAAATAATTAAGCTTAATAAAATTGAATTTAGAAATATGGGATATTACAATAATATTCTAAATAATATTAACATTTGATAATTTATCTACTTTTATTTTCATTTCTATTTCTTAAATTTTTTAAAAGAACGAAGTCTGTAAGTTTCTTTCCCTTATCCATCTCCATCCCTGTGGTTAATATATAAATGATACGGATTTTCAAAACAGCTTTTGGAGGATACGCAAGGACTAGGGATGTCAATCGAACGGGTTTTACCCGAAATCCGACGAGTTTTATCCGTTGGATGTGTAAATGGATATGGATAAACAGATATGGATACGGGTATGGAAGAAGGAAAGAAATATTCATCGAGTTTAGATATAGATATGGGTAAATGATCCTCAAGTTCGTACTCATACCCGCCTCCATTTACCCGATATAAAATTATATTTTTACCTTCATTTATATAATATTAAGTATATTTTCTAAGGTTAAAAGTAAATATATAATTAAATTTTAATAATATAAGTATATAATTTTAACATTAAATAATTTTTACTTTATACTTAATGGGTTTTACTCAAAATCTGGTGAATTTTACCTATTAGATATTTAAACTGATATGGATATAAATATAGATGAAGAAAAAAAATATATATATATAAATATAATTTTTTTTACCAAATTTAAATAACAAATAAAAAGTATCCGATCGATACCAAATTATTTGCCATCCCTAACGGAGACATACTCCAAAGGCAGTACCAGTAAAAAAGAAAGGTTGTATAATTCGTCGCCCCTCGCCTACTTGGTTTGAAAGTTGAAAGTAATCTCCAAAAGGTCGGGCTTGCTGACTTGCTGTCGCAGACTCTATTGATTGAGTGGGGCCCAATTGCCGAATGTGACGCCATCACTGGCGTGTCAATTGAATTGAATGGAATTTACTACGTAGGGTAGGTTGGCTTCATGCAACGCATTATTTCCATCTTTACAACAGATAGAGTATTATAATGTTAGGATTCTCTTACAAGGTTATTTTAGTATTAACTGTTTTTATAAAAAAAATTATTTTAAAAATGTCAAATTTTTTTATATCATCATAATTTTTAATATTATCTGTATTCAATAATTTATTATATTTGAATAAAAAGTATAAGTAAAATTTAAAGAGTATTTATGCATTTTTTTAAATATAGATATAAATTATGTAAAATATTTTTTATAGTTGGATGAAATATATTTTTATTATACTCATAATTGATTACATTATTAATTTATTTATAATTATAAAAATTTAATAGAATTTATACTTTGCAAATATTAATTACACTGTATTATCCATAATTAATATTATTATATTTATAATTATAAAAGTACAGTAAAAATATATTAAAATTACAATATGATTATATTAGAGGTAGAATGGGTTGAATCTAATTTTAAGTACAACCAACCCTCCCCAATAATATCTCCCAAGAACCTACTACTACCGCCGCCGCCATCCATACTAAAACTTCCGCAAGGCAGAGGTACGTGACATATCCGCCTACGTATATCATCTAATCAATTAAATTCCTAGAACCCGCACCGACCTCCCATCTGCTTCTTGTCTATTCCCCACCTGGCTATGATAAATACACACCACAGACTCAGTCTCTAACCAAACCCATCTCTAACGTATTATCTATCACTTGCTCGTTTCTCCTTCCTTCCTCTGAATCAGCCCCAAAAATGGCGAACGAAGTGGTGCTGCTGGATTTCTGGCCAAGTCCCTTTGGGATGAGATGTAGGATAGCGTTGGCGATGAAAGGCGTTAAGTATGAATATAAAGACGAGGACTTGTCTAATAAGAGTGAGCTGCTCTTGAAGATGAATCCTGTCCATAAGAAGATCCCCGTTCTCGTTCATAACGGAAGGCCTGTATGTGAATCGACTATTATTGTTCAATATATTGACGAGGTGTGGAAAGACAAAGCTCCCCTCTTGCCATCTGATCCTTACGAGAGAGCTCAGGCTAGGTTCTGGGCTGATTTCATCGACAAAAAGGTATCTATGCGCGTGCTTGCCTTCGTTATTCGATAACCTCATCCTATCCAATTAATTAATCACTGCTTCCATGTATTTTGATCTTGATTATGTATTTTAAGTTTAGTACTAAGTCACTAAAAAAAATAAATAATTAAATCTCCTTGCAGATCCACATGAGCGGGAGGGGGATATGTAGTACAAAAGGGGAAGAACAAGAGGCGTCCAAGAAAGAATTGATCGACAGCCTTAAGATACTCGAAGAACACGCGCTTCGAGACAAACCTTACTTTGGAGGAGACAATTTTGGCTTCCTGGATATCACGCTCATACCATACTACGCATGGTTTCATGCGTACGAGACTTATGGAAATTTCAAGATTGAGGATTCGTTTCCTAAATTGATGGCATGGGCTAAGAGGTGTTTGGAAAAAGAGAACGTTTCCAAGTGTCTGCCTCATCAGGAAAAGGTTACTGATTTTCTGGTTCCAACGAGGAAGAGATTGGGTTTGGAGTGAAATCGTTGTCTTTTGCGCACACTTCTAGTTTACACTTCTTGCGCTTATTCCTATTACTGGTTATATTTTGCCGTGCAATGCTATTACTTATTTATATATAGATTATATAAGAAATGAATAGTTTAACAATTTAATTAATACATAAGAGATGAATAGTTGACTATATATGTTAAAATAATTAATTAATAAAATATTTAATTAATACTTAATTAATATGTATTATTCGACATATATACAACAGATGAATAGTTATATGTATTTGTTGTATGTAAAAGATGAATAGTTGTGTTGTATTAATGACAGAAGATGAATAGTTATATGAATTTATTGCATATAGGAGATAAATAGTCGCATTGTATTAATGGATATATGCATGTGAAGCAAACGAATATGCATTTTGGTGTATTAATTATTTATATATTAATATGTAAGAAATGAATAGTCTGACAATTCAATTAATTCGCATGAAATAAATAGTTTTCTGCATATGTTTGGATAATTAATTAAGAAAATATTTTATTAGAAAATTTTAGTACATTATTAAAATTAATTGTTTGACATATGTGCAACAAATAAATAATTATATACATTTAATGTACATAGGAGATGAATAGTCGTATTATATTAATAAATAGTTATATTAATTATTCCATCTTATTAATTAGCAATAACAATAATTAGCAATAACATATGGGAGCAGTAATTTATGATTAGTAATATTGGATATAATTTAGACGGAAAAATTTGTCTGTATATTATCTGTTAGACAACTCTGTTTATATATATATATATATATTATTATTGTCATGTAGCGTGTGTATTGTGGGTTACTGTGGCTGAGTTCATTATGTGCCGGCCAGCCTGGCATGGCATTTATCTTTATTTGTGGTTATTGGAATATATGCTTCTGTATTAAAAAATAGTAATTATGTTATTTTTTTTAATGAAAGTAATAAAAAGAGTTTTAAAATTATACTAACATCTTTTATTAAAAAATAATATAGTATTGAAAATATGCTTGTCATCAAATTACGGATGTTCTATCAATAAATTATGTAGCCGACCTTTGTTAACAAGACAATTTGGTCTTCATCCTTTGTGTGATATTCTTTTTTAGAAATTCTTTAACTATTAAAAAAATTTGTTGGTGATCATATATTTAACGACATAAGAAATTTGTCCTTAATTAATATAAATTATAACAATCGGTTGGCCTTAATAATATTTTATGGGAAAAAAGATTTTTCTGTGACGAGATATAAATATTAGTGGGGATATTTCTCATAAAAAAATATACTGGCATTAGTGTTGTTTTCTGCAAAAAAAAAATAATAATTTGGGATGATATTTGTCTCTAATAATAGTGTTGAAAACTTAAGCGGAAAAAATGGCAGTAAAATTGCTGCGAAAAATCTTATTTGAAGTTGCATTATTTGGGACATGGTGTTCCAAAAGTATTTGTCTCCGATTGTCTACTATTCCCCCCCCCCTGTAAGCTTCTATCCATAATTTCCAAATTTGGAATAAAAAAATTCTTCTCCAATTGTAACGTTTGAGTTTCTAATGATGAGAAATTTTATTTTAAAATATAATTTGTGAAAGTACTACCATCATATTTAAAATAATATAGATGTTTACTATGTATTTTTTATGTTAGATGGAAAGCTTTATAATTAAGACCATACACTAACGAGAAATAAATACTTTATATTGAAATGAATTTGATAAATTAACCCTAAAATTGGATGTAGTACTTAATAGTCGTGATTTATTTATTTATTTTGTATGACAAATCAAATCAAACTATATTATGTTAGAATTTATATTTGTTTAGGTTTATTTTGATTTGAATAAGTATTTTAAATTAGCATTAAATTTTATTCTTATATGATAGTTTAACTTTCAATGGTTCCATCTTTGTTTTTTGGTGTTCTCTAATAAATATTTACATTTTTCATTAAATTTTCCGTAATATTATTAAAAATAAAAATTCATCATAATTGTTTTTAACTATATAATATAGGCCGCAAACTAGCAAGTTTAACTAACTATATTATGTTAGAATGTATATTTATTTAGGTTTGTTTTGATTTGAAGAATTATTTTAAATTAGCAATAAATTCTATTCTTATATGATAGTTTAACTTTCAATGGTTCCACCTTTGTTTTTTGGTGTTCTCTAATAAATATTTACATTTTTCATTAAATTTTCCATAATATTATTAAAAATAAAAATTCATCATAATTATTTTTAACTATATAATATAAGCCGCAAACTAGCAAGTTTTACTATTATAAAACTAAGGATTTTATCCTAGCGGTATTATTATAAACCATTTTTTTTTATTACCATCTAAGAAGGCTTTGTGAGGATTTTTAATTACTTAGCCCAAACAAAATTGAATGAACCAAGTAGTAGTGTCCTCCTCAAACATCCTAGCATAACGAAATTGAACATTACATTTAAACCTAGTCATCAAACGAGGTCATAGTCGATTGGGAGCAGATTTTGGTCGGGGATTGGGTGTGTAAGGTCATAGCTTACCCCACTTATTTGTTAGTAGGCATTGATCGGCTCAGGCCACCACTAGGCCAACTTGAGTCAGTCATGAGTATTTTATAATTTTATTTATTTTTTAATTGACTATTTTTAATATCTTATATAAGTAATTTAAGTTAAACTATAATGACTACATATACAAATGTTAATACTACCTTAGTTAATGTTCATTAAAATAATTTTGTTTAATATCTTACCTTATCATAATTTTACTTATCAATAGTATATTGAGATGAAATTACTTTTTTATAGGATTGATAATATTTATCAAGTCATTGTCTTCATTTAATATTATTTTTTCATGTAAGAATATTTTTAATTTAAGTGTGAACTTGATGTTATTTTATTTTTCAACACGTCGATTCTACTTCAACAAAAAAAAGTGAGTTTTTATTTCATACTTTTATTTATTACTACTATAGGATTAACAACATTGTCTTAAAAATAACTAGATTGAGAACATATTGTTTCAAAAATAAGCCATCATAGCTAAAAAAAAAGTGTAATATAAAATGAGTGTTATTTTAATTTTATTAATTGATAGATTAATAATAAAGTAAATAATAATCAAGGCGATAAAATTCTATAGGTAGTCATGATATTTTTAGGGTTAATCTATATTTAATTGGATCTAAAATAAAAAGGCTAAGTCGAAGCTATGGACATTATTGTTCAAATTTGTTATGCTTTTAAATGAATCGTTAATACCCCACTTTTCTAAAGCTAGTGTATTATTATAAATGTAAGAAAACTATTTTAAATATGGATTTATTACATTGTTTTAAGGTTTTGAAATTATTATTACGTTTTACAAATAATTTATTTTAAATTATTTACACTTTTTATAATTTTGATTTCCGAAAGGCTTCTAAGCTACTTTTGACCATCAAACATTTCCTAAATCAATCTCTCTCTCTCTCTCTCTCTCTCTCGACATATTTGGATTCCTTTTTTTTTGGTCTTTTAGGCCTTTTAAAAAATTTTAAATGGAGATTTATGAGTATTATAGATTATTCTTTTAGCTCTTATTTGTGTTTTAAGCTCTAATATGAGTGTTTTAGCCAAAATAAATTTGCGATTATCTAGGGATACTTGTTTTTGGCATGATGATGCTAAAAAGGAATTTACATAGGCCACTAATATATTTTTTTCATTTTCATATAAATTCACAAAATTTAGACATGGTTAACCCCATAACTCAACTTTCCCTACATCAACTCTATCCAAAATATCTTAACTTTCATCCTATCTTTCCAAAATATCTAAAAAAAATTGGAACAATACTTTTTACTCCTAAGTCTTGCCTAAATTCCACCCCATCCCTTTTATATATTTTTTAGATATTTTACATTGTAATAATAATATAAGCCCACAAATATCCTAAATATCTAACATTTACCCAAGATTTTGTCCCACCATGTTTCCTCTATGATTTTATTCACTTTAAGCTCTAAAACTAGCCATCCTTAACCTCTCCTCCTTCCTCCATTGCTTTCTATAAATTTTTCTTTAATTCTTGTAGGTTTTGTTTGTTTTTTTTTCTTCATATTTTAGGTACGTTTATACAAGGATGTCAATAAAATTTTTGTGATTGTAGGAAGAAGATATTTAGATTTTTCGTAATCTTATAAAATAAGGTAAAAATAATTATACTATAAGTAGATATAATCTTGTGGTCCTTGAATATATTATGGTTGATTTGAGCCATTTTGTGCATTTTATGGCATATGAGGCTATGGGACTTAAATCTGTGCTTTTGATATTTTTATGAAATTTGGATAATTAAAATGGATTATTTAGGTTTTTTAAATGTCATTTCATATATTTAAAGACTTGGTTTGAGTATTTAAAGTTATGGTATAATGAAGTTTTATCATGAAAAAGGGAATTTTAGAAATCTTACTTATTAGTTGTGGTTTTATGATGTTATAAGTGTTCATATTTATTCTTTAGGTATAACATAAATAGCATGAAAATTTCAAGAGCTAGATTATTATATGCTAAAAGTTATGCTATTTTATTTGTTTCAAAGGTTTAGGGGCATAATGGTCATTTTGCATGTAATATGAAAATTATATGTGAATTTTATTCTTATAATATGATAATTATTAATTGCATATTTTTTATATTTAATTTCATGATTTTAGGATTTTGGTTACTATTTTATTTATATTTTATGAAATGATGGCATATTAGGGTTAATTTGGTAATTTAATATTTAAAGGCCTTAGATATCTTAGGGATAATGGTTGAATTTAACCTTTGATATGATTCTCAAAATAGTCAGTTGACATGAATAGTGAATTCCAATAATACATAATTATGGGTATTTAAATATAAGCTTCTTAGCATATTTATGCAAATTCTAGTGTACTGTAACATTGCTTTGGAGAATATTAACTTATTTTAAATTGTTGTATGGGATTTATTTTGGGTGTTGATTGATAATATTTTTGAGACTTTGAGTAATTTTGGTGATAAATGAAATAAATAGGCTTAAAGGTAATCTATGCTAACTATAGATTAATTGTTGATTTCAATCCACCTTTGGTAATTATATTATTTTGGGGGTTGATTGATAATATTTTTGAGATTTTGAGTAATTTTGGTGATAAATGAAATAAATGGGCTTAAAGGTAATCTATGCTAACTATATATTAACATGTGGTTTTAATCCACCTTTAGTAATTGTGTTAATCGGCTATAATAGATCAATTGGTGGTTTTGTTATTTCTTATGTGTTGCGTCAGTATTGAGTCATCAAGACCCCTATCTTAAGTGATGTACGAATCCTATAAGGAATATCTATACTTCAAGGTTTTAGTGTTATGAGTAGTTTGTTTGTCATACCTAGAAGTGCTATAAATATGGTTTCCTAGACCCTCGTACCTTATACAAGGTTTTTTTTACCATAGTCGGTAGTGTTATGGATATGGATTCCTTGGCATGAATTATCGTTGATTTAAGATTCTAATGATTTAGGGGTTATTGATCCTAAGGTTGTTTAATGAAATTGAGTTTACTATGTTGCATGTTGTAATTTGTATATAAATTTTCATATATGACATGCTTTGATTTGAGTAAGTGTGCTTGCTCTAATTTACGGTTTAAATTTTGGGAATTTTCGATGTTCATGTTCGTATACTTCATAATATTCAAACTGTTCTTAGCTAATAATACTCTAATTAATCTAAGTAGGGATTAATTTGAGATTAATTATGTTTTGAGATAATTAATCAGAAACATAACATATTTACCCTTAAAAGGCTTTTAGCTTAATTTAGAGTTAAAACATTACAACAAAATTAAACCATTATGACGGCATCTTTTATGACATCCAAAGTTACCACAATAGACACGTCAACTACAAGGACAAGTCGTCGGTGAATGAATGATTTGATGAGTAGGAAAAATGAAGCTATAAGGATAGGGATCGTCGTTGTATGAATATGATAGTGATTAGCAATTAAATTTATTTTACCATCCTAATATTTGAATTAATTTTTGAAAAAATAAGCTACAGCAACGACAGGGTCATTTTAGTATTGTTAAAACATTTCTGTCCCACCTTTCCTTGCAGAAAAAAAAACTCTGCACTAGCAACACGTCATCATTGGGTAGGGTAGGAATTTTCCCCTCCTAAAAATTGTTGTGGGAAATTTTTTGGCTAGGGTATATTACAAGTAATCAATGCTATAGGGTATAGTGTCGCTGTAGCCACATCACTATCGCCTTGCACCACCTTCTCCTTGTCCTTATCTCAATTTAATCTCAGTTTTTTACTCTTTAGTTTAGTTTATTTTGTTTTAATTATTAATTTATTAAAGCTAACAATTTTTTTCTTAATTGTTGGTTTAATTGTATGTTTCCGAAGTAGTTATGCTCCGCTGTGGCCATTGCTATTGTATTTTTTTAATTGTTATATATATGTTATTGTTAAATATGTGATTATTGTTAAATTTTTTGTTGTGATATATGATTATTGTAAAATATTATATAGATGTTGGTGGTGGATGTTGATGTATTTATTGTGATATATGATTGGGATGTGTGTGTGTGTGTGTGTGTGTATATATGTAACACCCCCAAAATTCACTACTGAAAAATTTCGTTTTATTAAAAGAAATTGCGGAAGCAAATATTAAACAGTGAATTTTGGGGATATTACCACCACACTTAGTACCAGACCGGTTCACTTATACCGTTCCAATACCAAGTGCTAAGGCTAAAGAATAAAATATCAATTGCTAGAAATTCAAACCATTATTAAATCAGAGTAGCGCAAGTAAATATTTTATAAGAATAGATTCCACCAATGGTGGTTACAAGAATAAAATTACATTTAAACCATACATTAGAAGTTGAGGAATGAAACCCTAAAGGCCGGAAAATCCTTACGCTCTTTCCCGTTGCCCACTTGAATAGCACCTGGAAAAGACCTGCAAGGGGCACTGCCATTGAATAGGCAGGGGCCCCACGAATGGAACCCTTCAGTACTACGGTACTGAGTAACCCTTTAAAGTCACACTTAAAAGCAGACCCGTAATGTCACACATGGTATAAAACTACATGCATATATAACAAGATGTGTATATAAAACATTCACTTGATTAACAATCACATCAGATATCAATAGGCAGTTATGAACAATCGATACTTTCGGTCCTTAAACCATTTCATAGTGCAAAGTCAATACCTTTGGCCTTAAGCCATTAGTCCATCATTATTCATTCAATATCATATTTTATATCCATAACTTTATTCACATATATATAACTGGTTTTATTGAGCTCGGGACCCCCACTATTTTTACCGGTGGATCGGTATATATATCAACATCATCCAGGGCAACACGCTCCTGGGCCACTATTATATCCGGTGGATCGGTATTTATAATCACTTGCCAGGGCAACACGCTCCTGGGCCACTATTATATCCAGTGGATCGGTACTCATAATCACTTGCCAGGGCAACATGCTCCTGGGCCACTATTATAACCGATGGATCGGTAATCAATATCATAATCCAACTGGGCCCGGCTCATAATCTTTCACTTTCATGATTAGTATTTTTCCTTTCTTAATTGACACAACAAATCCATTTATTTGCCTCGGATGGGAGATCAAAAATCCGGGACACAAAGGTACACCGGTCGTACCGGTGCATACAAGCTACTTAGTACCCTTCAACCAAGAACCCAAGGACACAAAGGTACCCTGGTCGTACCGATGCATAAAGCTACTCAGTACCCTACCGACAAGGACACCTAATCCATAAGTATGCATACCCCCTAACTAAGTTCGTAGAGCTAGAAAAAGTAAGATATAGGGCCTGGCTGGGGCACAAAGGCACACCAGCAAATACCAGAATAATCGTGGACTAAACCACGTCTTTAGGGTAGCGACCCATAAAGAGTCACTATTCCCGATCTCGAGGTCTTTCACTTTAAGTATTAGTGTCTTAATTAAGGTGATCACCAAAAGCACAATAATCAGATACTTATTCACTTTCAATCGTTCTGATATCATTAATCATCTCTTATTCAAATGGTTATCCAAGATATCACAGAGAAACTATTAAGGCCGTCATAATCTCATATAATTCTGGATTAAGATTCATTCTCATGTTACTTACTAATTATCAAAAATCTTACCTTACTGATCAACGTTATTTGATTCATATTATAACATTCAGCAATCCCAACGACATGTCAGGTACAAATTACTCATTTACCCCTTACTTATATAATAGTTAGGTCATCCCTTCCTTACTTGACAAATTATCATATTATCCTTTAGGTTGCTTATTTACCAAATTACCCTTTACTCGGTTTAGGTTACCAAGTTATCTCCTACGCTTTTTAGATCACCCTTCACCCTTCATAATTGTTATCCTTAACATATTTCTCCTTTGGTTGGTTAAATTACCGCATTGCCCTTCTCCTTTGTTATAATTACTAAATTGCCCTTGAGTCGGATAAATTACCAAATTACCCTCCTTCATTATCATGATTACTATTTTGCCCCTTTGGTTGGTTAAATAATTACTAATTTACCCTTTAGTCGGTTAAATTACCAAATTGCCCCTTTAGTTGGATAAATTACCAAATTACCCTTCTCCTTTATCATAATTACCATTTTACCCCTCTCAATTATTATAATTGCCATTTTACCCTTTTTTAATTATTATAAATCTCAAATTACCTTTCTTCATAATTACAATTATTAATTTACTCTTTCCATAATTATATTTACCCATTTACACCTCTCTATTATTATAATTACTATATTGCCCTTCTCTATTATTAAAATTACCATAATACCCTTTTTGTTGGTTAATTTACTAAATTACCCTTCTTTATTATAACTATCCAATTGCCCCCTTATGATCGTAATCTAATTACCAAATTATCCTCCGTTATTATCATAATTACCAAGTTGCCCCTTACTCCCAAGTTTGCCATAAATATCCTTTTATTTACGAAATTACCCTTCTACCCCTTACTTCCAAATTGCCACAATATCCTTTTATTTACAAAATTACCACAATACCCCTTTTACTTATAAAATTACCATATTACCCCTTTTACTTTACAACTTACTATTTTACCCTTTTACATCTAATTTACCATTTTTATCTTTCCTTACAAAATTACCATTTTGCCCTTCTTTTACAAAATTACCATATTACCCCATTACTCCCAAAATTACCATAATACCCCTCACTTATAAAATTACCATTTCGCCATTCACTTATAAAAATACCATGTTACCATTTACTTATACAATTACCATTTTGCCCTTCTACCTCTAAAAATTACCATAATGCCCCTTTACTTGAAAAATTACCATCTTTCCTTTACTTATAAAATTACCATAATACCCCCTAACTTCCATAATTACCACAATACCCCTTTTCACTTGTAAAATTACCATATTGCCCTTTTGGCTTCAAATTTACTACTTTACCCCTTTATTTGACCACTTTTATGAAACTAACATTACCACATGAAATAATAATATTAATACCCATTAATAATACCCAACTCCACCAACCATTATATTTTAACATAATACATTTTAGCACCTACATATATTAGGCCATAATCTAACATAAGAAATATTACAAAAATGCCCCTAGGGCTCACAATAATATTATTCATGCATAAATGGTCACAATAACATCAAATAACATAGATAAGTAATTAACAATTTCATTAATAATCAAATTCTTCCCTTAGACCACATTTCCACACATATCACATAAAAGAGCATACTTTCCTTTTTATTAAAGAATACAAGCAAACATATAATTTATATTAACAACCATATATCAATCATCATAACATATTAAAATTCCTAATGTGTAATCATACGTTTTTCATGCGTTTAAGTGGGGTTTAACGATTACCTTCATTCCCCGCAAAATTCGAATCTTACCGGTATTCCGGTTAAAGATTCAAGCTTTAAATAGGAAAATCAACACCTAAAAATAATATCAACAATTATTATATTAGAGATAAGGAAATCAAAGTATAAGGCCTTGTAAAATTCACTTAATAATATAATTAACTTAAATATTATTTTACCTCAAAATTTTTAATAAATATGGTCCAATAATTGCAACAACTTATACTGCATATGCAGCATGAGCTGCATGCAAAAATAATTAGAGGAGGCTCGAAGGGGAGGGTGGAGGAAGAAAAATTGGTTATTTTCGGGTTGGGCTCTTTAGGCTAGAAAAGAAGATGGAAGGGAGAGGTTTCAAGGCAAGGAGATGGTGTAGGAGTGAAGAGGGGGTGTAGGTGGATACTGGAGATGGGTTGTTGGTGGCTAAGGACGGCGGATGCGGCGGCGGCGAGGTGGCGAAGGTGGCTGCTGAAGTGGGTCGAGGTGGAAGGGCTGAGAAGGAAGGAAAAGTGGAAGGAAAAATGGAGGGGTGCAAGGGCTGTTTTCGACCAACTAAGGCATGGTGGTGGTAGAGGGGGTTGTAGGGTTTTGAATGGTGGCTTGGGCAGAAGAAGAGGCGGCCTAAAGGCGGCGATCAGCGGCGTTATAGGTGGCTATCGAGAAGGGTGAAAAACAGGGAGGAAATGAAGAGGGGAGGAAGAGGGCTGCGGAATGGCTCGGGAGGGACATTGTGGTGGCGCAAGGCTGAGGTGGAGGGTGGAAGGGAGCGGTGCAGGGGGTTGGTGAGGCGGTAGGAGCGGCGGACGGTGGTGGCGACGCAAAAACAGGGTGGAAATGGGAGAGGAAGAAAATGAGAGAGAGAAGGGAGGATCGGGGGTAAGGGGCTCGAAATGATGGGTAGAAAATGGATGAAGGGGAGAAGAAAAAGAAGAGGGAGAAGAGAGGGGGCAGGGGCTGATCGGCGGCAGTGTCTAGGGTGGCAGGGCATCGTAGGGTGGCAGGGGGGAGGTTGACGAAGAGGGTAAGGGGAAGCCATGCAGAACGGGGTGCATGGCTGCCCTGTTCTAATTTGGTGAAAAATGCAGGGGAGAGAGAGAGGAGGAGGATGCAGGTGGTGGCAGTGGTTGCAGGGGTGGTGGCCGGCGTCTCGATGGTCGGGCATGGCGGCAGGCATGGTGATGGCGACGTGTCGGGGTCTCGGGGTGGTCGAAGGAGAAAGAAAGAAGGGAGAGGGAGGGAGACCGGACCGGTCCGGCGCAGGGAAAAGAAAAAAAGCTGGGCCGGTCCAGGGGAGAAAGGAGGGATGGGTTGGCCGTGCCGGGGGGGGGAAGAATGGGCCGCTGGCCCAGGCGCAAGGAGGAGAGGCAGCCTAGCAGCCCGAGTTAGGAAAAGAAGAAAAAAAGAAAAAGAAAGGAAGGAGGGAAAGGAGAAAAAGAGAAGGAAAAGAAAAAGGAAAGAGATGGAAAAGGGAAAATAGGAGGAAATAATTTAATTTAATTTATAAAATAATAAAATATAATAGTTTTGATAAATTTTTAATTTAATAATTTAATTCAATATAATTCGATATATTGGTTCAAAAAAGATAATTTTGGTAAAATATTAGTTTGAGAAATTATTTAAATAAAAATAATATGATAAAATAAAAAAATATTTATTTTTAATTTATTAAATACTCCTATCCAAATTTACATACTCAAAATCAATAAAATAATTAAACTTAATAATTTTAAAAGCTAATTTATTTTAAATAAAAACTATTTATTTAATTATAGGTTTTCTAAAATTTTGGGGGATTACAATATATATATATCTTGGTGGTGGTAATTGAAAGATAGATACACACTTACACACACATATTGTTGGAGTTTGAAAATTTATCTCCATAATTAAAAATTTATTAAAAATGAGAATTAACAAAAAAAAAGTTACAATTTAAAAATTTATGATTAAATAATATTTACCAAATTCGAATAACTAATATGCTCCTATTGGTCATTAAATATTGAATGAAAATTTTTGGGGAATATAAAAAAAACTTAGAGAGAAATGTTTGATAAAGATATAGGTTAAATTAGGAAAATTAATCAATCTTTTACATTGAAATCCTAAAATAACATGTATTTTAGATAAAAATAAATTTGATAAAATAACATTTATTATTAATCGGAGGTAATGCACCTTGGAACACTTTTCAAGGTACTTTTGAATGCAAAACAGAAAAAAAAAAATACTATGTACCAAACATAGTTCAATATACGTTATGAATTACCTAATCAATGATATAGTATAGCTATGGTTCGTTGGTATCCCATGATTTGAAAAACCATCCAAAAAATAATTTTCTTAAGGATAGAAAAAGGTCAGGACAATAGAAACCATCATCACAATTTGTGATGATTTGAAAATGAGATTTTATGAAATATTCAGAAGATTTTTGAAAACCTTTTTGGTTTTGAATAATATTTTTTGAAGAAGGTTTTAGTAAAATAGCCAGAGTTTTAGGAAAGGTTTTGAAATCAATTTTTGAGGAGGGAATTTTTGAGAGGAAGAATCCTCCTCGATTTTTAAAATAGGAGAAGAGATCATACCTGATTGTGGGGACGGGATGCTCTGCATCATATGCTGAAGCGCTATAAAGGCTTCTAAGGATTTTGTGAGGGTATCAATCTAATTTTGAATGTCTATCTGTTTGTCTGTTTTGGGGTTTTGTGAGGAAGAAGCTTTGATATCGTCTTCAATCATTGCTTCATACCATGATTTTATTGGGTTTTGGGATTGTGATATAGAGATTGGTTGTTCATCTTTCTTCTTGGGAGCCATGCTCCAGTTTTGCTTGAAGAAATTCTGATGTTAGAAAATCTGGTAAAGAATTCATATCTCCTCTGATGAACTCAATGTTGAAATCAAATGTAGAAAGGACAGCTTGCCATCTGGAAAAAATCTATTTTGAGGCTATATTTTTTATATCGTTCTGTAAAACTTCTTTTGCAGATTTGAAATCTATTCTAAGGAGAAATTTTTGGTTCAAAAGACTAGAATGAAATTTTTGAATGCCAAGAACAATAGAGAGGATCTCTATTATTTTAGGATGCCACCGTAGCCAATATTTGAGGCATCGGTCTCAACAATCTTGGGGAGATATGGTCAGCAAAATGGAGGCAAGGAATCTATTGAACTTAGGCTTTGATTTATTTTACAACATCTGTATGATTTTGGGTCCAGAGCTTAGGATTCTTTTTGAAACGATCATGGAGGGGTTTTGCTATTTGATTGACATTCGGACAGTAATCTAGGACATAATTTAGACTTCCTAAGAACTTCTGTAATTATTTCTTATCTAGGGTCCTATTAGGAAACCTAGATGTGAATTTAAGAGACCTTTCTATAAGAGTAATGGTACCATAGGAGATGTAATGTCCTAGAAACCTGACTCGTATTTGAAATAAGAAATTTTTTGACTTAGAGACCATAAGACCATTTTTCTTGATGACAGAAATAAATGTCCTATGGTGCTTTAAGTGTTGATCAATGGAGTGGGAAAAAATGAGTACATCATCAATATAGACAACATAGAAATTTGAGTAAGGATTGAAAATATCATTCATAATCCTTTGGAATTCAGAAGGAGCATTTTTAAAACCAAAAAGCATAATGTTCCATTGATATTGTCCAAAGGGGATGGTGAATGTAGTTTTATAATGATCCCTAGGAGAGATTTGAATTTGCCAAAACCAGATTTTAAATTGAATTTGGAGAAAATAAGTGTTGAATGGAGCTTCTGGAGAAGGTTTTTTTTTCGTTTGTTAGGAATTGGGTACCTAATCCATTTTAATGCAATGTTTAATGGTTTGTAATTTATGACTAAACAAGGGCTTCCTCATTGAATTATAGAATTTTTGTTAACAAAATAAGCATCGTAAGACCAAGGAGATCTAGTTTTAGATATAAGCTATTTGTTTTCTAAATCTTGGATTTCGGTTTGACAATGTTTTTCTAAGTCGGAATTCATTTGGATTGATCTAGCTTTAGTGGGAATATTTCTTTCAAGAAATGATTTTTCATAAGGGAGGTCAACCATATGTTGCTTTCTTGCCCAGGAAGCATTTGGAAGATCCGAGCAAATTTCCATTTCAATTTGATTTTGAATATCATTTTTTTTATTTTGACGAGTTCGGATTCTAATTGATTTTGAATTTTTGAAAGTGATATGATTTATTTTAAAAAGCAAAGGTGAGTCTGTTTTTCACAAATAAGAAGTTTGCTTTGATTATGGTAGATTGATTTTGCTTTAAGTAAATTTAGGTTATTGGTTTTTGGAATTTCAATAAAGGAAAGTGTGTTTTTTCTTCCTCTTGTTTCGAAAGAAATTCCTATATGGTTTACTCTGTAAAGAGTAATTAGATTTATCAAAGGTGTTCTTAGAATTATGCTGTGACTAATATCTAGGGTTATGAGGAAAGTGGACTTTATTTGGAAGTTATTGCGGAGAACATATGCTTTGCATTTGCTTTTAATTTTGAGGCTAGAGTTGTTTGCTCTAGAAAGCTTTTCAAATGTTGAAGAAAGAAATCGTTTGAGAATGATTCCATCTTTTATGCGCTTTAGGTCAGCGCCTGTATCAAAGAGGGTGACCGTATTGATTTGGAAATCATTGGAAATTTTTAGGGTAATGTTGATGATATATTTTTGGGAGGTAATTTCTTTTAAAACATTTAAGAAATCTTCAGGAGCCGAAAGGTTTCGGAATGGATCATCCTCAAAGTCATTCTTTTCACTAGATAGGTGAAGATTCTTCTATTATTTTTGAAAGAAGGATTTAGATAATATTGCTATCATTTTCTTATTTTTGTTGAAGCTGTTTTAATTCTTATTTACTTCTTTAATTTTGTGTTGGATTTTAGAGGTTGTGGTAACGTAATGTTTTGATTTTTGTTGTCTTTTAAGAATTGAAATTAGGTCATAAGTGTTTATGGGTTTTGCTGGAAGTTTTGAAGGGGATGGTTTAGATTCATCATTTTAAGGAGAATCATGAAGTTTCTCAATATATTCGCTTTGTTTTGAGGGAATGGTTATGTGTTTTACAATTTCGAGCATAACACTTTACTCTTTAGTAAGAACATTTATTTGTTTTGTAGGATTTTCTTCTTTGTATTAAGAAGAAGAAGAGGAAGAAGTGGAAACTAATTCATCAACTTGAATACCTTCTTTTGGGAGGTCTTCATTTTAAGATTCACTTTCAGAAGATTCAAACAGTAGGTTTTGAATTTTCTCTTTGGTTTCTCCATCGAGACTGAGTTCTTGGATTTGTTTATTTAAATGATAGTATTTTGAAATATGACATTTTTTGAAGAATGTTTGTTGAGTTATTTTAAAGAAGAATGTTTTTTATATTTTCATGTTCTTCTTCTTTAGACATTCTTAAGGGTTTTAATTCCAGGGTATTTTCACCAGAGGATATTCTAATGTTTTGGAGAGGAGGATGATCAGATTTAATTTTTCCTTTGTCGGTTTGCCAATTTTTAGTTTTATTTCGAGTTGCTACTAGATTTATATTTTGAAAAGGAAAAACAATTTTATTCTACTTTGCATATATTTTGAACTAGTGAAAGAAAAGAATTTGAATTTCCTCATTTTGTATAAAGTTATAAAAATTATGTTTGGATTTCCTTTCGTTGTTTTAGAAAATATTTGAAGAACCATGCTCTTTTCTTAGCGTTATAATCATAATAGAAATCATCTTGATAGAATTTTTTGTCAATTTGAAAATCTTTTTCAATAATATTTACTACATTTTTTGTTATTTCATAATAAGATGGAGACTTAGGGGGATAATTTATTTCTTGAGGTGTTTAAGGGATTTCGAGAGAGATTTGGGGAGGTTCCTCTTTCTTAGGGATTTCCACTTTTCCCTGTTGGGTCTGTCTTGTGTAGACTGAGTGAGGAATTCTAGATTTATAGTCTGCAGTTTGGAAATATGTGTTTGGTAAATTAGAGAAGGAGTATCTACTCTAGTTATAAGGAAGATATATGGCAGGGGGAAGATTTGATACTTTTCCTATGTCAATTGTGGAAAATGTTGAGCCAACATTAAAGAATCTCTGACTTTGAGATCTCTAGAAACTCAAATTTCTAGTTCCATCTTCGAACTGGGTAATTTGGCTTATCTTAGTCTTTGGTTTGGCTGGAGGTTGTGGTTTGTCCTCTCATGTAGGAGCATCATTTTCACGGAGCCAATAATTTAGGAGAGTTACATCTCTCCACCTGATTGTTCGTGGAACAACCATATTAGCTTTGGATGCATTGGTTTGAAGCATTAGGGTTTCACCCTTAACACTTTGAATTTTTGTATTGGTTTTAAACGCAGTTTTCATAACTTTGTAGTGGACATGATAAATCATGGCCATAGGTATAGAACCCTCAAGCATCTCGTAACCATGCATTTTAACTTAGAGGGTTAGGGAATGAAGAAGGTTTGGGTTTGCCAAACCAGGGGAGAAGTTTGGATAACACTAAAAAAAGATGGGACCATTACATAAGCTAGATTCAATGGTTCCAAGGATAGAGTCATCAAATTTTTTAAGACTGCCATCTCTCAAGATAGTAAGAATGGAAGTGTTTAATCCTTCTTAGGTAAGGGGTTTAAATCCTACCCGGACTAAACCTAAGCGTATGTATTTGAATCCATCTTTGATATATATTTTTTTCATATATTCTTTTGAAAGGAGTTTTATTGTTTCAAATGGGTTTTCAATTTGTATGTCACGTTCTTCAGTTTTAATGACATGGTTTGTCGGAAAATGAGGCCTTTTTGAAGTTTTGTAAATTAATTCTTTTTGAATTTTTAGAAGTTTTCAGTTATCAATTGATCCTTGAAAATATTCAAGTTCTTATTCTTCAGAGTTAACTATGTTATCCCTAGAAGCTATGGAATCTCTACTACTAGAGAAAGAGGAAGAGGAAGATTTGGAAAATAAATTCATGCTTGTTCTATACACTACTACATGTAATTCCTATAGAAACTGTAGGACTTATACCCAGATATTCAAACTCTAAATTACTCGGAATTATAGGTAGGAATTGATAAAATAAGCAATGAAAGAACAAGCCTTAACTATTCATCCCTCTTGGCTTTGATACTAGGAACGTCGCAGAGACCTGAGGGAACATAATACAACCCGAAGAAATGAAAATAAATAATCGATAAGGAAGATAATTTATAATAATTGGAAGAATTAATAAGAACTAGGAAATTTTATAAATAAGTATATATATATATATAGATAGATATATATATATATATATAGATATATATGTTGGTGGTGGTAATTGAAAGATGGATACACACACACACTGTAATTGATATATATGTTGATATTTGTGATACATATATTTTGATTTTTAAATTATTACTGGACTTAGATAAATTATAATTAAAAGAGTGGAATAATAACATAATAAAAATTGAGAATTAATAAAATATTATAGAACTTTGAAAATTTATGATTAAATAATTAAGTAGAATAAAAAGATATTTTTGACTATAAACAATTGATTATTAAAATTTAAAACAATAAGAATGTAAAATTATTAGATAATAAATTATTTTTAAATTTAGATAAAGTATTATTAATAGAGTGGAATAATATGATAATAAAAACGTAAATTACTAAAATATTGCTAAATATTAACAAGTTTATAATTAAATAATTAAGTGGTATGATAAGATAATAAAAATTTAAAATAATAAGATATTGGTGGCCTTAAATAATTTAATATTAAAATTTAAAATAATAAGAATATAAAATTATTAGATATTGGTGGCCTCAAATAATTTATTATCTAATAATTTGAAAATTTAAGATTCAATAATTAAAAGAGTGGAATAATATGATAATAAAAATGAGAATTAGCAAAATATTATTGGAATTTGAAAATTAATGATTAAATAATTAGATATTACCATAATTCATTAGATATTTCCCCTTTTGTAGGTGATAAGATCCCTCTTTTACCCGATGTAAGTTTTCCAACTTAATTTTTGATGTTTCCCAACACAAATATTAGGTACTACATGAGATGGATAGGTGATGAGTTAGGCCACATGTTAGAGAGAGTTTTTTTTTTTTTTTTTACGAGACCGTATAATTTTAAGCCGTATTATATTTTCTATAGCTTCCTACATATTCAACCATGGTTATAGGTGAGAACTAGATATATAGATGAGTTTGACCATATTAATTTTCTACACCCTACGTTTATTGATGGTGGATATTTTATGAGAGATTACAATCACATTGCAAGGGAATTGATAGTGATTGATGACGAGTGGAGGTCTTGGGATTGGATACCGCCATGTATATATCCTAATTACCCAAATTGCTGCTACGAGTCTATTGAAGATGCATGTGAGAGAACAAATGCTTCTACTAGAAGTATAGACTCAGTGGATGATTGTAATATCCTAAAATTTTTGTAAGCCTAATTCCATATCATTAATACCTTAATCTGATTCTAATTTCAAGAAAATGTTATTATAGCTTTATCCAAATTTCTTAATCCCGAAATTTTAATCTATTATGATTATTTGACCAAGATAAATTATTTTTCGGAACTCGATCTTGAATTCTAGTAAATTTATATCACTAATCCTACCTATTTTAGTTAATAAAAAACTCATCTAAAGCTAACCTTAAACCTTTTTCTCTTTTTCCTTTTCCTTCCTCCTACCTGCTTTTGTCGTAATACTTGACCTTGTTTTTTCTTCTTACCCTTGCAACCCACAACCATCACCCTCACCCCCTACTGCAACCATCATCATCATCATCATCATCATTATCCCTCACCATCACACTCTTTAGTGTTGTTGCTGCCACCACCTACATGCACACCTCCCCTGCCCTTTGCTTCTTCACGCAACACACACACAACCATCACCATCTCACATTGTTGCCTTGCCATTTTTCACCCAACACTCTACCATCACATCTAACCATTTTTGTTGAAACAAATTTCCCTTGCCATCCCTCATGCTATTGCACCACCCTCTGCAATTTTTTTCAACCATTGCACGACTCCATGCCTATATATATATACCACTCAATTTGTCCATCTTTGTTTTTTTCCATTGTAGCCCATATTTTTTGATTGATCCAGCTTGCTCAATCTCCCTTTCTTCTTCTTCTTCTTCTTCTTCTTCTTCTTCTTCTTCTTCTTCTTCTTCTTCTTCTTCTTCTTCTTCTCTTCATGTGGCTACTGCTCTATTTTCTACCGCATGCACCACCATCACAGTCGTACACCACCACAACTACTAAGCACCACCCAAAGCCCGATGGACTCACCAACAAGACCACCCCATCACTCTCCCTTGTTGTTGCCGGCCGTTGCTGTTGACCATGGCCATTTTTCCCTCTTCTTTCCTCACTTTTACCGTGTGTTTTATGAGATGCATGGCCGGCGCAAGGCCTCATGCATGACCATGCACTACTAATTTTCCTTATCGTACGCCCGTGGAAACCAAAACGGTTTGCTCATGCACCCTCGTATGATGTGGAACAGCCTCCGCACACCCGTGCACACCTGTTCAATATTATCTTATGCAATTAGTTGCTCGAGCACAACCATGCCTCTTTCCACCACCTACTCATGCACAATCTCAACTCAGCTGCACAACCTGGGTGTGCACCTCCTGCTATACGCCAATGCAGCCTCTTTATTTCAGTCGTGTACCCTCTTTTTCAACCCGAAACCTTATCTAAACACTAACAAAGTTTCACCATAGCTCTACCATACCTTCCACCACACTTCCACACAACTCAAGAGTTCCTTTGACTCCATTTATTTCCATTTTTACCCTCCTTTACTTAAATTTTCCTTAGTTATAATATTCGAGCCTAATTGTGTACTATTTTATTTTTCTTATATGATATTTTGGTAGTCTCGGAGGAGGAAGTCTAGGATTTACATGCTTAGAGCCCCGTATCCTTGTTGGTAAGGATACTATATGATATTTTAGGGTTTTGTGTTAAATGCTTGCATGGCTATGTGTGTTATTATGATATTGTTGTTATATGATGGAATTTATGTTGTTAATGATATGTTGTGATAATTTGAATTCAAATGATATAGAGGAAGTGAGAATCAAAAGAATGCATTGGTATTATCTTAATATGCCAAGCTGTACTTGTGGGAAAATATAACTTATGGAATAGTATTATGGGTTAATATGGAAATCTTGAAATTTTAATGTGTTAGGTGTATTAAATATGATAACGATATCAGGGGAAGTGTTTGGAGTATTTACTGAATGTTATGGGTTCCTTAAAATAAGATAATGGCTTAATTTGGGTATAATAACCTTAAATGGTAATATTATTATTGTAGCACCCCAAAATTTACTACTAAAAAATTTTGTTTTAAGCGGAAGCACATCATTAAATAGTTGGGTATTACCGCCATAATTGACATAAGTCTGGCTTACCCCACCATCCTTATGTAAATCACAAGAAAAAATGATTAGAAAATTTAAAACATGGTAGAAAGATATGAGACAACTTTTAATAATATCAAATAAACGTTTGGAGATTAACTTCAATTACAATATCAAAATACAACAAAAGGGATCTTATAGAACTAAGAGTCCAAAAGGTATCTGGGTAAAACTATCATTTGGATAACATGCCTCTACGCCCAAACCCTGATACAAAAGAAATCACTCCTCCACATATATAGCATCAAAGGCTACGAAATCATCCATTTGGTCCTCATCGACCTGCACATAAACATTCGAGTCATCTACTCATTGGATTGAGCAGCACCAATGAAATGGATGATCAGTACGCTACGTATTAAGTAAGGTAACGGTACAGTTAAGAGGTTTACACATGATACAAGAATTCTCATAAGCAAATAATATATGCGCAAATCAAAGAATGCTAGACAATTACTTATTCCAACTCTTTTATTAGATATAACATATTGTAATCTTTTATTTATGTTGGGTGGTTTGAACTCCAAAAATAGAGAAAGAAAGAGGAAGAAGAAGGAGGAAGGAGAATGAAGGAGATAAGAAGGTCAGGGAGGTGACGGATAACAATAAAATGGAGGGATGGAGGGGTATATATACTATTATGGTGGTATGCCAAAGAGGAGAAAAATGGTAGTGGAGTGGTGGAGTGCGAACGGGGAAAAATTGTGGAGGATGATGGAGATGATGGTAGTTAGTGAGGGTGATGGGGTAGTAGGGGAAGAAGAAGAGGGTGATGGGGATGGTTGAAATGGTGCACGAGGGATGATCATGATGTTGGCACATGAAGGAGATGTACACAGGAGAGGAAAGCAGGGAATGTGATGGTGGCTGACGGTCAAAATAAATCAGCAATAGTGTGATGGTGGTATTTGTAGGGGAAGAGAATAAGAAGAAGATGATAGGCATGAGGGTGGTAGGGATGATATTGGATTTTCATCGATCATCTCATTCCTTTCTCCAAATTAACCTAAAAAATGGTGAATGAAGTGGTGCTATTAGATTTGTGGCCAAGTCCCTATGGGATGAAATGTAGGATATGATAAGGATAAAGCTTAGCATACTTAATCTAATCACATGTAATCAAATCTATTATGGAATTCTTATTTATTCAGCTAGGTTGTTAAGATATTCTCTCAACATTATCCTCCCGTATTATCTATTTATATGATTTTGATTAATGAATAATATGAGTTTAATTACTCCAAATGTTAATCTGTCACATGGTATCACAACCTACGATCCTATAATTTTTTTTCCATGGTGTCAATTGATAGTATCAGCCTCATACCCAATGAAACAAAACCTGCCAAGCCTCTCACCTTAGTCATCATCCATATCGCCATCAAATTAACATCCACTAATTCCCACTCTTTGTGCACACAGATTGAAGCCATTCTTATTTGCTACAAGTTTGTTGACGGTTTCTCTCCTTTTCCTCCTCCGCATCTTCTCCCTAATTTTTCCCCTTATGTTCCCTCTTCCAATCTATCTTATATCTCCTAGATTCTCTAGTACAAACTAATTTTTGGGGCTCTCACCGGCACTCTTTCTTCTACCATTGTTCCTCTGATTTCTCGAACTACCTCCACTAAGGCTACATAGGATATTCTTGCCCAAACTTATGCTTGTCCCATAAGAGGTCATATTTAACAACTAAAGGATCATCTCAAGAATCTAATTAATGGCTCTGAGTTTATTACTGAGTATATGCAATCTATAAAATGCTGCACAGATCAGCTTACCATTCTCAACAAACGTCTTGATCATGAGGATGTTATTAAAACAATTCTGGATGGTCTAGATGATGCTTATCAACCATTTATTGATGTTTACAATGGCAGAGACACTCCTATCTCCTTCAAAGAGTTGTATGAAAAACTTATCAATAAAGGGCTTTCCCTTGGTCACTAATATGGCATCTCTTTTCCTACCACTACCCATCCCACCATAAATCATCCCAATGCTTTAAACACTAACTCTTCCTTTTGTAAAAAGCCATCTCCCAATTTCCATTCCTCTCTTGGTAACTGTCCAGCCCCACATCCTTTTCTTAATAACGGTCAATGGTGTGATTTGTAGGGACATGTTCTGGCTCATATTTCAACTTTCCGATAGCAATATCCTACTGTCTAACTTCCTCCTCGCCTTCCTTGTGCCTCCTCATCTCATCCTCTTCTTGGTTGCTAGATAGTGGTGCCTCTCATTATGAAGTTATATCTAGGGTGCAAAAAAAATTCTTCCTTATTTTTTTTTGTTAAGTTGATGCATAACTAGTTGTTGAATAAATGGAGTAACAAGTCTTTTGATGGATTTTTTAAATGGTTGAAATAATCACTTATAGACATTAATAAGCTTCTAGGATTGCATTATGACACTAAGAAGATGATCGAGAAGTTAAGATTGGGCTATATGATGATCCACACATGCAAGTATGGTTGTGCCTTGTATTGGAAAAAGATTACTAATAGAACTAATTATCCGGTATGTGGTACTTCTCGATGGGTAGATGAGGCCACAAAGGGAGAAAAAGTACCACACAAGGTGTTGTAGTATTTTCCCTTAACACCGATATTGAAAATATTGTACTATTGTAGACACATCGCTTAAGACATGAGATGACATTTGAATGGGCGCTCTATAGAGTCGGGGATCTTACGGCATGTAGTTGATGGCCAAACATGGAAAGATTTTGATGCAAATCATCAGGATTTTATAGTTGAGGCTCGCAATGTTAGAATGGGGTTGGCATCATATTGTTTTATTCCCTTTGGTATGAGTGAGAATTACAGTATGTGGCTAGTAATTTTGACTACATACAACTTACCCTCACACTACCCCATAATGGGGTTTTAATAGCTGTTATTTTATGATTTTCATAACGATTTTAAACCATTAATGAATTGCTCATTATTAAATATTTAATAATGGTTCATAAAAGTCATTAAAAAATAAACAAAAAACCTTGAATATGGTCACAAACTTGGTATTTAATAACAATTTTTATATAAAAACCGTTATTAAAACTAGGTTTTAATAATAGTTTGTAAGTGACAACCGTTGTTGAAAAAAATATTTTAATAATGGTTAATACAAAAAACTGTTGTTAAAATATCGTCCAATTAAGGTTTTAATCATTGATTATGCATTTGTTAAAACCTAATATGTATTGAATAAGCATAAAATGGATCTTTTAATAACAGTTTTGAGTTAAAATCATTGTTAAGACACAATTAATTTAGGGTTTTAATCATTTATTACGCATTTATTAAACCCTAATTGATATTAAATACCAAATTTTATGCATGGTTTGTATGGATAACCATTATTAAAAAATTGTATTAATAACGGTTCTTAATTGCTATGTCTCAATACACTAGACATACCTAGGAATCAAAATTAGTAGGCGTACCACAACTAGGTTGCTCTATACTCTGAAGTCAAAAGTTCATAGATCATAACCTAGATGACCAAAAAAATAGATGAAATACAAACCTAAACATGTATGTAGAATGTAGATCCCTAATATCGAATGTACAAGTACATGTATTTGGCCCTTTGGTCTCTAACTTCATCAATTTCATTAACATTGTAATTCTTGCCTCATGTATAACCACCAGTGAAAAATTACAAATTTACAAGTTTCGATTATTCAATTAGCACTTAGGTCAAGTACCAAATATATATGTCATGATTCATTAATGAAAAAATATGGAAAAACAAACATACATGGCTTAGATCTATGTTGAATGATATATTTTAGGAGTATTAGATCCATTGCTCTACATAAACAGTATCCACAATCATGACCGTTCTGCTATTGTGGACACTGTCAAATGAATTTAGTTAGCTCTCTAACTATTAGATATTAATTCGAATTAAAACAAAACACAAAATAGTTATTTTCCTACTTACCATTATAGGCTCATATTCAAGACTCTTTAGGTTTGTGGTACCATTCCCACCTCTCCTCTGATACTCCGTCCATAGTGCCTTAATAAATAGAGTTGGATACACAATATTGTAAGTATATATACCTAAAATAATTAAAGTATAATATATGCATAAATAAGCTAATAAAGTAAGAAGTGAAAAGTATACTAACATGTCGATAAATTCTTTCCCACCACGACCAACGATGTCAAAAGGCACACTATAGGTTCGAAGGTAATCAAACACATAGACTTTATTAAGATTAGGTCGGATGGCATACAAAACCCAATATTCCTTTTCCAGGTGAGGAATGAGATACATCTTGTTATAGCCTTCTGACAAAATGTGATTCGCTAAATAGTTTATATGTCTACCCTCTCTTATTCTAGTACTGCCAACTATGTAGTATAAACACACAAACACAATAGAGGACAAAATTTCCTCCATCACAGCATGACTAGCTACCAACCTATGGACGACAATAACAATGCATATTTGTTAATAACTGATAACTCATATAAGAGTTCATAAAAATTTTAATGCAACAAGAAATACGAAAATTTGAAATATGAAATAATACTTACATGACATAGACAACAACACTCATGGTTAACATCCATTCCTGATTATAAATGTCACTTATATCAACCGTTGATACCATATAAGTAGTGTCATCATTCTCAACATACTCAGAATGACAATCAGTGAAAATATAATTGTCGCTGCTGTAGTTTTGGGCATAGAAATATAATAAGCCTAGTGCTGGTAGAGGTTGGCTCTTCTCTTAAGATGGAATATTTTATGGGGCAACTAATTTTTCTAATTTATATCTCTTTACTTTAGTGCTCCTCTCTTTTGTGTTGCTCGTTCTGTTAGTACCTCTCTTCGTTTTACTCCTAGGTGCATTCTTCTTGTTTGATTCTTTAATTCATAATAATAAATGAAATATGTATTGGGCATATATATATGTATATGAAAAAGGTATAAACAATATAAGTAATAAATAAGGTCTAATAATGATGTTGAATGTCATTATCTCTTCAGTAGAGATATGTATCTGATCCGTAGGTCAAGGCACGAAGCTTCCATGAGCTTTTAGAACTATAGCTACCTCATCGCCTTCTTTATAACATGGCAGGGGCGCACTGCCAATGATTGGAGTGTTAATACTCACTGGCCTTGTCTTTAGGGCCAAGTTATACCCATGGATTGTTTGTGTTTGGGTACTATGACCGATACGTACCCTTCATTTCATCAAAAGAGTTGAAAGGTCATTCGCTTACAAGTCGCATTTATGTAAACCCTGAAATAAAATATTACACATTTTTAATTATTTATGATACCAAATACATTTAATAATAATTTATAGTTTGTAATGCTTACCTCAAGAAGAGAAGAAAGATGTGCATCAGGTTCACAACTGTCTCTAATGCTATTTACATTAGGTATGTGAAGTTGATCATAGTTAATGATATCAGATGACTTATGCCCTTGAGATTTAATAAATGACAACTTTTTCTCCATTGTTGCCATCAGTTCAAATGCCATGTTTAATTTTGGGGGTGAGGATGGCTACTTGCTCATTAGTGCTACAAGAACCATGAGATTGACCACACACACTCATTCTCGTAACTCCTAATCCAAGACCCCTGTGTCTTCTGGGGTGTTCTACAATTCCTATAGCTAGGGACACAATGTTATATTGGTCCACCCCCTCCGCAAAATCTAGCATTTCAAGTTCATTCTATATTTTTACAATATATTTATATTTAGCTTATAGGAATAAGCATAATATAATAGCTTTTTAAAAGAAAACTAAGTAGGGTTCAGGATATCTACAATCTTATAATTTTTTTGGCAGCAACATCTACATCTTCATTAAGATATCTATCTTTTATTGCTCTAGCCTTCTTCTATAATGTACCATTATTGATGGACGAAGTACATGGATCTAAGTCCTGGACTATGATATGTAAATCATAAATTAATCTTACATTAATAATATTATTATAGCATTAGACTTTTACTTGTAAATAGATAAATCAAAATCTCATACCAAGTCCTTTTTAAGGCCTGCATAGCCTTTGCGAGCCATATAATGCCGGTATTTTTTCTACTTGGCAATCGTTTTTATTTTTGGCACTTTATTCCTATGTTACAAGCCAAAATATGAGCACATGGTTATTTAAATATCAACAAAATATTCTTAATCAAAAAGTTTAATTGTTATCTAACAAATACCTTAAAATCCTCGGAAAGGCGATATGCAATAAATTAGTTCCAACTTTATTAATCAATAAAACCATATCGTTTGGGTAGGTTCTACCGTAGAGAGCCATCCCTCTTTCTTTACATTTGTCTACTAGCCAAGCATGCCCTAAATGTTCTTAGACACTCACCACAAAGTCTAAGAAGCCATTTTTTCCTACTCTATGGGACGCTAAAGACTCTCTACAAAATAAGACATATAGGTGTATACTGATGTTAATGTATTAAAATTAATAACATTTGACATAAAAAAATGATTACATAAAATATCATAATTGCCTTTAATTCCTGCCAAATAACCTCCTTAAGACCCTTTGGAACCTGCTTCCAATTATTATAAGAGATATGAACACAATTACGTGTGACGAGTAATATGTATGTTAGAAACATGTCTGCATAAGGGCCAATGGGAATATTGTAAGTATTCCATCCCAACTCGACTTTTCTCCTCTATTTTGCATTTCCGTGATGATTCTCATAATAGTAGGTCCTCTCTTCCCTTCTTTATCTCTATTATCCCTATCAACTTTATTGTTGGCCATATCTCTACAAAAAATCAATAAATAAATTATGTTAGAATGTTATGTATTGACCATAATGTACCACTAAATTATTTTTCGATACAATAAATATTCAATGAGGAAGGTCAAAATATGAATTTAAAAAAAAAAGCACACATATCATATGTTACAATATTATTACCCTCATTGCCTTCTTTTCCTTCTTTTTTTCCTTGTTTTAGGATTAGTTTCAAGATTTGATACATATATTACTTCACAATGATCATCTCTGACATATATTTCCTCTTCATTAATTTTATTGTTTTCATTGTTCAATAATTGATTTTCTTGCACAACTGAGACACTCTTTATTCCAATTGGCATAATTTTCATCATCACATTTATTAGAATTTCTTTTCTTCATAGATAGTGCCATAGACCATCTATTATAAGCAAGATTAGTGACAAAGAATACTTTTGTCACTTGTGATGCCAAGATGAATGAGTCTTGTTTATGCCTTGCCCTATTAAGATCTACTAATATGAATCCATATTTATATCTTACCCTATAGTTATTATCAACTCATCTGCAGCCAAATACAAGGAATTTAAATACGGTGTAATCTAACTCCTATATATGTTCAACCACATGATAATAATTCATATCTGCATAGGTTGAATTCTTGTCCTTTGCACTAGCAACATGCATTGCCTCAGCCACGAAAGTCACCCCACTATTTTTCATTGTACTCTTCTTATCTTGTTGTTTTGTATAAAAAGTGTAATCATTGATCACATAAATAGTATACGAAAAAACTTCATAATGAGGTTTTTGAGACAATCAATGTAGGGTTTTGGAAATTAAAGTTGAGGAATGTCCGATGATTGGAATGATGCGATCTCTTATCTATTTGATAAGGAAAGTATTATGTTTATTGATTATCCATTTCTCGGTCTTTGATGGATTTTCAATCCATAAAGAAAGCATATGTTCTTCAATATATGGCAGAACATCATCACTATTTTGCAATACATATAGATGTGCTTTACAGAACATGTCAGGGTCTACACGCCTAAACTATTTGTCCCTAATACCCTATCCTTTGATTTTTCCCTCATGTCAAGACTTAGGAATACCTAGATATTTAGCATTTGATAAATACTTCATGCAAAACTCAATTGCCTATTCTACAAGGTAACTCTCAACAATGCATCCTTCTAGCTGATATCGATTCTTCTGACAACCTTTTATCAGCTTCATAAACTGCTCAAAGGGATATATCCAGTGGCCAGAACAAGTCCTAGCATTTTCATCTCTTAAACTAAATGAACACTTAGATGAACCACAATGTCAAAGAATGAGGGTGGAAAATATATTTTTAGCTGGCATAAAGTAATCACAATCCCTCTTTGTATGGCATCTAAACTATCAGAATGTATGACTTTGGAGCAAACAACGTTAAAGAACCAACAAAGCCTCATGATAGTAATTCAAACACGCTTTGGCAAAATTTCACATATAGCTATAGGCAACAAGTGCTACATCAAAATATAACAATCATGATACTTTATATTAATTAGTTTCAACTCTTTCTTCAACAAGAGCCTTATGACATATGAAGAATACCCTTCTAAAACCTTGAAATTGTTAAAGAATTCACAAAATGAAAATTTATTTTTTCTAGAAAGAGTGTCAAATGCTGGTGGTAAATATGTTCTTCTTCCATTGTCTCACGGTGCTGGTTCCTGTCTAATACCCATTTCTTATCCATTCGGGCATTGATGCCATCTTCAGTCTTTCGTGGAACATTAAGGAATGTACCAACAAGATTGTCACATATATTTTTCTCAATATGCATCACATTAAGGGCATGTCTCAAGTATAGAGACTCCCAATAAGAAAGGTTGAAGAATATTTACATCTTCTCCCAGCCAACTGATGGAGGCTTATCTTTATTCTTCTTCCCAAACTTGACACTCAAATGTTTCATCTTCAGCCACACTTGTCAACCAGTCAACTGGATTGGTGCCTACCCTTCTTCTGAAAACCATTGAACGCTTTTCTTTACCTACGATAATGATGGTTCTTCAGTAAAAATCTATGATGCCTAATAAAGATAGTCTTCTGGATATGTGATAGCTGGAAAAATGAAGTATTCTCCTTACATATTGGATATGCATAATGACCTTTCACACTATAACATGACAAGTTGCCATATGGTGGAAAATTATTTACAGTACAGAATAACATTGCTCTCAAAGTAAAATTTTCTTCACTGTATGCATGAAATACTTCAATGCGCGTGCCCTAAAAGAACTTCAAATCATTAATTAAAGGTGTCAAATAAACATCAATATCATTATCTAGTTGTTTTGGCCCTAAAATGAGTAAAGACAACATCATATACTTGCGTTTCATATAGAGCCACAGAGGTAGATTGTGTATAACCAAAATCATTGGCCATAAATTATAGGTGCCTTGATTGTGTGAATTCATTCCATCCGTAGAAAGCGCAAGGCGCATATTTCTTACTTCTTCACCGAATTTAGGGAATAAACCATCAATCATCATCTATTGTGGAAAGTCAGATGGATGTCTAAGATGCCCGTCATCTATCTTCTCATCAGTATGCCATTTCAAGTTCTTGGCATCTTCAACATCATTAAACATCTGCCTTAATCTTGGTATAATAGGAAAATACTATAAAATCTTAGATGACACCTTGTTCTTCTTGTATTATGGTGCTTTGCATTTAGGATTAGGACAATTATCCAAAGTTGCATTCTTATTGTGAAATAAAATACAATCATTAGGGAAAGCATGTATATTTTCATAACTCATGCCCATAGAGGAAATAATCTTCTTTGCTTCATAGGTATGTTCGGGTAGAATTTTGTCATTAGGAAGCATATCCTTTACAAGTGTTAATAATTCTGTAAATCTCTTATCACTCTATCCATTACATGCTTTTAAGTTGTACAACCTTAAATTAGTGCATAATCGAGTAAACATCTTACAATCACCGTACAAAGGTTTATCCAAGTGATTCAATAACTTCTCGAACATTTTTGGACAATCATGAACAGTTTCCTCAACCTTTTGAGTCATCTCCTCTAATGAATGTGTAATACCCTAAAAATTTGCTTAGCGTAATCTCGCTTCATTAATTCCCTAATTTTATTTTAATATCAAAAAATCTTATTTTTAGCCTAAACCTAATTTCTTAATCTGAAACTTTAACCGAAAGTAAAAACTTGACTTGGATAAACTATAATTCATAAACCAAAATCAAAACCTGCTAAAATTTCCACTAATCGTTACTATCTTGGCTAATCCAAAATCACCCAATCTAATCCTAATCCCCCAACCTTTCTATTTTTTCCTTTTCTTTCTCTTTTTGTTTTCTTCCTTTCTTCTCTTTTCTCCTGTTAGTCCAAGCTGCAAGGTTTTTTTTTGTTGCAACTTGCCCTCCACTTGCACCATCTCCTATCTTGTCCTTTGCATACTTCCATCATCCATCAACCTTCCTTTCTTATCCTTTTCTTCTTCTCCTTCTGCTCCTTTATCCCTGCACACCCCATGCACCACCATCACCTCCCTTGACACTCTTCTTCTTCTTTTTCTTATCCTTACGTAACCCATAAACATAACCATTGCCACCTAAATTTTTCATCACAATACTCAACCATCACCTCCATTGTCACCATTTTTATCCCTACACACCTGTGGTATGTCTCCTTCCACCTTTGTTTTCCTTATCCCCCGATACACCATACACACATGCATACATGACCATATATATATATACACACACACACACATCATACTCTCCTTCTTTTCTCTTTGTTTGGCCTCCAATCTATCCTTTCTGTGTCAAAAATTCATTGCCTAAGATCCTTCTTCCTTCTTCCTTCGTCCTTCTCTTTTCTTATTCTTTTTCCTCCTTTCCTTGTTTTTGGCCTTCGCACCACCCAATCCACCACCATGCACCACCTCAGCCACATTGTCCGCCCACTGGCCGATGGACCAACCACTTAGGTCACTCCAACCTCCCCCCTCACCGTCGCTGGCCATCACCGTTGACCATTTCCTCTTTTCCCTTCTTCCTCCTCTTGTGCATCGCAGCTTTGCCAAGTGCACGGTCTGTGCACCGCTTGCTACACTGTCGTGCAATACTTAAAATCTCATGTTGTACAGCCATGTAGCTCTTACGCCTCTTGGTTGTGCGTCATGATTCCTCTTGGCTTGTTTCTGCATAGCTGTGCAACTTTTTCACCACCTGAACGTGCACCATACTTTCTCTCAACTAGGAGCTGCACCTGCACCGCCTACTGCACAGTCGTGCAACTTCATTTTCTTGGCCGTGTAACCTATTTTCACCCCAAACCTTGTCCAAGCACCACCAAAATTTAACTATAGCTCCTCCACACATTCCTCTACACGTCTATACAATTAAAGCTTCCATTTAACTTCAGTTATTTTCTTTTCTACCCTCCTCTACCTTAACTTCCCCCTCAATTTTTAATCTTCGATCCTAATCGTATTTTATATATTTTCATAGGTGATGTTCCAGTGATTTCGGAGGAGGACTAGGATTTATGTGCAGAGAGCCCGGTGTCTTTGTTGGTAAGGGTACATGTTGTAGCTATGGTTTTATGTGATGCATATATTTTTTTGTATGTGCTTTTGTGTTGAGTATGTTGTATTGAATAATACATTTATGGAAATGTTATGAAAGGATATTCTTGAGAGTGATGAAATTATGTAAGTTCGTACTTGGGTATAATGTCGGATACAGGATATCTATGGAAAACTGAGGATATTTACTTTGGATAATGATTAGAAATTTCTATGTTTTGGGTTTCTTAAGGCCTTGGGAGAATACAATTATCTTGCCTACCCTAAGGGTATTGTGATCATTTGAGGATAAATACGTGGTTGTACTTATGTTGTTCAGTTGTATGTCTTGTGCATTTATATGAGTTTATCATGATAATATACAATCAACTCTAAATAAAATACTAATCATTTAAAGTGAAAGATCACGTGATTTGGCCCAAGGTGTTTATATAGGTATGTTCCATCGGATAATAATTGTGGCTTGGATGTGTTGTCCCCGAGAGGTGTATTAGTCCATTTGACCGGATTAAGAATAGTGGGGTCCTGTACTCAACTTGAATAAAAATATGATTAAGAGATAAAGTATAAATGAAAAGATACTAATCATTTAAAGTGGAAGACTATGTGAGTCAGGACCAAGGTGTTAAGTCCGCTCCACTGGATAATACCAGTGGCTCGAGTGTGTTGTCCCCAAGAGGTGCTTTAGACCATTCCACTGGTTTAATAATAGTGGATGAAGAGTATTTTACTCTGCTAGGTGTTGGTTTCGTTCCATCGGATAATAATAGTAGCTCGGGTGTGTTGTTCCTGAGAGGTGTTTCAGACCATTCCACTATTTTAAGAATAGTGGGGTTCCTAAACTCAATATAAATAAAAGATAGGAATATGGTATATCTAATGAAAGACTTGGAATTAGTGATTATATGGCATTCTTTAATTTACACATGTAAGATTGCTTATGAGAATTCTTATATCGTGTGTAACCCTACTTGATTGTACCATTACCTTACTCCATACGTAGCATACTGATCATCCATTTCATGGGTGTTGCTCAATCCAACAAGTAGACGACCCAGATGTATATGTGCAGGTTGTGAGGACTTGGTGGATGAATTCTCAGCCTTTAATGCTATATATGTGGATGAGTGATTTTTTTATATTAGGGTTTTAGGCATAGAGTCATGTTATTTGATGATAGTTTTACTTGGATACCCTTTTGGAATTTTAGTTCTAGGGATCCCTTTTCTTGTATTTTGATATTGGAATCAGAGTTGATATCTAAACTATTATTTGATGTTAGTAAAATTTATCTCGTTTCTTCCTATCATGTTTAAAATTTTCTAATCATTTTGCCTTGTGATTGACGTAAGGATGGTGGGGAAGGCCAAACTTATGTCAATTATAGCGGTAACACCCAACTATTTGATTATACGCTTTCGCTTATAACAAAAATTTTCTATAGTAAATTTTGGGGTGTTATAGAATGTCCCTCATAGTTCTCAAATGATGATCTACTACTTTCACTCCTAACTTCCTCATTATCATATTTAGACTTTGTCTCACCATACCATATCCAACAAGTGTAACTTGTATCAATTCCATACACAAACAAATGATCTCTCAAATCATCAGCGTTGACATATTAAATATAAGCATAGTTCAAATAAGGATAGACTATTCTACTAGAGTCTTGAGCATGTCCAACTACAAACTTGATGAAAAATTCCACTCCTTTGTTATATTCTCTAGACAAACTATTTGTAGACAACCATTTCCGATCCATAGTTTTTCAATCTAGATGTATCCCACGCAAAAATAATTATTACAAATTTTTTCAATTATAAGTTTAATAACTCACAAATCAATCATTCTTAGAAATAATTAATCTCAAATGTATCATGCTATTCTATATATATATATACAAATCATGAGAACATGCTTTCAAAAAGATATTAATACTCAACTTCCTCATACTTAGAAATTATTCATACATACATACATACATACATAGCAAAACATTATATAATGGTTCAAATTAAAAAAGATATACATACTATAGGGTTAAAGCAATAGTAGCACTATATACATCAAAAGGTTGTTAAAGCCCAAACACCTAACTAAGAAAAACTCATAACTGTAACACTAAATCCCTTGTTAGCCTTGTCGAGCCGAAATAATAGCTATCACTCTCAAAGTCCACTCATCTTGCTATGTCATCTATTTCCTCACATCATCAATAGAGATTCTAGTCATGTATACTCTAGGGTAACCAGGGTGGATACTTGAAGGTAAGCTATGAGGAAACCTCCACTCATCACCAATCACCATTAGCTCTCTAGATATCTAATCATACTCCCAGGCACCTCACCCTCAATAAATCTGGGGTGTGGTGCATCAGCGTAGTGTAAAAACCAAAGCTAAAAAGTAGATTTAGCCACCGAACATGGCTTCTTCTAAGGTAGGGTAAATAGTAGGTGATATGATTTGAAATAGAATGGGTCATATAATGCACGAATCATAGACAACCGACCTAGCTCATTGTATAACTATATGACATGAGTCCGTAGATCAGCATGTGGCACCATGCATAGATATGGTGGAGGGTATGTCATAGCAATGAGAGACATCTCACTACCTATAAATGAGAACCATTAAATCTTATCATCAAGGTTGTTCTCGAAAGAATCTAAATTACAGAATACATAAACTTACAACTAGCTCAATTCAATGAGTAGATGACCCAAATGTATATGTGTAGGTTATGAGGACTTGGTGGATGAATTCTCAGCTTTTGATGTTATATATGTGGATGAGTGACTCTTTTATATCAGGGTTTTATGCATAGAGTCATGTTATTTGATGATAGTTTTACTTGGATACCCTTTTGGAATTTTTGTTCCATGGGATCCCTTTTCTTGTATTTTGATATTGTAATCGGAGTTGATCTCCAAATGCTTATTTTATGTTAGTAAAAGTTACCTCATTTCTTCCTATCATGTTTAAAATTTTCTAATCGTTTTGCCTGTGATTGACATAAGGATGGTGGGGCAAGCCAGACTTATAACAATTATAACGGTAACACCCAACTATTTGATTATACACTTTTGCTTATAACAAAATTTTTCTATAGTAAATTTTGGGGTGTTACATAATGTCTCTCATAGTTCTCAAATGATGATCCACTACTTTCCCTCCTAACTTCCTCATTATCATATTTAGACTTTATCTCACCATGCCATATCCAACAAGTGTTACTTGTATCAATTCCATACACAAATAAATGATTTCTCAAATCATCAGTGTTGATATATTAAATATAAGCATAGTTCAAATAAGGATAAATTATTCTACTAGAGTCTCGAGCATGTCCAACTACAAACTTGATGAAAAATTTCACTCCTTCGTTATATTCTCTAGACAAGCTATTTGTAGACAACTATTTCTGATCCATAGTTTTTCAATCTAGATGTATCCCATGCAAAAATAATTATTACAAATCAATTCAATTATAAGTTTAATAACTCACAAATCAATCATGATTAGAAATAATTAATCTCAAATGTATCATGCTATTTTGTATATATATACAAATCACGAGAACATGTTTTCAAAAAGATATTAATACTCAACTTCCACATACTTAGAAATAGTTCATATATATACATACATACATAGCAAAACATTATACAATGGTTCAAATTAAAAAAGATATACATACTAAAGGGTTAAAGCAATAATAGCACTATATACATCAAAAGGTTGTTAAAGTCCAAACATCTAACTAAGAAAAACTCATAACTGTAACACTAAATCCCTCGGTAGCTTTGTCGAGCCCAAATAATAGCTATCACTCTCAAAGTCCACTCATCTCGATATGTCATCTGTTCCCTCACATCATCAACAGAGAGTCTAGTCATGGATACTCTAGGGTAACCTGGGTGGATACTCAAAGACAAGCTATGAGGAAACCTCCACTCATCATCAATCACCATTAGCTCTCTAGATATCTAATCATACTCCCGGGAAACACCTCACCCTCAGTAAATCTGGGGTGCCGTGCATCCGTATGATGGAAAAGCCAAAGCAAAAAAGTGGATTTAGATAATGAACATGGCTTCGTCTGAGGCAAGGTAAACAGTAGGTGATATGATTTGAATAGAATGGGTTATACAATGCACGAATCACAGACAACCGACCTAGCTCATTGTATAACTATAAGACATGAGTCCGTAGATCAACATGTGGCACCATGCATAGATATGGTGGAGGGTATGTCATAGCAATGAGAGACATCTCACTACCTAGAAATGAGAACAAATACATCTTATCATCAAGGTTGTTCTCGAAAGGATCTAAATTACAGAATACATAAACTCTACAACTAGCTACACAATTCATAAATATGTTCTACCATATATTAACCAACTATGTAAAGCTAACAACATACCCACATATGATACTCATCATAAAACTTATAATCTTGAATTGATTTTTATTTATTTCTCAATTGATATAAATGTATCATTAAATATTAAGAAAATATAAATTACGAAACACATCCTTTCATTTACTCTAACTAGATTTGTCAATGAGTTAAATTGAATCAAACTTTCTGTTATTATACCTAACATGTTTAAAATAAGAACATAATTTTGAGTTATATATTTAACAAACTAGGTAAAGATCAAACTATCATCTAATCGTTCAAGATCTACATAGTAAAATCAAGTAGATATTAATAAGATAATATATATAGGTTAAGTATAATAATATCATATTGTTAAAAGTAGAGTTGAGAATAATATATATAATAGTTTGTTATAAGAGAACATATTAATTATCATATTTAGTATAATAAATGCTAAACCATAACCGCAACCCTAACTTTAACCCTAATGCTAATAACTTATAATAATATAATAATGAGCGACATCTCAATACCTACAAATGAGAACCACTAAATCTTATCATCAAGGTTTTTCTCGAAAGGATCTAAATTACAGACTATGTAAACTGTTCAACTAACTAGACAATTCATAAATATATTCTACCATATCTTTACCAATTATCTAAAGCTAACAACATACCCACATAAGATACTCATCATAAAACTTATAATCTTGAATTGATTCTTATTTATTTCTCAGTTGATAAAAATGTGTCATTAAATATCATGAAAAAATAAATTACCAAACACGTCCTTTCATTTACTCCTACTAGATTTGTCAATGAGTTAAGTTGAATCAAACTTCCTCTTATTATGCTCGTCATGTTTAAAATAAAGATATAATCTTGAGTTATATATTTAATAAATTTCTTGAACATTAAACTGTAACACCCCAAAATTCATTAATTTTTTTTTGAAAGCGGAAGTAATCAAAATAGAAATACTTAAATTAAAACCCGTGAATTTTGGGGATGTTACCGCCACACTTAGTACCAAATCGGTTCTCTCCGACCGTTTCAGTACCAAGTGCTAAGGTTAAAAAGATTAACATAAAACTTAAACTAAGATTTCATAAAATGAATTAAAGAGATAATAACATAGAAATCATAGTACGCATAAAGAATTATTATTCATATTCAAAAGAGAAATAGCTTACAACTGATAAAAGATTCATTTAAAGTACTCAATGCAAGGTAATAAATCAGATTGGATAAATATGATACAAAGGAAATAATAGAAGGAATATAAAATAAACAGAAGAGTGAATTTGGCCACATATATACTCAACGCTCAGCTCCACCGGATGTCCCGCCCACCTACACAAAGTCAAAAAGGGCCTTCTGCTCGTGTGAATGAGCAGCACCCATGAAAAGGGTGATCAGTACACTATGTACTAAGTAAGGTAACTGAGCACTAAGGCCCATATATAAGCACATAAATAATGCAGAAGAATATAAGAACACAATCATAAATGCATATGATCAACCAGGTAAAAGTACAAAGGCCCATGTATAATCAAGATTAATTACTTAATTAATCATTAATCAGAAGTCGATTCACACCATACTTTTTATCAATTCCATGCGAGTACAGAAACACCCCACTCTTATAACCGGTGGGCTGGTTACACATAGAGCATCATGCCCTAACCACTATTATTACCGATGGATTGGTCACATATAGGGTACAACCCTAACCACTTTTATAACCGGTGGATCGGTCAAATATAGGATAAAACCCTAACCACTATTCCTGACAGGTGGATTAGCTCGGTTCCTACTCGCATTATGTTCCACTATAAGTAATTAGTATCTTTTATTTGCCTTAGCAAAACTCTGGTTTATTTTCATTGAGATCGGGATTCCCCACTATTATAACCGGTGGATCAGTCGCACATAGGGTAAAACCCTAACTACTATTCCTGATCAATGGATCGACTGGTCTCATCTCAATATCGTCCATTTTAAGTGATTAGTATCTTAAGCATTTTATTCACAAACTTTCGCTCAGACATGCATGACTAATCCCATGCAAACCCTAAGTCCACGTAAACCACACTCCCATGCAAACCCTAATACCATGCCGCATTAATACCACCATGCAAAACCCTAACACCATGCAACATTAATACCACCATTCAACACCCTAACACCATGCAATATTAATACCACCATGCAAAACCCTAACTCCATGCACCTCCATGCAAAACCCTAACCCCATGCAATTCCATGTTAACCCTAACGCCATTTTCTTTGTTTCTAAGGTTTGGGGGCATAATGGTCATTTTACATGTAATATGAAAATTTTATATGAATTGTATTCTTATAATATGATAATTATTGATTGTTTATTTTTGATATTTAATTTCATGATTTTAGGATTTTGGTTACTATTTTATTTTCATTTTATAAAATAATGGCATATTAGGGCTAACTTGGTAGTTTAATATCCAAAGATCTTAGATATTTTAGGACTAATGGTTGACTTTAACCTTTGATATGATTCTCAAAATAGTAAGTTGACATGAATAGAGAATTCCAATAATAAATATAAGCTTTTTGGCATATTTTCTGCAAATTATAGTGTACTCTAATATTCTAAAGTCGTCATGAGAGACACGTCAACTACAACGACACGTCATCAATGAAAGAACAATTTGACGAGTAGGAAAAATGAGGCTACAACGATAACAAGGGTCATTGTTTGATGATTATTGTAGTGATTAGCAATTAAATTTATTTTACCATCCTAATATTTGAAATTAATTTTTTACAAAATAAGCTATATTAACGATAGTCATTGTAGTATCGTTAAAACATTCCCATCTCACCTTTCCTAGAAAAAAAAAACTCTAGACCAACTACGCGTCATTGTTGGGTAAGGTAGGAATTTTTTCCTCTTAAAAATTATTAGGGGAACATTTTTGGCTAGGTATATTACAGTAGGTAGTCAATATTATAAGATATAGTGTCATTGCAGTATTGTAAACCAAAATGCTGTCATTTGTTTAATTGGCAGTCTAATACAAAGACCCCATCGTTGCAGTAGAGGATGAGATGTAAATGAAAAAAACCAACCCGTCGTCATCCTTGTTGTTCGCCTCTCTCATATTTTTGTCACTGCAACTTCTTTTCCCTACCTCTCTCTCACTAATTTGGTAGGTTATGACTATAAATACTTTTTTGTTAATTTTTTTGTTAAAATCTTGTGTATTATTGTTAGTTTTTATTTTTATTTTTTTTTGTGTTTTTATGGATTCCTATAGTAGCCACATCACTATCGCCTTGCATCACCTTGCACTGCCTTCTTCTTATCCTTGTCTCTGTTTAATTTTTTTTTTTTTACTCTTTAGTTTAGTTTATTTTGTTTTAATTATTAATTTATTAAAGCTAACAATTTTTTTAATTGTTGGTTTAATTGTATATTGCTAGAGTAGTTGTGCTTCGTCGCCGCCATTGCTACTGTATGCATGTATATATATAAATTATAAATAACATTTATAATGTATGGTACTTTTGAATAATTTATAATTTATTATAAAATCACATATCATAACAAAAAATTTAACAATACCAAATAACATGTATTTTACATAAAAATAAATTTGATAAAATAACATTTATTATTAATTAGAGGTAATGCACCTAGATACACTCTGTATGGTACTTTTGAATGCAAAATTGACAAAAAAAGAGAGACTATATACCAAATATAGTTCAACATACATTATAAATTATCTAATCAATGATAATTGTCATGGTGGTAACCATATGCTGATGTATTTGTTGTGGTATGTGATTGGAATATATACATATATATATTGGTGGTGGTAATTGAAAGATGGATACACACGTACATATTGTAATTGATATATGTATTGATAATTGTGATACATATATTGTGATTGTTAAAGTATTAGTGGACTTAGATAAAGTATAATTAAAAGATTAAAATAATATCATAATAAAAATGAGAATTAATAAAATATTATTGAATTTTGAAAATTTATTATTAAATAATTAAGTAGAATAATAAGATATTGTTGACCATAAATAATTGATTATTAAAATTTAAAATAATAAGAATATAAAATTATTAGATAATAAATTATTTCTAACTTTAGATAAAGCGTTATTAATAGAATGGAATAATTAGATAGTACAAATTTAACTTAATAAAATCTTGTTAAATATTCAAAAATTTATGATTAAATAATTAAGTGGTATAATAAGATAATTTAATAAAATCTTGTTAAATATTAAAAAATTTATGATTAAATAATTAAGTGGTATAATAAGATAATAAAATTTTAAAAGAATAAGATATTGGTGGCCTTAAATAATTTAAAATGAAAATTTAAAACAATAAGAATATAAATTTATTAGATATTGGTGGCCTCAAATAATTTATTATCTAATAATTTGAAAATTTATGATTTAATAATTAAAAAAGTGGAATAAGAAGATAATAAAAATGAAAATTAGTAAAATATTATTAGAATTTAAAAATTTATGATTAAATAATTAGATATTATCCTAATTCATTAGATATTTCCCTTCTTGTAGGCGATAAGATTCCTCTTTTACCCGACGCATGTTTTCTAACTTTTTTTTTATGTCTTCTGACATAAATATTAGGTACCACGTCACATGGATAGGTGACGAGTTAGGCCACATGTTAGAGAAAGGTTTGGAAGAAATATATTTTTATTATACTCATCATTAATTATATTATTAATGCATTTATAATTATAAGAATTTAATAGAATTTATACTTTGAATATATTAATTACACTATAATATCCATAATCAATTTTATTGTATCTATAATTATATAAAAATAGAGTTATCTAGTAGACAATATGCAGACAAATTTTTCAGCCTAAACCATACCCTTAATGGCTAATTGCTAATTATTAACATCACCCATTAATGCTAATTATATTAACAACAAAGGAAAATGAATTATTATCAATTAATAATGCAACCAAACTGGCTTCAATTATTAATATGATTAAATGCATATTAATTGAGTAACATCGAAACCACCAAAAGGCTATTTTATTGTCCTCATTCCTTTATTAGTTTGCATTTCTTCATCTTTCTTTATTAATATGATAAATGCATATTAATTGAATAATGTTGGAACAAAAAATGGAACAATGGACGACAATGATATGGCAACTGAAAATCCCACATAATACCTGTATTATATGTACTCCATTTATTAGCGATAAATGCATATTAATTAAGTAATATAGAAAACCCAAACTATCATTTCATTCCCCTCCCTTTTTCAGCATTCACTTTTTCATATCCCCTTGTTAATATGATAAATATATTATAATTACTTACACAATTAGAACCCAAGGAACTACTTTATGGCTATCCATCTCCCTTTTTGAATATGATAAATACCCTTCTTCTGCTCACGTTCTCCAGTCATTAGTGTACACTCCTCTGCTTATAAAATATAAAAATTGCACAACATAAAACTAATTTTTACTCTAGCAACAATACACATTCAAGAGGGGGCAGAAAAAAGGAAAAAAAAAAGAAAAGAAAAAAGAAGCATTCAAGTTCAAACAATGACTCCTATATACACTCTACTAAACTAAAATCAACCATTAGAAGATAGTTGGAGAATAGTGGTTAGGTTTATATGGGTTTATCAAAAACTAAAGTATGGCAAGCCGTTAATAATGGAATTTGTATTTAAGGTCAATCAATGTCCTATATTGGTCTACTATTGAAAAAATCAGTCTTCAGCACGGTCAGTTATACATTGTAGTATCAAGAGTTATACATCGTAACAGATTGAAATTATTGAGATGTGACAACGACGAAAAAGAAATTACATCCATAACAAATATTGTCTTTAAGAAAGTATTATAAAATATCTAACTATATTATGTATTTCATTTTTCAGTCATTTGCTACATATATTTTGTATTTAACTTTTCTATATATAGTGTATTACATTGTTATTTTATTTTTCTTTCAATATTTTATTTTTTATATTAACCATACTATTTTTTTTTTGTAATTTTATTACTTTTTATATTATTTTCCGTACTTACTATTTTAAAATTAATTATCACAATATAACATCACATGAAAAAATATCATTGGTTTATAATTATAAAAGTATAGTTAAAATATATTAACATTACAATATGATTATATTAAAGGGTAGCATGGGTTGAATATAATTATAAGTACAACCAACCCACCCCAATAATATCTCCCAATAATTATAAAAGTATAGTCAAAATATATTAAAATTACAATATGATTATATTTAGGGTTGTGCAAAAAAAAAAAAAAACAGGGATCTAAAAATCCGATCCAACATTTCGGATATCCGAATCGATTTTAGCTAAAAGGATATCCGACATTTGGATATTCGATGTTTTACTGGATTATCCGATCTGAAAAATATACCATATTTTGTTGATTATTTCAATAATATATCATATTATTTTATTTTATATTTTTAAGTTTTAAAATTTTATTTATTTTTACATTTTAAATATTTATAATAATATTTTAATACTTCTTTTAGATAAAATAAGACATTTATATGAATATAGATATGAATATTAATTGATATACAATTTTTATTTTTAAAAATATTCTAGTAAAAGTTATTAAAATTGATAAAATAGTATTTTTATAAGGATATTGGATATATCTGAATCTCGTTTATATCCAGTCAATATTTTTTGGATATCTGATCTAAAATATATAAAATAAATATCTAAAAAAATATCTAAACGGATACAGATATCCAATTTTGAAACCCCCCTAATTATATTAAAGGTAGAATGGGTTAAATATAATTTTAAGTACAACCAACCTTCCCCAATAATATCTCCCAAGAACCTACTACTATCGCCGCCATCTACACTAAAACTTCTGAAAGGCAGAGGTACGTGACATGTCAGCCTATTTATATCATCTATGACTTATTTGAAGTTACTTATAAAAAATAATTATCTTAGATAATTATTTTTGATAAGTGGATCCAAACAAGCATCTAATCAATTAAATTCCTAGAACCCGCACCGACCTTCCATCTGCGTCTAGTCTATTCCCCAGCTGGCTATTATAAATACACACCACAGGCTCACTCTCTAACCAAACTCATCTCTAAAATATTATCTCCCGCTCGATCGTTTCTCCTTCCTTCCTCTAAATCAGCCCCGAAAATGGCGAACGAAGTGGTGCTGCTGGATTTCTGGCCATGTCCCTTTGGGATGAGATGTAGGATAGCGTTGGCGATGAAAGGCGTTCAGTATGAATTTAAAGACGAGGACGTGTCTAATAAGAGTGAGCTGCTTTTGAAGATGAATCCTGTCCATAAGAAGATCCCGGTTCTCGTTCATAACGGAAGGCCTGTATGTGAATCGATTATTATTGTTCAATATATTGATGAGGTGTGGAAAGACAAAGCTCCTCTCTTGCCATCTGATCCTTACGAGAGAGCTCAGGCTAGGTTCTGGGCTGATTTCATCGACAAAAAGGTACCTATGAGCGTGCATGCCTTCTTTATTCGACAATCTCATTCTATCCAATTAATTAATCACTGCTTCCGTGTATTTTGATCTTGATTGTATATTAAGTCATAAAAAAATAAAAATAAAAACATTAAATCTCCTTGCAGATCTACGTCAGCGGGAGGGGGATATGGAGTACGAAAGGGGAAGAACAAGAGGCGTTCAAGAAAGAATTGATCGACAGCCTTAAGATACTCGAGGATCACGCGCTTCGAGACAAACCTTACTTTGGAGGAGACAATTTTGGCTTCCTGGATATCACGCTCATACCATACTACGCATGGTTTCATGCGTACGAGACTTATGGAAATTTCAAGATTGAGGATTCGTGTCCTAAATTGATGGCATGGGCTAAGAGGTGTTTGGAAAAAGAGAACGTTTCCAAGTGTCTGCCTCGTCAGGAAAAGGTTACTGATTTTCTGGTTCAAACAAGGAAGAGATTGGGTGCGGAGTGAAATCGTTGTCTTTTGCCCACACTTCTAGTTTACACTTCTTGTGCTTATTATTATTATTATTATTATTATTATTGTCCTGTAGTGTGTATTGTGGGTTACTGTGGCTGAGTTCATTATGTGCCGGCCAGCCTGGCATGGCATTTATCTTTGTTTGTGGTTATTGGAATATATGCTTCTGTATTAAAAAATAGTAATCCTGTTATTTTATATTTTTTGACAAGTATTATTATTAGAGTGGAATAATAAGATAATAAAAATATAAATTAATAAAATATTGTTAAATATTAAAAAAAATTTGATTAAATTTATTAAGTGGTATAATAAGATAATAACATTTTAAAATAATAAGATATTGGCAGCCTTAAATAATTTAATATGAAAATTTAAAACAATAAGAATATAAAATTATTAGATATTGGTGGCCTCAAATAATTTATTATCTAATAATTTAAAATTTTATTATTTAATAATTAAAAAAGTAGAATAATAAGATAATAAAAATGAGAATTAGTAAAATATTGTTAGAATTTAAAAATTTATGATTAAATAATTATATATTGTCCTAATTTATTAGGATTTCTTCCTTTTTAGGTGATAAGATTCCTCTTTTATCCGACACATGTTTTCCAACTTATTTTTTGATGTCTTCCGACACAAATATTAGGTACCACATGAGATGGATAGGTGATGAGTTAGGTCACATGTTAGAAGTTTGTTTGCAAGACCATATAATTTTAGGTCATATTATATTTTGTATATTTTACTACATATTCAATTATGGTTATAGGTGAGAACTAGATATATAGATGAGTTTGGCCATAGTAATTTTTTACACCCTAAGTTTATTGATGGTTGATAATTTATGGGAGATTATAATCACATTGCAAGGGATTTGATAGTGATTGATGAGAAGTGGAGGTTTTGGAATGAGATACTGCCAAGTATATATCCTAATTATCTAGATCGCTGTTACAAGTTTATTAAAGATGTGAGAGAACATATGCTTCTATGAGAAGTATAGACTCAGTGGGTGATTGTAATATTCTAAAATTTTAGTAAACCTAATCTCATATTTTTAATACTTTAATTAAATTCTAATCTTCAGAAAATATTATTATAGCATTATCTAAATTTCTTAATCCTAAAGTCTTAACATAAGTCGAATCTTTAACTCGAATAAATTATTTTTTGGAACTGATCTTACATTCTGGTAAATTTATGTCACTAATTTTACCTATTTTAACTAATGAAGAACTCATCTAAAGCTAACCTTAAACTTTTTTCTCTTTTTCCTTCTCCTTTCTCCTACCTTCTTCTGCTATAATACTCGACCTTATTTTGTCTTCTTACCCTTGCAACCCAGAACCATAACTCTCACTTCCCTACTGCAACCATCATCATTATTATTATCCTTTACCATCACCATCTCTAGTGTTGTTATTGCCACCAAATGCACGAACACCTCCCCTCTACCCTTTGCTTCTTCACGCAATACACACGCACAACCATCACTATCTTGTGTTGCTCCCTTTCCATTTTTCACCCAATACTCTATCATAACATCTAGCTACTTTTGTTGAAAAATTTTCCCCTGCCATCCCTCGTGCTGCTCTACCACCCTCTAATTTTTTTCTTCTATTTCTAATTTTTTTATTTTATTATAAATGATTTTTAGCTTTATGATTGATGTCAGGATAGTTGGGCAAACCAGACTTATGTCAATTACGATAGTAATACCTAACATTTTACTTATATGCTTCTGCTATAAAATAAAAAATTTAGTTCTAAAAATTATGGTATTATAAGTTGGTATCAGAGCTTTAGTTTTAATTAATATGTTTTGACTTTTAAAAATTTAGTTTTCAATGATGTGTCATATGATTTTAATGTCTATTTCACATTTCAGAGAAACCAAATTTCCTTTTGAAATCCTAAATTAACTTATGAGGAATAGAGGACAGGTTGTCTAGGTGGCCTTGAAATGTGAACACGATTTCTGTCTTGTAGTTAGCTAGCTGTCATAGCACTTATTGGCCGCATTAGCCGTTTGGAGGAGATCTTCAAGGTATTCATCAAGTTTTCCTGGTGCCCATTTTAGCTACCACCACCTTCCCATTTTCCATAGGAGGGTATTGGAGAAAACTACCTTTGGAGGATTAGGGGACATCACCCATTGATTTATGCTACAAATGAGGGCCCAGTCATCCTTGAGGGATGGATTTGGGGAGGCAATTGATTGCCTACTTGCTTAAAAGTTTGGTATTGTAGACTTCTTCTTACTAGGAGTCACCGACACCTTATGGGTAGGGAATTGTGCACTAAATAGGTCGCAAATGTTATGGGAGGATTTCAAGGTGGTAATTTATGATAAGTCTTACCTCGAGAGTCTTAAGCAGGATAAGTTAAAGGATTTCCTTCTTTTAAATTAGGGGAGCATGATGGTGAAATAGTACCACACTTGATTTATTGAGCTGCCGATGTTCACATTAGGGATCGTAGCAAATAAGTCGACAATGGTCTATTATTTCGAGCATCTGGCTACTTTAACATCCAAAGGATGATGGGTGTAGTGGCTTTTCAAGACTTAACCATGTTGTATAAGAGGGCGTGTATTGTTGCTACTTTGGTTCAGGAGTAGGCTTCCATTTTAGGTAAGAGGAAGCTAGAGACATAGGGTTTTAGAGGCAAGATCTAGTATTGGGGTGGCAGACCTCCAAGGAATCGGTAGCAAGGTTGAAACCAGCCTCAAGGAGGTTAGTATCGATACTAAGGTTAGTTAGGAGGACATAGTAGATTATGGGATCAGCCGAGGTGCTTCACGTGGTGTTTTTATGGTTAGAATCATCCAGGGTAAAGTTGTTGGGGCACTCTGATTTGGTATAGGACGTGTAGTCAAATGGGTCACTTGTATTTTGAGTGCCAGCATTAGTAAGGTCAGTATAAGTAGTAGGGAACACTGATACCACAATAATAGGTATTTTAGTAGCGGACCTACCAGTTGTTTCAATAGAGAGTACCTACCTCATTTAGTGGACAACCTAGAGAGATTTAGGGAGACCATAGGAGCCTCGTCCTTTACCTCAAAGGGGAGGAGTTTAGAAGAGTTTTGGAGGGTATCGTGGAGGATACCAAGGAGGACAGTTAGGTAAATGCCTAAATGTCATCAACCAGATAGTTGGATGTGGTTTTTGGTATGTTCCCATCCTCTTGGTACCATTTTATGTGTTATTTGATTTAGGGGCATCTCTTTCGTTTGTCTCTTCTTCATTTATTATTAAAGCTACATTAACTTCATCTTCTTTTGTATCTATATTTGTGATGTTGCCTTCTAGGGATAGACTAAATTGTACTAGACTATACTTAGATGTGGCCTTAGAGATAGACAGGGTAAACTTCCTAGTAGACTTGGTTGAGATGGACCTTTAGTAATTCGATCATATCTTTGGGATGGATATGTTAGGGAGATACAAGGTAGTGATAGATTGTTCGTAAGAGTGAGTTATGTTGCAAGGACCTCAAGGTGCTAGGGTCTCTTACTAGAGATGCAAGCCTAGGCCTACGAGGAAGGTTATATTTGCCCATACGTTGTATTCCTTGGTGTAGAGAGGTTACCCTATGTATTTATGTGGGGTTCAAAAACTAAACAATGATGTGTTAGCTTTGGGGGACATTTCAGTTGCTCGAGAGTTTCCGGACATGTTTCTTGAGGAGATTCTAGTTATGCCGCCAGCATAGGAGATAGACTTCACCATTGAGTTAGTATCATTGGTCAAAACTAAGATAGACTTCACTATTGAGTTAGTATCATTGGCTGAAACTATTTTGAAGGCACTATACCAGATGGAACCGGTAAAATTGAGGGAGTTGAAGATAAATTTTAGGACTTGTTGGCTCACTGGTACATACCCTTGGTGTGTCTCCATAGGGAGTACAAGTGTTGTTTGTGAAGAAGAAGGACGAGAGCCTTCATCTGTGTACAGATCACTAGGGTCTAAACCAACTGATGGTGAGGAACCGCTATTTGCTTTCGAGGATCAACGACTTGTTAAAGAAGTTTTGAGGTGCTTTAGTTTTCTCAAATATTGACTTGCGGTAAGGATATCATCAATTACGCATTGCCAAGGTAGACATCATGAAGATGATCTTTAGGACACAGTATGGGCACTACGATTTCACGGTGATGCCTTTTGGGCTCACTAGTGCTCTCGTTGCTTTTATGGACTTGATGACAAGTATTTTTAGGCCGTTCCTCAATTAGTTTGTCGTGGTTTTCATAGAAGACATTTTGGTTTACTATCGGATTAGAGAGGAGCAAGAGCAGCATTTACATACAATTTTTTTTACTCAATAGAGAGCATAGGTTGTATGCCAAACTCTCTAAGTGCAAGTTTTGGCTTTAGGAGGTTGCATTTTTGGGACATGTAGTGTTAGTAAAAGGAGTCATTGTGGATTTGGTGTGGAAAGAAAATCTCCCCTCTTGCTATCTAATCCTTACGAGAGAGCTCAGGTAAGGTTCTGGGCTGATTTCATTGACAAAAAGGTATCTATGTGCATGTTTGCCTTCTTTATTCGATAACCTCATCATATCCAATTAATTAATCACTACTTCCATGTATTTTGATCTTGATTGTGTATTTTAAGTTTAGTACTAAGTCACAAAAAAAACATTAAATTTCCTTACAGATCTACATCATTGGGAGGGGGATATGGAGTACAAAAGGGGAAGAACAAAAGGCGTCCAAGAAATAATTGCTCGATAGCCTTAAGATACTCAAGGAACATGCACTTTAAGACAAACCTTACTTTGGAGGAGACAATTTTGGTTTCCTGGATATCACACTTATACCATACTACACATGTTTTCATATGTAAGAGACTTATGGAAATTTCAAGATTGAGGATTCATGTCTTAAATTAATGGTATGGACTAAGAGGTGTTTGGAAAAAGAGAACGTTTCCAAGTGTGTGCCTCATTAGGAAAACATTACTCATTTTGTGGCTCAATTGAGGAAGAGATTTGGTGTTGAGTGAAATCATTGTCCCTTGCGTACTCTTATGGTTATCATTTTTTATATTATGGGTTACTGTGGTTGAGTTCGTTCTATGCGAGCCAGCCTGGCACGACATTTTATATTTACTTGTGGTTATTGTAATATATACTTCCGTATTAAAAAATAGTAATTCTGTTATTATATATATTTATTTTAAGAAAGTAATAAAAGGAGTTTTAAAATTATACTAACATCTTTTATTAAAATATAATAAAGTATTTCATGTAAATATAATTAAAATAAAAATAAGATTAAAAATAAAAAATAATTTTTTTTTTTAAAAATATTTTTTCTTTGATAGAAAAATTTAAAGAGAAAATATACCTGCCATCAAATTACAGATGTTCTATTAAGAAATTATGTAGCCTTCCTTTGTTAATAAGATGGCTTGGACACTCGATGGTTTTAGTTTTCATCCTTAATCGTAAGATATTCTTTTTTAGAAATCATTTAACTACTAAAAAAATAATTTTTTTGATCAAAGGTAAAAAGATATAATATATATATGAAGCATATATATGTATAGGAACACTAGGGATGCATGGGCAATAACCGACCTTAACCAACCTAGGATACCCCTCATACAACAAAACCTATGTCATCCTACATGAGCTTACATCAGATAGAAGGGGATAAGGGGAACAGGAGCTAATGACTAGAGTTAGAAATTTACAAGGGCTCAATGTTGCCTGTTGTTTAAGATCCTATAAACATCTATCTTAATCTTGAACACTAAAGCATCAACATAAGCGGTTACAGCTTCAAAAAGGGCTAAATTCCTAGCCTTCCAAACATGGTAAATAGTGGTTGCAAGTGCTAGCATCCGAGCTTGCTTGTGTTGTGGAGTTCTTCTCTTACACTTTCTGAGAGCCCTTAGAGTGCTTTCCAAGGTGGTGCATCTTCTTGCAATTCCTAGCCATCTTCTTACATGCAGCCAGATGTTCTGGGTGATACGGCATTAGAAGAACAGATGGGCATGTGTCTCATTGACCTGATTGCAGGGTGAGCATATCTATGATATGTCCATGTAGGTGAGTCTATCTTTGGTTTTGAGTTTCCCCCTAGCTGCAAGCGATAGGATAAAGGCTTGCCTCTGTATGTGTAAGTCATTCCAAATGATTGAGCTATTCCTCATTTTCTCCCCTTTCATTCTGAGCTGTTCATATGCCCTATTAGAGCAAAACTCCCCTGCATACACACAGCCTTGTAGAATTTCTTTCGCCGTAGTAACTGTACCAGCTTTACAAATCAACATGTCCTTGATCTTGTAGATTGATTTCATTAGTGGTGAAGTTCCCCACCCCAGTGTAATAGCCCGCACATCAGAGTCTTGGAGGTACACTTGGTGTATCCATTTTGTCTACAGAGAATCTTTTTTACTTTGTATATGCCATAGGTACTTACACATCAGTGCGGCATTCCAAGTCTTAAGGTGCTTTATACCACAACCTCCTTCAGTCTTCGGTAAGCACATGTCATCCCATGCAATGAGCGGGTGCTTTCCATCCCAAACAAAACTTCTGTAGTGACTAATAATTCTTTTTATAACTTTTTGAGGGACCTCAAAAATGCTGAGCCAGAAACAAGATATACCCTAAACAACATATCTGACTAGTTCGACTTTCCCTGCATAAGAAAGTGTCTTGTTGTTCCATCTACTAATAGTATTTGTAATAGCAGAGTGAAAGACATCATAATCAATAGTCTTCAATTTGGTGGGTCTGAGAGGGACCCCCAAATACCTAAAGGGCAAGGTACCCTGGGACATATTACTAATCTGCATAATTTCCTCCTTTGTTTCCTGCTTGACTCCTCCTAAGAACAACTCTGATTTCTCATGGTTGATGTGAAGGCCAGAGCAGTTGGTAAACTCCCTCAAAGTGTCCATCAACACTTGCACAGAATCAGGATCTCCTTTACAAAACATCATTAGATCATCTGCAAAGGCAAGGTGGGTGATACCTAGATTCTTTCATTTAGGATGGTAGGAGAACTGTAAGCTGTGAGCATTCTTTTGAAGGATTCTACTAAGAAACTCCAAGCACAAAACGAAAAGGTAAGGTGACATTAGGTCCCCTTTCCTGAGCCCCTATTGCCCTTGGAAGAAACCACAAAAATTACCATTTAAAACTAGTGAGAAGGAGATGGTAGTGACACATGCTAAAGTCCATTGAATAAACTTGGGTGGGAAACCCAAACCCACCAAAACAGCCCCAAGGAAGTGCCAATTAATAGTGTAATATGCTTTCCTCAAATCAATCTTCATCATGCATTTGGGAGACGTTCTCTTCCTATTGTATTCTCTCATGAGCTCCTAAGTTAGGAAAATATTTTCTGGCATGAGCCTACCCTAGATAAAAGCTCCTTGGTTGTTACTAATAATAGTGTTCAAACAACCACTAAGTTGATTGGCAAGGATCTTAGTGATGATTTTGAACACTACATTACAATAGGAAATAGTCCTATAGTCTGTAACTTTTGTAGCATGTGCCTTCTTTGGTATAAGAGAGATAAGGGTGTGGTTAAGCTGCTTCAATAGTCTGCCAGTTGTGAAGAATTCTTGCACCGCTGCCAAAACATCAGTTTTAACTGTATGCCATAATGCCTTGAAGAATTTGGCTGAATAACCATCAGGCCGAGGAGCCTTTTTATCCCCAATAGACCATAAAGCCTCTTTTATCTCCCTATGGGTCACTGGTGCTGTCATTTTCATCACTGATAGGTTTCTGCACCCTCCTCCCCTACTCAAACACAAGGTGGTTAACCTCCTGATTCTGTTTGGAGGTCCCTATTAGGCTCTTATAGTAGTCTCTGAATTCATCCTCAAGTGGCTTCTCGCTTGTAGTGAGGGAGCCATCCTGCCTCTCCACTTGGGATATGAAGTTCTTTTTATGGTTGGCCTTCACTAAAGTGTGGAAAAATTGGGTCCCCTTGTCAGCTTGGGATAAGAACTGATTCTTTGCTTTTTGTGATAGGAATTGCATGGCAGCTTTGTTAAGGTGAAGAGATTGCTTCCTTAACTCCCTAATTTTAGCAGTATCATTCCCTCCCCGTCTTCAATGCTGCTTCTTTAGCTATATGTTGCTTCTCATCTGCTTCCTCAGCCCTAGAGATGATATGAGAGAAATGGAGTTTATTTAACAGTTTCAGAGGCTTCTTCAGGTTAGCCAACTTCCTGGAGAGTTTATACTGTGCTGTCCCCCAACCCCTAAAATGCCAAGCATTAGCAATAGTAGCATAAACGTTATAGTGATCCACCCACATATTGAAGAACTTAAATGGTTTATTCTTGTAGGTCACCTTTACTAACTGGATGAGGATTGGAGAGTGGTCAGAGAAAGGACCAGGGGCAAGAAAGGTGGTTTGGATGTTGTCTAGGAGAACACCTATTGCTGAGTTCATCAACACTCTGTCAATCTTGCTCTTCATCTTTGCATGTGCAAGAGTAAAGAAGCAGCCTGTAGATGGCAATCAGACATGCTCATAGCTAAGCAACACCTTATAAAATAAACTATTTCATATTCAGTCACTTCCCTGGCTCCTTTTCTATCCTCTTTATTCAGAGCACAATTAAAATCACCTGCTCTAATCCATGGCATTGAGTACCTACTAGCAAACTCTATCAAATTTTCCTATAACCCTTTTCTATCTGCAACAGAATATAGCCCATAACATACACTAAGCATGAAGTAGTCACTGTTGGATTTTGGTTGTATCCATACATTTATGACCTATTGGCATATCTCAAGGGGTTGTACATGCACCCTCTGGTCATTCCACAGAACCAGGATCCTCCCATTGGGATAATTAGCATAATTGTGCAAGGCTTTCCAGCCTTTAAAATAAGATTGCATCATTTTACTGAGCTTACCTTCATCTAGTCTGGTTTCAAGCATGCCTATGATGTCACACTTATGATTCCTAACCATCTTTTTCAGCCTCTTTTGTTTAATGGGGAGGTTGCAGCCCCTTATATTCCAGATGAGAACTATCATGGGGGTTTTGGTAGGTTTTGTGGCCTCCTTTTAGTCGAGTTGATAAGGGTTCTACATCTCAGTTGCTTTGCCAATATTTTCTGGCTAGCTTTGGAGATGACAAGCTAGAACAGGTGATCTTCAGTTTCTTGGTCAGCTAGCTTGGGTGGTATTTGATTTGGAGAAGCCCTATTTTCTTCCCCTACTCCTCTATTCAGACCTGCATCTCTAGTATTATCTTCTTCTTCATGCAAGTGGATGAGGCCATTCTTAAAATGGTCAGCAGTTGCATGAGTCGAGTCGGTGTGGCCTGCTTGAGTTAAAGCCTCAGCTTGTTCAACCTGCCCAACTTTTTATGATCTTACAATAGCCCAGGTGGCTTACTTGCAGAGGCAGCCTTGGCTAGTTGATGTACATCCTATTCAATAGCTTCTGGTTCCTGTGATGTATCCTCCATAGGTTGTGGCATTGGTTCAGGTGGGTTGGCATCCTCTGCTTGAGTTTTTCTTGGTACCCATACCTTTCTCTGTGGCTTGCATACGCCTGTTTGGTGACCAATCTGGTGGCAGTCCTTACAAAAGTTAGGCAGCTTCTCATAATAGACCTATTGAACAAAAGAGGAGTGGCTATAGTGTATTTACACCTCATGTGGGAGGTGTTTATTGACATTAACCTCCACCAATGCTTGAGCATACTCAAGGGCATGCCTCTTTTTTTATCACAACATCAATTTCAATTGGGTTCCCCAGGTGAGAGCAAATAGCACTAAGTGCTCTGGGATTCTACAGGTTTATAGGAAGGTCTGGGAATCTAACCCATACAGGGAACCCAACCATATCTGCCTTTTCAAATTTAAACAGCCTAGGGACACTTCTGACTGTCATTACCCTGTCATACACATGGTAAGGGCCATTCTTCAAAACCTCCATTTTGGCTTCAGATGATGAGAGGCGAAAAACAATCCAACCTGAACTAAGTGGTATGAATTGACATTTTTCCCTCCATTGTTTCTTGAGCTCATGGATGACATGGTCGTTTGGTAACTTCCCAACAAACCTGCCTAGTAGGCAAGTTCCCCAAGTGTCTTCTATACTGTCAATCATAGTGTCGTTGATTACCACCTTCTCTCTACATTCAGTAACTGTCTCTAATTTGTCACCTGAGTTCAAGGTGAATAGGGCTGTCCATGTTTCTTTGGCTTGTGGCTCAACTTCAGGTTTTGTAGGGTCATGTTCAACATTATCATGATTCCAGACTTCTTTTTCTGCTGCCTTGAGCTATTTCGAGGTTTCATCGTGGCGAAGGTGAGCATTTGGGAATACATATGTAGGTGTATTGCTAGTGTCATGTCTTTCTTCTCTTGTAGACACAATGTGTTCGTTCGACATGGGGGCCTCAGACAGCTCAGTTAGGTTCGTATTAGGTACTGCGTTTATAGAACCCACGACATCGTTAATGTCCATCTCATAGGAAGTTGGCGAATTTAGGTCATCTGGGTCCTCATCCCCGACAACCTCATTAATGGTGATGGGGACATCCATTTCAATTTCAATGCTAATCAAGGGCAACTCAGCAACACAAACAGAGGTGGTTAGTTGGGCACACTCATCCGCTCGTTTTTGTTCCATATGGGGCAGAACGTTGTGTCCAGCACCAGTTCCCAAGTTTGGATCTTTGTGGGCACCGACTTGGAGGCATTTCGCTCTTCTTGTTAGCATGGACACAAACAGAGAAGGGGGAGGGAGAAGGTGAGTGGGAAGGGTTAGTTTAGCAGGACGAGACGGTGGGGATGTCATCATCCTTGCTCACACTTGAACCACCATGGGCGCACTGACGAGAGAGCACGGGAACCACACTCTCCATTTCCCTAACTATTAAAAGAAATATTAGTGATCATATATTTAACAATATAAGAAAGGCGTCCTTGACTAAAATAAATTATGATCATTAGTTGGCCTTAACAATATTTTATGGGACAAAATATTTTTCATTAAAAATGTATAAATATTATTGGGGATATTTCTCATAAGAAATATACTGTCATGAATGTTGTTTTTGCATATATATATATATAATTTGGGATGAAATTTGTGTCGCTAATAGTGTTGATAACTTTAGTGGAAAAAATGGCAGTAAAATTGCTACGAAAAATCTTATTTAAAGTTGCATTATTTGGGACATGTTGTTTCTACAAGTATTTGTCTCTAATTGTCTACTATTTTTTACCTCTTAAAGCTTTTGTCCATAATTTCTAAATTTGGAATAACAAGTTTCTTCTCAAATTATAAACATTTGAGTTTTTAATGTTGAGAAATTTTATTTTAAAATATAATTTGTGGAAATTAAAACACTTTATATATAGAGTACTGTCATCATATTTAATATAATATAAATTTTTATTATGTATTTTTATGCTAGATGGGAAGCTTTACAATTAAGATTAAACACTAGCACGAAATAAATACTTTATATTGAAATGAAAGAATTGGCAAAATAATCCTAAAATTGGATGTAGTACTTTATGGTTGTAATTTTTTATTATTTATTTTTTTATGACAAATCAAATCAAACTATATTATGTTAGAATTTATATTTGTTTAGGTATATTTTGATTTGAAGAAGTATTTTAAATTAGCAATAAATTCTATTCTTATATAATAGTTTTAACTTTCAATGGTTCCACATTTGTTTTTTGGTGTTCTCTAATAAATATTTACATTTTTCATTACATTTTCCATAATATTATCAAAAATAAAAATTCATCATAATTATTTTTAACTATATAATATAAGCCGCAAACTAGCAAGTTTTACTATTATAAAACTAAGGATTTTGTCCTACTGGTATTATTATAAACCACTTTTTTTTTTTTACTACCATCTAAGAAGGCTTTGTGAGGATTTTTAATTACTTAGCCCAAAAAGAATTGGATGAACCAAGTAGTAGTCTCCTCCTCAAACTTCCTAGCATAATGAAATTGAACATTACATTTAAACCTAGTCATCAAACGAGGTCATAGTCGATTGGGAGTGGGCCTAATTTTGGTTGGGGATTGGGTGTGTAGGGTCATAGCTCACCCCACTTATTTGTTAGTAGGCATTGATCGGCTCAGGCCACCACTAGACCAACTTGAGTCAGTCATGAGTATTTTATAATTTTATTTATTTTAGAATTGACTATTTTTAATATCTTATATAAGTAATTTAAGTTAAATTATAATGAAAAATTATACAAATGTTAATACCACCTTAGTTAATGTTCATTAAAATAATTTTGTTTAACTTCTTAACTTATCATAATTTTACTTATAGGATTGATATTATTTATCAAGTCACTATCTTCATTTAATATTATTTTTTCATGTAATAATATTTTTAATTTAAGTTTGAATTTGATGTTATTTTATTTTTCAACATGTCGATTCTACTTCAACAAAAAAAGTGAGTTTTTATTTCATACTTTTATTTATTACTACCCCACTTTTCTAAAACTAGTGTATTATTATTGAAAACATATTGTTTCAAAAATAAATTTTCAAATATAAGCCATCATAGCAAAAAAAAAGTAATGTAAAATGAGTGCTATTTTATTTTTATTAATTGATAGATTAATAATAAAGTAAATAATAATCAAGTTAATAAAATTCTATAGGTACTCATGATATTTTTAGGGTTAATCTATATTTAATTGGATCTAAAATAAAAAGGCTAAGTCAAAGCTATGGACATTATTGTTTGAATTTGTTATGCTCTTAAATGAATTGTTACTACCCCACTTTTCTAAAACTAGTGTATTATTATAAATGTAAGAAAAATAGTTTAAATATGGATTTATTACATTGTTTTAAGGTTTTGAAATTCTTATTATGTTTTTAAAAGAATTTATTTTAAATTATTTACACTTCTTTCAATTTTGAGTTCCGAAAGGCTTCTTAGCTACTTTTGACCATCAAACATTTCCTAAATCAATCTCTCTCTCTCTCTCTCTCTCTCTCTCAACATATTTGGATTAATTTTTTTTTAGTCTTTTAGGCCTTTTAAAAGTTTTAAATGGAGATTTATAAGGAAAAGTATTATAGATTATTGTTTTAGCTCTTATTTGTGTTTTAAGCTCTAATATGAGTGTTTTAGCCAAAATAAATTCGCGATTATCTAAGGATACTTGTTTTTGGCATGATGATGCTAAAAAAGAATTTACATAGGCCACTAATATTTTTTTCAATTTCATATAAATTCACAAAATTTAGACATGGTTAACCCCATAACTCAACTTTCCCTACATCCAATCTCTCCAAAATATCTTAACTTTAATCCTATCTTTCCAAAATATCTAAAAAAAATTGGAACAATACTTTTTACTCATAAGGCTTGCCTAAATTGTACCCTATCCCTTTTATATATTTTTTAGATATTTTACATTGTAATAATAATATAAGCCCACAAATATCCTAAATATCTAACATTTACCCAAGATTTTGTCCCACCATGTTTCCTCTATGATTTTATTCACCTTAAGCTCTAAAACTAGCCTTCCTTAACCTCTCCTCCTTCCTCCATTGTTGTCTATAAATTTTTCTTTGATTCTTGTAGGTTTTGTTTGTTTGTTTTTTTTCTTCATATTTTAGGTATTTATGCAAGGATGTCAATAAAACTTTTGTGATTGTAGGAAGAAGATATTTAGATTTTTTGTAATCTTATAAACTAAGATAAAAATAATTATACTATAAGTAGATATAATCTTGTGGTCCTTGAATATATTATGGTTGATTTGAGCCATTTTATGCATTTTATGGCATATGTGGCTATGAGACTTAAATCTATGCTTTCGATATTTTTATGAAATTTGGATGATTAAAAAGGATTATTTAGGTTTTTTAGATGTCATTTCATATATTTAAAGACTTGGTTTGTGTACTTAAAGTTATGGTATAATGACGTTTTATCATGAAAAAGGGAATTTTAGAAATCTTACATATTAGTTGTGGTTTTATGATGTTCTAAGTGTTCCAATTTATTCTTTTGGTATAACATAAATACCATAAAAATTTCAAGAGCTAGATTATTATATGCTAAAAGTTATGCTATTTTCTTCGTTTCAAAGGTTTAGGGGCATAATGGTCATTTTGCATGTAATATGAAAATTATATGTGAATTTTATTCTTATAATATGATAATTATTAATTGCATATTTTTTATATCTAATTTCATGATTTTAGGATCTTAGTTACTATTTTATTTATATTTTATGAAATGATGGCATATTAGGGTTAATTTGGTAATTTAATATTTAAAGGCCTTAGATATTTTAGGGCTAATGGTTGAATTTAACATTTGATATGATTCTCAAAATAGTAAGTTGACATGAATAGTGAATTCCAATAATACATAATTATGGGTATTTAAATATAAGCTTCTTGGCATATTTCTACAAATTCTAGTGTACTCTAATAGTGCTTTGGAGAATATTAACTAATTTTAAATTGTTGTATGGGATTTATTTTTGGTGTTGATTGATAATATTTTTGAGATTTTGAGTAATTTTGGTGATAAATGAAATAAATAGGCTTAAAGGTAATCTATGCTAACTATAGATTAATTGTTGATTTCAATCCACCTTTGGTAATTATATTATTTTGGGGGTTGATTGATAATATTTTTGAGATTTTGAGTAATTTTGGTGATAAATGAAATAAATGGGCTTAAAGGTAATCTATGCTAACTATATAGTAACATGTAGTTTTAATCCACCTTTGGTAATTGTGTTAACTAGTTATAATAGATCAATTGGTGGTTTATAATATACCTTGTGTAGCCTGAGGATTACCTATGAGGTAGATTTGTGCGGCCAATGTGTTCCCTGTTATTTGTTTTATGTGTTGTGTTAGTATTGAGTCATCAAGACCCCTCTCTTAAGTAACATACGGATCTTATAAGGAATATCTATACTTCAAGGTTTTAGTGTTCTGAGTAGTTTGTTTGTCATACCTAAAAGTGCTATAAATATGGTTTCCTAGACCCTCGTACCTTATATAAGGTTTTATTTACCATAGTCGGTAGTGTTATGGATATGGGTTCCTTGACATGAATTATGGTTGATTTAAGATTCTAATGATTTAGGGGTTATTGATCCTAAGGTTTTTTAATGAAATTGAGTTTACTATGTTGCAGGTAGTAATTTGTATATTAATTTTCATATATATAACATGCTTTGATTTGAGTAAGTGTGCTTGCTCTAATTTATGGTTTAAATTTTGGAAACTTTTGATGTTTATGTTCGTATACTTCATAATATTCAAACTGTTCTTAGCTAATAATACTCTAATTAATATAAGTAGGGTTTAATTTGAGATTAATTATGTTTTGAGATAATTAATCATAAACATAACATATTTACCCTTAAAAGGCTTTTAGCTTAATTTAGAGTTAAAACATTACAACAATATTAGTCCATTATGACGGCATCTTTTACGACATCCAAAGTTACCACAATAGACACGTCAACTACAACAACAAGTCGTCGATGAATGACCGATTTGATGAGTAGGAAAAATGAAGCTACAAGGACAGGGATCGTCGTTGTATGATTATTATAGTGATTAGTAATTAAATTTATTTTACCATCCTAATATTTGAAATTAATTTTTGAAAAAAAAATCTATAGCGATGATAGGGTCATTGTAGTATCGTTAAAACATTTCCGTCCCACCTTTCCTTGTAGAAAAAAAAAAACTCTATACCAGCAACACGTCGTCGTTGGGTAGGGTAGGAATTTTCCCCTCCAAAAAATTGTTGAGGGAAATTTTTTGGCTAGGGTATATTAAAAGTAATCAATGTTATATGGTATAGTGTCATTGCAGCCACATCACTAATTCACTATTGCCTTGCACCACCTTCTCCTTGTCCTTATCTCAGTTTAATCTCTATTTTTTACTATTTAGTTTAGTTTATTTTTGTTTTAATTTATTAAAGCTAACAATTTTTTTTCTTAATTGTTGGTTTAATTGTATGTTGCTGAAGTAGTTATGCTCCGCCACAGCCATTGCTATTGTATTTTTTTAATTGTTATATATATATATATATGTTATTGTTAAACATGTGATTATTGTTAAATTTTTTGTTGTGATATGTGACTATTGTGAAATATTATATAGATGTTGGTGGTGGATGTTGATGTATTTGTTGTGATATATGATTGGGATATATATATATATATATATTGGTGGTGGTAATTGAAAGTTAGATACACACTTACACACACATATTGTTGGAGTTTGAAAATTTATCTCCATAATTAAAAATTTATTAAAAATGAGAATTAATAAAAAAAATTTACAATTTAAAAATTTATGATTAAATAATATTTACCAAATTCGAATAACTAATATGATTCTATTGGTCATTAAATATTGAATGAAAAATTTTGGGGAATATAAAAAAACTTAGAGAGAATTGTTTGATAAAGATATAGGTTAAATTAGGAAAATTAATCAATCTTTTGCATTAAAATCCTAAAATAACATGTATTTTAGATAAAAATAAATTTGATAAAATGACATTTATTATTAATTAGAGGTAATGCACCTTAGTACACTTTTCAAGGTACTTTTGAATGCAAAACAGACAAAAAAAATACTATGTACCAAACATAGTTCACTATACGTTATGAATTACCTAATCAATGATAATTGTCGTGGTGGTAACCATCTACTGATGTATTTGTTGTGATATGTGATTGGAATATATATATATATTTTCTAATGCCTAACAACGAGACCTATTTCCTCCTTTTATAGTCTGAGGATTTGGTGATTGTACAGACATACTTGTTACACATTGAAAAGATAAATACAACTTTTGACAAAGTGGTGTGGTAAATCCACCGAAAGAAGATTTGGTTGGATAAAATCAAAGTAACTTGTCCTTGTTGTCTGAAAAGTCAAAACATTCTTCGTCCTGTTACTTTTGGTTGAATATGCTTTGTCTTTTTTTTTTCTCTTTCGGCCACTATAGTGACCTTTGCTATAGTGACTGCCTTTTGCTTTTTTGACTGATGCATACTTACAGTACACCTTTTGCTTTTCTTGGCTGATGCATGCTTGTAATATGCCTTTTGGGTTTTATCTTAGTCCTTGGTATGGTATATGTAGAGTCTTGCTAAGAAATACTCGTGAGTATTCCAAAACAGTCATCTTTATTATCATCACCAAAATCTGGAGTCTCTGACGAGGATGGTGACGAGGTTGTATTTTGTGATAGGGTTTGGCTAAGGATGAAAATTTATTCTTCTTCGGTTTTTGCTGCAGCTAGTCTTGTTGCGGTGAGGGATTTTTGGGCTAAAAAATGCGTTTGTGAAGGGCTCATTAAGGCTTGGGATGATGGTTATATAGATTTTTGTGATTCTGCCCATGTTTGAATGAATTGCTTTGAAATTTTATCAAATAATTGGAACTTATTCAACCATTTGATTTTGAATCAGCGAACTAGGGTTGGAATGCCATCAATGTCATGGCGTTCTACAGCCCAAGAAAAAAACTCATGGACAAAAGAATTTTGAAGAGAAATGGAAAATAGGCGGTAATCGTCTTTCTTTGGGTGAAGGATGGAAAAGTGTTTTGAAAGTATCTAGAGCTTCAAATACTTGAGATGGGAGGATATCAGGTAGAGAGCCAAAGTCTTTCCACCATTTTGATGAACCATATTGGTAGATCATATGGTGAAACGTTTTGGAAGAATAATAACCATGAATGAGTTTTTCGGTTGTTTTGCATAGAGAAGGTATTATACGAGGTATATTGATAGTCCCAGTAGTTTAAGGTTAGGAATGAGTTTAGTGAGGTTTGGTAAGAATTAGGGAGTCATTTAGAGAGTTCAAGGGCTTTTCTCCAATCTGAGGGTAGAAGAAATTTTTAGATTTTGCAGGTCGACTAGGCATGTTCATTTTAATTATCATGGTGGGTGAAGTGTTTGAAGGAGGCTAAGCTAGTATACTCAAGGATGACCATATAGTATGGCTATGGTTTGTTGGTATCCCATGATTTGAAAAACCAACAAAAAAATAATTTTCTTAAGGATAGAAAAGGATCAGGATAGTAGAAACCATCATCACAATTTATGATGATTTGAAAATGAGATTTTATGAAATATTCAAAAGATTTTTGAAAACCTTTTTGTTTTTGAATACTATTTTTTGAAGAAGGTTTTAGTAAAATAGTTAGATTTTCAGGAAAAGGTTTTGAAATCAATTTTTGTGGAGGGAATTTTTGAGAGGAAGAATCCTCCTCGATTTTTAAAATAGGAGAAGAGATCGTACCTGATTGTGGGGATGGGATGCTCTACATCATATGCTGAAGTGCTATAAAGGCTTCTAGGGGTTTTGTGAGGGTATCAATCTAATTTTGAATGTTTATCTGTTTGTCTTTTTTGGGGTTTTGTGTGGAAGAATCTTCGATATCGTCTGCAATTGTTACTTCATACCATGATTTTATTGGATTTTGGGATTGTGATATGGAGATTGGTTGTTTATCTTTCTTCTTGGGAGCCATGCTCCGGTTTTGCTTAAATAAATTCTCTTGTTAGAAAATCTGGTATAGAATTCATATCTCCTCTGATGAACTCAATGTTGAAATCAAATGTAGAAAGGATAGCTTGCCATCTGGCAAAAATATTTTTTGAGGCTATATTTTTTATATCGTTCTGTAAAACTTCTTTTTCAAATTTTCAATCTATTCTAAGGAGAAATTTTTGGTTCAAAAGACCGGAATGGAATTTTTGTATGCAAAGAACAATAGAGAGGATCTTTATTGTTTAAGGATACCACTGTAGCCAATATTTGAGGCATCGGTCTCGACAATCTTGGGGAGATATGGGTCAGCAAGATGGAGGCAAAGAATCTATTGAACTTGGGCTTTGATTTATTTTACAGCATCTGTATGATTTTGGGTCCAGAGCTTAGGATTCTTTTTGAAACTATCATGGAAGGGTTTTTCTATTTGATTGACATTCAGACAGTAATCTAGGACATAATTTAGACTTCCTAAGAACTTCTGTAATTATTTCTTATCTAGGATCCTATTAGGAAACCTAGATGTGAATTCAAGAGACCTTTCTATAAGAGTAATGGTACCATAGGAGATGTAATGTCCTAGAAACCTAACTCGTATTTGAAATAAGAACATTTTTGACTTAGAGACCATGATACCATAAGACCTTTTTTCTTGGTGACAGAAATAAATTTCCTAAGGTGCTTGAAGTGTTGATCAATGGAGTAGGAAAAAATGAGTACATTATCAATATAGACAATATAGAAATTTGAGTAAGGATTGAAAATAGCATTCATAATCCTTTGGAATTTAGAAGGAGCATTATTAAATCCAAAAAGCATAACGTTCCATTGATATTGGCCAAAGGGGATGGTGAATTTAGTTTTATAATGATCCTTAGAAGAGATTTGAATTTGCCAAAACCGGATTTTAAATTGAATTTGGAGAAGACAAGTGCTGAATGGAGCTTTTGGAGAAGGTTTTTTTTTGTTTGTTAGGAATTGGGTACCTAATCCATTTTAATGCAGTGTTTAATGGTTTGTAATTTATAACTAAACAAGGGCTTCTTCGTTCTATTTTAGAATTTTTGTTAACATAGAAAGAATCGTAAGACCAAGGAGATCTAGATTTGGATATAAGTTGTTTGTTTTCTAAATCTTGGATTTCGGTTTGACAATGTTTTTCTATGTTGGAATTCATTTAGATTGATCTGGCTTTGGTGGGAGTATTTCTTTCAAGAAATGATTTTTCATAAGGGAGGTCAACTATATGTTGCTTTCTTGCGCAGGAAGCATTTGGAAGATCTGAGAAAATTTCTTTTTCAATTTGATTTTGAATATCAATTTTTTTTATTTTGACGAGTTTGGATTCTAATTGATTTTGAATTTTTGCAAGTAATATGCTTTATTTTAAAAAGCAAAGTTGAGTCTGTTTTTCACAAACAAGAAGTTTACTTTGATTATGGTAGATTGATTTTGCTTTAAGCAAATTTAGGTTCTTGTTGTTTGGAATTTCAATAAAGGAAAGTGTGTTTTTTTTTCCTCTTGTTTCGAAAGAAATTCCTATATGGTTTACTTGGGAAAGAGTAATTAGATTTATGAAAGGTGTTCTCAGAATTATGTTGTGACTAACATCTGGGGTTATGAAGTAAGTGGACTTTATTTGGAGGTTATTGCAGAGAATATATGCTTCACATTTTCTTTTAATTTTGAGCCTAGAGTTGTTTGTTATGGAAAGATTTTCAAATGTTGAAGAAAGAAATCGTTTAGGAATGATTCCATCTTTTATGTAATTTAGGTCAGCCCCTATATCAAAGAGGGTGACCGTATTGATTTAGAAATCATTGGAAATTTCTAGGGTAATGTTGATGATATATTTTTGGGAGGTAATTTCTTTTAAAACATTTAAGAAATATTCAGGAGCCGAAAGGTTTTGGAATGGCTCATCCTCAAAGTCATTCTTTTCACTAGGGACAGATGAGGATTCTTCTGTTGTTTTTGAAAGAAGGATTTGGATAATATTGCTATCATTTTCTTATTTTTGTTGAACTGTTTTAATTCTTTCTTTACTTCTTTAATTTTGTGTTGGAGTTTAGAGGTTGTGGGAATGTAATGTTTTGATTTTTGTTGTCTTTTAAGAATCGAAATTAGGTCATAAGTGTTTATGGGTTTTGCTAGAATTTTTGAAGGGGATGGTTTAGATTCATCATTTTCAGGAGAATCATGAAGTTTCTCAAGATATTCTCTTTGTTTTGAGGGATCGAATATGTGTTGTACAACTTCGAGCATAACTCTTTGCTCTTTAGTAAGACCATTTATTTGTTTTGTAGGATTTTCTTCTTTGTATTAAGAAGAAGAAGTGCAAACTAATTCATCAACTTGAAGACCTTCTTCAGGGAGGTCTTCATTTTAAGATTCACTTTCAGAAGGTTCAACCAGTAGGTTTTGAATTTTCTCTTCGGTTTCTCCATCGAGATTGAGTTCTTGGATTTGTTTATTTAAATGATAGTATTTTGAAATATGAAATTTTTTATAGAATGTTTGTTAAGTTAATTTAAAGAAGAATTTTTTTTTTATATTTTCATGTTCTTCTTCTTTAGACATTCTTAAGGGTTTTAATTCCATAGTATTTCCACCAGAGGATTGATGCACTATCGTGAATAAAACAAATTTAAATAAATCCTAAATCCCAAATACGTAGTATATGGCAAGAAGGAGTTGAACCCACGAGGAATGATGTTTTAATCATTAATTTTGTTATTGATGTTACAACCCCATTTATAAAATTTCATTTATTCTAATACTAAATCTAATTGTACTAAATCTTAATCACTAATTGACAAATAGGGAAGGAATGAATTGATGATGGAATTAAAATACCAAACATTCAAATAAGATGTATGATTCTAAATAATTTAATGTTAACTTAGGAAATTCAGAATAACAAATTCCTATACTTCCTCTCAACCTTAATAAATTGAATATGCTCTCAATTTATTTTCTAACCATTTAATAACCTAGGTTACGAACACTAGATTCAATTAATGGTAGCATTATGAATGGGAAGCAGCCAACTACAATCATAATCACAAAAGCTCGGATTATGCAATTGCACGAATTAATGGATAAGATTAATAATTAATCTTCTTGCTACTATAGACAAATTAATTAACAAATATAGGTTAATTTCATTGTCTTAGCAAAGATTAATTTCTAAACTAAATAGATGATAAATATAATTAGTTCAAAAATCTTAATCTATGAGACGGAATCATTCAACTCAATCCATTAATTCAATCAAACTTCATCTGGAATCAAACATTTAAAATATGAAAGGGTAATAAGGATAAAATTTCATCCTCAAACCAACTAGAGAAACAATTTCTTTATTTTAATTAAATAACAATTCCTCCTCTTTTCCTTTACTTCACCTCTTTCCTTTATATATATATATATATATATCTTCACACCCTTCCCTTTGATCAAATAACATCAAAAGACATGAAATTTTATTCTCTTCTTCTTCTTTTTTTAAGTAAACGCTTAGCAACTTCCTCCATTTGTTTTTATGATATCTACACCCCCATAATTAGATTTCACCTTATCAAAAAAACAGAAGTTCTCCTTGAAAATCTATTGCTCCACTAGTCGTAGAGTAAGGAGGAAAAATGCATATGGAGATTCGTTGTTAAGAAAGGTTATATCAATAGAATAGGTCTTTAGGCTCAAAGGGTTATACAATGGATAACAATTATCAAGGTGAGATATTTGGTCTTGTAGCTAACAAAGAAAGAAGAGTGCCTTTATCATTTTCAAATATCCTAAAGTTCTATGCAGTTTTGAAGAGAACTAATGGAAAATTCTAGTTTCACACATCATTGGAGAATGTACACACAAGTAAAATATGATTTGGATAAACAATATATCCAATGACTAGGTCCAAGCGCTCACCAAGGTGTATCTACTAATTTTTCAATTTCATTTCATCCCATTCCTAGTTAATGCATGATTTGATTTCTAATCATTCTAACTTTCTTTCCTTCACTGTTATCACATTCTCAATTTCTATCTTTAAGGTTTCAAAAGATGTTGATCAAAACATACAATAAGTATAAAATTATCCTTTTCGAAAATAATTCAGTCCCATACTTTGTTTTACTTCGTATATGGATTACTCAAATCTAATACTTCCTTTTTTTTTGAAGTGCAGATGAACAACTAGTACGTAAAGTAGATAGGAATAAATTAACTAACTACCACTTAGCATAAATATATAACATTTACGAACTATTTCTACTTAAGAATAATCACAAGCCTACGAATGCTAATGCACCCCCTACTTATTGTGTTCATTGTCCCTAATGAACAAATGCAAGAGAAAGATGAAGAAGAGGTTTCAAGAGGTAGGTGGAGGTGGGTCTCGGCTCCTGAGATGGAAATCATAAAGATTTTTCATCATCTCCATCATTTGATTTTGGTTATGGCGAATGGAATCCAATTGGGAATATACTTGATTTTGAAATTGGAGATGCCATTCTGGAACAAAAGTTGAGGAGGAAGATGAGCTGGCTTGGGAACGGGGTGGTGGTGGTGCATGGTCACCACGAGGTGGAATAGGATGCTCGATTGCTAATGGGGCAGGGTTATCATCTTCCTCAATAGGTTGCCAATTCAGTGGGTTTAAAGGGTCGGTTTTGGTAGGGTTAGGTAGAGGAAAGAAAACACGTCCCTGGTAGGAAAGGTACCACGCATTACCTCTACGCTCAATAAGATGCGTAAGACGGCAATATTAGATATCAATGCGCGTGCTCATGGCCTCAATGGGCATATCCTCGGGGTGGGGTATGTCCAAACTTACACAGATGGTGGTAATTAAACCACCGATGACAATGTCCCCCTGTTTTGAATTACCTACCCTTTGAAATTGTTTTGCTATAAAATAGGCAGTATCAACAGAGTAGTGTTCAAGCATAGAATAGAGAAAGAAGAGTTCAATTGAACGAACCACCCCGGTACTATCTCCCCTCCCAAAGATGGTTGTAGCCAAAAGCCTTTGTATGTATCGGAAGACTAGGTTAAAAATGCTAGAGGATTTGGCTTTAGAAATGCGGAAGGTATCGGGTGTAGGCATATTCGCTATATCACCTATTTTAGCGAAAAAGTTTTTGGCATGGAACCAGGCTAAAATGAATCGGAACCCCTGTGGAGGCAACATAAAAATGTGGACAAGTTCATGCACGACTAATTGCCTATCTTCATTAAAGAGGCAAAAAGAAACATACCCTTGATTATTTTTAGTGTCACCGATGTCACCAACTTCAGCAAAAAGTTCAAAAGTACTCAAAAAATCTAAAGTCAAGCGCTTATAGGTATGATTTGTACAATAGAAAAAGTTATGCAATCCTATAGTTCTAAGCATGTGCATGACTTGATCATGAATACCTAATGTATGTAAACACCCATCATCTAGATATCTAGTGCTAGTGATATGCCTTTGAGACAAGTAATCGTACCTTTGTTGTTGTTCGGGTGCAGTAAAAATTATACCTAAATCGTTGGGCCGGTTACGTCGTTGTCTCGCTTGAGTGGGTGATGATCGGGACCTTGAGGATTCACCTTCGGATTGCTGCTTCTTTTTCGGTGCCATCTACACAATTTGTCAACATAAAAAAATGAGACTGTGAGTCTTGGTTGGTTTGTGTAATGGAGTATATAGAGACATAAAGATTACAAATTGGATGCTAAGAAACAATGTCTTAAACTTGAAATTGCAGCAAACATAATGTTGCTCTTGCAAGAATATGATTAGCCTACAATGATAACTACACACAATATTCACTGAATGCATACATATGCCCTAACCATATCATTCACCCATTTTTATAATTGTGCAAGTTATGGAACAAAATCACCCAATGTCCAATCTCATTGTGTCAGCATATGTAAGCACAAGCAAGGAATACGATTTCAATATTGCTGCATGATGGGGAAGAACCACTTACCTTGATTGTGCGAAAATAGGTTATGAAAATGACAGAAATCAGAGAACTGATATTGGAATGACAAATTCCATGAAAACCCTAAAGTAATTTTTAGAAAATGGAAGGGTTAATACTCGAATTGGAATTAGGGTTTGACGGAAGGGTGCCGCATGTTTCTGTAATGGAATGACACAAAATTCTGCAGGGAAAAGAAAATTAAGGGTGTAGAAAGAAAATGGAAGCTTAATGGGGTAGGAATTGTTAGGATTTGAAGGTTTTAGTGAGAAAATGAAGGATTTTGAAGGGGTAGACAGACAGAGGAGCACAACGAAGAGATGGAGTTGAAGAGAGTAAAGGCCCGTATTTTCTCATATTTGTAAACACGGGGGAGAAAAAGGATGCTGTGGAAAAACACTAACCGTATTTCATAAATACGGTACCCCCGTGTTAATTTTTAAACATTCTGTTTCAGAAAAAAAGACAAAGAAGGAAACACGGGCCGTGTTTAAAAATACGGAACCCCTATGTTATTTTTGAAGCTCTCTGGAATTATGAAATTTTCTGCAGATAGAGAAACACTGGCCGTGTTTGGAAATACGGAACCCCGTGTTAATTTTGGAGCTCTCTGGAATTCTGAAATTTTCTACAGAGAGAAAAACACGGGTCGTGTTTGGAAATACGGACCCCCCGTGTTTTTTTTCATAGGAACAGTAAAAATGAACATAAACTTCAAATGTTTTTCTACACATATACATATTATACACCTACAAATTTATGCCAACTGTGTAAAAAGAAGAGTACGAGATATGGAAAACTTATGTACAACACTTGGTTGTTTCCCAAGTGATAAAATGTGATTCATTCAGCCCTCATAATTGGGAGTGGTAAGATCTACCACTTCCAAATTGTGCACTTGGTGTCCTTCATAATAAGGTTTGAGGTGATGTCCATTGAATTTCCACATCTTTCCCGTTTTCTCACTCTTAATTTCTACTGCACCATGAGAAAACACATTAGTTACAACAAACGGGCTGATCCATCTCGACCTCAATTTCCCTGGAAATAACTTCAATCGAGAATGATATAATAAAACTTTTTGACCAGTTTCAAAACTCTTTCTAAGAATGAACTTATCATGAACTGCCTTAGTTCTATCTTTATATCTCAATGCAGTTTCAAAAGCATCATTTCTTATTTCTTCCAATTCTTGTAGTTGGAGTCACCTATGTCTTCCAATTTCAGTTGACTCCATGTTACATTTCTTTACGACCCAAAAAGCTTTATGTTCTAACTCAACCGGTAGATGATAAGGCTTACCGTAAACCAGAAGATATGGAGACATACCAATTGGAGTCTTAAAAGCTGTACGATAAGCCCAGAGAGCATCATTAAAATGTAAGCTCCAATCCTTTCTTGTTGGTTTCACCATTTTTTCCAAGATTGATTTGATTTCCCGGTTGGATACCTCGGCTTGACCATTGGTTTGTGGATGATATGCTGTAGATATTCGATGTGTCACATGATATTTCTTCAATAGGGCTTCTACGGTTCTATTGCAGAAGTGTGAACCTTTGTCGTTAATGATGGCTTTTGGTACGCCAAACCTTGCAAAAATGTTAGTTCGAAGAAATTATGCAACAACCTTAGCATCATCAGTACGGGTGGCCTTAGCCTCCACCCATTTTGATACATAATCAACAGCAACAAGAATGTATTTAAACCCGAAAGAGGATGGAAAGGGTCCCATAAAATCCATACCCCAAACATCAAAGATTTCGCATGCTATGATAGGAGTTTGTGGCATTTCATTTCTAGGACCTAATCCCCCAGTCTTTTGACAGTTTTCACACGTTTTACAAAATTCATGAGCATCCCTAAACAATGTAGGCCAAAAGAATCCACTCTCTAAAACTTTATAAGCCGTTCATTTGGGACCAAAGTGTCCCCCACAAGCATAACTGTAACAAAAGCGTAAGATAGACAAAATATCACTATCAGGAATACATCTTCCAATGATTTGATTGGCACATTGTTTCCACAAGTATGGATCATCCCATACAAAATATTTTGCTTGACTTTTCATTCTATCTTTCTGTGCTTTAGTAAAGTGTAAGGGGAATACCTTAGCCACCAGAAAATTTACCATGTCAGCATACCATGGTATCTCATTCCCAAGGACATGAAGTTGTTCGTCCGGAAATGCTTCATTGATAGGTACTTCAACTTCAACCTCTTTGATTAACCGACTTAGATGATCCGCTACTCCGTTTTCAGTTCCTTTCTTATCTTTAATGCATATATTGAATTCTTGGAGTAGGAGAATCCATCTAATCAGTCGTGGTTTTGCCTCTTTCTTTGCTAACAAATATTTCAACGTTGCATGATCAGAATAAACAATTATTTCAGTTCCTAACAGATAAGAACGAAATTTATCCAAAGAAAAGACAATGGCAAGAAGCTCCTTTTCGGTAGTTGTGTAATTAAGTTGAGCTTCATTCAATTTTTGCGATGCATAATATATCACATGTGGATCTTTCCCGATCCTTTGACTTAACACTGCACCAACAGCAAAGTTAGATGCATCACACATCAATTCAAATGGGAAGTTCCAATCAGGTGGTTGAAGTATGGGTGCACTTATCAATTTTTCCTTTAAATGGTCAAATGATCTCTAGCATGCGTCATCAAATTGAAATTCCATTTCTTTTTGAAGAAGCTTACATAATGGTTGGGCTATTTTAGAAAAATCTTTGATAAATCGGCGATAGAACCCGGCATGCCCTAAAAATGAACGCACATCTTTGGCAGTTGATGGATAAGGTAATGAAGCAATAAGATCAATTTTTGCTTTACCTACTTCAATTCCTTTCGCTGAAATAGCATGTCCCAAAACTATTCCTTGTTGAACCATAAAATGGCATTTTTCAGAGTTTAACACAAGATTTATTTCCAGACATCTTTTCAAGATAAGGGTTAAATTACCTAGGCATTCTTCAAAAGTATCTCCATGAATACTAAAATCATCCACGAATACCTCAATAGTTTTCTCCAGATATTCGGAAAATATACTTACCATACACCTTTGAAATGTAGCTGGATCATTACATAATCCAAATGGCATGCATCGATACGCAAACGTACCGTAGGGACATGTAAATGTGGTTTTCTCTTGATCTTCTGGAGCTATGGGAACCTGCACATATCCAGAATAACCATTAAGAAAACATTAATAAGCATGACCCGCTAGCCATTCTAATATTTGATCCATAAATGGTAAAGGAAAATGATCTTTCCTAGTCATGGAGTTCATCTTTCTATAGTCAACACATACCCTCCAACCATTTTGAACTCTAGTAGGAACCATCTCTCCTTTATCATTCTCCACCACTGTTATTCCTTTTTTCTTTGGGACAACCTGAAGCGGACTTACCCAACTACTATCAGAAATTAGGTATATGACTCCTACACTTATCAATTTTAAAACCTCTTTCTTCACAACCTTCATCATTATCGGATTCAACCTACGTTGTACTTGTCTACTTGGCTTCACATCCTCTTCCATTAAAATCTGATGCATACAAACTGAAGGACTAATACCCTTTATATCAGCAACTATCCATCCCAAAGCTGATTTGTATTTCTTCAACACATTTACCAGTTTTTCTTCTTGTTGAGATGTTAGTTCACTAGATATGATAACCGGAAGGGTATTCTTATCTCCTAAGAATGCATATTTGAGATGGTCAGGTAAAGGCTTCAACTCCACTTCAGGTGGTTGTTCTATGGAAGGTATAGGTCTATCCACTGTCAATGGCAAATCCACAAATTTTTCAATTCTACTAGGACATGTTCCCAAAGCAGCCACTACCTCTTTGATTTCTTCTTCAACGTCATACAATTTGTTCAATTCTTCCAGTCTTTCAGTTTCTATACCTTGTGTCAAAGTTATTTCCAAAGGATCAACTGACGATAATTGGTACACCATTTCAGTTAAATTCTCAATGACATGAATCATAGATACCTCCTCACCATCTACAAGATATCGCATGGAATCATATATGTTAAACATAATAACTTCACCGTCAAATTCCATGGTTAACACTCCATCGTGGACATCAATTTTTGTTTTTGAAGTTTTTAGGAATGGTCTCCCCAACAATATAGGAGAGGGGTTAGCTAAACCATTATCTTGCATATCTAACACATAAAAATATGCAGGAAAAACCAACTCATTTACCTGAACTAAGACATCCTTAATAACCCCTTCAAGATATGTGTTAGATCTATCAGCTAATTGGATAACAACACGAGTTTCCTTTAAAGGACCTAGACTTAGGGTGTTAAAGATAGATAAAGGCATGACATTTATTGATGCACCTAAGTCAAGCATGCATTTTTCATACCTCGTGTTACCAATTTTGCAAGGTATCGTGAAAATACCTAGATCCTTGCACTTTGGTGGAAGCTTTCTTTGCAATATTGCTGACACATTTTCTCCCACACTTACCTTCTCATTCTCATTAAGTTTTCTTTTGTTAGTACACAAGTCCTTAAGGAATTTTTCATACCTTGGTACTTGTTTGATCGCATCAATGAGAGGAAGATTAACTTCTACCTTCTTGAATATGTCATATATCTCCTTTTCATGGTTTACTTTCTTGTTTTTGGCTAACCTGCTAGGAAAAGGAGCAGGAATTTTTAAGGAGAATGTGACTTACTCTTTATCGTTTGTCGTGAATCTTCACTTATCTCTTCTTCTGTCATTGTTCCATCTGGCTCTTTACTTGTGTCATCTTCTTCTCTCACTTTTCTTGGATCTGACAATTGTTTCCCACTGCGAGTCGTGATAGCACTAGCGTTTTCCTTAGGATTTCTTTCAGTCTGGCTAGGAAATTTTGAAGAGCCTTGTGCTTGCATTTTTCCAAGGGAATCTGCTAGTTGACTCACTTGATTTTCCAAATTCTTAATACCATTTCTGGTCTCTTGTTGGAATTATAATGTATTGGTAGCCAAAGATTTCACCAAGTCTTCCAAAGGCATACCTCCCGATTGTTGTGGAACTTGCGGTGGAGGCATTGGTTGAAATGGTGGTCTTTGATGATTTGGTGGAATTTGGAAAAACCCTGGAGGTGGATTTGCTCCTTGCTAGTTTTGATATATCTATGGTCGGAAATATGAGTTACCACTTTGTTGAGTGTTTCCATACCTTAGATTCGGGTGATCCTTCCATCCAGGATTATATGTTGGAGCAAATGGATCATTCCTTTTTGGTAATGGTTGTCCTCCAATGGCGTTTACTTGTTGTTCTTCCTGCAAAGTAGGACACATGTCAGTTGGATGACTAGTAAAAGAGCAAATTCCACATACCTTGGCAGACATCTTTTTGCTTACAACTCTTTCCACAAGAGCTGTCAAATTTGATACTTGCGTTTTTAATTCAGCAATATTGGTTTCTTTCACCTGTTGAGAAATAGAAGTATTACCCCTATTACAATATTGAGAGTTAGATTCCATATTAGCAATTAACCTTTTAGCTTCGATAGGTGTTTTATCAACCAAAGCACCACCACTAGCAGCATCTATCATATTGCGATCCATAGGAGATAAACCTTCGTAAAAATATCGTATTAATAATTGTTCACTAATTTGATGATTAGGACAACTACCACACAATTTCTTGAAATGTTCCCAATATTCATGTAAAGATTCTCCTCCATCTTGCCTAATACCACATATTTCCTTTCTTATATTAGTTGCTCTTGATGAAGGAAAATATTTTTCAAGGAAAACCTTTTGCATATCAGTCCAAGTGTTTACCGAGCTTGCTGGTAGATCATATAACCATTCCTTAGTAGCATCAGCTAAAGCAAAAGGAAAAGCTTTGAGTTTAAGTTGTTCTACACTTACTCCATTCGGCTTCATACCAGAACAAGCTATATGGAATTCCTTGAGAAATTTATTAGGGTCGGTGAAACAACCTGAACCCATGGAATTGTTGTCTCTAAAACCTGTAAAAATAGGTAAGGCTCGTATTAATCTAGGTTTGATCTCCCAAGTATCATTATCAGTAGGATAATTAATGCATAAAAGATTAGGGTTGAAGACAGGTGCAGCTAGCTCCTTGAGAGTTCGATCCGCCATCGGTGGATTAATGTAGCGAGGTGTACTAAACAAATCCTCTATATGGTCTTCTCCCAAATTTGTGGAACTTTCTTCAAAAGGTGATGGAATCTGGCTAGCTTGTTCCAATTTCCTTCTCGTCCTAGTTGCAATTGGAGAAGATGCGTTTGGATCTATGGCTGGAATAATTTGTCCTTGATGCTCGATTGCAAATGATATCAATTGTGAGTGCTTGAAGATTTCACACAATCAAAGATTAGATGAGTTCACGTGAAGAATTTATCAAAAACTAAAATAAGAAACCACAACAAAAACAAAACTAAAGATTATAATTGCCATTCCCCGGCAACGGTGCCAAAAATTTGATGCACTATCATGAATACAACAAATTTAAATAAATCCTAAATCCCAAATACATAGTATATGGCAAGAAGGAGTCAAACCCATGAGGAATGATGTTTTAATCATTAATTTTGTTATTGATGTTACAACCCTATTTATAAAATTTCATTTATTCTAATACTAAATCTAATTGTACTAAATCTTAATCACTAATTGACAAATAGGGAAGGAATGAATTGATGATGGAATTAAAATACCAAACATTCAAATAAGATGTATGATTCTAAATAATTTAATGTTGACTTAGGAAATTCAGAATAACAAATTCCTATACTTCCTCTCAACCTTAATAAATTGAATATGCTCTCAATTTATTTTCTAACCATTTAATAACCTAGGTTACGAACACTAGATTCAATTAATGGTAGCATTATGAACGGGAAGCAGCCAACTACAATCATAATCACAAAAGCTCAAATTATGCAATTGCATGAATTAATGGATAAGATTAATAATTAATCTTCTTGCTATTATAGACAAATTAATTAACAAATACGGGTTAATTTCATTGCCTTAGCAAAGATTAAGTTCTAAACTAAATAGGTGATCAATCTAATTAGTTCAAAAATCTTAATCTATGATATGGAATCATTCAACTCAATCCATTAATTCAATCAAACTTCATCTAGAATCAAACACTTAAAATATGAAAGGGTAATTAGGATAAAATTTCATCCTCAAATCATCCTACCCTATTCAAATTACCCAAATATCTACATATTTACAATTCACACAATTACATAAAAATCTTGAAAATTAATAACAACAACACATTCACGAATTCTATTATTGAAATAATTAGATGATAATATAGTGAACACAAATAAAATTATAGAAAATCTACTTAGATTTAACAAAAATGAAGATACTTAAATTTACAAAGGAATAGAGAAGACTTATCAATTGAAGTGCAGAATGTCAAATCATCAATAGAATTCAAGAAGATCAAAAAGTTGGAATTGCGCATTAAATGTATATTCTAGAGGAATAAAGGAAGAAAAATACATTCCAATTGTTTTCGATCTCTCCCTCTCTGTCCCGAACCTTGTTCTTAGATAGAAATTTATCAGAAACAAGTCGCGCGAACAGTTACACATTTTTAAATAGAAACACAGTCCGTGTTTTGGAAACACGGGACCCCCGTGTTTTCTTCCAACTATTCTGCTAACAAGGATTTAAAGATCGATGCTCGAGATAAATAACACGGCCCGTGTTTATGAAACATGGGGGTGCCGTGTTTTTTATCTTTCCACTCAATTCCTTTGAAAGTTTCAGCTTAGCTTCTCTAGATGTATTTGTTCCCTTTCCAACTTCGCTCTCCTTGATTCGACATTTCTTGATGTGTTCTCTACATGATTTCTTCTTTTCAATGACTTCTCCTTGAATTTCTTCAATTTTTCCTTTCCTGTAAAATCTATTCAAAGGAGGAAAACTCAACGAAAAGATTAAATCTAATAGAATTAATGAGAGATAAATGATATTTTTAAACATGAAAATAATTGATAAATCTCATCTACCAAGGATATTCTAATGTGTTGGAGAGGAGGATGATCAGATTCAATTTTTTCTTTTTTATTTTGCCAAGTTTTATTTTTATTTCGAGTTGCTACGGGATTTATATTTTGAAAAGGAAAAACAATTTTATTCTGCTTTGCATATATTTTGAACTAGTCAAAGAAAAGAATTTGAGTTTCCTCATTTTGTATAAAGTTATAAACTTATGTTTGGATTTCCTTTTGTTGTTTCAGAAAATATTTGAAGAACCACACTCTTTTCTTAGTGTTATAATTAGAATAGAAATCATCTTGATCGAATTTTTTGTTAATTTGAAAATCTTTTTCAATAACATTTATTAGATTTTCTGTTATTTCATAATAAGTTGGAGACTTAGGGGGAATTTATTTCTTGAGGTATTTTAGGGATTTTGAGAGAGATTTGGGGAGGTTCCTCTTTCTTAGGGATTTCCACTTTTCCCTGCCGGCTCTGTCTTGTGTAGACTGACTGAGGAATTCTAGATTTATAGTCTGCGGTTTGGAAAGATGTGTTTGGTAAATCAGAGAAGGAGTATCAACTCTAGTTAAAAGGAAGATATATGACAGGGGGAAGATTTGATACTTTTCCTAGGTTAATTGTGGAAGATGTTGAGCCAACATTAAATAATCTCTGACTTTGAGATCTATAGAAACTCAAATTTCTAGTTCCATCTTCGAACTGGGTAATTTGACTTATCTTAGTCTTTGGTTTAGCTAGAGGCTGTGGTTTGTCCTCTCAGGTAGGAGCAGCATTTTCAAGGAACCAATCATTTAGGAGAGTTACATCTCTCCACCTGATTGTTCGTGGAACAACCATATTAGCTTTAGATGCGTTGGTTTGAAGCATTAGGGTTTCACCCTTAACACTTTAAATTTTTGCGTTGGTTTTAAATGCATTTTTCATGACTTTGTAGTGGACATGATAAATCTTAGCCATAGGTATAGAACCCTCAAGCATCTCGTAACCATGCGTTTTAACTTAGAGGGTTAGGGAATGAAGAAGGTTTGGGTCTACCATACCAGGCGAGAAGTTTGGATAACACTAAAAAAAGATGGGACCATTACATAAGCTAGATTCAATGGTTCCAAGGATAAAGTCATCAAATGTTTTTAAACTACCATCTCCCAGGATAGTAAGAATGGTAGTGTTAATCCTTCTCAGGTAAGGGATTTAAATACTACCTGGACTAAACCTAAGTGTATGTATTTGAATCCGTCTTTGATATATTTTTTCATAGATTCTTTAGAAAGTAGTTTTATTGTTTCAAATGGGTTTTCAATTTGCATGTCACGTTCTTCAGTTTTAATGACATGGTTTGTCGGAAAATGAGGCCTTCTTGAAGTTTCGTAAATTAATTCTTTATGAATTTTTAGAAGTTTTCAGTTATCAATTGATCCTTGAAAATCTTCAAGTTCATATTCTTTAGAGTTAACTATGTTATCCCTAGAAGCTATGGAATCTCTACTACTAGAGGAAGAGGAAGAGGAAGAGGAAGATCTGGAAAATAAATTCATGCTTGTTCTATACACTACTACATGTAATTCCTATAGAAATTGTAGGACTTATTCCCAGATATTCTAACTCTAAATGACTCATAACTACAAATAGGAAATGATAAAATAAGCAATGAAAGAACAAGCCTTAACTATCCATCCCTCTTGGCTTTGATACTAGGAATGCCATAGAGATATGAGGGAACATGATACAACTTGAAGAAATGAAAATAAATAATCGATAAGGAAGAGAATTTATAAGAATTGGAAGAATTAATAAGAACTAGGAAATTTTATAAATAAGGATATATATATGTTGGCGGTGGTAATTGAAAGATGGATACACACACACACTGTAATTGATATATGTATTGATAATTGTGATACATATATTTTGATTGTTAAAGTATTATTGGAATTAGATAAATTATAATTAAAAGAGTGGAATAATAACATAATAACAATTGAGAATTAATAAAATATTATAGAACTTTGAAAATTTATGATTAAATAATTAAGTAGAATAAAAAGATATTTTTGACTATAAATAGTCGATTATTAAAATTTAAAATAATAAGAATGTAAAATTATTAGATAATAAATTATTTTTAACTTTACATAAAGTGTTATTAATAGAATGGAATAATAAGATAATAAAAATGTAACTTAGTAAAATATTGTTAAATATTAACAAATTTATAATTAAATAATTAAGTGGTATAATAAGATAATAAAACTTTAAAATAATAAGATATCGGTGGCCTTAAATAATTTAATATCTAATAATTTGAAATTTTATGGTTCAATAATTAAAAGAGTGGAATGATATGATAATAAAAATGAGAATTAGTAAAATGTTATTGGAATTTGAAAATTAATTATTGAATAATTAGATATTACCATAATTCATTAGATATTTCCCTTTTTGTAGGTGATAAGATTCCTCTTTTACCCAATGTACTTATCTTTTGATGTTTCCCGACCCAAATATTAGGTACTACATAAGATGGATAGGTGATGAGTCAGGCCATATGTTAGAGAGGTTTTGTTCTTGCAAGGCTGTATAATTTTAGGCCGTATTATATTTTGTATACCTTGCAAGACCATGGTTATAGGTGAGAACTAGATATATAGATGAGTTTGGCCATATTAATTTTTCTACACCCTAGGTTTATTAACGGTGGACATTTTATGAGAGATTATAATCACATTGCAAGGGAGTTGATAGTGATTCATGATGAGTGGAGGTCTTGGGACTAGATACCACCAATTATCTGTCCTGATTACCCAAATCGTTACTACTAGTCTATTGAAGATGCATGTGAGAGAACAAATGCTTTCACGAGAAGTATAGACTCAGTGGGTGATTGTAATATCCTAAATTGTTTGTAAGCCTAATCCCATATCATTAATACCTTAATTTGATTCTAATATCAAGAAAATGTTATTATAACTTTATCCAAATTTCTTAATCCTAAAATTTTAACCTATTCCAAATATTTGACCAAGATAAATTATTTTTCAAAACTCGATCTTGAATTCTAGTAAATTTATATCACTAATCCTACCTATTTTAGTTAATCAAAAACTCATCAAAAGCTAACCTTAAAACTTTTTCTCTTTTTCCTTTTCTTACTCCTTTCCAATTTTTCTTATCCTTCCTCCCTCCTCCTTTTGTCGTAATACTTGACCATGTTTTGTCTTCTTACCCTAGCAGCCCACAACCATCACTCTCACCCCCTACTGCAACCATCATCATCGTCATTCTCCCTCACCATCACCATCTTTAGTGTTGTTGCTGCCACCACCTACATGCACACCACCCCCTACCCTTTGCTTCTTCACGCAACACACACACACAACCATCACCATCTCACATTGCTGCCTTGCCATTTTTCACCCAACACTCTACCATCACATCTAACCATTTTTGTCGAAAAAATTTCCCTTGCCATCCCTCATGCTCTTGCACCACCCTTTGTAATATTTTTCAACCATTTCACTACTCCATGCTTGTATATATATATACCACTCAATTTCTCCATTTTTTTTTGTTCCATTGTAGCCTATATTTTTTGGTTGATCCAGCCTACTCGATCTCCCTTTCTTCTTCTTTGTCGTCTTCTTCTTCTTCTTCTTCTCTTCTTCCTCATGTGGCTGCTGCTCTATTTTCTACTACATGCACCACCATCACAGTCGTGCACCACCACAACCACTAAGAGCCACCCAAAGCCCGGTGTACCGACCACCAAGACCACTCCATCACTCTCCATTGTCATTGCTGGCCATTGTCGTCGACCATCGCCATATTTCCCTCATCTTTCCTCACTTTCGCCGCGTTTTTATGAGATTCACGGCTCGTTCAAGGCCTCATACATGACCAAGCACTACTAATTTTCTTTATCGCACGCCCATGGAAACCCGAATGGTTTGCCCATGCACCCTCGCATGATGTGGAATAGCCTCCGCACACCCATGCGCACCTGTTCAATATTATCTTATGTGATCAGTTGCTCGAGCACAACCATGCCTCTTTCCACCACCTACTTGTGTACAATCTCAACTCAACTGCACAGCCTGGGTGTGCACCACCTGTTGTACGCTTGTGCAACCTCCTCATTTCAGTCCTGTACCCTCTTTTTCAACCCCAAACCTTATCCAAACACTAATAAAGTTTCACCATAGCTCTACCATACCTTCCACCATACTTCCACACAACTCAAGCATTCCTTTAACTCCATTTATTTCCATTTTTACCCTCATTTACCTTAACTTTTACTTAGTTATAATCTTCGAGCCTAATCGTGTACTATCTTATTTTTCTTAGGTGATATTTTGGTAATCTCAGAGGAGGAAGTCTAGGATTTACATGCTTAGAGTCCTGTATCCTTATTGGTAAGGATACTAGATGATTTTTTAGGGTTTTGTGTTAAATGCTTGCATGGCTATGTGTATTATTATGATATTGTTGTTATAGGACGGAATTTATGCTGTTAATGATATGTTGTGATAATGTGAATTTAAATGATATAAAGGAAGTGAGAATGGGAAGAATCCATTGATATCATCTTAATATGTTAAGCTGTACTTGTGGAAAAATATAACTTATGAAATAGTATTATGGGTTAATATGGAAATCTTGAAATTTTAATGTGTTAGGTGTATTAAATATGATAATGATATCAGGGGAAGTGTTTGGAGTATTTACTGAATGTTATGGGTTCCTTAAAATAAGATAATGGCTTAATTTGGGTATAATAACCTTAAATGGTAATATTATTATTGTACACCCCAAAATTTACTACTAAAAAATTTCATTTTAAGCGGAAGCATATAATCACATAGTTGGGTGTTACCACCGTAATTAACATAAGTTTGGCTTACCCCACTATCCTTATGTCAATCACAAGACAAAATGTTTAGAAAATTTAAAACATGGTAGAAAGATATGAGACAACTTTTACTAATATCAAATAAACATTTGGAGATTAACTCCAATTACAATATCAAAATGCAACAAAAGGGATCCCATAGAACTAAGAGTCCAAAAGGTATCCAGGTAAAACTATCATCCGGATAACATGCCTCTACACTCAAACCCTGATACAAAAGAAATCACTCCTCCATATATATAGCATCAAAGGCTGTGAAATCATCCACCTGGTCCTCATCGACCTGCACATAAACATTCAGGTTGTCTACTCATTAGATTGAGCAGTACCCATGAAATGGATGATCAGTATGCTATGTATTGAGTAAGGTAATGGTACAGTTAAGCAGGTTTACACATGATACAAGAATTCTCATAAGAAAATAATACATGCGCAAATCAAAGAATGTTAGATAATTACCGATTCCAAGTCTTTCATTAGATATAACATATTGTACTCTTTTATTTATGTTGGGTGGTTTGAACTCCAAAAACAAAGAAAGAAGGAGGAAGAAGAAGGAGGAAGGAGGAGGAAGAAGATAAAAAGGTCAAGGAGGTGATGGATAACAAAAAAATGGAGGGATGGAGGGGTATATATACTAGTATGGTGGTATGCCAAAGAGGAGAAAAATGGTAGTGGAGTGGTGGAGTGCGAACGGGGAAAAATTGTAGGGGATGATGGAGATGATGGTAGTCAGTGAGGGTGATGGAGGCAGTAGGGGAAGAAGAAAAGGGTGATGGGGATGGTTGAAATTGTGCATGAGGGATGATGATGATGATGATGGCACACGAAGAAGATGTACACGCGAGAGGAAAGCTGGGAATGTGATGGTGGATGATGGTTAAAATAAAGCATCAATAGAGTGTGATGGTGGTGTGTGTAGGGGAAGAGAAGAAGAAGAAGATGATAGGCACGAGGGTGGTAGGAATGATATTAGATTTTTCATCGATCATCTTATTCCTTTCTCCAAATTAACCAAAAAATGGTGAATTAAGTGGTGCTATTGGATTTTTGGCCAAGTCCCTATGGGATGAAATGTAGGATATGATAAGGATAAAGCTTAGCATACTTAATCTAATCACATGTAATCAAATCTATTATGGAAGTCTTATTTAGTCAGCTAGGTTGTTAAGATATTCTCTCAACATTGTCCTCCTGTATTATCTATTTATATGATTTTGATTAATGAATAATATGAGTTTAATTGCTCCACATGTTAATATTTCACATGGTATCACAACCTACGATCCTCTAATTTTTTTCCATGGTGTCAACTGATAGTATCAGCCTCATACCCAATGAAACAAAACCTGCCAAGCCTCTCACCTTAGTCATCATCCATATCTCCATCAAATTAACGTCCACTAATTACCACTCTTGGTGCACACAAATGGGCTTTTAATAATTGTTATTTTATGATTTTAATAACAAATTTAAACCGTTAATGAATCGCCCATTATTAAATCTTTAATAACGGTTCATAAAAGTGATAAAAAAATAAACAAAAAACCATGAATATGGGCATAAAATTGGTATTTAATAACAATTTTTATATAAAAACTGCTATTAAAACTAGGTTCTAATAATGGTTTGTAAGTGACAACCATTGTTGAAAAAAATATTTTAATAACGGTTAATACAAAAACTGTTGTTAAAAAATAATCCAATTAAGGTTTTAATCATTGATTATGCATTTATTAAACCCTAATATGTATTAAATAAGTATAAAATGGATCTTTTAATAACAATTTTGAGTTAAAATCATTATTGAAATACAGCTAATTTAGGGTTTTATCATTTATTACACAATTATTAGTCCCTAATTCATATTAAATGCCAAATTTTAAGAACGGTTTGTATGGATAACTGTTATTAAAAAATTGTATTAATAACGATTCTTAATTGCTATGTCTCAATACACTAGACATATTTAGGTATCAAAATTAGTAGGCGTACCACAACTTGGTTTCTGTATACTTTGAAGTCAAAAGTTCATAGATCATAACCTAGATGACCAAAAGACAAATGAAATACAAACCTAAACATGCATGTAGAATGTATATCCCTAATATTGAATGTACAAGTGCACGTACTTGGCCCATTGGTCTCTAACTTTATCAATTTCATTAACATTGTAATTCTAGCCTCCTGTATAACCACCGGTGAAGAACTACAATTTTACAAGTTTCGATTATTCAATTAGTACTTAGGTCAAGTACCAAATATATATGTCATGATTCATTAATGGAAAAATATGGAAAAACAAACATACATGGATTGGATCTATGTTGACCAATTTGTTGTGGGACTATCAAATCCATTGCTCTACATACATAGTATCCACAACATCAGATCCACAATCATCACCGTTCTGATGTTGTGGACATTGTCAAATGAATTTAGTTAGCTCTCTAACTATTAGATATTAATTCGAATTAAAATAAAATACAAAAATATTTATCTTCCTACTTATCATTATAGGCTCATATTCAAGACTCTTTGAGTCTGGGGCACCATTTCCACCTCTCCTCGAATACTCTATATGTAGTGCCTTAATAAATAGAGTTGGATACACAATATTGTAAGTATATATACCTAAAATAATTAAAGTAGAATATATGCATAAATAAGCTAATAAAGTAAGAAGGGAAAAGTATACTAACATGCTGATAAATTCTTTCCCACCACGACAAGCGACGTCAAAAGGCATGCTATAGGTTCGAAGGTAATCAAACACATAGACTTTATTAAGATTAGGTAAGATGGCGTACAAAACCCAATATTCCTTTTCCGGGTGAGGAATGAGATACATATTGTTGTAGCCTTCTGACAAAATGTGATTCACTAAATAGTTTATGTGCCTACCCTCTCTTACTGTGGTACTGCCATCTATGTAGTATAGGCACACAAACACAATAGAGAACAACATTTCCTCCATCACAGCATGACTAGATACCAACCTATCGATGACAATAACAATGCATATTTGTTAATAACTAATAAATCATATAAGTAGTCATAAAAATTTTAATGCAGCAAGAAGTACTAAATCTGAATTATGAAATAATACTTACGTGACATAGACGGAAACACGCATGATTAACATCAATTCCTAATTATAAATGTCACTTATGTCAACCGTTGATACCATATAAGTAGCGTCATTCTTCCCAACATACTCAGAATGAAAATCAAAGAAAATATAATTGTCGCTGATGTAGTTTTGGGTATCGAAATACAATAAGGCCAGTGCTGGTGGAGGTTGGATCTTCTCTTAAGATAGAATATTTTGTGGGGCAACTGATTTTTCTGATTTAGATCTCTTTCCTTTAGTAGTGCTCTCTTTTGTGTTTCTCATTCTGCTAGTACCTCTCTTTATTTTACTCCTAGGAGCATTCTTCTTTTTCGATTCCTTAATTCATAATAATAAACGAAATATGTATTGGGCATATATATATATATATATGAAAAAAGGTATAAATAATATAAGTAATATAGAAGGTCTAATAATGATATTAAATGTCATTACCTCTTCAATAGAGAGATGTATCTGATCCGTAGACCACGGCACGAAGCTTCCATGAGCTTCTATAACTATGTCTACCTCATCGCCTTTTTAAAACAAGGTAAGGGCGCACTGCCAATGATTGGAGTGTCAATACTCACTGGCCTTGCCTTTAGGGACAAGTTATTCCCATGGATTTTTTGTGTTTGGGTACTATGACCGATACGTACCCTTTCTTTCACCAAAAGAGCTGAAAGGGCATTTGCTAATAAGTCGCATTTATGTAAACAGTAAAATAAAATATTACACATTCTTAATTATTTATGACACCAAATAAGTTTAATAACAATTCATAGTTTGCAAGAAGAGAAGAAAGACATGCACCAGCTTTACAACTATCTCTAACGCTATTTACATTAGGTATATGAAGCCAATCATAGTTAACTAAATCGGATGGCTTATGCCCTTGAGATTTAATAAATGACAACTCTTACTCCATTGTTGCCATCAGTTCAAATGCCATGTTTTATTTTGGGGTGAGGATGGCTACTTGCTCATTAGTGCTACGAAAACCACGAGATTGACCACACACAATCATTCTTGTAACACCTAATCTAAGACCCCTATGTCTTCTGGGGTGTTCTACAATTCGTGTAGCTAGGGACACAATGTTATATTGGTCCACCCCCTCTGCTGAATCTAGCGTTTCAAGTTCATTCTGTAATTTTTATAATATATTTATATTTAGCTTATAGGAATAGGCATAATATAATAGCTTTCTAACAGAAAACTAAGTAAGATTTGGGATATCTACAAACTTATAATTTTTTTAGTAGCAACATCTACATCTTCATTAAGATATTTATCTTTTGTTGCTCTAGCCTTCTTCTATAATGTACCAATATTAATGGACGAAGTACATGGATCCAAGTGCTGGACTATGATATGTAAATCAAAAATTAATCTTACATTAATAATATTATTATAACATTAGACTTTTACATGTAAATAGATAAGTCAAAATATCATACCAACTCCTCTTTAAGGCCTGTATCGCCTTTACGAGCCATATTATGCCGATATTTTTTCTGCTTAGCAATAGTTTTATTTTTGGCACTTTATTCCTATGGTACAAGGCAAAATATAAGCACATGGTTATTTAAATATTAATAAAATATTCTTAATCAAAAAGTTTAATTTTTATCTAACAAATACCTTAAAATCTTCGGAAGGCAATATGCAATAAATTAGTTCCAACTTTCTTGATCAATGAAACCATATCGTTTGGGTGGATTCTGTCGTAGAAAGCCATCCCTCTTTCTTTACATTTTTCTACTAGCCAAGTATGCCCTAAATGTTCTTAGACACTCACCACAAATTCTAAGAAGCCATTTTTCCTACTCTTTGGGACACTAAAGACTCTCTACAACATAAGACATATAGATGTATACTGATGTTAATGTATTAAAATTAATAACATTTGACATAACAAAATGATTAAAGAAAATATCATAATTACGTGGCTTCCTGCCAAATAAGCTCCTTGTGCTTCCAATTATTATAAGAGATACAAACACAGTTATGTGTGACGTCTGAAATGTATGTTAGAAATATGTCTGCATAAGGGCCAATGGGAAGATTGTAAGTATTCCATCCCAACTCGACTTGTTCACCTCTATTATGCATTTCTGTGATGATTCTCATAACAGTAGGTCCTCTCTTCCCTTCTTTATCTCTACTATCCCTATCAACTTTATTGTTGGCCATATCTCTACAAAACATTAATAAATAAATTATGTTAGAATGTTATGTATTGACCATAATGTACCACTGAATTATTTTTTGATACAATAAATATTCAATGAGGAAGGTCAAAATATGCATTTAAAAAACCAAGCACACATATCATATGTTACAATATTATTACCTTCATTGCCTTCCTTTCCTTCTTTTTTTTTCCTTATTTTAGGATTAGTTTCAGGATTTGCTACATATATTACTTCATGATGATCATCTCTGATATATGTTTCCTCCTCATTAATTTTATTGTTATCATTGTTCAATAATTGAGTTGCTTGCACAGCTGAGACACTCTTTATTCTAATTGGCATAATTTTCATCATCATATTCATTAGAATTTCTTTTCTTCATAGATAGTACCACAGACCATCTATTATAAGCAAGATCAGTGACAAATAATACTTGTGTCGCTTGTGATGCCAAGATGAATGAGTCTTGTTTATGCCTTACTCTATTGAGATCTACTAATGCAAATCTATCTTTATATCTAACCCCATAGCTATTATCAACCCATCTGTAGCCGAATACAAGGACTTTAAATACGGTGTAATCTTACTCCTATATCTGTTCAATCACACCATAATAATTCATATATGCATAGGTTGAATTCTTATCCTTTGCACTAGCAACATGCATTGCCTTAGCCACTAAGGTCATTCCACTATTTTGCATTGTACTCTTCTCATCTTGTTATTTTGTATAAAAAGTGTAACTGTTGATCACATAAATGGTATATGAAAAAACGTCATAACGAGGTTTTTGAGACAATTAATGTAGGGTTTTGGAAATTGAAGTTAGGGGAATGTCCGATGAGTGGAATGATGCGATCTCTTATCTAATTGATAAGGGAAAGATTATGTTTATTAATTATCCATTTCTTGGTCTTTGATGGATTTCCAATCCATGAAGAAAGCATATGTTCTTCAATATATGGCAGAACATCATCACTGTTGTGTAATACATATAGATGTACTTTACAGAACATGTCACGGTCTACACGCCCAAACTGTTTGTCCCTAATACCCTGTCCTTCAATTTTTCCCACATGTCGAGGCTTAGGAATACCTAGATATTCAGCATTTGATAAATACTTCATGTAAAACTCAATTGCCTATTCTACAAGGTAACTCTCAATAATGCATCTTTTTAGTTGATATCAATTATTCTCATAACCTTTTATCAGCTTCATAAACTGTTCAAAGGGATACATCCAATGCCCATGAAGAAGTCCTAGCATTTTTATCTCTTCAACTAAATGAACACTTAGATGTACCATAATGTCAAAGAATAAGGGTGGAAAATACATTTTAAGTTGGCACAAAGTAATCACAATCCCTCTTTGTAAGGCATCTAAACTATCAGAATGTATGAATTTGGAGCAGGCGGCGTTAAATAACCAACAATTCCTCATGATAGTATTTCAAACATGCTTTAGCCCTAATCAATATACCCACAAGAACTTCAAATCGTTAATCAAAGGTGCCAAATAAACATCAATATCATTCTCTGGTTGGTTTAGCCCTAAAATGAGTAATGACAACATCATATACTTGTGTTTCATATAGAGCCACAAGGGGTAGATTTTGTATAACCAAAATCACTGGCCATAAATTGTAGGTGCCCTGATTATGTGAATTCATTCCATCCGTAGAAAGCGCAAAGCACATATTTCTTACTTCTTCACCGAATTCAGGGAATAAGTCGTCAATCATAATCCATTGTGGAGAGTCAAATGGATGTCTAAGAATCCCATCATCTATCTTCTCATCAGCATGCAATCTCAAGTTCTTGGCATCTTCAACATCATTAAACATCTGCCTTAATCTTGGAATTATAGGAAAATACTATAACATCTTAGATGCACCTTGTTCTTCTTGTATTGTGGTGTTTTGCATTTAGGATTAGGAAAATTATCCAAATATGCAGTCTCATTGGGAAATAAAATACAATCATCAGGGCATGCATGTATATTCTCATAACTCATGCCTATAGAGGAAATAATCATCTTCACTTTATAGGTATGTTCGGGTAGAATGTTGTGATTAGGAAGCATATCCTTTACAAGTGTTAATAATTCTGTGAATCTCTTATCACTCCATCCATTACATGCTTTTAAGTTGTACAACCTTAAAGTAGTGCATAATCGAGTAAACATCTTACAATCACTGTACAAAGGTTTCTCCGAGTCATTCAATAACTTCTCGAACATTTTTGGACAATCCCGAACAGTTTCCTCAACCTTTTGAGTCATCTCCTCTAACGAATGTGTAATACCCTAAAATTTTTCTTAGCCTAATATCGCTTCATTAATGCCCTAATTTGATTTTAATATCAAAAAAATCTTATTTTTAGTCCGAACCTAATTTCTTAATCTGAAACTTTAACCGAAACTAAAACATTGACTCGGATAAACTATAATTCATAAACCAAAATAAAACTCGCTAAAATTTCCACTAATCCTAACTATCTTGGATAATCCAAAATCACCCAATCTAATCCTAATCCCCCAACCCTTCTCTTTTTCTTTTTCTTTCTCTTTTTGTTTTCTTGCTTTCTTCCCTTTTCTCCCGTTAGTCTAAGCTGCAAGGTTTATTATTTTTTTTTGTTACAACTTGCCCTCCACTTGCACCATCTCCTATCCTGTCCTTTTCATACTTCCATCATCCATCAACCTTCCTTTATTATCCTTTTCTTCTTCTCCTTTTTCTTCCTTATCCCTACACGCCATGCACACCCTATGCACCACCATCACCTCCCTTGCCACTCTTCTTCTTCTTTTTCTTATCCTTACGCAACCCATAATCATAACCATTGCCATCACCTGCATTTTTCATCATAATACTCAACCATCACCTCCAGTGTCACCATTTTTATCCCTACACACCTGTAGCATGTCTCCTTCCACCTTTGTTTTCCTTATCCCCCAATACACCATACACACATGCACACATGACCATATATATACACACACACACACACACACCATACTCTCCTTCTTTTCTCTTTATTTGGCCTCCAATCTATCCTTTTTGTGTCAAAAATCTATTGCCTAAGCTCCATCTTCCTTCTCCCTTCATCCTTCTCTTTTTTTATTCTTCTTCCTCCTTTCCTTGTTTTTGGCCTTTGCACCACCCAATCCACCACCGTGCGCCACCTCGGCCACACTCTCCACCCATTGGCTGATGGACCAACCACTAAGGTCGCTCCAACCTTCCCCCTCGCTGTCGCTGGTCATCACCACCGACCACTGCCTCTTTTCCCTTCTTCTTCTTCTCATGCATTGTAGTTTTGCCAAGTGCACGACCTGCTGTATGGTCGTGCAACACTTAAAATCTCCTGTTGCACAGCCATGCACCTCTTACACTACCTAGTCGTGCATCATAATTCCTTTTGGCTTGTTTTTGCATAGCTGTGCAACTTTTGCACCACCTGACTGTGCACCATACTCTCTCTCAACCAGAAGCTACACCTACATTGCCTGCTGCACAGCCATGCAACTTCATTTTTTTGGCTGTGTAACCTATCTTCACCCTAAACCTTGTCTAAATACCACCAAAATTTAACCATAGCTCCTCCACACAGTCCTCTACACATAAATACAATTAAAGCTTCCATTTAACTTCGGTTATTTTCTTTTATACCCTCCTCTACCTTAACTTCCTCCTCAATTTTTAATCTTCCAATATGGTATAGCTAATGAAAGATTTGGAATTAGTGATTATATGGCATTATTTGATTTACACATGTATGATTGCTTATGAGAATTCTTATATCGTGTGTAACCCTACTTAACTGTACCATTACCTTACTCCATACGTAGCATACTGATCATCCATTTTATGGTGTTGCTCAATTCAATGAGTAGATGACCCAAATGTATATGTGTAGGTTATGAGGACTTGGTGGATGAATTCTCAGCTTTTGATGTTATATATGTGGATGAGTGATTCTTTTATATCAGGGTTTTATGCATAGAGTCATGTTATTCGATGATAGTTTTACTTGGATACCCTTTTGGAATTTTTGTTCCATGGGATCCCTTTTCTTGTATTTTGATATTGTAATCGGAGTTGATCTCCAAATACTTATTTGATGTTAGTAAAAGTTACCTCATTTCTTCCTATCATGTTTAAAATTTTCTAATCGTTTTACCTGTGATTGACATAAGGATGGTGGGGCAAGCCAAACTTATATCAATTATGGCGGTAACACCCAAGTATTTGATTATACGCTTTTGCTTATAACAAAATTTTTCTATAGTAAATTTTGGGGTGTTACATAATTTCTCTCATAGTTCTCAAATGATAATCCACTACTTTCCCTCCTAACTTCCTCATTATCATATTTAGACTTTATCTCACCATGCCATATCCAACAAGTGTTACTTGTATCAATTCCATACACAAATAAATGATTTCTCAAATCATCAGCGTTGATATATTAAATATAAGCATAGTTCAAATAAGGATAGATTATTCTACTAGAGTCTCGAGCATGTCCAAATACAAACTTGATGAAAAATTCCACTCCTTCCTTATGTTCTCTAGACAAGCTATTTGCAAACAACTATTTCTTATCCATAGTTTTTCAATCTAGATGTATCCCATGCAAAAATAATTATTACAAATCAATTCAATTATAAGTTTAATAACTCACAAATCAATCATGATTAGAAATAATTAATCTCAAATGTATCATGCTATTTTGTATATATATACAAATCACGAGAACATGTTTTCAAAAAGATACTAATACTCAACTTCCACATACTTAGAAATAGCTCATATACATACATACATACATAGCAAAACATTATACAATGGTTCAAATTAAAAAAGATATACACACTAAATGGTTAAAGCAATAATAGCACTATATACATCAAAAGGTTTTTAAAGTCCAAACATCTAAGAAAAACTCATAACTGTAACACTAAATCCCTCAGTAGCTTTGTCAATCCCAAATAATAGTTATCACTCTCAAAGTCCACTCATCTCGATATGTCATCTGTTCCCTCACATCATCAACAGAGAGTCTAGTCATGGATACTCTAGGGTAACCTAGGTGGATACTCAAAGACAAGCTATGAGGAAACCTCCACTCATCATCAATCACCATTAGCTCTCTAGATATCTAATCATACTCCCGGGAAAACACCTCACCCTCAGTAAATCTAGGGTGCGGTGCATCCGTGTGATGGAAAAGCCAAAGCAAAAAAGTGGATTTAGATAATGAACATGGCTTCGTCTGAGGCAAGGTAAACAATAGGTGATATGATTTGAATAGAATGGGTTATACAATGCACGAATCACAGACAACCGACCTAGCTCATTGTATAACTATAAGACATGAGTCCGTAGATCAACATGTGGCACCATGCATAGATATGGTGGAGGGTATGTCATAGCAATGAGAGACATCTCACTACCTAGAAATGAGAACAACTACATCTTATCATCAAGGTTGTTCTAGAAAGGATCTAAATTACAGAATACATAAACTCTACAACTAGCTACACTATTCATAAATATGTTCTACCATATATTAACCAACTATATAAAGCTAACAACATACCCACATATGATACTCATCATAAAACTTATAATCTTGAATTGATTTTTATTTATTTCTCAATTGATATAAATGTGTCATTAAATATCAAGACAATATAAATTACCAAACACATCCTTTCATTTACTCCGACTAGATTTGTCAATGAGTTAAGTTGAATCAAAGTTCCTCTTATTATACTCAACATGTTTAAAATAAGGACATAATTTTGAGTTATATATTTAACAAACTAGCTAAACATCAAACTATCATCTAATCATTCAAGCTCCATATAGTAAAATCAAGTAGATATTAATAAGATAATATATATAGGTTAAGTATAAAATATGATATTGTTAAAAGTAGAATTGATAATAATGTATATAATAGTTTGTTATAAGAGAACATATTAATTATCATATTTAGTATAATAAATGCTAAACCATAACCGCAACCCTAACTTTAACCCTAATGTTAATAAATTATAATAATATAATAATGAGCGACATCTCACTACTTGTGAACCACTAAATCTTATCATCAAGGTTGTTCTCGAAAGGATCTAAATTATAGACTATGTAAACTCTTGAACTAGCTAGAAAATTCATAAATATATTCTACCATATCTTGAACAACTATTTAAAGCTAACAGCATACCCACATAAGATACTCATCATTAAACTTATACTCTTGAATTGATTCTTCTTTATTTCTCAATTGATAATAATGTGTCATTAAATATCAAGAAAAGATAAATTACCAAACACATACTTTCATTTACTCCTACTAGATTTGTCAATAAGTTAATTTGAATCAAACTTCCTCTTATTATACTCGACATTTTTAAAATAAAGATATAATCTTGAGTTATATATTTCATAAACTTCATGAACATCAAACTATCATCAAATTGTTCAAGCTTTGCATAGTAAAATCAAGTAAATATTAATAAGATAATATTATAAAATATGATATTGTTAAAAGTAGAGTTGAGAATAATGTATATAATAGTTTATTATAAGAAAACATATCAATTATTTTATTTAATATAATAAACGCTAAACGCTAACCCTAATAAATTATAATAAAAACTAACCTTAGACCTAATAAACCCTAATCCTAAACCTAGCTAGCTATAATTAAACCCTAATTATTATTATTTTTATTATTATTATCATTATTATTATTATTATAAACAATTATTCCTTTCTATTTAATTATTCACTTTTATATCTTCTTTATTTTCTATGCCTATTTAATCCTCATCAAATAAAAATCATTAACATGCATCTCTAATTGAAATTTTTATTTAATGATGTGCATATGTAAAATATATTTTTATTTAATTATATGATATTTCTTAACATTCTAGTGTCCTATACTTATTAATGAAAATATGTATATATATATATAGTTTTTACGAGTGACATTACTAATATTTTTAAGTATTTTATTTCTATTGGTAATTAAGCACTACAATAGTTTATATATATTTATGTAAGGTCGGCCAACACACCCATGCATGTTAATATATAACATCAAAAAATTCAACAACAAACAACAACATTTTTCACCAATACATTCAACAACAAACTAAAATTTTTCAATAACAAACAATACAACCTGCATCAACATGCATTTATACACACACACACACACATATAAGAAGAGAATAAGCTATGCGCAGAAGAAAAAAACCATACATAAAAGGAGTAGCGGTGAGCAAGAGGATAGAGGTGACCATCTACAAATACGGCATAGCTAGAAGGACGAAGTGTAGGCAATGTGCGCAAGAATAGAAACACATGCAATATTGAGAATGGAAGCATTGTGGTGGTGCAAGTGAATGAGTGGTTGCTCAGAGTTGGTGGTGAAAAAGAGAATAAGTGGTAGTTTCCCAAAGTTGAGAGGAGCCAAAGTGGTGGTGCGAGGGTTTGCAAGAGAACATGAATAAGAGAGGGAAGGTGCAGAATGAGAGAGTCTGAAATTTTTGGCACAAAACAAGAACTGAAAGAAATAAGAGGCCAAAGATTGGGGTTTTAATAATGATTCTTATAGGAACCATTATTAAAAGTTCCTTTAATAACAGTCTTCAAAGAACCATTGTTAAAACATCTTTTAATAATAGTTATTATAGGAACTATTATTAAAACTCTATTTTTATGAGGTACTTTTAATAACGATTATTATAAGAACTATTATTAAAATATCTTTTAATAATGGTTTTTACATATACCTTTATTACAACTATCGTGTATAACTTTAGGGTGGACGTGTTAATAATGGTTTTTAACTATAATTATTATCAAAACTTTTTAAACTAACTCACACATTAATTTTCACACGTTTGGCAACAATTTTAAAATCACCATTATTAATGTGCCATTATTATTTTCCCTTTTCATAGTTATGTCCTGACGGTGCATCAAAAATCCATTCTTTATATTGTCTTTGTTGATTCTTAGACCGTTGTCTCTTAAGATAGATATTGATGTGTTTCTCAGATATTTTATGAATGAACTAATTGAGTTGTGGGTGACAGGGGTTGATACTAGAGATGTGGTTGATAACAAAGTTTTTACAAAGTGTGTTGCACTTTATGAACTATTAATGAATTCCTTGCTCATTTAATTCTCTATGGGTGGTTCAGACAAGGCTATAAAACATGCTCCAATTGTAATGAAGACACTCATTCCGTGAAGTTGAGGTCTAGTATAGCAAATAATATTATTGACATGGATGAGGATGCTTCAAACTTGGATACTTAAGATGCAAGTAGTGATGATAGTACGTGTAGTGATGAATAATTTATCTTGTTTAAATTTTTTTTGTTGTGTATGTTAGGATCTATTTTTTGAATATTATCTCAACTATATCAGAATTTAGCCTTCTATGAATGTTATCAAATTCCTTTTATTATTGTTCATTGATTTGTTGTTAAAGGTCGATAGGTATGGTTGATGTCATGATGAGGTACCACAGTGGGGATGGAGGTAATGACACCCCTCAACTTCTTTGTAGTATTCCATCTCAGTGGGAGTTAGGTAATGATTTTTCCCTTCTAGTATATTCTTCTTTACTCATTTGGTTAACTAATATGATGCATGTTGTAGCTCCAACACGTGTAAAATCTCCAAGTCAAAAATCCATCAATATGCGTAAAGAGTTTAGGAAAAATGGTTACATGAAATTCCACCTCCAGTGAGTATGGGAGGTTTTTTGTAGATCTCCCCATAAAACCTATTAAAGGAGAAAAATTTAGCTCAAGAATTGAAAAAAGAAACCTAGGAAAAAGCCAAATGACCTAGACAATGAGAATTGGAACAATATTCGGCAGCTTTGCAATACTCTTGAACAAAAGGTATTTGTATAATATTATATATAGATAAATTAATAGGTATTAATATTAATTAAGTGTTAATATTTCTTGATTTGCAAGCAAAGTCAGAAAGAAAAGCAAAAAATAGAAGCAAGCAACAATATCCTGGCCTGCATGGCTTGTCATTAGTTTCTCAATTTTATTACAAGACGGTATTATATACCCACTTTATAATTTCATTAATTATTTATAATTCTATTCATAATGTTCTATTTCTTATTTTTTTATTATTATAACTTTAGGATAACCTTAGCACTAAGAAAATTTCGGGTGATATTTGAGAGTTTCAGATAGATGCACTGTAAAGATAGGAAATGGGTGAGCAGGGATGCTGAGAGAAAATATGTAAGTTTATAATTCTCTAAAGGAATTAATTTAATAATATTTTTTATAGGCTATTTATTATTAATTTTAAATTTTCTTATAACATAAAATGGTGGAGATGCTACAAATAATGGTGGAGGAGGATCGAGTCGAATCACATAGGAGTAAATATGGGTCTAATGAGCTGATATAAATTGATGAGGCAGCCATTATATGTGATGTTCTTGGAAAACGTAGCAGTCATGAGAGAAATATTAGTAGATTATTAAATGAATCTTCATTAGTATTGGTTGCAATTCTACCAGCACCAGCATCACCACCTTCTACTGGTACCATCACTAGAGCTTTTGCTTTTGATGAAAAACTTGGAAAACTAACTAAGATTGTTTAAAAATATAGAAAAGTGATAAGGCATCAAAAAGAAACTATCAAGTTGCACACTATTGTAATACAAGACCTTAGACATAGATTTATGGCATCAGAGGAGGAAGAAGAGGAGGATCAGGATAAGGTGAATGAGGATAATGAGTAGGGTCTTGTTGTTTATTTGAGATAACAAAGTTGTAATAGCAATTTAAAATTATGAATAATAATTTTATTTTGATTATTTTTTTATTTAATACTATCAATTAGATATTAATATTAATTTGAAAATAAAAAATATATATATTTTATAGGGTCATAATAAAAATTTAGAAAAAAAAACTAAATTTAGCTTTCACTAACAGCTAGAGTCATTGTAGCAGGCCCATTAGTTGTCTCAATAGGCTAATCATTTTTCTTAAATTGGGCATTCAGTGACAATAGGGTCACTGCTACAAACCCATTAGTCGTCATATTAGGTTAATAAGTAATATAAATGGGGCATTTAGAGACAACTGTGTTGCTGCTATAGACCTATAAGTCATTGTTGTAGTCTGATAATATTTTTCAAAAATTAGGCATATAACAACGAAGGGGTCGCTGCAGGAGAGCCATTAATTGCCGTTCGAGCTTAATAAAATTTTTAAAAATTGGATATACAATAACAATTATGTTACTAAAATAGACCCATTAGTCGCCACAATAGAAAATTTTAATTTCCTAATTTTTTTTCGTCACAGTAGTATTATAGCAACAACATTGCCATCACTATAGGGATTGTTTTCAATAATGACTTTTGGCGTCATAATATTAGGTCTTTTATTATCCAAAAATCATGACAACATATCAGTGATGGCCTTTGCTCATAATAGACATTCTACGACAACGTCTTACATCTTTAGCAATGACAAAAGTCATTGTAGAAGAATGCATTTGTAATAGTGAAGGTGGACCATAACACTTGACCATTAACTTTGACCCTTGTGAATAACAACTAATTATGAATAGTAGATCTCAATGAATACTAATTTTATTATTATAATATTTTTTATTTTTATATTTAAGTTACTAGGTATAAAATGATATTTTTTTATACTAGTAAATAGTATTGTGTGAATATTAATCTTTTAAAATGTGATGCAGGACCTTGTTTTAACTTAGTTAAATTTAAAACATCTAAAATTTTCATTAATTTTTGTCCAACCAAAAAAGTGGTTTTTGGAGCAAGATTCAGAACTTTGAAGTGTATTTTGATTGTTGATTAGCTAACATTGAATAAATGTGATTAAACTAGCCCTAGTAATTGATTCTAAATATTTCTCCATGAACTTGTTAAGCTATTATAAACAGACCATTGTATTTCTTGGTGAATATTATCGATTCAAAATAAAACATTAATTATTAAAATGGAAGATCTTGAGTTGGGAAGGGTATAATGTTCTCTCGGGGTAGATATCCTAGGAATGGGGTTTAAACCTTAGTTTGTGTTTTTCAATGTGTTAGATCTTATAAATAAAAGCATCAATGGATTCCCTTATAGTATCCATAGGCTGTAGTCTACTCAATTTAGTCTATTGGACTTCTTAGAAAGCATGGATACTTAAGGATTATGTGTCTTAGGATTTTGGGGTATTATATAGCCTAGGGAATTCAATTATGATTGAGGTATCTTAGTATCCTCTGGTTACATTGCTTGGAGGGGTACCAGTATTGTGTGGCTTTATGACCGATGTATCTTAGCATATATGGTTACATCAGTATGACCGGTGTATCTTAGTATCCTCGGGTTACAAGGTTGGATCCCTCTCAAGTAATAAATGAAGTTAATTTGGGTGTGTAGTTTGGTTTGCATGTGGTGGAGATATTGGTAGTTACCATTGCTTATTACCATTGCTATTTTGTTAGTAGTTGTGTTATGTGCACTAAACATGTTTTGGAGATGTCAATAGTTACCATTGTGTACAACCATTTCTATTATTTTGGTACCTTCATCATGTGTAGTACCCCTATTATTTAGTTGTTAGTAGTTACCTCTATGTACGTCCATTGTTATTGTTTTTGTCAGGGTATTACATGCACTACCCTTGTGTTGCTTGTTGGTACATATATTATCTTGATTTTTCACATGAGCTTGTTATGTTGTATTGTGTGAGCATGGCATGCTACGATTAGGCTAGGATTTATGCATATGATGTTGCCTCTGAGAGCATCATTATCTATTATATTTGTTGTGTACCCTTACGGTGCACCATGTTAGGTTATTACTGTAATACTCCATTTTGTTAACCCTAATTATATTCCATAATTAATCTCATAATTCAATTACAAGAAAACATCCACTATTGAATTACATGTTGTTCGTATTAAATTCAAACTTTCCATCATTTAATTTATTCTTTTATAAAAAGTCACATATTTCATAACTTTTCCAATCTAGTCATTTTCACTAATTTTGGCTGGTTCAAAAATCATAGGATATTTGAAATATATATATATATATATCATTCATTTTATCCATTAATTTGAAATTTTTACATTTTGCTCGAATTGCTAAATCATAAATAAAAAAAAATTGTTTATGTGATTAGTCTTTTTTCTATTTTCACACGTTAGGTGAAAAACCAACTTTTAGACTAAATATTTTCATATATTTATTTTTCTAAAATTGTTCTATCTCAATCCATACAAGTTTTATCCATTGGTTGTTCATTTAGTGTGCTTGCAAAAAAAAAATGGTTTCCATCACTTATCAAATTTAGCATTTTTTTCTCATTTTCTATCTGTCAAGCATCAAATCAACTTTGATGCCAACTATTTTTAAGTATTTTGGTTTTTAAAATTATTTCTCACCTCACAATATTTTTAATTTTTATTTTTTATGATTGATTTGCTAATTTATCGAATGCATTTTTATTATTGGACTTTCTTAAAATTTAATTACTTAAAAGTTAATATACATGTATGTATTTCATCAGCATGTGATCGCCTTTTATATATTATATTTTCTCTGTATGTTATTGATACTATGTTTTATCATCGGGTATTTTTGTACAAGATTATGTATGGATGTCTGCTTTAGGACGTAGACTACGGGTGTGATGTTGGGGTAGGGCTTAGTTTAGGCTTATCCGGTTACACTTTTTATATTGTATGTTTGTGTTTAAGTCTAACACTATTTATATGTGTGTGTATCACTTTTTGTTATTTGTTTATGTTTTTTTTTTCTTTTTTTTTATTGGTTTGTAATCTTTTATCATGTTGGGATTTGGTGACTTTCACACCTAATCACTAGTTTTGAGACTACTTTCAAGCCTAGAATCTAGTATATATTGGGTGTTGGAAGCACTTTCTCTATGTTGGATGTGGCATTAATACCTGAAATTTCTTATTTGGCTTCCATACAACTATTTTTATGTGAAAATTATATTGAGTGAAAATGAGGGTGTAATATAATATGATTGGGTAGATTTGTCTGACCTCCCTAATTTAAAGTAGGTGCATTTACACCCCGGCCTTCTACGTCATTTGGAGCATAAAACCCAAAAACGTACAGTCACAAAGATAAAAGCATCACCTACTTAAGAGCATCTTTATGGTCTTGAACTAACCACTAGTTATAAAAATAGTTGTAATAAGTTTGTAATTTCTTATTCCATTCCTACCTTGGGCACTAGCCACCTCCTCCCTATGGTTTCCATCACATCCCCTCCCCTATTATATTGAAATGTAATACTAGTATTATTCTCTCTCTATTCAACAATAAATATGAAGAGCAAAAGGTGTTACTAGGAGGCCCACAAGCTACAGGTAAAGGGAGGGTTTGTGTGACACCAATAGAGCACTAGCCCAAGCCATCTAAGAAAAAGAGGCACTTAGTTTCCTCCAGGGCCACAAAATTATCCCGTAGTTTCTTCAATTTTGATAATACATAAAACAAATTCATATTGTTTCTTTTTTATTTATTAAATCAAAGCATAATTAGGTGTTGATTTTCATTTCATTGATCAAACCTATGATCATGATTAGTCATTGTATTGGAAGAAGTTTGAGATGCCATAAATTTACTATTAATAAGTTCACCACAAGGGGTGAACATGATAAGATTCAAATAGTAAACTGAACTGTTATTTTATGATTCGGTTTGATTTACAATTTAAATCTTACAGTTTGGAAATTTTTGGAAAATAATTTAGCTACAATTTGAAATTTTAAATTATGACTTACACACACACACAAATATATGTGAGATATCATTCAATGTAGTCTTAATTAATAGTTATATTGTAATTTTTTTGTTATATCTCTTGAAGTATTTGTGTTTATTATTATTTATTTGTCATTGACTTACTTATACTAGTTTGAGAGTTACTCACAAAATATTACATGATTTGCTTATCGCTTGAATTGTGCTTTTTATCTATTTTTCTTGCAATTATATGTATGACCTATACATAAATGATAATTATATATATGAAACCATATCTATATAACTATATAATATGTTAGATATTATTATAAAAATGATATTTTTCATTTATAATTTAGCATTAGTTAGTCATTAGTTCTAAGTTTTATAGTAATTTTAAGTTTAACAATTATTTTTTGATATTTAAGATGCATAAACCATAAACCAAACTGCACCTGATTGTACACCTCTAATATGGTGTGGGTTGGATCATTAAATGCTATAAAAATATGATTTGGCTAGATCCACGGCTAAAATCAAATTAAATAAAATTGTGCTCACATCCTTACACAAATATGAAGAATGATTTATCATTGTTTTGCCTTTAAAGAAACCTATTAGGGTCCTCCTATGTCATCCAATATTGCACAAGAATAAAAAATAAATATAGAGAGGTAAAAAAATTGATAATATTTTGAATTATTTATGTATATTTTAGGAAAAAAAATAAAAATGAGAAAGTGTTATGGAACCAGAGATGATGGATGAGACAAAAATGTCCTTTAATATGTGCACATGCTTCACCTGTGAATGTATTTTAGAGTAGTTTGTTGGATGGAGAATCAATTATTATATCTTGTAATTGTACATACAGTTCTCACAGTATAATCACTAATTTTTTTTATGTTTTATTTAACTTAATTTATTTTTAATGATGACCATGAAAAACCCAAAAAAATCATAAATTATATCATCATATTCTTAAGAAATTTCTGTACAAATAGAGACCAATATTGATATACTTCTAACTTAAAAAATTGATTATGTGAATTATTGTTATATATATATATATTATCATAGTTGTGGTTATATTTTATCACTTTTGATATGATAATTAATAGTAGAATTGATTTCACCATTTTTATACTTATATTTTACTATTATTGTGTTTATGTTTTATCACTATTATATTGTGTTTATGTTTCATCACTATTACATTTATATTTCACCATAGTTATCCCCAAATATAGTATTTTTCATTCATATTTTACCATACTTATTGTTATATTTTACCGATGGCAGTTGTAATTTTCTAAGAAAAACTAACTTGTCATGCTTTACCATAATTCTTTTCATATTTCATTACTATTGTATTATGTTTTATCACTATTATGCTTTTGTTTTACTAGTGTTGTCTTTATATTTTACCATAGCTACCTTTATATTTCACCATTGTTGCCTCCATACTTCACCATATTTACTTTCATGTTTCACTATAATTATTGTTATATTTTATCGATGTTAGTTGTGATTTATTTGATAAATTTAAATTTTCAAGTTTTCCCATAATTGTCAATATATTTTAGCATTGTTGTCTTAATATAAATATCTTTATACTTCACCATTGTTGCATTATTTCTTTAATATAATTGTGTTTATGTTTAAACATAACTATTATTATTTTTCACTCATATTAGTATTGATTTTTCTGAAAAACTATTTTGTCATGTTTTACTATAATTACTTTCACATTTCACCACTAATGTATTATGGTTCATTACTATTTTTTACATTAAGCTTATTGCTAACAGTATAATGCCATGAAAATATATTTGTGAGGAAAAAAACTCAAAAACATTATGGCATACAATTTTTATTGCACTTCTACTAAATAATATTTTAATATTAAAAAAACTACTAACATTATTGTAATATTAGAATAATACATGTAGAAATTGTGATAGATAACAGATTCAAACGAAAATCTTGTGATCTTAGACCAAACTCGCTCGATCATAATTTTAAAGATGTGAGAGGAATGGCTTTTAAAAGTCGTGAAAACTCAGTAATACTATTCACCCAAATGCAAAAACAAAACTAAAAATTAAATTCATCTAAAACTATAAGTATTAATGCATTAATTTTATTTTTTATTGGTAATTAACTAATTAATAGGAAGTATAAATAATATCAAATAAATTAAAATCAAGGCAAAATATAATATCTTTTTTTAAAAAATTATTAATATCATCATCATCATTATTGTTATTATTATAATATTTTTTTATAATTTTTTTTCCATGATATTATTTCACTTGATTTTTTTAGTTTATATTATCTAATTATCAATACAAAATAAAATTAACACACTATTATACATATTTTTAGATAATTTATGTTTTGATTTGGATTTTCAATATGTTCAGAGAATTTTTTTGTGAAAAATAAAGCAGAATAATTCGTCACTAACTTTATTTGAAGTGGGGATTGCTTTATGTCGCACTCTACGGGCAGAGTGGTACACAATACTGAAGCATGGAAATGACACCCATCGTTTCATAAATGTTTCAAAAATATTTTCTGTATCGAAATTTTTTTGTTGGAATTAGTATAAAAAATATTTGATTATTTTATTTTAAATTATTAATGGTTTGTATTAACTAATGTAGATAGTAATTTTATGATTTTTTTATTTCTCTCTCTTAATTTTAGAAGATTTGGTATATATTTTTGAAATGTATATAATGTGTATATGTATATATATAATTTTTTTTACCATTTCCTTTGTCCCCATTTCCTAAAATTTAAGAAATGATGTTTTTGAGTTTTTCCCGCCCTTGTCCCCGTGCAACAGTGGTACCCATGGTTGAATGTGACACCATCGATGGCATGTGAATTTAAAGGTAGCCGCTTACATCTTATCTAATTAAATTGCATTCCTCTCCTTCCTAGGACAAGAACCAACCTTCCACCAAGTTTATTCCCTAGCTGACTATTATAAATACACATCGTAGGTTTACTCTCTAGCCAAAGCCATCTCTAACATAATATCTTCCACTCATTTTTCATTGATCTACTCATTCCTTTATCCCAATTAACCCTAAAAATGGCAAATAAAGTGGTGCTGCTAGATTTTTGGCCAAGTCCCTTTGGGATGAGATGTAGGATAGCATTGGCAATGAAGGTGTTCAACATGAATACAAAGATGAGGACTTGATTAATAAGAGTGAGTTAATTTTGAAGATGAATCCTTTTCATAAGAAGACCCCAGTTCTCGTTCATAATGGGAGGCCTGTATGTCAATCAATTATTATTGTTCAATAGGTTGATGAGGTGTGGAAAGACAAAGCTCCCCTCTTGCCATCTGATCCTTACGAGAGAGCTCAGGCTCAGTTCTGGCCTAATTTCATCGACAATAAGGTAGCTATGCACATGCATTCTTTATTCGATAATCTCATTAATTAATCATTGCCACCATGTATTATTTGCATAAAAATGAGAAAGAAAGAAAATTGCTACCTTCAATTTTAATCTCAATTATGTATTTTATTATTAATAAGTTAGAAAAAAAAATCTCCTTGCAGATCTACATCTATAGGAGGGGGATATAGAGAAAAAAAGGGGAAGAACAAGAGGCATCTAAGAAAGAGTTCATTGACAGCCTTAAGATACTTCAGGAACACGCGCTTAAAGATAAAACATACTTTAGAGGAGACAATTTTAGCTTCCTGGATATTATACTCATACCACATTACACATGGTTTCATGCAAATGAGACATATCGCAATATCAAGATTGAGGAGTTGTGTCCTAAATTGATGGCATAGACTAAGAGGTGTATGGAAAAGGATTATGTTTCCAAGTGTCTACCTCATTAGAAAAGGGTTATTGATTTTGCAGTTTAATTTAGGAAGAGATTGGGTGTTGAGTGAAATCATTATCTTGTGTTTAGTCTTTTCATTTATTATTATTATTATTATTATTATTATTATTATTATTATTATTATTATTATTATTATTATTATTATTATGTAATTATATTGTGTTATTGTTGATAAGTCCGTTTTTTGCTAGTGTGGAATTCATCTTTATTTCTGGTTATGGTAATGTATTTTTTTGCCAAATGAAGGATGTTCTATTGAGAAATTATGTAGCCGACCTTTGCTAACAAAATTATTTGGACACTCGATTTTGATATTTTTCATCCTTAACATCATGCTAATTTTTTTCTTTTTTGTTTAGAAATTATTTAACTATAAAAGAATTATTAGCAACAATATATTTGGTGACGTAAAAAAAATTCTCCTTAATTAAAATAAATTATGATGACCAGCTAGATTTAATAATATTTTAAGAGATGAAATACTTCCCTTTTTTAGTAACAACATTGTTGCGACACAAATATTATCATAAAAATTTACTTTTATTATTTTTTTTTTGCAAATAGATATAATGTGGGATGAAATTTTTGTCCCTAATGATCATTATTAATGATGCTAACTTTAGTGGTAAAAATGTACGTAAAATTATCGCAAAAAAAAGGCCACAAAAAAACTTAGGTAAATTTTCATTATTTACGACATGCCATTCCTAAAAATCTCATTTTGTCCCTAATTGTCCATTAATTTTTTTTCCTTGTAAGATTCCATCCATAATTCCCAAATTCTAGATAACATATTTCTTCCCCAATCATGACTTCTGAATTTTTATTATTGAGAAACTTTATTTTAAAATCTAATTTGTGGAAACTAAAACAATTATATATATAGTTTTACCATCATACTTAATATAAGATGTATGATTACTATGAATCTTATGTTGGATGGAAGGTTTTACAATTAATCTTTATTAATGATAAAAATTTATATTGAAATAAAAGATTTGAAAAAACAATCATGTATAAAAGCCGAAAATTGGACGAACTACTTTATAGCTATTTTTTATTATTTCTTTGTCATATAAACAAAATAAAACCATATAATATGATAATTCATATCCATCTAGGTTTATTTTGATTTGTAGAAGTATTTAAAATTAGCAATAAATTCTATTCTTATATTATAGTTAACTTTCAATGGCTCGACCTTTATTTTTTTGGTGTTCTCTAATAAATATTTACATTTTACAATAATTTTCCATAATATCATTTCAAATATAAATGAATCATAATTATTCTTAATAACTATATTACAATGGCCACAAACAAGCTAGTTTTAATATTATAAAACCAAGGATTTCGTCCTTCAAGTAATGGAGATCTATAATAGGCGACAAGATTATCAATCCATAACTTTTAAATTTATATAATTTTTTTAATGTTGGCCCTTTAGGTGGTTTTCTATTATCTTCAAGTAATGAAGATCTATATATGGTGATGGAAAATGTGGCCACTAACCTATCTCTTTCAATACTTAAATTGACCATATTAAATCCAATTCAGGTTTATTGAATTTGAGACTTTTAGTCTTCTACCGTCCATCTCATAATTGGATGGACAATCATCATACATATAATAAAATTAAAATACGTATTGCCAACATATACAATAAGAATTGATAAAAATATTAATTAGAATAATAATAAAGTAATAAATTCCAACCTTAGTGGGAGAGAAGAGTAACATTTCCTTTGTCTAAGAAAATTCTAGGATCATACTATATCATCTTTAAAATGCTTAATCAATTTAAATTAATTAGGGGATCAATGTTCTTAAAATTTTCTTTATTGTAAGATATGTCATATATGAGACCTTTCATATGCTTGTAAAAATTAAAATACCACATAAGAAATAAAAAGTGTAGGTTAGCACTCTGTGATACTTAAAAATCATACACATATAAAATGATAACTATCGAAGATAGAACACTTCCTTTTATTAAGCATTAATAGAACTTGATATCGACTCCATTCTCATTTTCTTTTGAGCACCCTCAATGTCCTGAACAAGATCAACAAAGAAGCATTGTGTTTTGGGGGGGTATCAAAGAGAAACAATAACCAATATTTGAACTTGGATGAGCCAATCAGTCACCTAGCAGGACAATTCTCAGGATAAAATTATATTGAGATAGTTAGTGGTCGAAGCGCAATGAGGAAGTTGCATTCTTGAGTGGTAGTGAATGTAATACCCCAAATTAAGCAAAGTGTTATAATGATTGATCTGTCTACTTATATAAACACAGTATACCATCCTTTTGGTGATTTTGTTATAAGAACTACATAGTTAAGAGTGTTGTTTGTGGATAAATTTTTAGGATAGGTGACCATCTGGGAAGTTTTGTAAATTTTATGAAAATTTCTTAGGAAGGCCGTGAGTAGGGAAAAATGGTGCTAAAAGAACTTATATTGATTTGTGGGGCCAGCCGATCAATCTGAAAGCGCTCTAGGGTAGTCCACGTGTTGTCATATTGACTCGCTGTGTTAAAATAATGGAATTCAATAATCTGTGGTTCTCGTTCAATCATATGCTTGGTGTCTCATCATGTTATGCATGTCACATGACACTTGGTAGTTTTTCTTACAATTGTGTAGCCATATGATGCATATTCTTATTATATTATCACATGATATACTATTTTAATTGCATGTGGAATTTATGGGTAGAATATTATTGCTTTAGGATAGTTGTGTTACTCACTACAAGTTGGGTACCAATTCCATACTTTTGTAAGTGACCTTATTAACTTTGACCTTATTCCGGTTGATCGATGTGACTAGGGTTTGTGAGTTGAGAGTTATAGTTATCCAGAGTGGACACATGTGGTGTGTACTCCTAGTGATCCAAATTTCTCTTTCCAATTCTTTGTCCTTGTTCTTTCTATTCTCTCTTATCTTTTTTTATGTATTAACTCGGATTTAATCCCCGTACTTTATTTTTATCTTAACTATTAAAGTCTTACACTCTTTAGTCATTTTTTTTCTTCTTGTTTTTGATTATTTTTGTTAATGCTTTAGCTTTGTATTGGTTATAAGAAAGGTACCCATCATAGTTCTAAATATAATGGTAATTAGCACCCATTATTTTATGTTAAGGCTTCCATTTTGATAATAAAAAAACAATAGTAAAACCTAAGGTAATACAACCATAGCCATGGATATGGAATAGCATAAATGGGTGTGGGTACTTGTTAATTTATTCTAAATTATTGTTAATTATTGATTACAATATAATTTTTTTATTGGGATGCTAAAAAATAATTCACAAGCTAACACATCCTATGCTTAATTGGTAAAGTAGGTAAATTGAGGATCAAAAAAGGAAAAATATAAACTTTAGGGACTAATTTAAAAGGAAAAATAATATAGTAATGAACTTAGGCTAAACAAAATTCTAGGCTGACCAAAATATAGTTTGGCTAAAACCACAATGGTGCTTCCATTAGATTGTGCCTCAATAATTCATTCCCTAACCAACTATTATAAATACACATTTCAGGCTCACTCTCTAACTAAATCCATCTCTAACATATTGTCAGCCACTCGATTTTCATTTATTTGCTCATTCTTTTCACCAAATTAACCTAAAAAATGGCGAATGAAGTGTTGCTACTGGATTTCTGGCCAAGTCCCTTTGGGGGGAGATGTAGGATAGCATTGGCGATGAAAGGCGTTTAGTATGAACATAAAGATGAGGACTTATGGAATAAGAGTGAGTTGCTTTTGAAGATGAATCCAATTGATATGAAGATCCCAGTTCTTGATCATAACAGAAAGCCTATATGTGTATCGGCTATTATTGTTCAATATTTTGATGAGGTCTAGAAAGACAAAGCTCTTCTCTTTCCATCTTTTCCTTAAGAGAGAACTCAAGCTAGTTACTGGGCTGATTTCATCGACAAAAAGGTAACTATGCACATGCATGCCTTCTTTATTCGATAACCTTATCCTATCAAATTAAAGAATCACGGCTTCCATGTATTATTCGCATAGAAATGAGAAAGAAAGAAAGAAAAAAAATGGTTACCTTCTATTTTGACCTTAATTGTGTATTTTAATATTAATATGAAGTCATAAAAAAAACATCAAATCACCTTATAGATCTACATCAACGGGAGGGAGATATGGAGTACAAAAGGAAAAGAATAAGAGGCATCCAAGAAAGAGCTGATTGATAGTCTTAAGATACTCAAGTAACACACGATTCAAGACAAACCTTACTTTGGAGGAGAGAATTTTGTCTTCATGGATATTATACTTATACCATACTACACATGGTTTCATGCATGCGAGAATTATGGAAATTTCAAGATTGAGGAGTCATGTCCTAAATTGATGGAATAGGCTAAGAGGTGTTTAGGAAAAGGTTACTGATTTTGTGGTTCAATTGAGGAAGAGATTCGGTGTTGAGTGAAATAATTGTTTTTCGCTTGCTCTTTTGGTTTATTATTATCATCATCATCATCATCATTATTATTATTATTATTATTATTATTATTATTATTATTATTATTATTATTATTATTATTATTATTATTAGGTTGTGTGTGTATTATGGGTTACTATGGGTGAGTTGATTCTATGCCAGTCCTGGCATTTATCTTTATTTGAGGTTATTGTAATATATGTGTCATCCAATTACAAATGTTCTATTGAGAAATTTTGTAGCAGGCCTTTGTTAACAAAAAGATTTGGACACTTGATGTTGGTATTTTTCATCCTAAACTATATGATAGTTTTTTTAGTACAAAAATAATTATTGGTGACCAAATGTTTTATAACGTCATAAAGTTGTCCTTAATTAAAATAAATTATGACCATTAATTATATTTAATAATATTTTATAGGATGAAATATTTCCCTAGTAACGACATTATTGCGACATAAATATTAGTAGGAGATATTTCTTATTAAATAATTTACTTTTATAATTGTTTTTTAATAAATAATAATTTAGGATGAAATTTGTCTCTAATAGTCATTTATTAGTGTTGATAACTTAAGTGGAAACAAAAGGCACTAAAATTGCCACAAAAAATCTTAGTTAAAGTTACATTATATTTGGGACTTGTTGTTTCTAAAAGTCTCGTGTTGTCCCTAATTGTCTACTATTTTTTCCCTTTGTAAGTTTCTATCTTTAATTCCCAAATTCCAGATAACAAATTTCTTCCCCGATCATAACATCTGAACATTTATTGTTGAGAAAGTTTTAAGTTGAAATATAATTTGTGGAAACTAAAATACTTTATATAGAGAGTACTACCATCATACTTAATATAATATAGATGTTTATTATGTAACTTATACTAGATGGAAGGATTTATAATTAAATTTTATTAATGAAAGAATCGAAGACAACTTGAAGGGAATAAAATAAATACTTTATATTGAAATAAAAGAATTAACAAAATCAATCATGTATAAAACTCCAAATTTGGATGTAGTACTTTATAGTTGTAATTTTTTTTTGTGTGACAAAGAAAATCAATCTATATTATATCTAAATTTATATCTGTCTATGTTTATTTTGATTTGAATAAGTATTTAAAATTAGCAATAAATTCTATTCTGACATGATAATTTAACTTTCAATGGTTCCACCTTTGCTTTTTGGTGTTCTCTAATAAATATTTACTTTTTTCATTAAATTTTCCATAATATTTTAAAAATAAAAATGCATCAAAATTATTTTTAACTATATAACATAGGTTTCTAACTAGCAAGTTTTACTATTATAAAACCAAGGATTGTGTCCTACGGGTATTATTTTGAACCACTTTTTTTACCATCTAAAAAGGCTTTGTGAGGATTGCTAATTACTTGTTTGACCAAAATTGGATGCAACGAGAAAGTGGTAGTAGTCCCTTTCTCAAACATCCTTTCATAACAAAATAGAACATTACATTTAAACCTAGTCATCAGACGAACACAAATAGGTTGGGAATGGGCCTAATTTTGGTCAAGGTTGGGCGTGTAGGGTCATAGCTCACTCCACTCATTTGTTAGCAGGCATTAATCAGGCCCAAGCCAGGTCGAGTCAGTCATGAGTATTTTATAATTTTATTTATTTTTTAATTAACTATTTTTAATTTCTTTTATAAGTAATTAAAGTTTAATTATAATGACAACACATACAAATATTAACACTACCATAGTTAATGTTCATTAATTTTTTTTGAATATCTTGCCTTATCAAAATTGTACTTATCAATAGTACATTGAGATGAAATTACTTTTTTAAAGGGTTGATAATATTTATCATGTCACTATCTCCATTTAACATTAATTTTTTCATGTAAGGATACTTTTAATTTAGGTTTGAATTTGATGTTATTTTATTTTTCAACACTTCAATTCTACTTCAACAAAAAAAGTAAAAGTTTATGTTTCATACTATTATTTATTTCTACTTCAGGATTATAAACATTTCCTTAAATATAACTAGATTGAAAAAATATTCTTTAAAAAATAAGATTTCAAATATAAGCCATCATAGCAAAAAAAAAAGTAATGTAAAATGAGTACTATTTTATTTTAATTAAAAAAAGTAGGGTAAATTCCATTTTTACCGTTTTCTACCATAATAGCCCTCTAAATTTTTAACCTCCGATCTTAATAATATTTTATCTTGTTTTCATAGTTGATTTTTCTGGTGATCTCGGAGGAGGTATAGGATTTACGTGCATAGAGCCTGGTGTCCTTGTCGGTAATGATACATGTCGTAGCTATGGATTTATGTGATACTTATATCTTTATATATACTTTTGTGTTGAGAATGCTATATTGAATAAATTAAATTATGAAAATGCTATAGAATGATAATTTTGAAAATAATGTAATTATGTAAGCACGTGTTTGGGTATGATATAGGATATAAGATATCTATGAAAAACTAAGGATACGTACTTCGGACAATGATTGGGAATGTATATGCTTTGGGTTTTGTAAGGCTTTGGAAGAATACCATTGTCTTTCCTACCTTAAGGGTATTGTGGTCATTTGAGGATAATTACATGTTCATACTTATGTGTTTAATTGTATGTCTTGAGTTAAACTTGATAATATACAATCAACTCTGTATAAGATACTAATAATGTAAAATGAAAGATCACTTGAGTAGGGCCGAGGTGTTTATATGGCTCCATTCCACTGGATAATAATAGTGGCTTAGGTGTGTTGTCTTTGAGAGGTGCTCCAGTCTGTTCCATCAGATTAAGAATAATGCAGCCCCATACTCAATGTGAATGAAAATATAATTAAGAGTTCAAATATAAATGAAAAGATACTAATCATTTAATGTGGAAGAATACATGATTCTGGATCGAGGTGTTGAGTCCGTTCTACCAGATAATAATATTAGCTCTTTATGCTGGAAAACTAGGCTTATGTGATCTCTTCACATGGAAAAACATGGGCATCACCTACGTGCACAATGTGATGCATTACACCATAGTTTCAATAAAGTTTCAATTAGGGAGTTTCAAGAAAATACATAAATTTTTTGCCTCATCGACTCGTCTATAACTACAACCATCCTATCCTTTTTTTGTAGCTTTAGCCTTGATTTTTTTTAATTTAGGTGTTGTGAATTTAGGGTTTGTTGGTATAAGGATAAAGATAAAGGCACAACATGAAAGACTAAGAAAAAAAGTGAATGGAAAGGAGAAAGGAAAGCTAAGATAGTGACGGGTGTTGAGATTGTGAAGGATGTTAAGGACCAGAGAAAGGAAAATGATTGGTGGAGGGGGAGGATGGGTGAGTAAAAGAAAAAATAAATAGAAGGTGAAAGATGGTTAGGGGATGAGAGGTAGCAGATGAGCAAGTTAGGTAAAGTTACATATTTTGTTTTCTAAATAGTAATTGTCTATTTTCCAAATAAATATACCTTAAATAAAACACATTAGCTTTGTTTACTTCTCATTTATTATTTATTAATCCAAACCACATTTAGGTTTTTATTTTCATTTCATTGATAAAAGTTATGATCTTGTGTAGTTGTTGAATCGAAAGAAGTTTGAGATGCCATATTTTTACTGTCAATGAGTTCACCACAAGGGATGAACATAATATGATTTAAACAGTAAATCGAACAGTAATTTTACATTTTGGTTTGATTTATAATTTAAAAGCTTATGGTTTGGTTTTGAATTTTTAAAATGTTAAATCATGTGTGTGTGTGTCTCTATATATATAGGTGAGATATCATTCGATGCAATCTTAATTGAAAGTAATATTGTAACTATATGCATTTATAATGAATAATTTGCTGTGACGATTCTTGATTATTGTATCTCTTAAAATATTCATATTTATTATAATTTAATTTTTCATTTGCATAGTTCAAGTGGTTAGAGAGTTACTTAAAAAATATTACATGATTTGTTCATAGCTTAAATTGTGCCTTTGATCTATTTTTCTTATAATTTCACATATACATTATATGTAAATGATATACATATACATATATATATCCAACCATATCCATATTAGTATATAGTATGTTAGATATTACTATACAAATGATATTTTTTAATTATAATTTACCATTAATTGTTCATTTTTGTAGGAATTTTTTAAGTGATTTAAGTTTAGCAATAAATTTTTGATATTTAAGATACATAAACTGTAAACGAAACCACATAAGATCGTACACCTCTATTATGGTGTGTTTGGATCATTGGAACTTATTAAATTATAGTTTGGTTCGATTTGAGACCAAAATCAGATCTAACCAAACTATGCTTACCCCATATGTAAATACAAAGAAAGTTTTATAATTGTTGGCCTTTATATGGAACTGTTAGGGTCCTCCTATGTTAATCAATATTGCATAGGAATAAAACATAAAGATAAAGAGACAAGAAAATTGATCACATTTTAAATTCTTTATATATATTTTAGGGAAGAAAATAAAAATGAGAAAATATTTTGAAATCTAGGCTAGATTTGTATGAGGTAAGAGGATAATTGAAGGTGATGGGATAATAAATGGTGATATGTGAATTGGATTTAATTGTTATGTATACATTTTTTAGATTAATAAGCCAATTTTAATGATCACCAATCCAAAATTATTACTTTATTGTGTGCCTTGATCACCTAGTTAACTTGAGTACTAATTAGATGCTAAATTTTCTAACAAAATCACAACATTTTTCAAATGATTCAAACCAAATCATATTAGTGATTAACTATTTTGTTTGGTTTGGTGTATGATTTTTGCATTTTAAATATAAAAATTTAACTACTCATCTTAAAATCATTTTAATATTCTTACAAAAATCAAAACTAATAAAAAAAATCTATACTAAATTGTAATTTGAAAAATTTTCCTCTTATAACAATATCTAACGTACCATAAACTTATGCAGATATAGGTGTATATGTATAAATATCATTTATGTATAGGTCATATGTGCAATTGTAAGAAAAAGATGACATAATTACAATTCAAATAATGCACAAATCATAAAATATTTTTTAAGCAACACTTTAACTACTTTAAGTTTATAAATGACAAAATAAAGCTAAACATGAATACTTTTAAATATATAATAAAGATACAGATTGTTATAGCAAATGATTCATAATGAATACATAAACATACACGATAGTTATTATCTAAAATTACACTAATAATACTCACTTGATGGTAATTGTAACACCCCAAATTTTTCTATTAAAATTTTTCATTTTTAAGCGGAAGCATTAACATAATATAGTAGGTGTTATCGCCACACATAGCACGAGTCTAGTCCATACCTTTCTCGTACTACGTGCAAGGCTAAAACTTTACATCAAGTAAATCAAAACTTACGGAAATAGATATAAATAGCAAAAGACTTGAATAATTTAGACATAATAACAAAGTATGGAATACATGCTCTAGATATTACAATATATAAAAAGCGATAAGGGGGTTAAAAGAGATGAAGAGTCTAAAAGCAATATCCAAAATTTAGGGCACATAACATGTAAAAACCCGAATAGAAATAACTTTGTGCCCTAACCTCGGGGGTATAAACCCGCATCACTCCGCGTGAGGAACCTCCTCAAAGTCAGCAGGATCATAATCATATATCTACGACACAAAGTCTACAAAAAGTGTAGTATCAGTACGCATCTCATACTGAGTAACACAACTATCCTAAAGAGATAGCATTGAGTTCAAGGTCCCTGTGAAGAAAGCAATAGAAACATATAATAACAAGATAATATCATGCTTACATATATATATATATGTTAATTGAGAACACGAAACTCAACCTTCACGCATAAAATAAAGTAATATGAATGTATTAGTAGATGGGCTCCATTGGTTATTATATTTTGTCATCGTGATTACAATCAACTTATTATATTAAATTGAGGATGGAGACTCAAAGATATTGTAACAACTAATCTAGTACTCAAACGGTACTAGCCCTAGCTGGCCCATCCAGAAACGTAACCAGACCACCAATAAATAGAACACCTAATCACTTAAGTATGCATATCTCACTACCACGGAAAAGGGGTTTTAATAACGGTTATTTTATAGTTTTAATAACAATTTTCAACCGTTATTGAATCGCCCGTTATTAAATCTTTAATAACGGTTCATAACCGTCATGAAAAATACACAAAAACCCACGAATATGTGCGTAAACTTCATATTTAATAACGGTTTTTACTTAAAAACTGTTGTTGAAAAGGAGCTTTTAATAACGGTTTCTCAGTAAACCGTTGTTAAAAATAAGGTTTCAATAACGGTTTATGTGAAAAAACCGTTGTTGAAAACCATGTATTAATAACGGTTAATAAAAAAACCGTTGTTAAAACATGATCGAATTACCGTTTCGGTCATTGATTATGCGTTTATTAAACCCTCTAATACGTATTAAATGCGCATAAATATGAGATTATAAGGAGTTTTAATAACGGTTCTATGAGAAACCTAAGTTATTAAAACTATATGTTTTTTTTATTTAAATTTTTCTCTTTTGTTTCTGCCTACATACACAGTTGTATGTTCAAACAATTACCAAATCTGCAATGTAAAACAACATCAATTCATACCAAATCTGCAATCACACCATAATTTCAATCAATCTATAATTGGTATGCATGTCTCAATACACCAACTATACTTAGGAATAAAAATTAGTGGGCATACCACAACTTGGTAGCTCTACACCCCAAAGTAAAGAGTTCACAGATCTAGGCTGGAAGACCGAAAGAGGTAGACGAAATACAAACCTGAAAATGCATGTAGAATATATAGATCGCTACCTAATACCGTTATTAAAACCGTTACGAGAACCACGAGATCAACCACATATGCTCGTTTTCGTAACACCTAATCCAAGACCCCTGTGTCTTCCAGGGTGTTCTACAATTCCTATAGCCTGTGATACAATGTTATATTGGTCTACCCCCTCCTCACCATCTGACGCTTGAAGTTCGTCCTGTAATGTATATAATATATGTAAAAATTAGCTTACATGAATAAGCACAATATAATAGTTTTCTAAAAGAAAAGTAAGCAGGGTTTCAAATATCTACAAACTTACAATTTTTATCGCTGCAACATCTACATCTTCATTAATATATCCATCTTTTGTTGCTCTAACCTTCTTCCATAATGTACCAATATTAATGGACGAGGTACATGGGTCTAAGTCTTGGGCTATGAGCTATAAATCAAAAAATATTCTTATAATGTACCAATATTATAAAATTCGTCAGTACGCTGTATATAGATAAATCATAAAATACATACCAACTCCTCTTCAAGGCCTACATAACTTTTGCGAGCCATATTATGCCGGTATTTATTCTGCTTCACAATCACTTTATTTTTGGCACTTTTTTCCTATGTGACAAGCCAAAACATAGTGACATAGTTATTTCAATATTATGCGCAATACTAGGATTGATAAAAAAAATTTAATTGTTATCTAACAAATACCTTAAAATCACCCATAAGACGATATGCAATAAATTGGGTGGATTCTGCCGTAGAGAACCATCCCTCTTTCTGTACATTTTCCTACGAGCTAAATATGACCTAAATGTTCTTAGACGCTCCCCACAATGTCTAAGAAGCCATTTCTTCCTACTCTCTGGCACATTAAATACTATCTGCATTGTAAGACATACAAATGTATACCGATATTAATGTATTAAAATTAATAACATTTTACATACATAAATGATTACATAAAATAGTATATTTACAGTGATTTCCTACCAAATATGCTCCTTATGACCCGTTGTGTAAAATAGTATATTTACCATGATTTCAATCCGTAAAGAAGTCATATACTCTTCAATGTACGACTGAACATCATCATTGTTGTGTAATACATATAGATGTGCTACACGGAACATGTTAGGGTCTACACGGCCAAACTGTTTGCCTCTAATACCTCGTCCTTCAAATTTGCCAGCATGTCGAGACTTAGGAATACCAAGAGCTTTAGCATTTGACAAGTACTTTGTGCAAAACTCAATTGCCTCTTCCACCAGGTAACTTTCAACAATACATCCTTCTAGCCGATGTCGATTCTTCACATAACCTTTTATCAACTTCATAAATCGTTCAAAGGGGTACATCCAATGCCCATGAACAGGTCCTAACATCTTTATCTCATAAACTAAATGAACAGTTAGATGTACCATAATGTCAAAGAATAATAAAGTAGTGATTATTCTCGAGAGAATACTGTCCTGTAGTTCTACTACATTGCCTAGGAGTCTTCAAAATTTCCCAGATACATTGAATTTAGAAATGGAATAAAGGGCTAGACTGACCCTTCATTTTCCAATAAAAAAAAAGGAAAAAGAAAATACTGCATTAATCGAATGAAATTTTCTATTGGAGGCCGGCAGGACTTACAGCCGTATATTGTGACCGACCGAAGATTACTATTATATAAATACCACATTTCATTCACCGTCGGTCTCGAAAAGGCGGAACTAATGGAGAGTTCGAGTCAGAATCCGCGGATTCATATCTGAATACGAGGAAGTGCCCGATGGTGATTGAATTGTGTGCGACGAAATCTTCCCATCCGTTTTGAAACTAGACTCTACCTTCTTCCTTAACTAGTTTTACTGGCCATTTTGCTCCGTTCGGGACGTTGAGGTATGCATGAGTGGGGAGACCCTTGCCATGGTTCTTCACGAATTTTTTTGGAAGTGCCTGTGATCACAAATGCAAGGCAGAGATTCCACCATTCAGTTTCCAAAAGTTTACTATAGGCTCCTTTTGGTATGTTTTTGGAAATTTTCAAGTAAAAGAAAAAAAATAAATTGGGCTAAAAATGACATCTTTTTTTTTATTTTAAATTATGGGTTACTTAAAAAGATGGTATGGAATAAATTTTAAGCAATAAAAACATTATTTTGATTTTTGTTAGAAAATTTTGGAAGAAATCATCCGTTTTTTTCCATTTTCTCATTCAAACTTTCCAAGGATCAACTTGAGTGTAAAGTTCTATGGGCAGATAATTAAAATTCGGTGACGTTCAAATAAAATATTACATAGATAACAAATGAATTAAGGTGTGGAAAAAAATAAAAAAATGCTTACCAGGGTTTTTAGTTGTTTAGGATGAAACATTATCTTGAAAAAGTGTGGGCGCCTTGACGCTGTAACATCGGTGCTCTTCCGACTCGAACTCTCCATTAGTTCTGCCTTTTCGAGACCGACGGTGAATGAAATGTGACGTTTGTATAATAATAATCTTCGGTCAGTCACAATATACGGCTGTAAGTCCTGCCGACCTCCAATAGAAAATTTCATTCGATTAATGCGGTATTTTCTTTTTCCTTTTTTTATTGGAAAATGAAGGGTCAGTCTAGCCCTTTATTCCGTTTCTAAATTCAATGTATCTGGGAAATTTTGAAGACTCCTAGGCAATGTAGTAGAACTATAGGACAGTATTCTCTCGAGAATAATCAGTGTAGTAGACAAACCACTGCAAAAAAGTAGACGTAGCCGATGCCCATGACTCTATCTGAGGCAGGGTCAACAGAAGGTGATAAGATCTGAAATGGAAGGGGTGATAGGATGAGCCACTCGCGTACAAATGACATAGCTCATCATATAACCATATCACATGAGTCCGTACATCTGTATGTGGCGCCATATGAAAATACAGTGGAGGGTATGTCATCTTACTACCTACAAATGAGAACCACTAAATCTTATCATCAAGGTTGTTCTCGAAAGGATCTAAATTACAGAATATGTAAACTAATCTTTAACTAGCTAGACAAATCATAAATATATTCTACCAGATCATAACCAACTATGTAAACCTAACAACATCAAACTATTTAAAATAAGGACATAATCTTTGTTATATAATTTTAACAAACGAGCTAAACATCAAACTATCATCAAATCATTCAAGCTACGCATATTAAAATCAAGTAGATATTAATAAGATAATATATATATATATATAAATATATATATATATATATAGTACAACCTAATAAATCCTATATGATTATTATTATTATTATTATTATTATTATTATTATTATTATTATTATACACAATTATTCATCTCTATTTAATTTTTATCACAACACCGATGCCCAACCAACCTCCTCAACTTTTCCCCATGCACAATACCCTTATCCTTAGGATTTTTCCCTATAGCCCTAGTTTATATTTAGTATAATAAACGATAAACCCTAACCCTCCCCCTAACCCTAACCCTAACAATAATTAACCCTAATAAATTATAATAAAAAATAACACTAAACCTCATAAAATAATGATCCTAAACCTATAGCTAACCCTAACCCTAACACTAACCCTCCCCCTAACCCCAACCCTAACCCTAACCACAATTATTTTAGATTATATATACACATCTTATATATAAATATATTATAAATATATATATACATATAATAGAACACATATAAACACACATTTTACGGAATATAAATACACTTCTTACAAAATATATATTAAAAAAGCATATAAATACACATGATCTGCATAATAATGTGAGTGCTAAAAAAATATATACACCTTAATTTTATACTTAGAACGTACATATCTTATGATAATAATATATATTTTAGGCTTGTGGATTCTCTTAAAATTATAATACATATTTTTATGAAATAGATTATAAACACACACACACACACACACACACATACATATATATATATATATATATTATAAATTAAGGTCTCGACCGGCCACAATCAAAAAAGCCCACAGCAAATTTTTCACCAACACATCAAACAACAACCTCTTCGGTGCAACATGCATGCATTTATATATATATATATATATATATATATATATATATATATATATATACATATCAGTAGAGACAAATTAAGCAATGAAGGAAGAAAAACACATACGTAAAGGGAGCGACGGTATACAAGTTGAGAACGGCAACGACAAAGGTACAAATGCTGGCTACGTTTGCTAGAATGGCAAAGGGGTGGTGGAGAGATGGCGATGCGACGGTTTCCCTTAATTCAGAGGAGCCAGAGCGGTGGTGCAAAGGCTCGTAAGAGAAAGAGAGTACGAGAGGGAAGCGGCAGAGTCTGAAATTTTTGGCACGAAACAGAAGAGAACGAAATAAAAGGAACTTTTAATAACGGTTCTTACAGGAACCGTTATTAAAACCTTGCCAATTTTGACAACGGTTCTTGTTTGAACCATTATTAAATCATGTTTTAATAACGGTTTTACGTCAACCGTTATTAAAATTCCCGTGCAAAATTTCACCTTGCACTTTTAATAACGGTTATTACCTAAAACTGTTATTAAAACTTCCCACACATTAATTTTCACGTATTTGACGACGGTTTTCGAACCACCGTTATTAATGTCCCGTTATTATTTCCTGTTTCCGTAGTAGTGTCTCCTATAGGGCCGAAATATATCGAGACACCTATAGAGTAGAAGAGGGCCTCTCTGGACCTCGTAAGGCACCCAAGATCGCATAATAGAAAAACACTAAAATGTTACCAAGTGAATACCAAACCTAACTCGGATAGCTACCCCAAGTGATACAAGTCCCAACTTAAGATCTTTCACTTTAAGTGATTATTATTTTATTCAAGGATTTAACCAATCATAAATTAGGCCCGCATAACTTGAAATGCCCCGATATTTTTCTAATTTTTAAATATTATATTTAAATAAGGTTGTATTTAAAATTTTAATTTAATAAATTATTTTATTAAAATAAAAGGAAATTTATTATGGCAATTTAATAAGAAATTTTTTATAAATAGGTTAAGTAAAGGAAATTTGGGCATATTATCTAATTAAAGATTTAAATTTGGAAATTATTTAAATAAATTATTTTATTCAAATTAAGAAAGATAAAATAGTTTCAAATTAATTTTAATTTTATAAATAAATAAATTAAATAAAATTTGAGGGATTTATTAGTTTTAAAATGAAAATTTTGGAAAAAATCCTTTAAAAAGCCTATGTTAGCCTAAAAGGGATTTAAAATTTATTTTATTTAAATATTATTATTTTTAAATATCCTAAATATTCATATTTATTTAATTTGACCCCACATAATTATTTCTCTTTCATTTTTTCCCTTTTTCCTTTTCTTTCTTTTCCTTTTTCTTTCCTTTTCTTTCTTTTTCTTCTTCTTCGCCGAATTGGGCCTGTTGCGCGGCCCAATTCCTTTTCTTCTTTCCTTTTCCTTCGGCGCGGCCCGGCCCGCGCGTCGTCGCCGCCCCCATTCTTTCCACGCCGCGTTTTACTTCTTCCTTATCTTAAACGCTGCGTCTTGATTTAGCCTTATTACCGTTGCGCGGGTAGAACGGAACGCCGTTCTTCAACCCTTTTTACACCTAAACTCGTCGTTTCATTAAACGACGATTTTATGTCGCGCGAACCGCCGGCCTGCCCTCCCTTTTTCCTTCTTTTCTCCCCTGCGAACCGGCCGGCCAGCCCCTCCCCTCTTCTTCTTCCTCCTCCCGCCCGACGCCATAACCACCCACCTCCCTCTCTTCCCCGGAAATGGCGTTGCCGGCCACACGTGGCGTGACCGACTCTTCTCCCGCTCGTTTTCTTCCTTTCGGTCTGCACGATCATTTGAAGCCCTCAACTGCCTCTATCTCCCGCTCGTTTGCTCCATTCTTCTCACGAAGTGTCGGGCAAAATTTGAAAATTTTGCCGCCCAATCGACGCCATAACCATCACGATTCTCACCAGCTTTGACCCCTGATAACTTCCCCAACTCGTACTTAAGCTCCAACAATATAAATACCTCTCTTATGGCCTGGGTTCGGGATTTTCTTTCCTCGAAACCCTAAGCATCGCCCGAGCGCCACCGCTTCTTTAGACGACTCTTCCTCCATATCTGGCTAACTTCAACGCCTTCTCTTCATCCCAATCTCTTCCCTGCAACACCCTCTAATTAACTAGAACATCCACGACCTTCGATTCACCTTGTACAAACCTCCATAATCGTGTAAAGTTGGCTAGTTATCTCACCAGAAAATTCCACCCCGAGACCTTGAAACGCCAGCCACCACCACATCCGCCGCTTTTACCACCTTCCAAACCAACCATTAACTCCTTATAAATCTCCTCCACAGCCCCATAGATTTATTTTATTTTTCTCCTTCCTCTCACCTCTTTTTCTTCATTTTTACCCTCTTAGATCCATTTTCCGGCCACCTCCGGGAGCCACCGCCGGTTCCACCCACATCCTCCGACTCAAGGTGAAACCCTAGACATTTTAAACACTTAGTTTTGAATTATTGATAATTATTCTATTTTTAGTCTAAATTTTAGTGTTATTTCAACTTTAATTATTATTATTATAATTATTATTATTAGTAATATTGACTGTATCTAATTTATAAAATTTTTTTACAGGTATGGGAGTATTATTGAGAAAGAAATATTATTCATCTCGGCCTTTACTTATTTAATTAAATTTTTACATGTTTAATGTTATTAATAATAATAATATTAAGATTTTTATTAGTAGTGTAATTATTGGATTGATATTGTAATTATTCCAGGAGGTTCATAAACTTAATATTTTAATTAATCCTCGCACTTTTACTTTTTATTAATATTATTAACATTTTTAACATTACTTCTAATCATATTATTATTATTATTATCCTTATTAACTTTATATTATAAGTATATATATAATATTAATATCATTATTACATTTTGAATAGTGTTATTATTAAAGGAGTAAGTAATTTTGAAAGCCACCTTGTAATTTAAAGAATTATGGTATTATTAATATTAATATCCTACAAATAAGAGTGTTATTAATAATTTTATTATTATTATTATTATTATTATTATTAGTATTAGTATTAGTATTATTACTATTATTGTTAATATTTTGGTGAAGGGTAGAAACCCTTGTATCACCACCCTCTTCGAATGAAAATAATAAATTAATTGTAATAGTTTCTATAGTTAATTTTTAAGTAGTAGTATTTTAATAAAAAAAAATAAATCTTGGAATAAGTTAGAGGATAATAAAATTATATAAGAGGGTCTAATTCTATTATGCTTCGATATAATAGGCGAACCCAATCAAATCCCTCAACTGGAATAGGAGCGTGCACCAAGACCGGTGACGTTTTAGGTAAGGGTCTACTAAGGTCATTTATGTGTTTGCATGTATTATGAATATGACATGCTATGTAATCTATGTTCGTTATTCTTATTGATTATGCATGCGACATGGTTATGAAGTTGAAGTATGTTATTGTGAATGTCATGTGCCATGAAAAATATGTGTATGCTTATGTCATTAATGTATGACCTGAAGTGATATATGATTTAGGCTTTGCATGTATGAGGATGGTACTAGGGTTTGCATGAGATGGCATGGTGCTAGGATTTGCACGGAAGGGAATGATACTAGGGTTTGCATGGAATAGCAAGAAGTTGAAGGTGTGCATGAAATAACATAATATTAGGGTTTGCATGAATTAATGTGGAGTTAGGGTTTTGCATGTGGATTAGGGTTTCATAAGAACATGCCTACATGGAATTAATGTTGCATGGGGATCTGGGTCGCATGGAAGCATGTCTACGTGGAGCTAGGGTTTGCATATGAATTAGGGTTTTCATAGAAGGGTGGTATATGTGAAGCTAGGGTTTGCACATGTGAGGTACGTGGAGTTAGGGTTTGCATGGGAGTGTGGTACGTGGAGATTGGGTTTGCATGGGAGCTAGGGTTGCATGGAAGCGTGGGCCATGTGTAGTTAGGGTTTGCATGGGCTAACTAAGATTTGCATGGAATTGTGGAGATAGGGTTTGCATGGAGTAGGGTTGCATGAGAGTTAGGGCTTTCATGGATTAGTCATGCATGTTTGGGCAAATATTTGTGAATGTCAAATGTTTTTGAATAAAATACTTAAGACACTAATATCTTCAAGTGGAAGAGTATTGAGCCGGGTCCAGACCGATCCACCGGTCAGGAATAGTGGTTAGGGTTTTACCCTATATGTGACCGATCCACCGGTAATAATAGTGGTTAGGACATGAGGTCCTATGTGTGACCGGCCCACCGGCAATAATAGTGGGGTGACTCGAGCTCAATAAATACAAACCAGAATTGTTAAAGCTCTTAAAAGACATAATTACTTACAGTGAAACACCATGCGAAGGGGAACCAGACCGATCCACCGGTCAGGAATAGTGGTTAGGGTTTTACCCTATGTGTGTCCGGCCCACCGGTTATAATAGTGGGGTGTTCCTGTTTTTGCATGGATATGAGGCGAGCAGGAACCAGACCGATCCACCGGTCAGGAATAGTGGTTAGGGTTTTACCCTATGTGTGTCCGGCCACCGGTTATAATAGTGGGGTGTTCCTATTTTCGCATGGATTGATAAAAAGTATGACGTGAATTGACTTTTGATAAAAGAAAGATTAAATGGTTAATCCGGACCTTTTGGGCTTATGTGTGGACTGTTGATTATAAGTTATGTATGTCACTTTATGCTTCTATGTATTGTATGTATGAGTTGTAATTGTATGTGATCATTATCCTACATGAATTAATGTGTTATATGCCCGGCCTTAGTATTCGGTTACCTTACTCGGTACGTAGCGTACTGATCACCCGTTTCATGGGTGCTGCTTATTCCCACGAGCAGAAGGCCCGTCTAATTTGTTGCAGGTAGGAGATACTTACTTTGATGCTATCGATGTCTACGGGACATCAGGAGGGGCAGAGTGATAGCTGGGCTGGATCAATCTTAGAGTGACGTGGCCGTTGTCCTTTTTAAATTTATGATTCATGTTATCTTTTATTATGTTTGAATTGTCGAAACAATTTTACTAAGGTTGTTTAGTTATTATCTGGAAAAAACAATAGCCGGTATTTCGAATTATGTAAGACTTACGCGTACTCTGATTTCTGGTTTCATAAATTTGAATTTGTATGGTATTACTGATAATGTTTTCTTAGCCTTAGCACTTGGTACCAGAACGGTAGAAGTAAACTGGTCTGGTACTAAGTGTGGCGGTAACATCCCCAGAATTTACAGTTTTAATTTGTGAGTATTGCTTTTAAAAAAAAAAAAAATTGTGTAAATTTTGGGGTGTTACAAGTGGTATCAGAGCGGTTGGTCCTTTTTGGCCACGCTCGTTTTCAAAAATAAAATGTGGTTACGAAAATTTTCTTAGATTTTGAGGTGTGTTTTAAAAACTCTTCGGTCTCTAATCTTTTTAAGCTGATTTTGGGGAAATGAAATGAATTTTGAAAGATTTATTCGAAATTTTGAAAAGAAATTCCACTATAATTAGAAACTCTTTCTGTTTTAAGTTTTGGAGTCGGCCACGGTGAGGAGTATAAGGGTAGATTAGGGCTTTCCTTAGAAATAAGAAATTGGTTTAAAGTAATCTCGAACCAGTAGGTTCGTTCTAAGATGTTTTCTTTGTTGTAGCAAAATGGCAGCCAATGGTAGAATCAACGCCTAGAGGAAGCAGTCACCGCATTCTTAGAGTTCACCCAGCGGTCTCAGGGCGCTGAAGAAGACTGGTTAAGGAGGGTTACCGGACATCGCCCTCCAACGTACTCAGGGGAAGAAGATCCTGTCGTCTTAGAAGGATGGATACGGGACCTGGACCGTACGTTCGAGGCAGTGGACTGCCCACCAAACCGACGGCCTAGCATCGCAGCATTTTTCCTTCGGGGCGTAGCAGACGCCTGGTGGGAGGAGTTCCGTACTAGAGAGGGCCCTCCAGCTACTTGGGAGGCTTTTAAGGCCGCCCTCCGTACTCGATTCTATCCCGAGAGCCTAAGGAGGGATAAGCTTCGGGAGTTCATGCAGCTCACGCAGGGACCGATGACGGTTCGCCAGTATTATGCCCGGTTTACGGAGTTGCTCCGATTCGCTCCAGGGATCGCCGCAAGCGAGTCCACGATAGTCTTCCAGTTTGAACAAGGATTAAATTTCAGCATCCGCCGCATGATGGGTGCCGTACCGTTTACAGACCTAGCGTCCTTGTATGAGCGTGCCTGCATAGCAGACACGCTGGTCCACAAGCAAGCCGCCATTCTTGGGAAGAGAAAGCCAGAAGCTCAGAGTTCCGGAGTAGGAATCAGCCTAGGATCGGAGAGTCCAGGAGGCCACCACCGAGAGATCACCATAGAGACCAAGGACCACCACGCAGCCCAGTATGCGGGAGGTGTAGTCAGGTTCATCCAGGAAGGAACTGTGTTGGCAAGTTAATTAATTGCTTAAACTGTGGGAAGCGGGGACACAAAGCAGCAGAGTGTTGGAAGCCACCTCGATTCCAGTATAATCAAGACCGACCATCTCAGCAGGGAGGAGCACTGATCCCTCAGCAGCAAGCCTATCAGCAGCACCAGCAGGACTCATATCAGCAGCGCTATCAGAGAGCACTCGCTCCATCTGGTACCTAGCTCGAGAGACAGAAGGAAGACCACAGGGATCGAGGCCACACCCTCAGAATGGAGGCCAGTCAGGAGGGCACCTGAACGTCATCAGTCAAGCCGAGGCAAACCGACAGCTAAATGTCATCAACGGTATGTTCACCAGTTATTCATTGCCAGCATATGTGTTATTTGATTCGGGTGCTACGTTGCCTTCCGTATCTTCTGTTTTGCTGCTAAAGCTGGATTGTCATCATCTTCTAGAATAGAATTATCTGTTATGTTTCTGTCGGAAGATAAGATGAAGTGTAGTCAGAGATCTTCCAACATGGCCCTTAGATATAGGAGGAGTAGACTTCCTAGTAGATCTGATTGAAATAGAAATAAGGAAGATGCATGTGAGATAGAAAAGATACACGAGAAGCTAGAATCCGTCCTCCTAGTTTGCCCCTAAGGGGGTAGTTGTTTTAAGTATAGTTAGTGGTGTATTATCCTAGTTTCATAGATCACCTAACTCTAACCCTAGTAGCTACAGGAGACTTCGGGGGCGAAGTCTATTTTTAAGGGGGTAGTGATGAAATGCCCCGATATTTTTCTAATTTTTAAATATTATATTTAAATAAGGTTGTATTTAAAATTTTAATTTAATAAATTATTTTATTAAAATAAAAGGAAATTTATTATGGCAATTTAATAAGAAATTTTTATAAATAGGTTAAGTAAAGGAAATTTGGGCATATTATCTAATTAAAGATTTAAATTTGGAAATTATTTAAATAAATTATTTTATTCAAATTAAGAAAGATAAAATAGTTTCAAATTAATTTTAATTTTATAAATAAATAAATTAAATAAAATTTGAGGGATTTATTAGTTTAAAATGAAAATTTTGGAAAAATCCTTTAAAAAGCCTATGTTAGCCTAAAAAGGGATTTAAAATTTATTTTATTTAAATATTATTATTTTTAAATATCCTAAATATTCATATTTATTTAATTTGACCCCACATAATTATTTCTCTTTCATTTTTCCCTTTTTCCTTTTCTTTCTTTTCTTTTTTCTTTCCTTTTCTTTCTTTTTCTTCTTCTTCGCCGAATTGGGCCTGTTGCGCGGCCCAATTCCTTTTCTTCTTTCCTTTTCCTTCGGCGCGGCCCGGCCCGCGCGTCGTCGCCGCCCCCATTCTTTCCACGCCGCGTTTTACTTCTTCCTTATCTTAAACGCTGCGTCTTGATTTAGCCTTATTACCGTTGCGCGGTAGAACGGAACGCCGTTCTTCAACCCTTTTTACACCTAAACTCGTCGTTTCATTAAACGACGATTTATGTCGCGCGAACCGCCCGGCCTGCCCTCCCTTTTTCCTTCTTTTCTCCCCTGCGAACCGGCCGGCCAGCCCTCCCCTCTTCTTCTTCCTCCTCCCGCCCGACGCCATAACCACCCACCTCCCTCTCTTCCCCGGAAATGGCGTTGCCGGCCACACGTGGCGTGACCGACTCTTCTCCCGCTCGTTTTCTTCCTTTCGGTCTGCACGATCATTTGAAGCCCTCAACTGCCTCTATCTCCCGCTCGTTTGCTCCATTCTTCTCACGAAGTGTCGGGCAAAATTTGAAAATTTTGCCGCCCAATCGACGCCATAACCATCACGATTCTCACCAGCTTTGACCCCCTGATAACTTCCCCAACTCGTACTTAAGCTCCAACAATATAAATACCTCTCTTATGGCCTGGGTTCGGGATTTTCTTTCCTCGAAACCCTAAGCATCGCCCGAGCGCCACCGCTTCTTTAGACGACTCTTCCTCCATATCTGGCTAGCTTCAACGCCTTCTCTTCATCCCAATCTCTTCCCTGCAACACCCTCTAATTAACTAGAACATCCACGACCTTCGATTCACCTTGTACAAACCTCCATAATCGTGTAAAGTTGGCTAGTTATCTCACCAGAAAATTTCCACCGAGACCTTGAAACGCCAGCCACCACCACATCCGCCGCTTTTACCCACCTTCCAAACCAACCATTAACTCCTTATAAATCTCCTCCACAGCCCCATAGATTATTTTATTTTTCTCCTTCCTCCTCACCTCTTTTTCTTCATTTTTACCCTCTTAGATCCATTTTCCGGCCACCTCCGGGAGCCACCGCCGGTTCCACCCACATCCTCCGACTCAAGGTGAAACCCTAGACATTTTAAACACTTAGTTTTGAATTATTGATAATTATTCTATTTTTAGTCTAAATTTTAGTGTTATTTCAACTTTAATTATTATTATTATAATTATTATTATTAGTAATATTGACTGTATCTAATTTATAAAATTTTTTTACAGGTATGGGAGTATTATTGAGAAAGAAATATTATTCATCTCGGCCTTTACTTATTTAATTAAATTTTTACATGTTTAATGTTATTAAAATAATAATATTAAGATTTTTATTAGTAGTGTAATTATTGGATTGATATTGTAATTATTCCAGGAGGTTCATAAACTTAATATTTTAATTAATCCTCGCACTTTTACTTTTTATTAATATTATTAACATTTTTAACATTACTTCTAATCATATTATTATTATTATTATCCTTATTAACTTTATATTATAAGTATATATATAATATTAATATCATTTATTACATTTTGAATAGTGTTATTATTAAACGGAGTAATTTTGAAAGCCACCTTGTAATTTAAAGAATTATGGTATTATTAATATTAATATCCTACAAATAAGAGTGTTATTAATAATTTTATTATTATTATTATTATTATTATTATTAGTATTAGTATTAGTATTATTACTATTATTGTTAATATTTTGGTGAAGGTAGAAACCCTTGTATCACCACCCTCTTCGAATGAAAATAATAAATTAATTGTAATAGTTTCTATAGTTAATTTTTAAGTAGTAGTATTTTAATAAAAAAAAATAAATCTTGGAATAAGTTAGAGGATAATAAAATTATATAAGAGGGTCTAATTCTATTATGCTTCGATATAATAGGCGAACCCAATCAAATCCCTCAACTGGAATAGGAGCGTGCACAAGACCGGTGACGTTTTAGGTAAGGGTCTACTAAGGTCATTTATGTGTTTGCATGTATTATGAATATGACATGCTATGTAATCTATGTTCGTTATTCTTATTGATTATGCATGCGACATGGTTATGAAGTTGAAGTATGTTATTGTGAATGTCATGTGCCATGAAAAATATGTGTATGCTTATGTCATTAATGTATGACCTGAAGTGATATATGATTTAGGCTTTGCATGTATGAGGATGGTACTAGGGTTTGCATGAGATGGCATGGTGCTAGGATTTGCACGGAAGGGAATGATACTAGGGTTTGCATGGAATAGCAAGAAGTTGAAGGTGTGCATGAAATAACATAATATTAGGGTTTGCATGAATTAATGTGGAGTTAGGGTTTTGCATGTGGATTAGGGTTTCATAAGAACATGCCTACATGGAATTAATGTTGCATGGGGATCTGGGTCGCATGGAAGCATGTCTACGTGGAGCTAGGGTTTGCATATGAATTAGGGTTTTCATAGAAGGGTGGTATATGTGAAGCTAGGGTTTGCACATGTGAGGTACGTGGAGTTAGGGTTTGCATGGGAGTGTGGTACGTGGAGATTGGGTTTGCATGGGAGCTAGGGTTGCATGGAAGCGTGGGCCATGTGTAGTTAGGGTTTGCATGGGAACTAAGATTTGCATGGAATTGTGGAGATAGGGTTTGCATGGAGTAGGGTTGCATGAGAGTTAGGGCTTTCATGGATTAGTCATGCATGTTTGGGCAAATATTTGTGAATGTCAAATGTTTTTGAATAAAATACTTAAGACACTAATATCTTCAAGTGGAAGAGTATTGAGCCGGGTCCAGACCGATCCACCGGTCAGGAATAGTGGTTAGGGTTTTACCCTATATGTGACCGATCCACCGGTAATAATAGTGGTTAGGACATGAGGTCCTATGTGTGACCGGCCCACGGCAATAATAGTGGGGTGACTCGAGCTCAATAAATACAAACCAGAATTGTTAAAGCTCTTAAAAGACATAATTACTTACAGTGAAACACCATGCGAAGGGGAACCAGACCGATCCACCGGTCAGGAATAGTGGTTAGGGTTTTACCCTATGTGTGTCCGGCCCACCGGTTATAATAGTGGGGTGTTCCTGTTTTTGCATGGATATGAGGCGAGCAGGAACCAGACCGATCCACCGGTCAGGAATAGTGGTTAGGGTTTTACCCTATGTGTGTCCGGCCCACCGGTTTATAATAGTGGGGTGTTCCTATTTTCGCATGGATTGATAAAAAGTATGACGTGAATTGACTTTTGATAAAAGAAAGATTAAATGGTTAATCGGACCTTTTGGGCCTTATGTGTGGACTGTTGATTATAAGTTATGTATGTCACTTTATGCTTCTATGTATTGTATGTATGAGTTGTAATTGTATGTGATCATTATCCTACATGAATTAATGTGTTATATGCCGGCCTTAGTATTCGGTTACCTTACTCGGTACGTAGCGTACTGATCACCGTTTCATGGGTGCTGCTTATTCCCACGAGCAGAAGGCCCGTCTAATTTGTTGCAGGTAGGAGATACTTACTTTGATGCTATCGATGTCTACGGGACATCAGGAGGGGCAGAGTGATAGCTGGGCTGGATCAATCTTAGAGTGACGTGGCCGTTGTCCTTTTTAAATTTATGATTCATGTTATCTTTTATTATGTTTGAATTGTCGAAACAATTTTACTAAGGTTGTTTAGTTATTATCTGGAAAAAACAATAGCCGGTATTTCGAATTATGTAAGACTTACGCGTACTCTGATTTCTGGTTTCATAAATTTGAATTTGTATGGTATTACTGATAATGTTTTCTTAGCCTTAGCACTTGGTACCAGAACGGTAGAAGTAAACTGGTCTGGTACTAAGTGTGGCGGTAACATCCCCAGAATTTACAGTTTTAATTTGTGAGTATTGCTTTTAAAAAAAAAAATTGTGTAAATTTTGGGGTGTTACATAACTGCACTTAGCTCACATCTATCAACACAATAAATGTCCATTATTATATCAATTTTAAGTGGCATTAAAGCCAAGCAACATTAAAGCTGATAAATTTCAAGCAACATTAAAGCCAATCTAGTCTAAGTGGCATTAAAGCCGAACCAACCCAAGTGGCAATAAAGCTGATCCATTCAAGTGGCATTAAAGCCGATAGATTCCAGAGCCATTAAAGCCGATCTAATTTATGTGGCATTAAAGCCGAATAAGTTTTGGGGCATTAAAGCTGAATAAGTCCATGGCATAAAATGCAGCACAAGGTATCATACAATTTCAATCTATACTCAACCCTTCACACACTTGCACACATACAATATTCAAGCATCATATTAACACGCGTTGCATTGAGGCTATAACTTCATACATTCATACAATTACCATATAGAACATGATATGTAATTGACATAATTAAATAATCGATAAGCATCATCATCACCTTCTACTCCAAGCAGACATATATCGAGATTCTGTCATAAGTAAGGTAAGTAATGGCTTACCTAAATCTGAAGCTAGCTAAGCAAATTGAGAACGAGAGGTGTATTTCATGCTAAAAGATATTACACTTAACCAAATATTTTCTTAGGATGAAATATCAATAGGAAAATAAGATAAAATATTAAGATTCCTCAATGCACCCACAATGTCTTTTTCTTCTTCTTTTTTTCTTACTTAAAGAATTGTTTTAATTAAGGTCTCTAAGTCTACTCATCAATGTCACCCAAGCATTATAATTATACATTCTAAATTCTTGTATTAGAATAATATTCAATTAGGTCTCAAAATTTATAGAATTTTACATGTAATGACTAAAATATCTTTATTCACCAAAAATTACCTTAAGCTTCTAAAATTAATAACTTACTCTAAAAAACATCAAATCTTAACATATCATATACCAAATTTTATGTAAAACACCCAATGAAGACAATGGTGTACTTAAAACTTTCAAAAAAAATATGTATTGCCCAATGTACGGATGGTTGAATATGTCTAAGCCTTATAAAAATTTCATTTCAACTCTAAATGATCCAAAACTCATAACCTAGCTTATATACACTATTATACATATAGGGAAATACTTAGATAAATTTAAAACAACCAAATCTCACATAAAATAGCAAGAATGAGAGCTAAACTACTCGGATCTAGGGATATTCATCACGACTATGCTGTAAATTCAGCATGACTCCACTAAACATTCATCACTTCTTCACTAAATATTCATCACCTTTCCAGCAGGTATAAACATATAAAAAGAATCACACAAACCATCTTCTCATTAGATATTCATGCTTAAGCACCTAAGATAGAAACACAAACATGTCATACAATGTTTTTCAAGATATTATTTCATGCTTATAATTAAACTAAAGCTATCCACACATAAGAGAACATATAATACACCTAGCACAAAATCCTATTTCTAAAGGTTAGTTTTGTTACCAAAACTTCTAAGCTCCTTAGCAAAGCTAAAACAAGGAATCTAGCAATTCCTTCTCTAAACCCACTTGGTCACCTTCAAGAATACAAGGTAAAAGAGTCAGATAAACCAATTTTAATAAATAAGAAAAATGGGAAAGAAAGGAATTGGAATGGAAGAAGTGAAGTATAAAATATTACTCTTAAATAGGGAGGCTTGAAAACCACCACAAAACAACCAATAACCACAAAGGAATGATGGATTAAGGTTTTGGAGGGTTAAAGGAGAGGAAACCAAGGAGAAAAGAAGGGATGAAAGGCACAAAATCTCTGTTGCAACCCACTTAACCACTGCAGCAAAAACTCCAATGTTGCTCAGCAAGGCATATAGGAGAAGAAAAAAGAGAGGGTAGGGGAACGATTTTCTTGATAAGAAGGGTCTGTATATGAGATATAACATGCAAGGAAAAATACCAAACAAGAATATAGCGTAGAGGAAGCAAGGTTGACGCATAAAAGATGCTAGAAATCACCAAAAAAATCAGCTTTGCTGATTTTGTAAAGCTGGTCGGGAAGCAAAAGTTTTGTTATAAATAGGCATAAAGGAGTTCGCGCGACTTTAGGGATTTAAATTATATGGATTCGTATTATGCAATGCAATCTTTCCATAGAAACAAAAACTAAAGGAAATGGATAACTAGAGAGAGAGAACGAGTTGCTAAAAGTTGGAAAGTAATTAACTTTGCACTCTGCTACAATCCATGATTTTATGTACGTTTTGAGATAGGAACACACGATTTGGAAAAGATAGAGTAGGATCTGATATGGTGGAGTGTGGATTGAGTTTTTGGTTTGACTTTGGCCTCACTTGAGTGCTAGGATTAGGGGTGTAAGAGAGATGATAGGATATGGTTGAGTGTGTAAAAGAAATGTCATAAAATCATGATTATGGTACTAGTTGCACTTTTTGGGTTGAGAGAAATGTAACCAAGTTACAAATCTGATTTGATTTGCTTAGGAGACTAGTTAGGATTGAAATATTAGTTATAGGATTAGTTACAATTTATTTTAATTAATTAAATTGCAAGAAAGTCTAATAATGAGCACTTATTGAGAAAAATATTACTTGAATTCTAAAAATTATAAAAATTTATGAAAATGTTTGGAATAATCTTAGAAACTCAAATATATAAAAATATTAAGTATCGAAGTAGGTTTGATCCTTGACGGATGGAAAACGATCAAAAACGGCAAAAACGGATAAGTTACAGAAACACATTTTTCCATAATTTCACAAAATGAATAATGGAGGTTTAAATTATCACGTATTGATGCGGAATATTTTTATAAAATCAAATATATAAAAATATTTGGTTTCAAAACTCATTTGATGACCAACGGATTAAAAGTAGTAAAAATGGCTAAAATTATCTAATCGCGTAAATGAATTTTTTCGATGGCGATTCAGAAGGAAAGGGAGAAACATGAATGAATAGAATGGATGGATGAACTCAAAACTCTTTTTAGATTGTTTCACAAATTTTGAAGGGATCAAAAAGAGTGAAAACACAGGAATCAGAAGAATTATAATAAATGTGTTTTACGCACACAAGAAAAATAATCGACAAAATATCTAAAACTTTACACGAATGGAAATACATATTTTTAACCAGAAATTGAAATCATATGAATATTATGAAATCATAATCGTGAACGAATTTATCTAGAATGATCCACAACGATAATAATTAATTAAATTTAAATATGAAGTCAAAATCATCGATAAATCCAGAAAACGAATCAAAATTAAAATAATTAAATGTTTACATCAAATTACGCTAATAAAATAATTAAGCATAATAAAATTAAATTTAGAAATACGGGGTATTACAGTAATATTCTAAATAATATTAACATTTGATAATTTATCTACTTTTATTTTCATTTCTATTTCTTAAATTTTTTAAAAGAACGACATCTGTAAGTTTCTTTTCCTTATCCGTCTCCATCCCTGTGGTTAATTTATAAATGATATAGATTTTCAAAATAGCTTTTGGAAGATACACAAGGACTAGGGATGTCAATTGGATGGATTTTATCCGAAATCCGACGGATTTTATCCGTTGGATATGTAAATAGATATGGATACGGGTATGGAGGAATGAAAAAAATATCCATCGGATTTGGATATAGATATAGATAAAGGATCTTCAAATTCGTATTCGTACCTACCTCAATTTATTCAATATAGAATTAAGTTTTTACCTTCATTTATATAATATTAAGTATATTTTCTAAGGTTAAAAGTGAAGATATAATTAAATTTTAATAATCTAAGTATATAATTTTAATATTAAATAATTTTTAATTTATACTTAATAGGTTTTACTCGAAACCTGATGGATTTTATCCGATAAATATTTAAATAGATATGGATATGAATATAGATAAAAAAAAATATTCATTGAATTTATATACAGATATAAGTATAAAATATTTTTACCAAATTTAAATAACAAATAAAAAATATCCGATCGATACCAAATCATTTGCCATCCCTAACCGAGACATACTCCAAAGGCAGTACCAGTAAAAAAGAAAGGTGGTATAATTCGTCGCCCCTCGCCTACTTGGTTTGAAACTTGAAAGTAATCTCGAAAAGATCGGGCTTGCTGACTTGCTGTCGCAGACTCTATAGGTTGAGTGGGGCCCAATCGCCGAATGTGACGCCATCAGTGGCGTGTCAATTGAATTGAATGGAATTTATTACGTAGGTTGGCTTCATGCAAGTGCAACGCATTATTTCCATCTTTACAACAGATAGAGTATTATAATGTTAGGATTCTCTTACAAGGTTATTTTAGTATTAACTGTTTTTATAAAAAAATTATTTTAAAAATGTCAATTTTTTTTATATCATCATAATTTTTAATATTATCTGTATTCAATAGTAAAGTATGAGTAAAATTTAAAGAGTATTTATGCATTTTTGTAAATATAGATATAAATTATTCAAAATATTTTTATAGTTGGATGAAATGAAATATATTTTTATTATACTCATAATTGATTACATTATTAATTTATTTATAATTATAAAATTTTTATAGAATTTATACTTTGCATATATTAATTACACTGTATTATCCTAATTAATATTATTATATTTATAATTATAAAAGTACAGTAAAAATATATTATAATTACAATATGATTATATTAGAGGTAGAATGGGTTGAATCTAATTTTAAGTACAACCAACCCTCCCCAATAATATCTCCCTAGAACCTACTGCTACCTCCGCCGCCATCCATACTAAAACTTCCGAAAGGCAGAGGTACGTGACATATCTGCCTACATATATGCTCTAGTCAATTCAATTCCGAGAACCCACACCGATCTTCCATCTGCTTCTAGTCTATTCCCCACCTGGCTATTATAAATACACACCACAGGCTCAGTCTCTAACCAAACCCATCTCTAACGTATTATCTATCAATTGCTCGTTTCTCCTTCCTTCCTCTGAATCAGCCCCACAAATGGCGAACGAAGTGGTGCTGCTGGATTTCTGGCCAAGTCCCTTTGGGATGAGATGTAGGATAGCGTTGGCGATGAAAGGCGTTAAGTATGAATATAAAGACGAGGACTTGTCTAATAAGAGTGAGCTGCTCTTGAAGATGAATCCTGTCCATAAGAAGATCCCCGTTCTCGTTCATAACGGAAGGCCTGTATGTGAATCGACTATTATTGTTCAATATATTGACGAGGTGTGGAAAGACAAAGCTCCCCTCTTGCCATCTGATCCTTACGAGAGAGCTCAGGCTAGGTTCTGGGCTGATTTCATCGACAAAAAGGTACCTATGAGCGTGCATGCCTTCTCTATTCGACAATCTCATTCTATCCAATTAATTAATCACTGCTTCCGTGTATTTTGATCTTGATTGTGTATTTTAAGTTTAGTACTAAGTCACTAAAAAAAAAATTTAAATCTCCTTGCAGATCTACATCAGCGGGAGGGGGATATGGAGTACAAAAGGGGAAGAACAAGAGGCGTCCAAGAAAGAATTGATCGACAGCCTTAAGATACTCGAGGAACACGCGCTTCAAGACAAACTTTACTTTGGAGGAGAAAATTTTGGCTTCTTGGATATTACACTCATACCATACTACACATGGTTTCATGCGTTCGAGACTTATGGAAATTTCAAGATTGAGGATTCGTGTCCTAAATTGATGGCATGGGCTAAGAGGTGTTTGGAAAAAGAGAACGTTTCCAAGTGTCTGCCTCATCAGGAAAAGGTTACTGATTTTCTGGTTCAATTGAGGAAGAGATTGGGTGCGGAGTGAAATCGTCGTCTTTTGCTCACTTCTAGTTTATACTTCTTATGCTTATTATTATTATTATTATTATTATTGTCATGTAGTGTGTGTATTGTGCGTCACTGTGGCTGAGTTCATTCTGTGCCAGCCAGCCTGGCATGGCATTTATCTTTATTTGTGGTTATTGTAATATATGCTTTTGTATTACAAAATAATTATCCTGTTATTTTATATTTCTTTAATGAAAGTAATAAAAAGAGTTTTAAAATTATTCTAACATCTTTTATTAAAAAATAATATAGTATTGAAAATATACTTGTCATCAAATTACGGATGTTCTATCAATAAATTATGTAGCCGACCTTTGTTAACAAGACAATTTGGTTTTCATCCTTAATTGTGTGATATTCTTTTTTAGAAATTCTTTAACTATAAAAAAAATTTGTTGGCGATCATATATTTAACGACATAAGAAATTTGTCGTTAATTAATGTAAATTATGACAATCGGTTGTCCTTAATAATATTTTATGGGACAAAATATTTTTCTGTGACGATATATAAATGTTAGTGGGGATATTTCTCGTAAAAAATATACTGGCATTAGTGTTGTTTTCTACAAAAAAAATTATAATTTGGGATGATATTTGTCTCTAATAATAGTGTTGATAACTTAAGCGGAAAAAATGGCAGTAAAATTGCTGCGAAAAATCTTATTTGAAGTTGCATTATTTGGGACATGGTGTTTCCAAAAGTATTTGTCTCCAATTGTCTACTATCCCCCCCTATAAGCTTCTATCCATAATTTCCAAATTTGGAATAAAAAATTTCTTCTCCAATTGTAACGTTTGAGTTTCTAATGATGAGAAATTTTATTTTAAAATATAATTTGTGAAAGTACTACCATCATATTTAAAATAATATAGATGTTTACTATGTATTTTTTATGTTAGATGGAAAGCTTTATAATTACGACCATACACTAACGAGAAATAAATACTTTATATTGAAATGAATTTGATACATTAACCCTAAAATTGGATGTAGTACTTTATAGTCGTGATTTATTTATTTATCTTGTATGAAAAATCAAATCAAACTATATTATGTTAGAATTTATATTTTTTTAGGTTTATTTTGATTTGAAGAACTATTTTAAATTAGCATTAAATTTTATTCTTATATGATAGTTTAACTTTCAATGGTTCCACCTTTGTTTTCTGGTGTTCTCTAATAAATATTTACATTTTTCATTAAATTTTTCATAATATTATTAAAAATAAAAATTCATCATAATTATTTTTAACTATATAATATAGGCCGCAAACTAGCAAGTTTTACTATTATAAGACTAAGGATTATGTCCTACGGGTATTATTATAAACCACTTTCTTTTACCATCTAAGAAGGCTTTGTGAGGATTGTTAATTAGTTAGCCCAAATAAAATTGGATGAAACAAGAAAGTGGTAGTTCTCTCCTGAAACATTCTAGCATAACGAAATTGAACATTACATTTTATAATTCAACACGTCGATTCTACTTCAACAAAAAAAAAGTGAATTTTTGTTTCATATTTTTATTTATTACTACTATAGGATTAACAACATTGCCTTAAAAATAACTAGATTGAAAACATATTGTTTCAAAAATAAAATTTCAAATATAAGCCATCATAGCAAAAAAAAAAAGTAAAATGAGTGTTATTTTATTTTTTATTAATTGATAGATTAATAATAAAGTAAATAATAATTAAGTCAATAAAAATTTATAGGTACTCATGAGACTTTTAGGGTTAATCTATATTTAATTGGATCTAAAATAAAAAGGCTAAGTCAAATCTATGGATGTTATTGTTCGAATTAGTTATGCTCTTAAATGAATCATTAATACCTTACTTTTCTAAAACTAGTGTATTATTATAAATGTAAGAAAAATAGCTTAAATATGAATTTTTCACATTATTTTAAGGTTTTGAAACTCTTATTACATTTTTAAAAGAATTTATTTTAAATTATTTACACTTCATATAATTTTGAGTTTTGAAAGGCTTTTAAGCTACTTTTAACCATTGAACATTATCCAAATTAATCTCTCTCTCTCTCTCTCTCTCTCTCTCTCTATCTATCTATCTATCTCTCTCAACATATTTTGATTCCTTTGTTTTCTTAGTATTTTAGGCCTTTTAAAAATTTTAAATGGATATTTATGAGGAAAATTATTATAGATTATTCTTTTAACTCTTATTCGTGATTTACACTTTAAAATGAGTGTTTTGGTCAAAATAAATTCACAAATATCTAGGGATACTTATTTTTAGCATGTTGATGCTAAAAAAGAATTTACATGGATTAGCAATACTTTTTCCATTTTCATATAAATTCACAAAATTTAGACATAGTTAGGCCTGAAATTCAACTTTTCCTACACCAAATTTATCCTAAGTATCTTAACTTTGATCCTATCTTTTCAAAATATGTAAAAAAAAATAAAATTGGAACACTACTTTTTACTCCTAAGATTGTCCTTAATGCCACCCCATCCCCTTTATATATATTTTTTATATATTTTACATTTAATAATAATATAAGTCCACAAATATCCTAAATATATAACATTTACCCAAGATTTTGTCCCACCATTTTTCCTAAATGATTTTATTCACCTTAAGCTCCAAAGCTAGCCTTCCTTAACCTCTCCCCCTTCCTCCATTGTTTTCCATAAATTTTTCTTTGATTCTTATAGGTTTTGTTTGGGTTTTTCATATTTTAGGTACTTTTATGGAAGGATATCAATAAAAATTTTGTGATTGTACGAAGATATATAGATTTTTTGTAATCTTATAAAATAAGGTAAAAATAATTATACTATGAGTAGATATAATCTTGCGGTCCTTGAAATGAATAGTAAATTTCAATAATAGATATAAGCTTTTTGGCATATTTTTGTAAATTCTAGTATACTCTAATATTCCAAAGTCATCATAATGGCACTTCAACTACAACAACATGTCATCAGTGAATGAACGATTTGACAAGTAGGAAAAATGAGGCAACAACGACAATAGGGGTCGTTGTATGATTATTATATCAATCAGCAATTAACTTTATTTTACCATCATAATATTTGAAATTAATTTTTGACAAAATAAGCTAGGGTGATGACAGTCGTTGTAGTATCGTTAAAATATTTCCATGCAGCCTTTCCTAGTAGAAAAAAACTTTGTACTAGCAGTGTGCCATTGTTGGGTGAGGCAGGAATTTTCCCCTCTTAAAAATTGTTGTGGGGAAATTTTTGGCTAGGATATATTACAGCGAGTAGTCGATGTTATAGGATATAGTGTTGCTATAGTATAGTAAATCAAAATGCTTTCATTTGTTTAAATGGGGGTCTGATACAAAGATCCCATCATTACAAAAGAGGATGAGATGTGAATGAAAAAATCTATCCGTCGTCATCCTTGCCGTTTGCCTCTCTCATTTTTTCGTCGCTTCAACTTATTTTTCATGCCTCTCTCTCACCGATATGGTAAGTAATAACTATAAATCCTTTTTTTATTAAATTTTTTGACAAAATCTTGTGTATTATTATTAGTTTTGATTTTTAATTTTAATTTTTTTGTGCTTTTTTGGATTCCCATGGCAGCCACATCACTATCGCCTTGCATCACCTTACACCGCCTTCTTCTTATCTTATCCTTATCTCCATTTAATTTTTCTTTTTACTCTATAGTTTAGTTTATTTTGTTTCAATTATTAATTTATTAAAGCTAATAATTATTTTTCTTAATTGTTGGTTTAATTGTATATCATTGGAGTAGTTGTGCTCTGTCTCCACCATTGTTGATATATATATATATATATGTGTGTGTTTGTTACATATATGATTATTGTTAAATTTTTTATTATGATATGTGATTATTGTAAAATATTATATGGATATTGATAGTGGTAGTGGTAACTACATGTTGATGTATTTATTGTGATATATTATCGGGATATATGTGTGTGTGTGTGTGTGTGTGTGTGTGTGGGGGGGGGTAGTGGTAATTGAAGGATAGATACACACACACACAAATTGTATCTTTGTAATTAAAAATTTATTAAAATGAGAATTGATAAAATTTATTGTAGTTTAAAAATTTATGATTAAATTATTAAACATTGATGTCTACCTCCGTAAATAATATTTACTGAATTCAAATAACTAATATGATCTTATTAGTTGTTAAATATTTAATGAAAAGTTTTGGGGAACATAAAAAACTTAGATAAAAATGTTTAATAAAGATATAGGTTAAATTAGGAAAATTAATCAATCTTTCGCATTGAAATCCTGAAATAACATATATTTTAGATAAAAATAAATTTGATAAAATAAAATTTATTATTAATCAGAGGAAATGCACTTAGATACACTTTGCTAGGTACTTTTGAATGCAAAAAAGATAAAAAAAAATAAAAATACTATGTATCAAACATAGTTCAACATACGTTATGAATTATCTAATCAACAATAATTATCATGGTGGTAACCATATGCTGATGTATTTGTTGTGATATGTATATGTATATGTATGTATGTATGTATGTATATATGTTGGTGGTGGTAATTAAAAGATGGATACACACACATATTGTAATTGATATATGTATTCAAATTTTGATACATATATTTTGATTGTTGAAGTATTATTGTACTTAGATAAAGTATAATTAAAAGAGTGGAATAATAACATAATAAAAATGAGAATTAATAAAATATTATTGAACTTTAAAAATTTATTATTAAATAATTAAGTAATATAATAAGATATTATTGACCATAAATAATTAATTGTTAAATTTTAAAATAATAATAATAATATAAAAATTATTAGATAATAAATTATTTCTAAATTTAGATAAAGTATTATTAATAGAGTGGAATAATAAGATAATAAAAATGTAAATTAATAAAATATTATTAAATATTAAAAAATTATGATTAAATTATTAAGTGGTATAATAAGATAATAAAATTTTAAAATAATAAGATATTGGTGGCCTCAAATAATTTATTATCTAATAATTTGAAATTTTATTTTTCAATAATTAAAAAGTGGAATAATAAGATAATAAAAATGAGAATTAGTAAAATATCATTAGAATTTAAAATTTATGATTAAATAATTATATATTACCCTACTTCATTAGAATTTCCCCCTTTGTAGGTGATAAGATTCCGCTTTTACCTGACGCATGTTTTCCAACTTATTTTTTGATGTCTTCCGACACAAATATTAGGTACCACATTAGATGTATAGGTGATGAGTTAGGCTACATGTTAGATAGAAGTTCGTTTGCAAGACCATATAATTTTAGGTCGTATTATATTTTGTATATCTTACTACATATTCAATCATGGTTATAGGTGAGAACTAGATATATAGATGAGTTTGGCCATAGTAATTTTCTACACCCTAGATTTATTGATGGTTGACATTTTATAGGAGATTATAATCACATTGTAAGGGAGTTGATAATGATTGATGAGGAGTGGAGGTCTTGGGATGAGATACCGCTAAGTATATAACCTAATTATCTAGATCACTACTACGAGTCTATTAAAGATGTGAGAGAACATATGCTTCTACAAGAAATATGGACTCAGTGGGTGATTGTAATATCCCAGAATTTTAGTAAACCTAATATCGTATCATTAATACTCTAATTAAACTCTAATCTTGAGAAAATGTTATTATAGCGTTATCCGAATTTCTTAATCTTAAAGTCTTAACATAATCCAAATCTTTGACTAGAATAAATTATTTTTTGGAACTGATCTTACATTTTAGTAAATTTATGTCACTAATTCTACCTATTTTAGCTAATTAAGAACTCATCTAAAGCTAACCTTAAACTTTTTTCTCTTTTTTCCTTTTCTTTCTCCTTTCTCTTGCCTTCTTCTGCCACAATACTTGACCTTATTTTGTCTTCTTACCCTTCAACCCACAACCATCACTCTCACTCCCCTACTACAACCATCATCATTATCATTATCCTTTACCATCACCATCTTTAGTGTTGTTATTACCACCAAATGCACGAACACCTCCCCTCTACCCTTTTCTTCTTCATGCAACACACACACACACAACCATCACTATCTCATGTTGCTACCTTTTCATTTTTCACCCAACACTGTATCATAACATCTAGCCACTTTTGTTGAAAAAATTTCCCCTGCCATCCCTCTCGTGCTGCTCTACCACCCTCTAAATTTTTTCTTCTATTTCTAATTTTCTTATTTTACTATAAATTATTTTTAGCCTTATGATTGATGTAAGGATAGTTGGGTCAACCAAACTTATGTCAATTATGATAATAACACCTAAAATTTTACTTATATGCTTCTACTGTAAAATAAAATTTTTCAGTTCTAAAAATTAGGGTGTTATAAGTTGATATTAGATCTATAGTTTTGATTAATGTGTTTTGATATTTAAAAATTTATTTTTCAATGATTTTTCATATGATTTTAATGTTTATTTCACATTTCAGAGAAACCCAATTTTCTTTTGAAGTCCTAAACTAACTTGTGAGGAATCGAGGACGGGTTGTTTAAGTGGCTTTGAAATGTGATTATGTGCATTATATGTTAGTAAGTTAGGAAGGCTTTTTCCTAACATGATTTCTGTCTTGTAGTTAGCTAGCTGTCATAGCACTTATTAGCCACATTGGTCATTTGGAGGAGATCATCAAGGTATTCATCAAGTTTGTTTGATGCCCACTTTAGCTGCCACCACCTTCCCATTTTCCATAGGAGGGTAATGGAGAAAACTACCTTTGGAGGATTAGGGGACATCACCCATTGATTTATGCTACAAATGAGGACCCGGTCATCCTCAAGGAATTGATTTAGGATATAAATAGGACATTTGAGGCAGTTGATTGCTTACTTACCTAAAAGGTCAGTATTGTAGACTTTTTCTTGTGAGGAGTCATCGAAACCTTATAGGTAGGGCATCGTGCACTAAACAAGCCGCAAATGCTATGGGAGGACTTCAAGGATGTAATTTGTGATAAGTCTTACCTCAAGAGCCTTAAGCAGGATAAGTTAAAGGAGTTCTTGCAGTTAAATTAGGAGAGCATGATGGTGAGATAGTACCACACTCGATTTATGGAGCTGTTGATGTTCACATTAGGGATCATAGCTAATAAGTCAACAATGGTCTATTATTTCGAGCATAGGACTACTTTAACATCCAAAGGATGATGGGTGTAGTGGCTTTTCAGAACTTAGCCATGTTATATAAGAGGGCGTGTATCGCTGCTACTTTGGTTCAGAAGTAGGCTTCCATTTAGGTAAGATGAAGCTAGAGACATAGGGTTTTAGAGGTAGGATCTAGTATTGGGGAGGCAGACCTCCAAGGCTTCAGCAGAAAGGTTGAAACCCACCTCAAGGAGCTTAGTACCGATACCAAGGTCAATCTGGAGGACATGGTAGATTATGGGATCAGCCAAGGTGCTTCACGTGGTGTTTCTGTGGTTAGAATCATCTAGGGTGAAGTTGTTGGGGTACTCTGATTCGGTATAGGACGTGTAGTCAAATGGGCCACTTGTATTTTGAGTGCCAACATCAGTAAGGTCAGTATAAGTAGTAGGGACCATTGATACCACAATAATAGGTATTTCAGCAGTGGACTTACCAGTAGTTTCAGTAGAGAGTACCTGCCTCATTTAGTGGAAAACCTAGAGAGATTTAGGGAGACTAGAGGAGCCTTGCCCTTTTCCTCAAAAGGGAGGAGGTAATACTCAGAGTTTTAGAGGCTATCATAGAGGATACCGAGGGTGATATTTAGGTGAACGCCTAAATGTCATCAACCAGACAGAGGCAAACAGACAATTAGATGTGGTTATTGGTATGCTCTCCATCCTCTTATTGCCATTTTATGTGTTGTTTGATTTAGAGGAATCTCTTTCGTTTGTATCTTCTTCATTTATTGTTAAAGCTGCATTGACTTCATCTTCTTTTGTATCTATATTTGTGATGTTTCCTTCTAGGGATAGACTAAATTGTACTAGGCTATACTTAGACGTGGCCTTAGAGATAGATAGGGTAAACTTCCTAGTAGACTTGGTTGAGATTAACCTTTAGTACTTTGATCTTATTTGTGGGATGGATATGTTAGGAAGATACAAGGTAGTGATAGATTATTTGTAAGATTGAGTTGTGTTGCAAGGACCTCAAGGTACTAGGGTCTCTTACTGGAGATGCAAGCCTAGGACTACGAGGAAGGTTATATCTGCCCATACATTGTATTCCTTAGTGTAGAGAGGTTACCCTATGTATATATGTGTGGTTCAAAAACTAAACAAGGATGTGTTAGCTTTGGGGGACATTTCGGTTGCTTTAGACTTTCCGAACATGTTTCCTAAGGAGATTCTAGTTATGCCGCCAACACAGGAGATAGACTTCACCATTGAGTTGGTACCATTGGATAAAACTATTTTGAAGGCACTATACCGGATGACACCAATACAATTGAGGGAGCTGAAGACTCAATTGGAGAACTTGTTGGCTCACTGGTGCATCTCCCAGGTGTGTCTCCATGGGGAGAACAAGTGTTGTTTGTGAAGAAGAAGGATTGGAGCCTTCATCTGTGTATAGATCACTAGTGTCTAAACCAACTTATGGTGAGGAACTACTATTTGCTTTTGAGGATCAACAACTTGTTAAAGCAGCTCCGAGGTGCTTCATTTTTCTCAAAGATTGACTTGAGGTAAGGATATCATCAGTTATGTATCACTAAGGCAGACATCATGAAGATGATCTTTAGGATATGGTATGGGCACTACGAGTTCACGGTGATGCCTTTTGGGCTCACCAGTGCACCCATTGTCTTTATGGACTTCATGATGAGGATTTTTAGGTCGTTCTTCAATTAGTTTGTTGTGGTTTTCATAGAAGATATTTTGGTTTACTCTTGAATTAGAAAGGAGCACTAGTAGCATTTACATACAATTTTTTCACTCCATAGAGAGCATAGGTTGTATGCCAAACTCTCTAGGTACATGTTTTGGCTTTAAGAGGTTGCATTTTTGGGACATACGGTGTCAGTAGGAGGAGTCATTATGCATTTGGTGAGGATTCTAGCAATGACTCAGTGGAAGGTACCCACTAGCATCCTCTAGGTACGTAGTTTCCTGGGTTTGGCTGGGTACTATAGATGCTTTGTTTAAGATTTCTCAAAGGTAGCTCGTCCCTTGACAAACCTTCTAAAGAAGACGAGTAGATTATAGTGGGATGATACTTGTGAGGGAGCATTTTAGGATTTGAAGCAGTGGTTGACTACTATAACAATTTTAACACTACCTTTGAGGACAAATGGATTTGAGGTTTATAGTGACATGTCAAAGCATGAACCGAGTTGTGTTTTGATGCGACATGGTAAAGTAGTGGCTTATGCTTCTCATCAGTTGAAGTAGCATAAGCAAAACTATACAACACATGATTTAGAGTTAGCATCCGTCCTTTTTGTGTTGAAGATTTGGATGAATTATCTATATGGGACTAAGTGCATATTCTACACCGACTATATGAGCCACAAGTATATATTCACTCAAAAGGAGTATGAGACAGAGGAGATGGCTAGAGTTGGTGAAGGACTATGATATAGAGTTGACCTTCCATGAGTGTAAGGCCAATGTCGTTACAAATGCCTTAAGTAGGAGGACATTACCTTCTTTGAGTTCTATTATCGTGTTTAATCAATTACTAGAGAAGCTTAATGTGATGGGAATAGAGATGATCCAGCTTGGTGACTTAGAGATCCATATGTGTTCTTTGATGATTACGTTGATGATTTTTGATGAGATCCGAGTAGGACAGCCTAGGAATTTTAAGCTCGAGAAGATTTAGTAGAAGATTAGGGGTGGTAGAGATGAGGGTTTTCAGATTTATGAGGATGGTAGCATTTGCTTTAAAGGTTGATGGTGTGTACCTTAGAGTTGCGCTGATATGAAGCACCAAAATTTAGAGGAAGGTTATTATACTCCATATTCCATCCACCCAAGAGGGGATAACTTATATAAGGATCTCAAGAGGATTTAATAGTGGCCTCGCATGAAGTGAGAGGTAGTAGAGTTCATGTTAAGATGTATGATATGTAAGATGGTTAAGATCAATCATTGAATAACTATAGAGTTAGTTTAGCCTTTAGATATTCCAAGGTGGAAGTGGGACTCCATCTTGATGTATTTTGTGAGTGGGCTACTGAGGACTTTTATCGGTTGTGATATGGTTTAGGTTATTATCAACAAGTTGACTAAGTCTGCTATATTTGTGTCAATGAAGTCGACTTAGAGTATGGATCAGCTGGTCAATACATATTTGGGGCTTATGATGAGTAGGCATATTACACTTACCAATATAGTCTCTGATCAAGATTCAAGATTCCTTTCACACTTTTGGGGAAAGTTGTAGGAGGTTATGGACATGATATTGAGGATGAGTACTGCCTTCCATCATATGATTGGGACATGCAGTAGTAGAACCTGGTGAACAAGATGTACTCCTTCCCCACCTTCTGTGGACCTTTCTTCTCTTATGATTTTTACTATTTTTTGAGTTGAGTGATTATTATCTGAGAGAGTCTCAGACTAGTCACTTAACTAACCTACTTGTAGAATGCTAGTTAGATAGCAATCTGTGTAATAATTGAAATTATTTTTTTTTCTAAATAAAGTAATCTTCTTTATATTCTCATCAATGATTGTATATATAAGACTACTATGTTCTTTACCGCTCTTATAGGTTAAGAAGAGAATAAAGATACAGTTTGAGGATGAGTACTACCTTCCATCCAACCACAAATGGACAAATTGAGAGGATAATTCACATTCTAAAGGATATGCTATGGGTTTGTGTATTGGATTTCTAAAGCAGTTGGGAATATTGAACAACAGTTATCATGCTCATATAGGGATGGCACCCTTTGAGGAACTTTATGAACGTAAGTGATGGATGCCTTTGTGTTAGAGTGACATTGATGAGGCTTTTGTACTTAGATTAAAGATGATTAAGGAGATGACTCAATAGATTCAATTGATCTAAGATAGGATGTGAGCAGTTCAAAGTTATAAGAAAAGCTTCATAGATCAGAGGTCCTATAGTGATGGTTTTGAGCCAGGGGATACAGTTCTATTGAGTATTTCACCTACCAAGGGGGTGTAGAGATTTGGTCAAAATGGTAGCTGAACCTAAGGTACATTGGTCCATACAAAATTTGTAGATCAGAGGTGCTATAGTGATGGTTGACGAGTTTGTATATTGCCTAACAATTCTACTAGAGTTAGCTTGAGTTTATAACGTCTTCCATATCTCCCAACTGAGTAAGTACATCACAGATCCATCCCATGTGATCATACCAAATGAGATTGAGCTCGACGATTCGTTATCCTACAAGGAGAGACCTCTATAGATTCTCAACACTAAGATTTGGCGAACCCAAATGAGCTTAATTATGCTTGTGAAGATTCTTTGGAGCCATTATGGAGCAGCGGTGGCTACTTGGGAGATTAAGAAGGAATGTGTGAGACATATCTTGAGTTTTTTAGCTTAGGTGTGTTAGGCTTTGGGTTTTTCTCTCTTTTAAGGGTGTAGTAAACTGTAGTATAGTGACAACTCTAATAGGATTTACTATCAATATTGCTTTCTTAAATCGTCATTTCTCTTCTTTCCTAACCTTGACTTGTTAACTTTGGAGACGAAATCTCTCTTAAGGGGATAGTGATGTAATACCCCAAAATTTTGCAAAACTAATCCAATTCTAATATTGAGAAAAACTTATTTTAGCCTTAACCAAATTACTTAATCCCAAAATCTTAACCTAATCCTAATCTTTGGCCCAAATAAATTATATTTTGTAACTCGATCTTCTTTTCGCTTAATTTTTTATCACTAATCCTACCCATTTTAGCTAATCCAAAATTTGTCTAATACTAACCCTAATATTTTTTCCTTTCCTTTTCCCCCTCCTTTTTCTCTATCCTTTTTTCCTTTATTTTATCTCCTCCTTCCATAATACTTAACTTTAGTATTCTTTTTCTTATAACTTGCACCATCTCCCTCAACCTCTAATGCAACCATCGTCATCCCTCACCATCATCATCTAATGTTTTTTCTGCCATGAATACACACCATTTCCCCTATCAATTTCATCTTCATGCAACACACTGACACACAACCATCTCTTTCGTTGAAAATTTCCTCCACCCCTCATGCCTCTACCATCCCTTGTACCCTTTTGCTACTACTGTCATCACCCTCAATTTCCTCACCCTGCATTATCCCTAGTTGCACGCCACATGCACACATACCTCCCATCCACACACCCACACCCACACCTAACTCATCACTCTCCTTCATCTTTGGTTTTGCCTCATTTCTATCCATTTTGTGTCAAGCATCAAATGCTCGAGTGTAATACCCTAAAATTTTAAAATCAAAGTTTAAATATTTATCCCTTATTTAAGATAATTTAATATTAAGTTATTAATTTAATTATTTTGGAACTTTTGATTTACAAAATAAATGGAATTATTTAATAAATTAAATATGATTATTTTTTATCATTTTATCTTACTTTTTTTTATCTAAATAAATTTCAAACTCATAATTTTTAACAAAAGTATTATCTCAAATAAATAACTAAATTTAAGATAAATTAAGTTAATATTTATCCTAAAAAATAATTTTATCCTAATTCTAAATTTTTTTTCCTTATTTTCTTTTTTCTCCTTTCCTTTCCTTTTTCCTTTTCTTTTCTTTTCTTCTTTCTTTTATTTTTTCTTTCTTTATTTTCCTTACTCCATTCTTCTTTGGATCAGCCCAACCCTCTCCCCTTTTCCTTTCTCCCTTCTCCTACTGGGCCTACCTATGCCCACATTCCGTTATCCCCCTTCTTTCTCCTTTCTTTCCCTCCTCTCCCTCCTTAGGTTAACCTACCTTCCTCTTCCCCCCTTTCTTTCTCATGCGTAGGCTAGCTCAATCTTCCCCTTTCCCCTATGCAACACTCTTCTCCCTTTTCTTTTATCCCCTGAATTCGCTAAACCAAATGCCCCTTACCCCTCGCCTGCCTTCACCCTCTATACCCTACACCACTACCTACACAACTGCCGAATAATGCATGCACCACCTTCCCCTTGCGATCTTTCTTTTCATTTCTGGCCCAGCAACCCTAGTCCTCCTTCCCCGTAGGTTTAAATCTTCCCCATTTTCCCCTATCACCTTGCCATGCCTAGTAATTGACAGCAACCCCCTCCTGGACCACCTACTTCGTATGCTCCCCCTCCCTCTTTCCTCCTTGAGCCCTCCCTCTCTTTGCTGACCCTCTCTTCCTTTTATTTCATTATTTCCCCTTATTTTTCCTTCACCAATCCCACAACTCCCCTCCATCGCCCAACTAGCCACCACATCACCCTCCTCCTACACCCTATGCCCCTTACATTACACTAAGCTGTCGGCACCAACCACCCTATGGCCTACCTGAAATACCCCAAAACCCTAATTTCCGAAATTATGGCCAAATAAGGAATTAGTAGGGAATTAAACATATAAATTTATTTACTTAAAATGTAGGGAATTAATTAAGGTAAATTAAGAGGAAAATAATAAAGAATTTAATTGGAAGAAAATTTGGGTATTTTCCTAATTAGTATGGAGGTTAAGGAAATTTATCTAAAATAGTCTAACTAAGCAAAAAGGGAATTTATTTAATATTTTATAAATATTAATATTCTAAACAGCCCAAAAATATTCTAAATAATTTATAAAAAAAATCCAAAACCCTAAATAAAACATTTTCTCTTTTCTTTCCCCTCATTTTCCTTTCTTCCTTTTCTTTTTTTCCTTTTTCCCCCATCGGTTGGGCCTCTCCCCGCGGCCCAGCCCTTCCTTTATTTTCCTTTCTCCTTCCCCGTGGCCCAGCGTCGTTCACTGGCTGACGCTTGAGTGCGACGCAGCGTTTTGCCCTTCGATCCGCCGAAGCGCCGCGTCGCGATTAATGAGCCTTATAATCGTTGCCAGCCAACGACACGACGTTGTGTTTCGACCTTCTAAATAATGAAATGATGCGTCAAGATTATGAACGTTATAACCGTTGCCGACCAGCCGGTTTCTCCCCTTTCTTTTCTTCCCTGGACCGCCGGTCCAACCTACCCCGCTGTCGTCTTCTTCCTCACGCTCGTGACCGCCGCGTCGCTGCAACGCCGACAACGTCACAGTCCGGCCGTCCTTCTTATCCTTTTTCCCGTCCCTTTCTTTCCTGATTTGTCCCAGTCTACCGTCCTACACCGCCCAGGCCCTGCCTCTTTTCCTTTCTCACCCAAATCAGGCCAAAACCTGCTGATAGAGAATCTGCAGGCTTGCCCGATCGCCGCCGGATGGTGTACTTCCGTGACCTGGCGTGTCCTCTCCTCCTTTGTCATTTTCTCCCCCCAATTGCCTATAAATAACCCCCTTCAATAGCCATAACCTGTGCTGCAAAAATCACCCCGAAACTCTGCCTCTCTATCGCCTGAAAATCAGACGAAGTTTCCACCGCCGCCGGTGATCGCCACCGCCACCGCTGGCCACCAAAAACACCCCTGCACCTTCCTCGACAAAACCAAACCATCACCGCCCTCCACCCTGCTCTGCACGTGCCGCCATAGCCGTGCGAAGTTTCCTACTGAGAAACCCCTCTTCCAGTCGCCGCCGCCCCTTACGCCGCCCGTAGCCACCACCTCCGCCGTGGTCCACCCTCCTTCCACATCCCAAAGTAACCTGCAGGTCCTCCCCTACCTGCCCATACCCTCCTTACCCCCTGCTTCCTTCTCCACCGGCCTCCACCATTTTCCACCACCTTCTCCCTCCTTCGGCCGCCGCATCCACCACCGCGCGCCGCCGCCCTCCTCACGCCACCACCCTCATTCCACTCTCCTCTCCCTACTGTCTCCTCCCCCACATTTAACTTCCCTTTTCCTCCTCCCATCTAACCACCTCCTCCATCTTTTCTCTCTTCTCCTCCTCCATCGCCGCCGCCGCCGCCTCGCGCCGCCGCCAGACCACCACCGTCCTCAGGTGGTCTTCCACTCATCTAAACCTAAAACCCTTTTCTTATGCCACCTATAGTAGTTTATAACTAATATTAGTATTATTACACTTATTATTATTATTATTATTATTATTATTATTATTAGCTTATTAACTAATACCATTTCTGTTATTATCCTTAATGTTATCATACTATCACCCTTTCCAACCCTAACCCCTATTATACTTAACTTAGGGTTAGTATCATTATCTTCATTATTAACATACCTAATACTATTATTATTATTACTTTTATTATTGTTATTACCATTATTAATTTATGTATCCTAAAGGTGTTATTTTCTTACAAGCCATAATCTCTCCCAAAACCCTAGCTTTCAACATACTTAACCATTAGTGTTGGTGTTATTATTTTATTAATACTATCGCTAAGATTACTACCACTATTAGTGTTCTTACTATTTAACCCAACCTTATGTGAAGTGTTGTAACTATGTAATATTGTTTGACCATACCTAATACCTTTAACATTAGTGTCATTTCTATTATTGATATTACCCATATGCTAATTCTATTAGGGTGACAAAATATGGGAGCCCTTATACTATTTATTCAAAATATGACTTTTATCATTACTACCTCTAAGAGTGTTAACTTGTTGATATTACAACCATTGTATTAGTATTTTAATACTAACACCAACATAAGTATCACTATTAGTAGTTTACTATTACCATTATTATCATTATTTTACTATGTCTAGCAAACACTAATGTTATAAAGATGGGACTAACAGGTCTAATGATATAGCGTAACAATGAGTTTTGAAACTAAAGATATATCAATGAGTAATACTTAGCATAATAATTTAGAGCAAAAACCCTAGTTTGTACAACGCCCCTACTAGGGATAAGAACCCTAACCTTAAACTAGAATAAGGGTTAATAGTATTTATAAGGGAAACTAATACTTAGCTTTTTTCCCTTTTCATAGGTGACCCTGATCCGAGCCCTAAGGAGCTAGAGGAGCGTGCTCCGAGCCCGGTGCCTACCTAGGTAAGGACAAAGCTATGGCCTTGTGCTATGTGTGATGTAATGTGTGGGTGAATGATGAGCATGCCATGTCGATGTGTATTATGCATGTGTTATGAATAACCTGTTTTGTGTAGCGCAGCATGGATCATGAGGTATGTTGTGTGTGCCTTGTACTATACGTGTATGACATGTTCCATGTTTGATGTTGATGTTGATGATGTGACTTGTTATGGCCCTCTAGGACATGCATGCTAGGGTTTGGGGTAGCATGAAATGATAATAAAAGAACAACGGGGAAGTGGATGTTTGGGAAGTTTGTATTGGGGGAATTAGACCTTGCATGGGCATGATCCTTACGTGTGAAAAGTTGATTTGGGGTGTAAGTAAGAGCTTGGGAGAGTCTTGGAGTGATTGGGAACTTGGTATGAAAAATAGTACGTGAGTTGGTGCATAAGTGACCTTATTAGGGTTTTGGGTGTAAGTGGGGGTTGGAGAGTCTGCATGGAGTGCTTAAGTTATGCATGAGAATGAATCTTACGTGAGAGAAGTTGATTTAGGAAGTGAATAAAATAATGTCAAAGTTATGGACCCATTGGAGACTTGGGTGCAAAGTTTTACGTGGGTCGATGTAAGGGTGTCTGAGGGACCCAATTAGGGTTTTTGGGAGGAAATGAGCAATTTGAAGGGTACAAGGGTAAAAATGATCAAGGAGGGATGTAGTATGGGGTTGAGAGTGAGAGTCTACTGGTATGAAGGACGAGTATGGGCTTCTAAATGAGAGAAGAGGTTTTGGGGCAAAGAGGGGAGGTTACTTGGAGAGGAAGTAAAGTGCTAGGGTTTGGTGTGGCCAACTAGGGTTTGGCGGTCACATGCGGAGTTGGGGAATAAAGGGATATATATATTTGGGAATTTCTTAGTAAAGACGGGATGCGAGACAAGGAACAAAGTAAAGTTAGGATGAGTCACAAAGAGTTGGGCCATGTAGGCCCAAATTAGGGTTTTCCAAGGAGGAGCCCTAGAGGGGTGAGGACATGCGGGACCGATACCGTGGTGTTAGGGTTAGCCCACATTCTCGGGAGAGTGTGCCCTTACTACGTTTCCTTATGTATAAGAGTAAGAGGGGATGGACATCGGGCGTGAGAAGGGGAGAACAGTCTCAAGATATGGGATGGGCCTCCTCGAAGGGAAGAAGTAGGGAGTAGTAGACATGCATGTCAAGGGTGGAACCTTATTTAATAATACATGAATAAGACATTAACTACTTAAAGAGTAAGATTGTTGAGCCGGGCCCAGACCGATCCACTGGCATAATAGTGGCCAGGTGCCGAGGGGCCCTGGAGACCGATCCACCAGCATATATTAGTGGTTAGGTGCGTTCTGCCCTATAAGTGACCGATCCACCGGCTATAATAGTGGGGGATCCCGAGCTCAGCAAACCAAATAGTATGTTGTAATTAAATCATGGGAAAGATACTATATATTTACAGTGGAACACCATGAGAGTCGGGGCCAGACCGATCCACCGGCATAATAGTGGCCAGGAGCGTTGTGCCCTGGAGACCAATCCACCGGCATATAATAGTGGTTAGGTGCGTTCTGCCCTATAAGTGACCGATCCACTGGCTATAATAGTGGGGCTCCCGTACTCGCATGGATTAATAAATTCTATAATGTGAAATGACTAATTGTTTGGGTTAAGAACAAGAAAAGTCTGAGTGGATTATTACTGGCTTGCACCATCTATGTATTTCCATGTCCCATATGTGTTGTGCGTGTATAATATGTTGTGCGTTGTGTCGGCCTTAGCTCGTCTGTTACCTTACTCAGTATGTAGCGTACTGATCATCCGTTTCATGGGTGCTGCTCATTCCCACGAGCAGAGGGCCCTTCTGACCTTGTGCAGGTAGGAGATTTTGTTTTCGATGCCTACGATACCTACGAGGCATCGGAAGGGGCCGAGTGTTGAGCCTACCTTGGTCGGGGTCGAGAGTGAGCCGGCCGGACTTCTTGTTATCCTCGTTTTCATTGTCTTGTTTTTAGTCACATTTGTATTATGCTCGTATTTTGGAGTGGAACTCTTAAGTTGTAATCCTAACGCTATTTTAACTACTGTTGGCACCTTGTGTTTTCATGGACATTTTATGTCGACTATGCACTTATGCCTTGGCGATTTTTGCTTCACGATTTCCTTGATCTAGCCTTAACACTTGGTATCGGGACGGTAGGAGTGAACCGGTCCGGTACTAAGTGTGGCAGTAATACCCCCAAGTTCATGGGTTTAATTTGTATGCTTCCACTAAACCTTTTAATTTAAACGAAATTTTTCAGTAGTGAATTTGGGGGTGTTACACTACCCCTCCCTTTTTCCTCCTTCTTCCATTCGACCCCCTACACTGCCACCTTATCAACCTCTCCTTTTATATTTTTCCATGGCATCATCTTTCCCTCAATTTCTAGACACCACCCCAACATCCTCCCCACACCACCTAACCTAAGCCACCTGCCCCTCCCCTTTCCATCTTTTCTTCTTTCCCTTTCTTCCTCTTCTCCCTCCCTTCACTACAACCACTTTCTACAGCCACTGCCACTGTCTCCATTTCCCTTGAACCGCCACACTCCGACCTATAACTACCCCTACACCCAACTTCACCCTTACACCCAACAATCAACCCCCAACTCACCCTCCCTCAAACCTACCAGAGCCACCTCCCCTCCTTCCTTTTCCTTACATCCTTTGCCCTTTGCATGGCTCATGCTGCCATATCCTTACATCCTTTGCCTTCACAACTTGGCAAAGATACCGTTTGACACTTATTAGGCTAATTAAGATATGAGATAGTTAATGATGTTATATATATATATATATATATATATAATTAATTAATAATTTTTTTTATTAAAAATCAATCATTTATTTGTCTAATATTAATATTTCACTTGTAATTATTTTAGGTACATAATTTCATTAATTGGGGCTTAAGCATCTTAAACTAGAATACCAATTAAGATTGGTTTTGTTAGAAATAAGGTAATCGTTATACTCACTAAAATGGGTTGATTATTGTATGCTAGCATATTAGCATGTTTGATATATGATTTATGTAAATATGTGGTGTTATTTTCCAATTATGTGATTATTATGTTGTCTTATATATGGTATGATATGTGTAAAAGGGGTTACTAAGAAAATGGGATTGATGTTAATGATGAGTGTTATGTGCATATATATGCCAGGTTAAGAGAGTATAGATACTTATAGTAAAATAGAACTAACAGGAGCCCTAAGGGAAATTAGGTCATTTGGACACCTTTAGGGGTTTAAACCTAAAGGGGATGCCTAATGTGTTAGGAATGTTGTTAAGAGTGGAGATAGGGGTTTGGTGGATTATAAACGTATGTGATAGTAGAAATATCAATATTATAAGATCTAGGGGTATTTTGGTAAATTTTAAGGTATGATGGTGATAATTACAATAAATGTGGGGGTTAAGGAATAAGTTGTGCTAGGAAAAACAATAAGGGTTTCGTGGTGTTAATAGTACATGTGAGGCATGACTATTAATGTTTTGGGTTCTGGGGGTATTCTAGTAATTTCACATATAAAGTGGAGTACGCATAAATAAACATACATAAATGATGATAATTGGTGCTAAGACTAATACCAAGGGTTTTATGGTGTTAGTAGTGCATGATTGTGTATGATTATTAGTATTTTATAGTCTAAGGGTATTTTAGTAATTAGGCATGTGTAATGGAAGTCAACTTAATATGTATGCATGATAATTGGTAATGGGTGCTATGAATGGAAATAAGGGTTTTGAGGTGCTAACAATTCATGTTTGGGTGTGAATGGTGATAATATATGAAATAGGGGTATTTTGGTAATTTTGGAGGTGCAAGGGTGATCATACTAATAAATTTACATGTTATGTGTTAAAGAGTGAAAGAGTCTGGAAATAAGGCATGGGTCTATTAATAATTTATGTTTAGGCATATATGGTGATAATATATGGAATAGGGGTATTTTGATAATTTTGGAGATGCAAGGGTCATTATACTAATAATTGTACATACTAAGTGTTAAAGAGTGATTAGGTGTGGAAATAAGGCTTGTTGGTATTAATATTTCATGTTTGGGTGTAAATGGTGATAATATACAGTATAGGGGTAATTTGGTAATTTTAGAGGTACAAGGGTGATTTTACTAATAACTATATATGCTAAGTGTTAAAGGGTGATTAGCTATAGAAATAAGGTTTGGTGGTATTAGTATTTCAAGTTTAGGTGTAAATATTGATAATATATGGTATATGGGTATTTTGGTAATCTTGAAGGTGTAAGGGTGATTATGCAAATACATGGTTTTAAGTATGAAAATAAGGTTAGGTGGTATTAGTACTACACGATTAGATATAAATGGTGATGTGCGGTATAGGGATACCTTAGTAATATGAAGGTGCAGACGTGAGCTTTGCATAGGGGGTGTGCACTTTACATAGGGAAAATATTTAGGTGGGAAATTCTTGCTTTGAGGTTAACCATGGGGAGGAAATAGTGTTTGGGTGGTTGGTGTACTTTGGGAAAGATTTAGTATATGTGTTGATGGAAAAGTGCATGGGGGTATGAACTAGGGTTTCACGGGAAAGACCCTAAGGATAGGGGTATTGTGAGAAAGGTTGAACAAGTTGTGTGTCACATAAAGGGTGTGAGTCAAGTCAAATGGAGGGTAGAGTTATGTATGCTAAGAGGGTGTGGAAGAAAAATGGAAGTATTAGGGTTTTCGGGGGTTACTAACTAGGGTATCATTATCACATGTAGGAGTTGAGGAGTTGGGCTGTGAGGTTTGGAGTTAGGTTGAGTATGTTGTTGGTGTTGGAATCAAAGGAGAATGTGGACCGAGTAAGAAGATGAAAGGCTAGGACCACTTAGGCTAGATTAGGGTTTCAAGGGAAACTCTAGTGAGTGATGGTGAGTATAGATGGAGAAATGGGGAAGTGGGCATTGACCCATAAATGTGAGGTTTCTAAGTTCATGTGATGATGATGGAAAGTGTATGGGGGGTTTGGAGTCTTGGAGGATGTAGATGTCTCAAGTTAAGGGATAGGGTATTTTTGGGAACCCGGGTTGGTAGAGTGGTAATGAGTCGGGATTATCCATTGGGGTGTGCATGTCTTAGGGGTTTCACTTGTTGAATAAGATATAAATAAAATACTAAACACTTAAAGTGGAAGATCATTGAACCGGGTCTAGACTTATAATATTTATCATTCCATTAGTTATAATATTGGCCAAGAGTGTTTTGCCCATGATATGTATATGTTTACCGTTCCACTAGCTATAACAGTGGCCAGACACATTTTATCTTGGAGTAGTATTCCCATTCCACTGGTTATAATAATGGGAGTTCCAAGCTCAATAAATTAAACCCTTGGATAATAATAATTTATAGAAAAGACGCTAGTTACTTAAAATGGAACAGCAAGTCGGTTAGGACTAGACATAGGATATTTACCGGTCCCTCAATCATAATAGTGGACAGGAACATATTGCCCTGGAGATGTACATGTTTACCGTTCTACTAATTATAATAGTGGCCAGGTGCATTCTTTCCTAAAGTAGTTATTCCCATTCCACCAATCATAATAGTGAGGTCTCCATACTCACGTATTCGAGAGATAGCTAATTATGACATTAATGGCTTGAATATAATAACAATGAATGAACTAATATGTCTTATTAATGCATGTAGCTATCCAAATGATTAGTTCATTTTAGATGATGCATGTACCTTTCTATGATTATGTGTTTGATGTATTGCATATGGTGTGTTGTATATGAGCCTTACATGTTAGGCTCATATAAAAGGGTTACTCACTACCATAGTACTAAAGAGATTCCTTTCTTGGGCCCCTACCTATTTAATGAGCAGTTTCCTTTACAGGTTATACTGCATGCTCCCTTCGAGATTTATCTTTAGGATTGAGAGCGTAGGGTTATCCGAGGTACTGGCTTGTGTTTTGAACTAGGAAGTAATTTTGTGTCTTTCGTGAAACTCATTGTATTTCTTTTCTACTAATAATTTCTTTGTAATTACGATTAGTGTGTTTCTCTTGGAAGGTGAGTTAACCTTCCTAACTATTGTACTGCTTTGATTTGTAAATATATTCTTGGAATTTAATTAAAGTATGCTTTCTGACCTTAGTACTTAGTATTGAAATGGTGGAAGGAAACTGATCTGCTACTAAGTGTAGTGGTAACACCCTAAAATTTACTTTACTTGATTTTGCATAAAACTTTTAAAAATAAAACTTTTATGTAGTAAATTTTGGAGGTGTTACACCAAGCTCCCTCTCTGTTATTTCTTCTTCTTCTTCTTCTTCTTCTTCTTCTTCTTCTTCTTCTTCTTCTTCTTCTTCTTCTTCTTCTTCCTCCTCCTCCTCCTCGTGTAGTTGCTACTCTATTTTCTACCGCATACCCTCCATCACCACCGTGCACCACCATAGCCACCACACACCACCCAAAGCCTGGTGGACCAACCACTAAGGCTACCCCATCAATCCCCCTTCTTTCCTTAAGTCCATCACATTTTTTTTGGGACATATCACCTCATGTATGGTAGTGCACTACTAATTTTCCTTATCCCACGATCATGTAAACCATCACGGTTTACCCATGCAACCTCTCATGGCTTGCGCAATGCCTTCACACACTCTTGCATACATGTTCGATATTGTCTAGTGTAATTAGTTACTCGAGTATGACCATGCTTCTTCGCACTGCCTGCCCATTCACAATTCCAACTCACGGCTTGGGTGTGTGCCGCTTGCCGCATGCTTGTGTAGCCTCCCTATTTTGGATATACAACTTCTTTTTCACCTCCAAACCTTTTCTAAACACCATCAAATTTCCACCAAAGCTCCACCATACACTCCACCACATTTCCACACAACTCAAGCATTCCTTTGACTTTGGTTATTTTCATTTTTACCCTCCTTTACCTTAACTTTTCCTCGATTATATTCTTTAAGCCTAATCATGTACTATCTTCTTTTTCTTAGGTGATATTCCAGTGATCTCAGAGGAGGAAGTCTAAGATTTATGTGCTTAGAACCCAGTGTCTTTGTTGGTAAGGATACTAGTTGATATTTTAGGGTTTTGTGTTAAATGATTGCAGGGCATTGTTTTCATATAACAGAATGTATGTAACACCCCAAAATTCACTATATATATAAACGGAAGAAATAAATTTAGAACCTGTAAATTTCAAGAATGCTACCGCCACACTTAGTACCAGATCGGTTCACTCCTACCATTCCAGTACCAAGTGCTAAGGCTAAAAAGGATTATTATCAAACTTAAATTAATACTTAAACCAAGAGTTCATAAAAAGAAAAACTAGAAGAGTCATAGCATAGAAATCAGAGTACGTGTAAAAAGTTCACATAATCCAAAGTATGTAATCAAAGTTCCTTGAAAGGAATAATGTCTACAAACAATAGTAGTTTAGTTCTAGTAAATCCAATACATAAAGAAATAACATAAAGAAATTGAATAACATAAAGAGAGAATCCTGCCACGCCACTCCCAATCATCGAGCCAAGCACACGCTCAACACTTAGCCTCACCTGATGCCTCATGAATATCGAAGGCATTGAAATATGCATCACCCACTTGCACAAAGTCAGAAGGGCCTTTTGCTCGTGGGAATGAGCAGCACCCATAAAATGGGTAGTCAGTACGCTACGTACTGAGTAAGGTAACCGTACACTAAGGCCGACACACAAAAGCACATAATCTCAGTAGAATAATAAAACAACATACAATCGATTTAGATAAATAATACATAAAGGCCATTTATAGTCCGAATTAATTAATTAACTAATCTCTTATAGATATTCAATTCACACCATGCTCATTATCAAATCCATGTAAGTACGGGAACCCTACTATTATAGCTAGTGGACCGAAAACATACACGGTACAAATCACCTGCCCACTATTATTCGTCGATGGATCGGTCTTATACAGGGCATAAAACTCTTGACCATTATTATTTGCCGGTTGACCGGTCTGACCCCAACTCTCATGATATTTTACTGTAAGTGCTTAGCGTCTTTCCCATATCTTAGCACAATTATGTTCAGTTAGTTGAGCATGAAATCCCCCATAATTATAGCCAATAAGGTATAAAGCTCCTGACCACTAATATTCGCTGGTGGACTAGTCTGAGCCTGGCTCAAATATCTTCCACTTTAAATGATTAATATATTATAGTGTCTTATTCAAAAGTCTCACCCTGGACATGTATGACTCACTCTTAGGGATGGAAACAGGGCAGGTTGGGGATGGAGACCCCATCCCCATCCCCAAACCCGATAAGAAAAATAATCCCCGAACCCGACCTGATCCCCGATATTTTTTTTATTGAGGATTCCCCAACCCGATCCCCGTGGGGATCAAATGCCCATACCCGACCCAATCCCCAATCTATTTTCTATCCCTAATTTATTCTCCGTTCTTAAAACCCGACTCGATCCTCGAAACCTAACTTTATACCCGATCCTCGATCACATCCTCGATTGTCAAACTATTTTTTTATATTATATTTTTACTTTATATTTTATAAAAAATATTATATATATATAATTTTGGGGTGGGTTCAGGGATGGGGACCCCAAACCCGACCCCATCCTGTCCCCGTTAAAAATTCTCGAACCTGAACCCGATCCCCAAATTCTCTCCCCAAACTTGAACTCGAACGGGGAATCCCCGACGGGGCCCCGAACCCACGGGAAAAATTGTCATCCTTACTCACTCTCCCTACGCCTATCCTCTAATGGACCCATCCCATATCATGAGACTCCTGCACCTCTTAAATTTCCCCTAACATCCTTTCCCCCATACCCTAACTCATACTAGAAGTCCAACTCCTATGTATGTGGGTCGAGGTCCACTACCTTACACTTCCAAGTCCACTCACCGCCTCACTCTAGGGTTTTATCCTAAAACTCTAATTTAGGTCTATGTGGCCCATCCTACTCCACCTCATATGACCCAAACTATTTTAACACCCCATACATCATAACCCTTATATTTAACCCTCATCATTACGCCTTACTCCTCAAGTACACGTGTGATCACGAAACCCTAGGTAACCACATCAAACCCTAAAACCCTAGCTCGGTCTCCTATGTACCCTTATACTATCCCACATACTATTTTTTACCCAAAACCTCCAAACACCCAAAAAACTCTTCCACTACCTTCCTTACATCCCAAGCCAACTTTTTCATACGTAAATTTTACTCCCATGCGGACTATAACCTTCCCATGCAAACCTTCAAACTTTCTCATGTATAACCCTAAACTCCCATGTAAAACCCTAGATTCGATTATCCCATGCACAACCATAGATTAGATTCTCTCATGCACAACCATAGATTATATTCTTCCATGCAAATCCATAGATTCTCCCATGCCTTCATTTTACTTTCACCCCCTAATATTCTGACACTGATGGATCGTTAAAATATTTAGGTTAACTCCATCCCTAGGTCAACTTATTTCCCTTTGGTTAACTTATTTCCCCATTTTCCTTTTTCATTTTTCCCCCCACACAATACTACATTAAACATCCTCACATGTATATCTTAAAGGGTCACAACACATTACATCACATTCCACAACATTTTACCACATATACATAATCACACATGCCATATGAAAGCACATATGCATACCTCAACTCCAAGCCACCCTACACATGAAATAGTTATAACGATAAACATAAGATACATAACATATCATGATACATGGCATACAAGGCATATAAGATACATAACACACTTAAGGCCTTAGTTATACCCTTACCTAATATGACACCAGTCTTAGAGCATGCCCCTACACCTCCTTAGGGTTTTGACTGGTCTCACCTATAAGAGGAAAAAAATAAAGATTAGGTTTCCTCCTATTAAAAATTCCTAGCTACGATATATATCTTTATCAACAAAGACATCAAACTGTATGCACATATATCCTATACCTTCTCCAAGATCACCTACGAATAGAAGATAAAATATAATTAGGATCAAAGATTAAAAATTGAGAGTTAAGTTAAAGTAGAGGAGGGTAAAATTGGAATTAAATGGAGTCAAATGGAAGCTTTAATTGTATAGAAGTGTAGAATAATATGTGGTAGAGCTATGGTTAAATTTTGGTGGTGTTAAACAAGGTTTGGGATGAAAATAGGGGTGCATGGTAAAAGAAAAAAAAATTTGCATGGCTTACAGCAACAGTGCACAACAGGTTGAGAGGAGAAAATTCTCACAGTAAAGTGGTACAAAAGTTACACGGCCGTGCAACACCAAGCCGAGAGAAAAAAAGACCCACGATCAGGTGGTGAAAGAGTTGCACGGCTGTGCAGTTAGAAATTTAAGTGTTGTACGACCGTAGGAGGTGGTGTACAGGTTGTGTATTATGCAACAATGTAATGAATGAGGGGAAGAAGGAGGAAAAAGAGGCGGTAGTCAGTGGTGATGGTTGGTAACTATGAGGGGAAAGGTTGGGGTGACCTTGGTGGTCAGTCTACTGGCCAAATGGTGGTAAGTGGCAGCTGAGGTAGTGCACAGTGGTGGATTGGGTGGTGTAAATGCTGAAACAAGGCGTCAATAGGGAGGAAGAAGAAGGGAGAAGAAGGAAGAAGATAAGAAGTTCGAGGAGGTAATGGATGACAATAAAATGAAGGGATGGAGGGGTATATATACTCGTAAGGTGCCTTGCTAAGGAGGAGAATGGCAGGGGAGTGGTGATGTGTGAACGGGAAAAAAATGCAGAGGATGATGGAGATGATGGTAGGGCACGAGGGTGATAAAGGTAGTAGGGAAATAAGAAGAGGGTGATGATGATGGTTTCAGTGAGGGTGGGGCATGAAGGATAATTACATGGGAGAAAAAAGTGGGAAGGTGATGGTGATGATGAGAGTGAAACAAAGTAGCAACAAGAAGAAGAAGAGTGGCAAGGGAAGTGATGGTTGTGTGTGGGGTGTACAAGGGAAGAGAAGAAGAAGAAGACAAACACGAGGGATGATGATGATGGTTTGTGAGGGTGGCAGGGTGATGTTGAGAGGAAGAATATAGGAGAAAAGGTGATGGGATGGTGCAGAGGAGCCAAACTCCTTCATGCCAGAGGAAAAAATGGCATAAGAGAAGAAGGAAAAAGAAAAGAAAAGAAAAAGGAAGGAAAGCGAAAAAAGGAAGAAAAGAAAAGGAGAAAGTAAAAGAAAAAGAGAGAAGGGTTAGGGTATTAGAATTAGATTAGGTAATTTTGGATTAGCGAATTTGGATTTGTGGAAATTTTTACGGGTTTTAATTTTGGTTTACAAAATATAGTTTATCTTAATCAAGGTTTTAGTTTTGGTTAAAGTTTTAGGATTAAGAAATTTGGTTAATGATAAAAAATAAGATTTCTTAATATTAGAATCAAATTAGGGCACTAACAACGTAGGATTAGGCTAAGCAAAATTTTGAATTATTACAACAATTAGGAAATAAAATATGATAAATAGAAAATGAGGGAACTTTCATAAATATTAGATAAGAGTTTGGAGATTTACTCAGAGTATAATAATCCAAAATATAAAAAGGGATACCATAGATTTAAGAGTCTAAAAAGGTATTCAATTAGAACTAACATCCGGATGACATGACTCTACACCTAAAACCCTAATACAAAATTAATCCTCCACATATGATGCATCAAAGGATGCAAACTCGTCCACTAGGTCATCATTGGCCTACATAAAGACATATGGATCATCTACTCATGGGAATGAGCAGCATCTATGAAATGAGTATATGTATGATACGTACTAAGTAAAGTAACAGTAAAGTTGAAGCAAGATTACACATAACACGTGTTTCACGTAAGAAATTAAGCATACATGCAATAATATAAACAATGCCAAGTAAATACCAATTTTAGGTCTCACTGTACAGATATATCATATTTTAAGTTTTTTATTTACGTCGAGTTAAAAAACCTCACTATTCTTAAACTGATGGAATGGTCTGAAACACCTATCAAGGATAATATACCTATACCACTATTATTGTTTGGTAGAATAGACTCAATACCTCTTAGAGAAAAAATGCTCATAAGCCACTATTATTAAATTGGTAGAATGATCTAAAACACCTTTCACGGATAATATACCTAATCCACTATTATTATTCGGTGGAATGGACTCAATACCTCAGTCATCACTCACGTAGTCTTTTACTTTAAATGAATAGTATCTTTTCTATTAATATTTTATCTCTTAATTATATTTTTATTCACGTTGAGTATGGGGCCCCACTATTCTTAATCTGGTTAAATGGAGTGAAGCACATCTTAGGAACAATACACCTGAGCCACTAATATTGTTTTATGGAAATGACCTATATAAATACACCTCCTCCTAACTCACATGATCTTTCACTTTAAATGATTAGTATCTCATTTAGAATTATTTATATATTTGAGATTATCATGCGAGAAACATATTGTAATACTCTGAAAATTTTAGTTGTCTAATCCTACATCATTAGCGCCCTAATCTAATGCTAATCTCAATAAACCTTATGTTAGCCTTAACCTATCCTTAATCCCAAAACTTTAACAGATTCCGAAAACCTTAACTTTGATAAACTATAAGTCATAAACTAAAATCAAAACTTGCTAAACTTTTTGCTAATCCTAATTACCTTTAGCTAATCTAAAATCAGCCTAAACTAATCCCCAACAGTACTCTTTTCTTTTTCTTTTTCTTTTTCTTTTTCTTTTTCTTTTCTTTCTCCTTTTCTTTTCCTTCTTCTTTTCCTCCTGCCAAACTTAAGCTGCAACTCTTGAATTTATGCAACTTACACCGTCACCTCACCTCCTTTCTTTTTTTTCTTCTTCTCCTTCTGCATCCTTATCCCTACCCGACTACACCCCATCGCATACCTTTCTTTCCCCCTGCCATTTTTCTTCTTCTCATGCAACACTTCCATCAACCATCACCATCCTCACCCTACAACTATTACCCTACCCTAACCATCCCCTCTTTATCTTGATTTTTCCTTCAGTTTAACTCTTCGAGCCTAACCATAATTTTTTTATTTTTTAGGTAGTATTCCAGTAGCTTCGGATGAGGAAGTCTAGGATTTGCATGCTTAGAGCTCGGTGTCCTAGTTAGTAAGGATACTATTCGATGCTTAGGACTTTTGATGATGTTTGTTTGTATGGCTAAATGCATCTTTCATGATATTGTTTCTATATTATGTAACATGTGTTGATGTTGATAATTTGTGATGATATGAATGTTATGTTGAAAGAAATAATAATATCATATTTGTGAAAATACATCTTATGGTATGAAATATGGGTTGAATGATGATAACATCACACTTATGGAAATATATCTATATTATGAAATATGGGTTGAATGAATTGTAGTAAATGGGCTTAAGGCCTCTCTTAAGGTATGATGATAAATGAGGACTTGGAGAAATAATATGTATTGAAGGTATAAGATTTTATAAAATAAAGGTTTTAATTGTGCTTATGGGATATTAAGGAAGTTTTGGCAATTTATGTATTAGGAGAATTAAATTATGACAATAATAACTTGATTAATTCATGGGAGTATTATCGTGATTTAGGATTCTTAAATGTTTAATAGTAAATTTGGGGCAAGCTATCTTGAAATGTTAATATTATTATTCCATGTTTAGGGTTAGAGGTTATCTATTGGAATTAGAAATCATGAAAATTTCATGTGAAGTGTTATGATAATTCTGTGGAATTTGGGCTTGGATACTTCAATGATTAATGTATCAAGATGAAATTGTTAAGGAAAACTCATGGAAATTAAGTTGTGCATTTTGAGAATGATACTAATGATGGGATTTAGATGTTATAATATAATGTGAGTAGAAAAGCCAACATAGGAGAATGAACACTAAAGGAAGTGTAATTAGGGTTTGACAAGACTTAAGGATTTAGACCTGTGCTATAGGTATATCTGTTTGACTGTGTCCAATGCCTAAGAATCAATCTTGAATAAGATACTAATCACTTAAAGTGAAAGAGCACGTGATTAGGGTCATGGTGATTATTTTTATAAACTTATATATATGTATTTTTGTTCCACTGGGTAGAATAGTGGCTCGAGAGTGTTCTGCCCTGAGATAATGTTTTTAATCTCCATTCATCCGAAAGAAGAGTGGCTCGGGTGTGTTGTTTCCAAAAGTTTCAGACCGTTCCACCGGTTCAGAATAATGGGGTCCCGACTCATTATGAAATAAAACATATCTTCATAACCTATGGGAAAGATGGTAATGATTTACAGTGGAAGAAATGTGAGTCAGGACTAGAGTGATATATTTTCTATATGTTTATATATCCTCATTCCACATGGTAGAATAGTGGCTCAGGAGCATTTTGCCTTAAGGAGATGTTTTTAACTTCCCTTCCAACATAAAGAATAGTGGCTTGGGTGTATTGTCTTTAAAAGTTTTAGACCATTCCACTAGTTTAAGAACAATGGGGTTCTTGCATTTAATTTATATAAAAGAATGGAAATGGACTATACTTAATAAAAGGATTTGGATCGTAATATGCCTTATGAGATGTTCATTTACTTGTTTATATTTCTTTATTATCTAATGTGGAAGCATGTGCTATTTGTATTCCTATTTTGATATTATTGTTTACTTACTCAGTACATAACGTACTGACCACTCGTTTTATAGGTGCTACTCATTCTCACGAGCAGAAGGCCCTGGATCTTATATGTAGGTTTCAGAGGATCAGGTAGATTACTTTGAGGCCTATGACGCCATATGTGGGGATGAGTGACTCCATCTTTGTCAGGGTCAGGTGAAGAGTATCTGTTATCTAGATTATGTATTTAAATGGATTTACTTTTTGGACTCTTAATCCATTGTATCCTTCTTTTATATTTTGGTATTGTAAAATTCAGAGTTAAACTCCAAACTCAGTATTTGTACTATAAATGTGCTTTTGTTTTCTAATTTTCTTATATTACCTTGAACATTTTAGCCTTGTGATTGATGTAAGGATGGTTGCATAAACTAGAATTATGTTGATCACGGTGGTAACCCCCACTATTTTTACTTAGTTACTTCTACTGCAAATGAAATTTTTCAGTAGTAAAAATTAGTGTGTTACACATATCCTCAATTACATACATAGACAGATATCCAATATTATTCCCAAATACATACATCTAAATTTCATTACTCTCAAGATACCATATTAGAGGATAACATCATTCATATAACATATCCAATATAAAAGCACATACGCATACACATACACATATAGTCCTAGCTACTACATGTATCATCACCAGTAAGGAAATTGAGCTCTAGGCACGTAAATACTAAATCGCCTCCTTTGAGAATGCTAGAACATCACCTATAAAAATAATATAATATGTGATTAGGCTTGGAGATTATAATCAAGGAAAAAGTTAAGGTAAAGGAGGGTAAAAATGGAAACAACCCAAGTTAAAGGTATGCTTGAGTTGCATGGAAGTGTGATGGTGCTATGATGAAATTTTGGTGGTATTTGAGGGAGGTTTGGGTGTGTAAAAAGGGGTGCACAACCGAAAAAAGAGGGTTGTAGGGGTGTGCGGTAGGCTAAACTCACCCAAGCCCTGAGATAGGAACCTACATGGTTAAGTTGTGGGAAGGAGGCATAGTCATGCTCATGTAATGCATGCACAGGAGAGAACGAATAAGGACCCATGAGCCTGCATGAGGCTGTGCCTTGCTTGTGTAAGTATTCACCGGTGAACTGTGCAAGCTTGCATAGACATGCGATAGGGAAAAATAATGGTGCACAACTACATGAGTAACTATGCATGAGATGTTCGCTTCATAAAAAAGAGACAAACGCGCTAGAAAAAAAAAGGCGACAAAGACAGTGGAGGATGGTGATAGATAGAGATGGTGATGGTTAGCATCGGTGAGGGGGAGTGATGTAGTGGTTGTGGTGGTTGATCTACCAAGCCATGGGCAGTGCTCGGTGGTTGTGGTGGTGTGTGGATGGTGATAGCGGTGGCGTGGGCAAGATGATGCTCGATAAAAAATGGGTAACAAATGAGGTAAATAAATGAGGGAGGGAGAGAGGAGAGAGTAGTGTGTGTGTGTGTGTGTGTGTGTGATGACATGCTATGGGGAGTGACAGAGGATGATGATACGAATGGTGATGACTGATAGCAGTAGAGGCACAAAGGAGTGGCAAAGGCATGACGAAGAGGAGCAAAATTCAACGAAATAGATAGGAGATGGTGGTTATGTGTTGTAAAAGATGAGGAAAACACATGCAAGACAGAAGGAGGAGATGAAGAAATCAACGCAGGAGAAGGGAAAAAGGGAAAAGGAGAAAGAAAAGGAAAAATGGAAAAACTACCGAGATTAGATTTTGATTAGCTAAAATAGGTAAGATGAATGTTGTAAATCTACCATGATTAAAGTAGTATTAAGAAATATAAATTATCTTGGTCAAAGATTATAATTAGGTTAATATTTTGGAATTAAGGAATGTGGGTAAGACAAGAATAAAATTTTCTCAAGATTAGAATTTGATTACGGTATTTATTATATAGGGTATGGTTTAGCAACAGTTCGGGGTATTTCAATAGATGATGGATGAGACAAAATGTCCCTTAATATGCGCACATGCTTCACTTGTGAAAGTATTTTAGGGTTATTTGTTAGATGGAGAATCATTTATTATATCATGTAATTGTGTACATAGTTTTCACATTATAATCACTAGTTTTTTTTACGTTATATTTAACTTAATTTATTTTAATGATAATCATTAAAAACATAAATTATGCCATCATATTCTTAAGAAATTTCTCTACAAAAAGAGACCAATATTAATCTACTTCTGATATAAAAAGTTATTATGTGAAATATTATAATATTTTCCATATAGTTGTGGTTATATTTTATTACTTTTGTTATGATATTTAATAGTGTAATTGCTTTCACCATTTTAATGCTTATATTTTACTATTATTGTGTGTATGTTTGATCACTGTTATACTTATGGTTCATCACTGGTTCTTTAATATTTCACCACAGTTTTTATATTTCACCATTATTAATTGTGATTTTCTTTGAAAAACTAATATGTCATACTTCACCATAATTTTTTTATATTTCACTATTATTGTGTTATGTTTTACTACTATTATAATTATGTTTCACCACTATTACATTCATATTTTACTGTAATTATCTCAATATTTTAGTATTGCTCATTCATATTTTACTATAGTTATTGTTATATTTCACCGATGTTGGTTTTAATTTTCTTAGAAAAACTAGCTTGTCATATTTTACCATAATTGCTTTCATATTTCACTACTATTACATTTTGTTTTACCACTATTATGCTTTTGTTTAATTGTTGTTGTGCTTATATTTCACCACTTTTGCCTCCATGCTTCACCATATTTGTTTTTATGTTTCACTATAGTTGTTATATTTCATTGTTGTTAGTTGTGATTTCTTTGATAAAATTAACTTATCAAGTTTCACCATAATTGTCGATATATTATAGCACTAATGTTTTACTATAACTATCTTTATACTTCACCATTGTTGCAACAGTGCTTTAATATATTTGCGTTTATGTTTCACAATGACTATTGATATTTTTCACTCATGTTAGTTGTGATTTTTTTTCCTGAAAAGTTATTTTGTTATATTATATTTCACCATAACTACCTTCATATTTCACCACTAATGTATTATGACCCATCACTAATTTTTACCATAAATTTTTAGCTTAAAGTATATTATTATGAAAATCTATTTGTAGAAAAAAAAAACCCAAAAAAATGATGACATAATTTTTTCAACAATTCTACTAAATAATATTTTAATATTTAAACAAAAACTATTGGCATTATTGTAATATTAGCATAATACATGTAGAAATTGTAATGGGAACATATTTGAAAGGAAATCATGTGATCTTAGACCGAACTTGCTAGATCATAATTTTGAAGATGGGAGGGAAAAAACTCAAAAGTCATGAAAAATCAGCAATACTATTGATGCAAATGCAAAAAAACAAACAAAAAATTAAATTTATCCAGAAATTATAAATATAATGCATTAATTTTATTTTTTTTATTGATAATCGAATAATATCAAATAAATTAAAGTTAAGGCAAAAAATTAATTTAATTTATTATTATTATCATTATTATTATTATAATATTTATTTTTTTATAAAAATTGTGTTGTAATTTTCTTTTAGTTGATATTAATTATCAATAAAAAAATAAAATTTACTACATTAATATATACAAAATTTTAGATAAATTTATATTTTAAATTGATTTTTCAATGCAGTCAGAAAATATTTTGTCAAAAATAAAGTAAAATAATTCGTCACCAACCTGATTTGAAACTTATCTCCAAAAGTGGGGATTGTTTTATGTTGCACTCTACGGGACAAGTGGTAATCTACAGGATGAGTGGTAGACATCCTGGTTTATGAAACATCCCAAAAATATTTTATATTTTTAGTGTTAGAATAGGTATCGAAAATATTTAATTAATTTTTTTTTTTAAAATTAATAATTTTAATTAATTAATTAATATAAATAGTAGTTTTAGATTTTTTTGTATTCTTAATTTTAATAGATTTAGCGCGCACGTGCGTGTATATATACGTAGTTTTCTTCCATCTCCATTTCGTCTTCGCCCCCATCCCTGTTTCCATCCAAACCTGGTACATATTGCCGAACGTGACACCATCCATGGCATGTGAATTTAAAGGTGGCCGCATAAATCTGATCTAATTAAATTGAATTCCTCTCCTTCGGACAGGCACCGACATTCTACCAAGTCCATTCCCCAACTAACCATTATAAATTCACATCGAAGGCTCACGCTCTAATCAAAGACATCTCTCACATATTATCTTCCACTCGTTTTTCATCAATCCGCTCATTCCTTTCTCCAAATTAACCCCAAAAATGGCGGATGAAGTGGTGCTGCTGGATTTCTGGCTAAGTCCCTATGGGATGAAATGTAGGATAGCCTTGGCGATGAAAGGCATTCAATATGAATATGGAGAGGAGGATTTGAGGAATAAGAGTGAGTTGCTTTTGAAGATGAATCCTGTTCAAATGAAGGTCCCAGTTCTCGTTCATAACGGAAGGCCGGTATGTGAATCGAATCTTATTGTTCAATATATCGATGAGGTGTGGAAAGATAAGGCTCCCTTCTTGCCTTCGGATCCTTACGAGAGAGCTCAGGCTAGGTTCTGGGCTGATTTCATCGACAAAAAGGTACCCCCTAATTTTCCGTTTCTGATATCTTCCATACTATTCATAGTTACTTATGTGCATGCATGCCATCTTTGTTCGATAACCCCATCCTATCAAATTAATTAATCACTGCTGCCATGTATTTTTCGCATAGAAATGGGGGGGGGGAGTTGTTAATCTTGGTTGTGTATTTTAATATTAATGTCATTGAAAACATTAATCTACTCGCAGATCTACAACAGCGGGAAGGGGATATGGAGTACAAAAGGGGAAGAACAAGAGGCGTCCAAGATAGAGTTTATCGACGGCCTTAAGATACTCGAGGAATACGCGCTTCAAGACAAACCTTACTTTGGAGGAGACAATTTTGGCTTCCTGGATATTATACTCATCCCATGCTACACATGGTTTCATGCATACGAGATTTATGGCAATTTCAAGATTGAGGAGTCATGTCCTAAATTGACGGCATGGGCCAGGAGGTGTTTGGAAAAAAAGAGTGTTTCCAAGTGTCCACCTCATCAGGAAAAGGTTTCCAATTCTGTTGTTCGATGGAGGAAGAGATTGGGTGTTGAGTGAAATCGTTGTCTTTTGCTTACTCTTTTGGTTTTTACTTCTTATGGTTGTCATTATTATTATTACTATCATTATTATTATTATTATGTAGTGTGTGTATTGTGGGTTACTGTGGGTGAGCTCATTCTGTGCCGACCTCTGTTATATGGGGTTTACTTGTCATCAAATTGCAAATGTTCTATTGAGAAATTATGTAGCCGACCTCTGTACGTAAACAAAAAGATTTGGACACTCGATGTTGGTATATTTCATCCATAACTGTATGATAATTTTTTATTTTGTTTAGAAATCATTTAACTATAAAACAAATTATTGGCAATCATATATTTAACAACGTAAGAAACTCGTCCTTAATTAAAATAAATTATGACCATCGGTTGGTGTCAATAATATTGTATGGGACGAAATATTTTCCCAGCAACGATATTGTCGCGACATAAATATTAGTGTGTATATTTCTAATAAAAGATATACTGTCATTATTGTTGTTTTTTGAAAAAAAAAATATGTATAATTTGGGATGACATGTCTCTAGTAGTCATTTATTAGTGTTGATAACTTTAGTGGAAAAAAATGGCAGTAAAATTGTCACACAAAATCTTAGTTAAAGTTGCATTATTTGGGACATGTCATTTCTGAAAAGTCTCGTGTTGTCCCTAATTGTGGACCTTTTTTTTCTTTCTTTGTAAGCTTCTATCCTTAATTCCCAAATTCGGGATAACAAATTTCTTCTCCAATTATAACATCTGAGTTTTTAATGTTGAGAAATTTTATTTTAAAATATAATTTGTAGAAACTAAAACAGTTTATATATAGAATACTAGCATCATATTTAATATAATATAGATGTTTATTATGTAATTAATCTTTATTAATGACAAGATCAAACCCCAGCATGAAGGGATTAAAATAAATGCTTTATATTGAAATGAAGGAACCGACAAAAACAATCAAGTATAAAACTCCAAAATTGGATGTATTACTTTATAGTTGTAATTTTTTTTAATTATTTATTTTGTGTGACAAATCAAATGAAACCATATTATATTAGAATTTATATTTATCTAGGTTTATTTTAATTTGAAGGAGTATTTAAAATTAGCAATAGATTCTATTCTTATATGATAGTTTAACTTCCAATGGTTCCACCTTTGTTTTTTGGTGTTCTTTAATAAATATTTACATTTTTCTTTAAATTTTCTGTAATATTATTAGAAATAAAAATGCATCATAACTGTTTTTAACTATATAACATAGGTTGCAAACTAGAAAGTTTTACTAATATTAAACAAAGGATTTTTTCCTACTTGGTAAAAAAAAAAAAAGGCTTTGTGAGGATTACTAATCACTTGCCCGAGAAAAATTAGATGAAACAAGAAAGTGGTAGTAGTCCCCCTTATCAGACATCCTAGCATAACGAAATAGAACATTACATTTAAACCTAGTTATTAGATGAGCTCTCATAGGTTGGGAGCGGGCCAAATTTTGGTCGCGGTTGGGCGTGTAGGGTCATAGCTCACCCTAGTCATTTGTTAGTAGGCATTGATAAGGCCAAGGCCACTACTAGACTAGGTCAAGTGAGTTATGAGCAATATAATTTTATTTATTTGTGAATTGACTATTTTTAATATCTTTTATAAGTAATTAAAGTTAAATTAGAATGACTACATATACAAATGTTAATACTACCTTAGTTAATGTCCATTAAAAAAATTGTTTAATATCTTACCTTATCAAAATTTTACTTATCAGTAGTATAATGAGATGAAATTACTTTTTTAGGGGGTGGATAATATTTATCAAGTCATTATCTCCATTTAACATCATTTTTTCTAGTAAGAATAATTTTAATTTAAGTTTGAATTTGATGTTATTTTATTTTTCAACACTTCAATTCTACTTCAACATAAAAAACGTGAAAGTTTTTGTTTCATACTATTATTTATTGCTACTTTAGGATTATCAACATTGCCTCAAAATAACTAGATTGAAAACATATTGTTTCAAAAATAAATTTTCAAATATAAGCCATCATAGAAAAAAAAAGTAATGTAAAATGAGTGTTTTTATTTTTATTAATTGATGGATTAATAATAAAGTAAATAATAATCAAGTAGATAAAATTCTATTGGTACTCATAAGATTTATAGGGTTGATGCATATTGATTTGGGTCTAAAATAAAAAGGCTAAGTCAAATCTATAGACCTTATTGTTCAAGTTAGTTATACTCTTAAATGAATCGTTAATACCCCACTTTTCTAAAACTAGTGTATTATTATAAATGTAAGAAAAATAGTTTAAATATGGATTTATTACATTGCTTTAAAGTTTAGAAACTTTGGTTACATTTTTAAAACAATTCATTTCAAATTATTTACACTTCTTCCAATTTTGAGTCCCAAAAGGCTTCTAAGCCACTTTTGACCATCAACCATTCCCAAAGAAATTTTTTATTTATTTATCATATTTGGATTCCTATTTTTTTTTTAGTCTTTTAGTCCCAAACCAACCTTTTTTTTAAGGTTTTGGAAATCTTACTATCAAATAATAATTTACAGTTGAAGGCACTATAGAGTTCTAATGTCTACATGCCATTTCCCACATGGCTAAGAAGAAATGATCGCCGCCATAGAAAACACCACCGATTGGAAAGCCTAGCCCTCCAAAATCTACGTTGCCGATTCCCTTAGGCAGTGTCAATGCACCGGTTGGTGCTAATACTGGTTTGCCTTTAAAGGATTCACCGAATGCTAGAGTTTTGAATACTAAACAGGATGACCCTCCACCACCTTCTGATGAGCAAGCGACATCCTCAATAGCACCACAAGTAGATTCGCTAGGAGAGAAACCCCAACACTCGAATGAGGATAATGGTTCTATAGATTGTCCCCAAACACGTGAATGAAGAGAGATTGTTAAAATCAATTGAAAGTTGAACACTTGATTAAATTGAACTATGACCCTCCTATAATGATGGATGGAACAATGATGGCCGAACTCAAAAAAGAAGATGTGGATCATGAATCAAATATTTAGGAATTTGCTCTTGTTGGCATGATCTATGGCACAAAGCCAATCTTATACCAAATTGATACTTTTGTTCGATCTAACTAGGGACATGTTGATCTCCCATGTATTATCATAATAAGCCCATGATGCTCAAATGTTGGCACCCAAACTTCTCCCTACTACTTCATATGTGGTCTACCCCTTCACTTAGTTGTATATGCAGTTGCATTGGAAAGCCTATAGAAATGGACCCCGTTACAGCTTCTAAGGAGAGGTTCTCCTTTAGTCTTGTTTTAGTAGAGGTAGACACTCAAAAGAAGCTCCCCTCCTCTGTTAGGATTAAGAAACCTGATGGAGTGATCATTGAGCAATGTTTGGAGTTTGAATGGCACCCTTGGCATTGCCAACATAGTCATGGGATTGATCATGAGGTGAATCATTACCCAACAAGAATGCCACAATAGTCCTTTTCGAAGAAAAAGTGGGTAGTGGTGAGGGATCGCAGAAATGAATATGTTCCTCCAAGATTTGAAGCCACACCCTCTAAACACCTAGTTCCTACTATGAACCCAACACTAGTGCAGAAAGATATAGGCTCGCAAAGACCTATGACTAGATCCATGACGTATTGAGAGACTTCTCCCTCCTATGCTAGAAATACAAACCTAAGTGTACTTGGAGACTCATCTTACCATAACCTTAAATTCTCCCCTAGAGATTGCAATGATTTTGGTTCAGGTTAGAGATTGGCTTGTAGGAAAGACCTAGTGGACTTCCAATTTCAAACAGATTTCCACATCCAAGTATGAGCATTGGGTGTTGGAATATGAGAGGATTGAAATACCATCTCAAACAAAAAGAATTCATTAAGTGGTGTAGCAATAATAACATTGAATTGGCTGGACTTGTGGAAACTAGAATCAAAGAATCTAATTGTCAAGCACTGACTTCTTCACCAAGTCTAGCTACGTGTATCCTTAGTCTTTTCTCACTCCTTGAGAGACTAAGTCAGCCTTCCTCCTCAAGTGTATTCAACACTTAGGCTAGATAGGCCTCTTAGAGCACCACACCGAACCGCTCACAAGAGAACTCAAGAGAAAACTTTTAGATAGAGAAAAGGGAGATTGTATTATAGAGAGAGAAGCTCTGAATACAACTCTTATTGGATGATCCTCAAAGGCTTCTACCCCTTCTATTTATAGAAGACGATCCATCCCTTCACCTCCCCCAGAAAGATTCTAGATACAGACCTAATGGATTTCTCTAGAGTGGCCTAATAAGCCCATTATGGGTTCTAAAATAGTCCATTAGGGTTTCTAGAGTCTCCCTTAGAGTTTCTAGAATTATCCATACTTATATACACCAATGGAGAAGGATATAGAGACATCCCCCTCTAGAACCTTCTAGAATCATCTAGGAGAGTGTAGAACCCTATACATCTCTCCATACTTATCTAGATTATACAAGGATATTCTAGACTATTGCGGGACCGATGGAACCTCAATGCGGGTTTTTTGTTGTGGCCCGTAACATTCTCCTCCATCAAAGTCATCGTTATCCTCGGTGATGATGGAAGACAGGTACCTCTGGATGGCTTCCTAAAACTGCCACAAATATTCTACCTTTTCCCAGCTATTTTGGCTCTACGGTAACCCTTTCCATCTTATAAGATACTCTTTATAATTCGGCATCCCCATTCTCTTGATGATAGGGTTTCTAGAATCTCCTCAACCTCGTGATTGAAGGAAGTTACATTCGCAGGAGGAGCGCACCTGGACTCCTTTCTTGATGGGTCTTCCATGTCTTCATGACAAGGCTTTAACAAACTCACATGGAAGACTGGGTGCAACTTCAGCTTGGATGGCAATTACAATTGATAAGAAACCTTTCCCACCTTCTTTAGGATAGGATAAGGCCCTTCGTACCTCCTCACCAAGCCTTTGTACACTTGGCGGTAGACGTTGAACACCTGTGGGGATAACTTCACCATCACCAAGTCTCCTTCCTTGAATTCTAGAGGTTTACAATCTTTGTTAGCCTACTTCTTCATCTTTCTTGAGGCCTTCTCCATATGTGCCTTGGCTAGGTCCAGCAATTCCTGCCATTCTTGCGCGAAAGTGTGTTGCGGGACTACTCCCCTTATAGCCCCTAGCCATGGTGTACGGAGTGAGGGGTTGGTGCCCCATGACCAACTAAAATGTGATGTGCATCGTAGATTCACTCTTCTGTAGATTATAGGAAAATTGAGCCACATCCAACAACTTGGCCCAATCCTTCTGATTAGCACTTACGAAGTGCCTCAAATACATCTCCACCAATGCATTCACCCTTTCCGTCTAGCCATCTGTCTATGGGTGGAAGCTCGTGGAGAAATGAAGCTCGGGCCCCATTAACTTAAACAACTCTCTCCAAAACTTAGTAGTAAAGCGAGGATCCCTATCACTGATGATAGACTTAGGTAATCCCCAATACTTTACCACATGCTTGAAGAACATCTGGGCACATTGATTTGTCGTGCAATCCCTTGGGGCAAGGATAAATGTCCCATACTTGCTCAGCCTATTAACCACAGCCATGATGGATCCATATCCTTCGGATGTTGGGAGTGTGGAGATAAATTCTATCGAGACACTCTCCCAACGTCTTTCAGGAATGAGTAGGGGCTTCAACAATCCTACAGGACATCTCTAATCATTCTTTTCTTGTTAGAACACAAGAAAATTCCTCACATAGCCTTCTACATCATCCCACATCTGTAGCCAATGGTAAGCATCTTCAATAAGCACTTATTAAAGGACATCACTTGCCAGTACTCGGAGCCAAGTCCATCTTTGTAAAGTACTTCGTCTTCCCCATCCTATCAAACAAATCATCAATCAACGGGAGCGGATACTTGTTCTTCACCATGATCTTATTGAGTGCTCAATAGTCCACACACATCCTAAGTGACCCATCTTGCTTCTTCTGAAACAACACTGGTGCACCATAAAGGGCTTTGGATGGACGGATAAACCCAACATCTAGTAGATCCTTTAATTGCTTCCTTAGTTCTTCCAACTCTGGCAGGCTCATCTTATAAGGACTTCTTGTAGGTGGCTTTTCTCTTGGCTCCAACCCGATGGCGTGATCCACCTCCCTCCTAAGTGGAAGCATTTGGGGCAACTCTACTGGTATCATGTCCTTAAACTCATAAAGGACCTATTGGATCTCCTCTGGTACCTCCATAGGTTTTGGGGAATCCTTCTCTAAAATGGTGGCCAAGTAGCAAGATTCTCCTTTCTTGAATCCCTTGGAGAACTACATAGCTGAGAGTGAACATGATTCTATCTTTGCTCATGCTAAGGGAACAACATGACTTTGTTTTCCCTTCCCCAAATGCATGGTGTTGTCTCCTGGGAAGGTGAGTGGAGGTTCTACATCCATGAACTCTATATCGAGCACTATGTCATAGTCATCCATCTTGGTCATTGTGAAGTTCACCCTTCCTTGCCACAAGCCAAGGGTGATTGGGACTCCATAAGCTACCCATAGGAAGGGTTTAGCGTTGGAGTTGACTGCTTTCATGCGTTCTTAATCTCGAGTAACTTTTAGGTCCATCCTCTGGGCCTTCTTCGGGCTAAGAAAGTTGTGAGAATCCCTGGCGTCCACCAAGGCTTTATTAGTGACATCTTTCACCTTCACTTCCGCATACATCAACCCCTTAGATTGCTCCTTTGGCTTGGAGTTGACGGAGTTGAGTAGGGTTAAGGACCCCATCTAAGCTTCACTAGAGCTTTCCTTCTCAACATAGCTCGCTATCATGGCACTCAGAGCCTTTTTCTAAGGATAATCCCGAAGGAAGTGATTGCCTCCACATATGAAGAATTCTCGTTTGAACTTCGAGAATTCTTTACCTCCATCATCCTTCTCCTTTTCGTTGCCCTTGGATTCATGGTGCTTTGGACTGGTCTTATAAGGCATGCCTCCCCCACCTTTGTTAGAGCTCTCTTTCTGACCCTTTTCCCTCTTCTCGGACCTGTACTTGATCAAGGACTCCGCTTCCCAATAAGCTGCCGGGGAGATCTTGGACATTCTTCCTCCTTAGCTCTTGTTCAGCCCATGATTGCAACTCGTCCATGAAGTATAACAATCTTTCCTTCTCGGGCATGTCGGGAATCTCCAGCATCAATGAGTTATATGCCTTGATATACTCCTTGATGGTTCCTATGTGCTTGAGGTTCCAAAGTCTCCTCATGGCATCAATGAGTATTTCTTACAGCAATTATAATCTCATTACTCTAAACAAATACTTTTACTGCCACAATGATTGATTGTTGCTAAAAAAAAAATTTAACTTTTGCAACAACCATGTTGTTGTGGAAAAACTTATTTTGCAACAACCTATCAACTTGTGAATAAAATATTTACACGACTAGAGGGTGTTTTATATACCTTATTTATGGTCACGAGACAATATTGTTGCTGCTACAATTTTGTTACAAATGCAAATTTTTGCAACAAAATTTTCTCGGGGCTAAAATATTTTATATTTATTTTTTATTTAATTCTCCTTAAACAATTATTAAGATAAAAAAGTTTTAAAAAATATATTATGCTATTTTTTTATTTCACAAAAAGTATTATAAGAAATTTGTATCACTTTTTAGAATAAACATAAAAGATAGTATACTATAGTTTATTTTATTAAAGTTAATAACGAAACAAATAAAATTCTTTGAAAAGATTATAAGAACATTAACTCTGTTATTTTGCAATGGAGTTTTAATTGCTGTAAAAAAATATTTTCACCAATTTCAATATAACTTTAGCAACGGATCTGTTAAATTGTGGCCAAAAATAATTTCACAAATTTTCAATCTCTACTAGCTTTTGCAACGGATCTGATTAATTGTGACAAAAAAAAATTGTTAAATTTTTATTTTAGTTCTGCCATGAATAAAATTGTTACAAAAAATTGTGAGCAAAAATATTTTCATCAATTTCAATATAACTTTAGGAACATATTTTATTAATTGTGGCCAAAAAAATATTCACACATTAATATATATTTTTAGCCATGAGATTGTTAATTTTTAAGGCTTGTAGGGAATGAGATGGGGAACATGATCCCTATGTACTATGATGATTGAGATCATGCTCCAAAGGAGGATAGATATAAGATTGTCCCTCAAATTGAGGCAATAGTTAATCACAAGCATATTTTAATTTATATTATTTTTTTATTTTTAGTTGAGTAATTGGTAATTTTATTTTGTTTTTCGAAATACTTTGACCTGGATGAGTGCAAGGAGCCACCACATTGGCAGTTATTATGGGAGATTATTTATAGATTGCCCCGTGACACCTACTGGAGCATAAAAAGTCAACTCAAGAATTGGGCAAAAAAACCTTTGGGAAGAAATTGAATGACTTAGACGATGAGAATTGGAACAAGCTTTAATAGTGTTGGGATACTCCTAAACAAAAGGTATTTTTATAATATTATATATAGATAAACTTAATATGTATTAATGTTTCTTAATTTGTTGGTAAATTCATAAAGAAAAGAAAAAAATATAAGCAATTCACAATATCCTATCATCCATGGCACGTCATCAATTTCTCAATTTCGCTACAGGAAGGTATTATATACCCACTTTATAATTTCATTCATTATTTATAATGCTATTCATAATTTTCTATTTATTTTTTATTTTTTATTATAACTATAGGCCGATCCTAGCACCAAGAAACTTCTGGGTGAGGTCGAGATATTCAGACAAATGTACTACAAGGATGGGAAACAGGTGAGTAAGGATGCTGAGAGAAAATATGAAAGTTTATAATTTTCTAAAGGAATTAATTTAATAATATTTTTTATAAGCTATTTATTCTTAATTTTAAATTATCTTATAGCTTAAAATCTTGGAGATGCTATAAAGGATGATAGTGGAGGCTCGATTCCAATTGGAGTGAATGTGGTCTATTAAGCCGATATGAATTGACAAGGCGGCCATTATATGTGATGTTCTTGGACAAATTTGTGGCCATGAGAAATATATTGGTGGACTATTGAAGGGCTCTCCATCAGTATCGTATACAACTCCACTAGGACAAGCATGATCACCTTTTGCTAGTACTGGCACCAGTGCTTTTGCTTTTGAGGAAAAAAAACTTGGCAATCTAACTAAGTTTGTTCAAAAATATAACAAAGTGATAAGGTGTTAAAAAGAAACTATCAAGTGGAAAACTATTGTAATACAAGATCTTAGACATAGACTTATGGCATAAGGAGAGGAGGTAGAGGAAGAAGAAGAAGAGGAGAATGATGAGGAGGATGTGGACAAGGAATAGGATTTAAAGTTGTAATAACAATTTCAAATTACAAACAATAGTTTCATTTTGAATGTTTTTTTATTTAATATTATCAATTAGATATTAATATTAATTTTAAAATTAAGTATATTCAAATTTTATTGGGTCATAATGAAACATTAGGAAAAAAACTAAATTTATCTTTCATTGATGGATAGAGTCGTTGCAATATACCCATTAATCACCATAGTAGGTTGATTAGTTTTTTTTTTAAATTGGGCATTCAACGACAATGGGGTCCCTGCTGCAGACCCATTAGTTGTCGTGGTAGGTTAATAAGTTTTTCAAATTGGACATTCAGCAACGACTATGTCACTACTGTAGGCCCATAAATTATTGCAATGGTCTGATAAGATTTATCAAAAATTGGGCACACAATGATGACGAGGTTGCTGTAGTAGACCCATTAGTCGTCGTGGTAGTCTAATAAATTTTTTAAAAATTGCGCATACAACAATGACGATGTTGCTGCAGTAGGCCCATTAGTCGTCTCAATAAATAATTTTAATTTCCTAATTTTTTTTATATTTCTGTCACTATAGTATTATAGTAATGACATAGTCGTCACAATAGGGATTGTTTTTAATAACGATTTCCATCGTCGTAATATTAGTTCTTTTACTACAAAAAAAATTACGATGACATATCAATGATGACTTATCTTTGTCATAGACATTCTACCACAACATTTCATGTCTTCAGCGATGACAAAAATCATCGTAGAAGAGTGGGTTTATAGTAGTGAAGTTTGACCATAACATTTGACCATTGACTTTGACCCCTGTGAATAGTAGCTGAGTATGAATAGCAAATCTTGATGAATAGTAATTTTGGTATAACAACATTTTTTATTTTTATATTTAAGTTGATCAATATAAAATGACATTTTCCGTTACTAGTGAATAATATATGTGTAAATAGTAACTTTTTTCAAATTTGGGTGTGTAATTTGGTTTACTTGTGGTGGAGATATTAGTAATTATCATTGCGTATTAGCATTGCTATTTTGTTGGTAGTTGCATTGTGTATACTAAACCATGTTGTAGAGATGTCAGTAGTTACCATTGTGTACTACCATTGCTTTTATTTTGGTAGCTTCATCATGTGCACTACCCATGTTATTGAGATGTTGGTTGTTACCGCTATGTACAACCATTGTTATTGTTTTCGTAAGGGTATTACGCGTACTACCCTTGTGTTGCATGTTGGTACATATAATATCTTTATTTTTCACATGAGCTTGTTATGTTGTCTTGTGTGAGTATGGTGTGCTATGATTATGCTAGGGTTTATGCATATGATGTTAGCTTTGAGAGCGTGATTATCTATTATCTTGGTTGTGTGCCCTTAGGGTGAACCATGTTAGGTTATTACTATAATACTCCATTTCGTTAACTCTAATTATACTTCATAATTAATCTCATAATTCAATTCTAAGAAAATTTCGGGTATTAAATTACATGTCAGTCGTATTAAATTCAAATTTTCTATCATTCAATTTATTCTTTTATAGAAAGTCGCATTTTTCATGATTTTTTCCAATCTGGTCATTTTCACTAATTTTGCCTCATTTAAAATTCATAAGATGTTTTAAAAATATTTTTTATCTCATTCATTTGAAATTCTTTCATTTCGCTCAAATCGCTAAATCACAAGGAAATTATTTACGTGATTAGTTTTTTTTTATGTTTTTTATACGTTAGGTATCAAAGAAACTCTGAGACTAAATATGTTCATATATTTATTTTTCTAAAATTGTTCTGTCTCCATCCATATCAGTTTGAACATTTGGATATTCATTTAGTGTTCTTGTAAAAAAAAAAGTTTCCGTAACTTATCAAATTTGATCTTTTTCCCCATTTTCTATCTGTCAAGCATCAAATCAACTTTATAGCAAATATTTTTATGTATTTGGGTTTATAAAATTATTTCTCACATCATCATGTATTTTTATAATTTTTTTTATTGATTTGCTAATATATCTAATAAATTTTTATTATTGCACTTCCTTACAATTTAATTACTTAAAAGTTAATAAGATGGGAAGGTAACAACTGAATAGTAAAGAAAAATTAGTAATTCTATTGACCCAAATGCAAAAACCAAACTAAAAATTAAATATATATATATATATATATATATTATAAATATTAATGCATTAATTTCATTTTTTATTTATAATTAACTAATACCAACATTAAATAATATAAAATAAATTAAAATTAAGGCAAAAAATAATGTAATTTTTTTAATCATCATCAACACCATCATTATTATAATAATAATTTTTTATTAAAAAAATTTGCCATAATTTACTTTCATTTGATATTCTTTTTAGTTTATATTATCTAATTATCAATAAAAAAAATAAAATTAGTACACTAATATATATATATGTTTTGATTTGGTTTTTCAATGTGGTTAGTGAATTATTTGTGAAAAATAAGGTAGAATAATTCATCACCAACTTGGTTTGAAACTTATCTCCAAAAGTGGGGATTGCATTATGTCATACTCTATAGGCAGAGTGGTACTCGTACACATTATCGAATGTGACACCATCCATGGCATGTGAATTTAAAGGTGGCCACTTACATCTTATCTAATTAAATTGAATTTGTCTCCTTCTTAGAACAAACACTGACCTACTGGCAGAGTGGTACTAGTAGAGCTAGCAAAAATTGAACCGACCTATCCAACGCGATAAAACCCAAAAAGTTTAACAACCTAACCCGACTCGATATTAATCTGACCCGACACTAATCCAATAATAATTAACCCGACCCGGACCCGACTCGACTCAATCCCAACCCATGACCCGACGTTGACCCGACTAGACATCAAAATCTATAATAATAATAATAATAATAATAATAATAATAATAATAATAATAATAATAATAATAATAAATTACACATATTTTTTTATTCATTTAAAGCTTTTAAAAATATAGTGTTTTATAAATTGTACTTATTTTTCAAATTTTTCCATACTAAAATACAACATTTAGAAGTCATAATAATAATTTAATAAACTAGTAACAATTCATAACATATTTTTAATTACATGCGTATAAGAAATCAAACTTAATACTTACTTATGAGGTTAATGAGTTGGAGTAATTTTGGTGATAAAGGTGTATATTAGATAATTTTTGAATATCTTTTATCTTCTTTTCCTAACTACTTTTACAAGTGCACAACTAGTAAACATACACATGTCCTTTAATATCAAATAAACTTATACACATAATCATTAATATTACTCAACTAGCAAATTAGCATATTATTGATTTATTATATTATATGTTATTACTTATGGTGTAAAATAACATTTTTTTTTCTCTAAATCCATCATTCATGACATGTATAACAAGTTAACAACTAACAATTATGAATCTGTTATTCGAATCATTTTGATCTTTACTCCATATTTTTATATAAAATAAAATATTTTATGTATTAGCAAACTTATTTAACTTGACAAATGACAATATCTTCTAAAATTTTCTAACATCTTCCTTAACAAATAAGATATATTATTGACAAATTAAAAATTAAAAAAAGGCAAACATCTAACTGCAAGCTTGCAAAATAATTTTCAAAAAGTCTTCCATTATATCCACCTATTTGAAGAAGCTCTTAATAGAAGAGCATAATAGTGTCCATTATCACCTACAAAATCTAACAAGCAATAGTTATGCCCAACAACAACTTAACAAAATTAAAAGATCCAGGAAATTCTTTAAAAATATCCATAATTTATGCTTAAGTTATAAACTTATAAGTTACAACCTATAGGATGTATAGATTAAAAGAAAAAACATCAAAATGATATTTAAGGCACAAACACACACACCACCTACCAACTATTACAACAACTTCCACACAAAATGTCCACTACATACAACATGGTAGAAAAACTAACAAGGTAATAGAATAAGATCAGCAATCCTAGAATATGCCACTTGTGAGTTGTAACAAAATGCTAATAGCAGCAATAAAACAACACCAGTAGACAGTAGTTGGCCAACAACATAAATATTATCCAAGTATGGTAAATCTGCAATATAAGGAACAAATGACATGATTGAATAAAAATTGAATTCCTCGCCCACAAAAAATAACAATTGCCCACATTTACAAGCAAAAGCATCTGAAACATTACCACTATATTTGAAGCTCCTTAATCCATTTCATCATTGTTACTACTTAACTTTGATGGCTCCACAGAAGTACCTTCTTCTTCTCCTTCTATTTATGTAAATAGCAAAAAAATAAATATTACATTATTATCTTCAAGATTCATTGATTAAAAAATTATCAAATAAAAAAATACAAATTCTTAACAACTAATGTTATTACCATCATATCCGTATAACCAATTACAAGTAGTTACCAGAGTATCAACATTTTTCGATAACGACACTCCTCTACTTATTTAAAATTCTACCACACAAGCTAAAAGTTGACTAAGATGCAATAGTAGTAATAGGAATGGAAAGGATATCTTTAGCCATAGACGAAATAATTGTAGAAGTCTTAGAATTATTTTTCCAAAATTGGAGCAAATCAAGTGAAATTTTACAATCCAACTGCTGACTTTCAATATACATATCAAATTCGCTTTTAAAGCTTTTACCTCTACCTCCAATAGAAGTAGAAGCACCAAAATCCTAAATTGTAAACAAAAGAAAAACAATAATTAGACTTGATGTAAACAGAAATTAGTAATAACAAAAATAAACATGTAATGAAGATAAGAAAATATTTAGTGAGGTATAAATCGATTTAGCTCCATTTCATCATTTCCTCTGCTCACTTCTCTATTAATAAATATCCCTTGATCAAATGAATTTGGAGTAGGACAATGATATTCATAGTGTTTGTATAGTTCAACAAATCTAACATATACATCATTAGCGAACTTTGTACCTTTCTCATTACCATGTAGTTTGACTAAGTTAAAATTCACAAAGTTAAACTTATAACGTGGATCCAAAATTACAGCAAAAGCAAGAATGGTATTGTAATGCGACCAATACTTTTTAAATTTTTGCATCATTTGTAATCCAATTCTACTGATATCATTATCATCACACACCATTGCCTTCTCTAATCACAATTGAATCCTCCAAACATTAACAAAATATAAGTTGGCAGTAGGATACTCAGATCCAAAAAATAGATAGGTAATTTCATAGAAAGGTTCCAACAACTCACAAATTTTTTCCACTTTACTCCACTCATTCGATAAAATTTTAAGTTTGTAATTAGTTTCAATATTACCAAAGAAATCCAAAACACGACGATAATCTAATGCTCTACGAAGCATAAGATATGTAGAATTCCATCTTGTGGCAACATCTAACCACAACTTCCCATAAATGGATAAATGTAATTTTGTAGCACAATCATAAAACTGGTTTATCCTACCTTCTAAAGCATCTATATAATTCACATTCTCTCTAATTTTGATCACACATCCTTCAATATTTTTCAACCCTTCCCTCACTATCAAATTAAGGATATGAGCTAAACATCTGATGTGGAAGTATTTCCCATCACATACCAAGTTTTGAAGCAATATGGGTTTCAAGTGACTAATTATGTTGTCCATATTAGATGCATTATCCACTGTCACAGTGAATACCTTCTTCTCAATACTCCACTCTTTAAGCAACAAATACAATAAGTTATAGATTTCAAGACCAATGTGGGGAGGAGGGTAATGGCAAAAACTCAACACTTTGCGATTCAAATTCCAATCATCTTCCACATAATGAATTGTTAGAGTGAGATACCCACGAGATGTGCAAGCTGTCCATATATCACAGGTCAAACATACCTTGCTAGATATTACACCAATAGTGTGTTTGAGTTTAATTTTTAAATCAGTGTGCTTTTCTAGGCAAACTTTATTAATAGTGTTTCTAGACACATGTTTGACATGGTGATTAAGATATTTATGAAGTTTCCTAACTCCCAAATGTTCAACATATGAGAATGAATACCCATGCTTTAAAATTACCTCAGCCAACATCTCACAATAAACATATGGATTAAATGGAATATCACTAGATATAGATGTCAAGATATTTGGTGGAATAATTTTTTGTATTCATCATAAGCTTGTAGGTGTCTTAAGGCATTAGAAGTACCATATCTAGCTTCACTCCTATACTTTGCCTTTTTTACAGTACTTACATAGAGCTTATTATCTTTCCTCTTCATCTTTAAATCGATCAAAGTTATTCCAAACCTTAGAGTATCTCTTCCATTTTCCGAGAACTTTTGCAACTGGTAATTTAGCATCATCATCTATGTTTATTGGAGCTTCATTTATAGCTAGATTTGAAGCTATTTCCGGAACTTGATTATCTGATTCATATTCTTCCTCTTCAAGATCAATGGCTACAATTTTAAAACATAAAAAGAATTATGTCAATCTATAATATTAAAGAATGTGTAAACCAACAAGAAAAAACTATAAACAAAAAAAAAATACAAGATGCTTATTGTCAACCCACAAGTAATGATAATTACTAACATCATATAAAAAAAAATAATACCTCTAGTAGTTGTAAAATCATACGTATCTACTTCCTTTTCTTGAGGTTTCCTAAATTGTTCATCTTCCATATCCTTTTAGTCTCGTATAGTTGTACCTGTATACATAAATAAATTACTGTATAGTATTAATTAATTCTATACAATGTCATTTAGAATTAAAAAAAAAATCTTATAGCTTTAACTTTTGATGCATATTTTTAAAACAAGAAATATTATATTGATTTACACAAATTATAAAAAACAGAAAATCAAACTCAGACTCTGAAAATGTAATGACTGTGGTTACTGGTTACCTATTGAAAATGTAATTACAATAGTTACCAACTAAAAATTACTAACTCTTAATACCATCGTGCTATAAATTTAGTCTTTTTTTATAACATACTGGATACTCAATTGATTAAAAACTATTAAGGAAATATCCAATTTAACATAATTAGGGTTTTTTAGCCCGAACTATGAATCAGGTCAAATATTATTCAAATATTTAAATTAACGATTCGAAATTAAAATTAGACATATTCTAAAATATATTGTATAATCAATTTAATAAAATAACTCAATTATATAATCCAATTTAAATCTGCAAGAGTTTTGAGCTAACAATCCAATTCCGATAGATTTCACACAATTTTTCCGAAATTAACAATTCCAACATGAAATCAAGTACAATTCAAAGTTTATTGCATAATCAATTTATCCAAAATAGCTTAATCGGACGAATTCAATAAATCTAGACATAACCGGGTCAAAAATCTAATTTTCATAATTCAACCATATATATTGCAATTAACCACTCCAAATCACTCATACAACATATATATATATATATATCTGTGTGTGTGTGTACTCAATAACGAATTTGGATTATCATAAGCTAATTTATAAAAAAAATCAAAATAAGAGTTAGGGTTTGTGATAATTATACCAAACGAATTGTTAAGAAATTGGAGGGGATATGGGTTGCCGGAGCAACATCGGTGGTCGGGGACCACTCGCTGGTGGTCAAGTGCACCAGAGGTGGCCGGACGGCAGCACTGTTGCTATTGCTCGCTGCGTCCGGTTGCTGCTGCTATGTGATTTTTTCGATGATGAGCAAAGGGGTGTGGACATTGTGGTCGCATGGCACGGTAGTGGTTTGGTTGAGCGGCGGTTGTGGTATGGTGGTGGTGTCAGGCGATGAAGAAGAAGGGCAGCAAAGTAGGTAGGTCGGGAGAGGGGGTCGGGACTTGGGGTTATAGATTTTCAACGCAGAAGAAGAGAAAACAAAGAGATAAGAGAAGAAGAAAGAAAAGGGATGGGAGGGGGGTCGGTACCGATTTGGTCATACCGATTTTTTATTTATTTATAAACTATCTAAAATATTATAATTATAATTTATACATTGTATAGTTATATTATAAATCTATGATCACCTTTATTTTATAAAATTATAACTTTTTAAGTAATCAAATATTTTAACTAATCAAATAAATGATAATAAATGATAAATATCTTTGTTATATTGAATCATGCAATATTTTTTATTGTTAAAATTTATAAATATCTTTATTATTTACTTGTAAAAACAAAGCTTAACTAATATTCTTATTTCATTTATCTATACTAGTAATCTTATGATTATCTCTAATATTTACAATGTAATAAATGATAATTATACATTGTATAGTCATATTATGATCACGTTTATTTTATAAAATTATATTTTTTAAGTAATCAAATAAATGATAAATATTTTTGTTAGACTGAATCATGCAACGTTTTTTATTGTTAAAATTTACAAATACCTTTATTATTTACTTGTGAAAATAAAGCGGATCTAATATTCTTATTTCATTTATGTGTACTAGTAATCTTATAATTGTTTCTAATATTTACAATGTAGTAAATGATAATTATACATTATATAGTCATAATATGATCACCTTTATCTTTAAAAAATTATATTTTTTAAAGTAATCAAATATTTTAAGTAATCAAATAAATGATAATAAATGATAAATATCTTTGTTAGATTGAATCATGTAATATTTTTTATTGTTAAAATTTATAAATATCTTAATTATTTACTTGTAAAAATAAAGCAGATATATTATTCTTATTTCATTTATGTGTACTAGTAATCTTATAATTGTCTTTAATATTTATAATGTAATAAATGATAATTACTTGGACCCGAATTTGACTCAACCTATCAAAACTCGACCTAATTAAACCCATTAAGTTAACCCATAACTACCCAAACCTAACCCGTCAAATTACACGAAATAACCCGACCCATCAAGTTAACCCGAAACAACTCCGACCCAATGGGACCAACCCGACAAATTGCACGAAATTACCCAAACGGGTCAGGCTCACCTAGTCATGTTCACCAAAATGACCTGGAGCCAACCCGACCCTATCAGTTAAGTTAATCCAAAAGGATCTAGACCCGAGTTTACTTAATCCGAATCCAACCTGACCTGACAAATTAACCAGAAATGATCAGGAACTGCAACAACCCAACTCAAAACCGACCCGACCCAAACAAGATAATGACCCGAAATAACCCGACCCGTCCACAACTGACCCGAAAAGATAAATGATCCAAAATGACCCGACTCAAGAACGACCCAACCCGCTATGAGCCAACTTGAACCCGACCCACCATACCCAATTATCACCTCTTGGTACCGGTACACATTCTTGAATGTGACACCATCCATGGCATGTGAATTTAAAGGTGGCCTCTTAAATCTTATCTAATTAAATTGAATTTGTCTTCTTCCTAGGACAAGCACTGACCTTTCAAGTCTATTCCCCAACTGACGATTATAAATACACACCGTAGGCTCACTCTTTAACCAAATCCAACTCTAACATATTATCTTACACTCATTTTTCATTGATCAGCTCATTCCTTTGTCCAAATTAGCCTAAAAAATGGTGAATGAAGTGGTGCTGCTGGATTTCTGGCCAAGTCCCTTTGGGATGAGATGTAGGATAGCGTTGGCAACGAAAGGTGTTCAGTATGAATACAAAGATGAGGACTTGATAAATAAGAGTGAGTTGCTTTTGAAGATGAATCCTATTCATAAGAAGACCCCGGTTCTTGTTCATGACGGGAGGCCTATATGTGAATCGACTATTATTGTTCAATATATTGATGAGGTGTGGAAAGACAAAGCTCCCCTCTTACCATCTGATCCTTACGAGAGAGCTCAGGCTAGGTTTTGGGCTGATTTCATCGACAAAAAGGTACCTAAGCACATGCCTTCTTTATTCGATAATCTCATTAATTAATCATTGCTGCCATGTATTATTTGCATAGAAATGAGAAAGAAAGAAAATTGTTACCTTCAGTTTTGATCTTGATTATGTATTTTAATATTAATAAGTCATAAAAAAATAATTAAATCTCCTTGTAGATCTACATCTGTGGGAGGGGGATATGGAGTAAAAAAGGGGAAGAACAAGAGGAATCCAAGAAAGAGTTCATCGACAGCCTTAAGATACTTGAAGAACACGCGCTTCAAGACAAACCATACTTTGGAGGAGAAAATTTTGGCTTCTTAGATATTATACTCATACCACACTACACATGGTTTCATGCGTACGAGACATATGGAAAAATCACGATTGAGGATTTGTGTCCTAAATTGATGGCTTGGACTAAGAGGTGTATGGAAAAGGAGAATGTTTCCAAGTGTCTACCTCATCCGGAAAGGGTTACTGATTTTGTGGTTCAATTTAGGAAGAGATTGGGTGTTGAGTGAAATCATTGTCTTGTTTTTAGTCTTTCCATTTATTATTATTATTATTATTATTATTATTATTATTATTATTATTATTATTATTATTATGTAGTTTTACTGTGTGTTAGCGTTGATAAGTTTGTTTTGTGATACTGTGGCATATATGGTTATTGTAATGTACTTGTTATCAAACGAAGGATGCTCTATTGAGAAATCATGTAGCCGACCTTTGTTAATAAAATTATTTGGACACTCTATTTTGATATTTTTCATCCTTAGCTGTATGCTAATTTTGTTTATTTGGAAATTATTTAACTATGAAAGAATTATTGACAACAATATATTTGGTGATGTCATAAAGGTGTCCTTAATTAAAATAAATTATGACGACCAATTGACCTTAATCATATTTTAAAAGATGAAATACTTCCCTTGTTAGTAACAACATTGTTGCGAAATAAATATGAGCGAGGATATTTCTCATAAAAAAATGTACTTTTATTATTATTTTTTTGTAAATAAATATAACGTGGGATAAAATTTTTGTCCCTAATGGCCATTATTAATGATGATAACTGTAATACCCCATTTTTAAATAGTTCTAATTATGTGTACTTAATTACATAAATTATTGTAGAACATTTTATAGCCTCAAGATTGTTTTAGGTGATTCGGTTGTAATTGCGATTTTGCGGCTAGATGTACTTTGCTTATAAAATACTATTTATATACGTGAACTTTTAATTTAAAACTTGTAAAATATTCTTATAAAATTTTATTTAGGTCCTAAATGTGTTTAAATGTAAATCTAGAAACTTTGGTTTAATTTTATATGTGTTTGTTATCCCGGTTGAATTTTATATGTAAAATATATAATTAAGGTATGCTAGCCAAATATCATATCATATATGTGTTAAAATTATGAAAAATTATATTTAGGTTTTAAATGATTAAATAAGATGATCTGGAAAGTTTCGTGATTTTAGGAATAGTTTTGGTATTTATGTTAGTAATTACCATGTAAGCTTGTTAATTAACCATTATTTCAATATTGTATATATCAAATCTTGTTGTAAATTCATAAAATTTTACATGTGAGTTTAAAATATTATTTCAAGGGTTTTTACAAATTTTTGTAAATTTATGATGTTTTTTTTATTTTTTATTAATTTATCCTCTTTATTGATCTCTCCACCACTAAAAATAATATATAAATTCAAAAATTACTTTTCATGCACGAAATTACTTTCCTACACTTCCATGATCATATTTTGTATCAATTTTACCATTTTCTTATTTATTCAACAAAATTTTGAGCTAAAGTTACTTTCATACACTTTCTACCTATGCTAATTGTGTTACTTTAACTTTTCTTGCAGTCAACCTTCTTCACTTGCATTCCCCATGCATAAAGCTGACCTTGGACCTCCACCACCACCTCCCCCATACCTTACAGCTTTTTTGGTTAGAGGGAATAAAATTATGGGAATGGAAATTGGAAAGGGATTTAATATTCTATTGTTTGTTTTGAGTGAGTGGGAATTGAAATGGGATTGGGAATGGGATTTAGAGGTGCCAATTCCCATCAATTTATTCCTTAAGGGGGAGGTGGTATTAAAAGGGTGGGAATGGAAATAGAAAAATAAAATTACCAAAATAACCTTTTATATTATTATGTATAAAATTATATTAATAATATTAATTATAATAATAATGATGATGATGATTATCTTTATAATAATTTTAATTCCCAAACTCTCATTCCCATTTACCAAACAGGTTGTTAATTGTATTATAATTATCATTATAATTATTATCTTTATTATAATTTTAATTATTATAATAATTAATTATAATTAAAAATATAATAATAATAATTATAATTATAATAAAGATAATCATAATTATAATAATAATAGTTATTGTAAATATTATTTGATATAATAATAATAATAATTATTATTATTACTATTATCTAATTTGATCGGATCGGATCTAACCTGATCGAATCTGATCTGATGTTATATGATCTATTATGAGGAAAACAAGGTCGAATAATGGAAAACCATAATAATAATTGGTTATATACATATATACAAAACTATAAATATTATAAATATAAGAAGGATATTTTTGTAAATTTAAGATTATATTTCCAATCCCATTCCTACATACCAAATAAAGGAAACTTTTATTCCCAAGTTATTCCCAAGTTAATCCCATCAAATACCAAACATGAAAATGGGACTAAATAAACCAATTCCCATTTCTATTCCCACTCATTAATTCCCAAACTCCCATTCCCATTTACCAAACGGGTTGTTAGTTGATTGATTGGTTTTCATAACTTCTTTAAACCTAAATACACTCCACCACCTTACACACTCAACCACCTTGTCCTTTATCATTCAAGTGTTGAACAAGCTACCTCTCCTCCCTCTATTGTGGCTGTATATTTTTGGTTCCTCCATCCCCTAATTATACCCCATTTGTCTTTCTTTGTTTTCATTCATCATTTCTCTCATTTCCTCCTCTTGGTTTCTCCCACCTTTCTCTTCATTTTGGTTATTTTTGCTAAGTATTCTTAAACTTTGTTGAGCTTATAACCAAGACCCATCTTCCTATCTTTATCTTTATTCTCTTGTTTTCACTTCTACATTTCCTTCTATCTAGCTTTTATTTATTTTTAAATAAGTAAAGATGGTTAGATTTTTGGTTAAACTGTGAAGTTGTCATCCTTTGTCTACTCCTCTTGTGTCACTATCTTTCGAAGATGTTGATATTCTTTTGGGAATTCTTTGTGTTATTTTGCTATTTGTGCTTGGAAAGAGGTAACCCATATGATCCTACTAAATATATAAAAATTATGTGATAGCATGTTTGGAGTTTCTTATGTTATGCTTAAGTATAATTTATGCTTTCTTGTAATCTCGTAAAAAAAGTATGCATACACCATGTATTGTTATTAATTTCTCTAAGTGTGTGACCATGTATTTTTATACAATGGTATGTTAAATTTATGTATTTTAAATATATGTATGATAGCATATTAAAATAGGGCTGCTTGTGTTAAAATAATTATGCATGATGGCGGTTTTATGTGCTAAATGAGCTTATTTGTGTTTTAGGGGCAAAATGGTATTCTTTTCACTCCTAAAAATTTATAGAATTGCTATTTTATATTACTGTACCTATTTTAATGTTATTTATTCATACCATGAATTTCACTTAGTTCTAATAACAATTGGTATTAAAGTAGGAAATTATTGAATAAATAACATATAAGGGCATTTTGGTCATTTATGACTTATTATGCCTAAAAGTGTGAATAATTAGAATAGGATGACCTTAATGGATTCCTAGGTTGACCTTAGTGTCAACTTTGATTTTGGTTTGGAATGATGACCTTATGATTGACTTGAATAATTGGAAATAAAATAAAAATGGTTAAGAATGAAATTGGAATCATTGTGCATTATGTGATATTTTATGATCACCTTATTAAGATATTAATATTTAAAGTGGAAGACCTAGAGATTTGGGAATGGTTGCTCTTTAGGCTTAGCTACCCTAGAGACGAAGTAGGAGCCCTCGATTTGGTTTGGTGGTTTCGTCGGATGCCTCAGCATTTTGGCTAAGACCCTAGTCTACTCTATAGGTGACCTACAGGCCCTATAAGAGGTATAGATACTTAAAGATTAGGTGTCTTAGGATGGGAGGATATTGCGTTGCTTTATTGCACCAATATGACCGGAGTACTTTTATGTCTCTGGGTTACAAGTTGGGAGGATATCTTGTTGCTTTAGTGCCCCGGTATGATTGGTGTACTTTTATGTCTCCAAGTTATTATTGTATCCCCTCGAGTAATTAAAATATAAATAATTATTGTATAAGGATTTACATGGATTGTTGTGATTTGTCGATTTGGTAGTTGCCTCTGTGCACTACTTGATTTTGGTATGTTGGTTTGATAGTTGCATTCGTGCACTATTTAGATTTGGTGTATTGGTTGGCAATTATTTCGGTGATTTCCTTATCATGTTATAAGTAGAATAGATGTGGTTATCATGAAAGGCCTTAATTATGGTTTCGTGTTTTTCTTTTTATGGAACACCCTCAGTATAATTGGACTAATGAAATAGTTGTAATATGGTTAAGTTTGATGTGATGGACATGTGGCATATAGTATGATATGAGTTATGGTATGAGTGTGGCACTTCGCTATAGTATGTACGATTTAACGTGTTATGACATGATACTTTGTGTTACCTTCTATGTGCTCCATGTGATATTTATATGCTTAGTATTGTATATTGGTTTACTCAGTACCGTTGTATTGATGGGCTCCGTTTTATGGTCTCCTACTTATTCAATGGGCAGTCTTTACCTTGCACGAGTACTTTGAGGGTACAACTTGATGGCTTTTGGTAGGGGTTGAGAGTTAGGACTATCCGGTGTCCATTCCGGCATCTTTTGATTTGGATATCTTTTGGACTCTTATGTCCCCTTATGTATTTCTTTCCTTTATCAGTTGTAACCTTTAATCTTTTGATTTGGCATCTTTGTTTAATCTTGTGTTATCAGAACAATTTAATATTGTAATGAAACCTTTCTCTTCTTCTAATCCATTATTATTCTTAATTTAAGCTGATAAACATTTTAGCCTTAATACTTAGTGTAAGAAAGGTAGAGGAACTGGACTTATACTAAGTGTGGCAGTAACACCCTACGTTTTTATTGGCTTAGCTTCCACAATCAACTCTTTTTAAATAAATTTTCAAGTGCTAAAAATGGGGGTTTTACAATAACTTTAGTTGTAAAAATGTCGATAAAATTACCACAAAAAACACCATAAAAAAACTTAGGTAAATTTACATTGATTGGGACATGTTGTTCCTAAAAATCTCATTTTGTCCCTAATTGTCCACCATTTTTTTCCTTGTAAGCTTCCATCCATAATTCCAAAATTTGGGATAACAAATTTCTTCCCCAATCATAACATCTAAATTTTTATTATTGAGAAATTTTATTTTAAAATCTAATATGTGGAAACTAAAACACTTTATATAGAGAGTTTTACCATCATATTTAATATAAGATGTATGATTACTATGAGTCTTATGCTAGATGCAATGTTTTACAATTAATATTTATTAATGACAATACTTGATATTGCCACGAGAGAATTCACAAAAACAGTACAATTAAAATACATTGAATATATGCAATTAGAACTGATAAAAATATCAATTAGCATAATAATAAAGCAATAAATTCCAACCTTAGTGGGAGAGAAGAGTAAATTTTCCTTATTTTGAGCATGTTCTAGGATCATACTATATATTCCTTAAAACACTTAATCAATTTAAATTAAGTAAGGGATTAATGTTCTTAAACTTTTCTTGACTATAAGATATGTCACATATGTGACCTTTCATGTGCCTGCAAAAACTAATATCTCACAGAAGAAACAAAAAGTGTAGGTTAATGTCCCAAACAAGATCAACAAAGAAGCGTCGTGTTTTTTTTTATATTTATTATCTAGAGTATAATTATAATACTCCATTTTTGGAAACCCTAATTATAAACTGATAACTATGTGTAATTAGCTATAATAAATATTTTAGGGTGTTTGTACTAAAAATATTATTAATATGTGTATTAGTATGACATATTAGATATAAATTTAATTAGGTTAAAATTTGACATATCCGTTTTGTCAAATAAACCTAGTTCGGTAACATTAAATTCTACTAGATAATTTTACCTAGATATTACCCTAGTTCCTTACCTAAATAACTTACCTACCTTATGATAGATTTTCTTACCTCACCTTACTCCCTCTACCCCTGCACAACTATCCTTCACGCCACCCATAAACCACATGCCTCCCTCTGCCATGCTTAATTTCCTCCCTATGTTGTGCTCCACCTTCTCCTTCACGCCACTACCCAGTTAACTCCCTCCTTCCTCTTATTTTTGTGTCATATGTTAACCCCCCAAGCAGCCCACATTCCCTCTCTTTCCCCGAGCTCCCTCAAGCAAGAAGAAGATTCGCCCTTCTCCATTGTTTTTCACTATTTTTATCCCATCGGTAACTTTCTCCGCACACCAACTCCATGTTGCACCGTCCACCATCGAAGCCCTTACCCTATCTGCACAAAAATTTGCCAAAGCTCCCCTCCAACCTATAGAAACCCCCTAAACCACCCTCACGCTGCACACAAAATCACCAAAACCTCCACCCCCTTTTGGCAAAAACTACCACAACCCCTTGCTTCGGTAAAAGATACCGAAGCCACCAACTTTCTACACCATCATTCTCTATATCTCCCTTCTTGGTTTTAGCCAAAAAAACCTAACCTACACCCTTTACACTGACTATTTGTGTCGTTTCTCCCTTCCCTCATTCGATGCTCCTCCTCCCTTTGGTCTGTGAGTTCCATTTTGAGGTGTTGCTCCTTGTTTAGCAACTTAGTTGTTTTGAGTTGGTTTAATTAATTCTAGGTTATTGTAATGATATATTAACTCATAATACTAATAAATGTGTTATTGAGTGTTAACTTCTTAGGTAATCTTTGAGGATCTCAGAGAAGGAAGTCTTTGATGTTTTTGTGTAAGCTTGGATTTAGGTAAATCTAATCACTCATAGGACGGTATAAAATTATGTATGAGCATACTAGGAAATTTTTGACCTAGAATCATGCTATGGTTTATGCTTTTAAAGTATTTTTATCATTCTTGATAAAATGATAATATGCTAAAAGGATGATATGCATGATTATCGATAAATAAGTTGTATGCATGGTCATATGTCAAATGTTTTACGCTTGTGTGTCTAAGATTTTGTAAAGTATTACATTATTATCATATTATGATTCAAATCCCATAGTATATGCCTCATTAATGATCATGCATTGAAGTAGCACTAAAATAATGCACATGGACACGTATGCATATGATTAGGATTAACTTATGATAAATTTTATTTCACATGGGATAGGCTTAGAGATATGCTCCTACATGTACTATGATGATAATATGCCTATTTAAATGATGTCTCGTGCTTTAAATGTGCATGTGTATGCTGCATGAAAGATGTGATACGTGGTAGTCACATGATTAGGGTTTTGGTAGGCACAACCTACTAAAGGCATGAAATGTGAAAAATAAAGTTAATTGCTGAAATGCAAATATTACCAACGTGCTAAAATAATGTGAAATATTATCTTGTTGCCTACTCATGACAAATCCCACATAATGATAAGGTTTGATGAGAAAAATGTGTAAAATGTGGAAACTAGGGTTTTGAAGGGTATTTCGGTAATTTTGACCTAATGTATCATTAATGCATAAATGAATGCTAAGATGGTCTTAGCTTTTTGATAGGTTAACGTTAGCTTTAAATTAGCTCGACATAGACCTATGACCTTGGGGTTTATCTAAATAATTGAAAATAAAGGGGGAAATGGTTAAGTATGGAAAATGGAAATATTTATGTTGTTTGTGACTTACATGATCACCTCAAAAGACCTCGAGTTGGGAATGGTTGCTCTTTAGGGGTGGCTACCTTAGAGGTGAGGTGTTATCCCTTATTTTTGGTTCACTTGTGTCGCTGTGCCCTAGTTTCAGGCCCTACTCTATTCTATAGGTAATCTACAAGCCCTATAGGGGATACCGATAGTTAAGGACTAGGTGACTAAGGTTGGGAGGATACCGTGTTGCTTTCAAATACTGGTATGATAGAGTACCGATGTGTCCCTGAGTTTGAGGTAAGAGTATTGTGTTGCTTTTGGGCACCAATGTGGCCATGTGTACTGCTATATCCCTAGGTTGATTTATACCCTTCTCGAGTAAGGAAGTAAAATAGAAATGTTTGTTGTGAAATAAAATAAATGGATTGTTAGTTTGGAAGTTGCTTCATGCCCTATCTTGGTATTGTGATGGATTATTGGTTTAGTAGTTGCCTCAGTACCCTACCTTGGTTTATATTGAATTTGTTGGTTTGGTAGTCGCCTTAGTGCCCTACCTTGGTATTGTTTTGGATTATTGTTTTGGTAGTAGATTTAGTGTCCTACCACTATGTTTGGAATGTATTTAACTAATCAAATATGACTTTATACTTTGAAATGATGAGAAGTGGATTGGTATGTTTTATTGTTGAGTTGAGACTTGGACCATGATATATGTTTCTCCATGAGTATTGTTGTATGGTTTATGCCTTGTGCTTATGTAGAATGTGTGTAACACCCCGAATTTTACTACTAAAAATTTTCGTTTTTAAGCGGAAGAATTAACATAATATAGCAGGTGTTACCGCCACACATAGCACGAATCTAGTCCATACATTTCTCGTACTACGTGCAAGGCTAAAACTTTACATCAAGTAAATTAAAAATTACGGAAATAGATATAAATAGCAGAAGACTTGAATAATTTAGATATAATAACAAAGTATGGAGTACATGCTCCAAATAATACAATATATAAAAAGCAATAAGGGGGTTAAAAGAGATGAAGAGTCCAAAAGCGATATCCAAAATTTAGGGCACATAACATGTGCGACCTTAGATAGAAATGACTCTACGCCCTAACCCAGAGGGTATAAACCCGCATCACTCCGCATGAGGAACCTCCTTAAAGTCCGCAGGATCATCATCATATATCTGCGACACAACGTCTACAAATGTATAGTATCAGTACACATCATGTACTGAGCAACATAACTATCCTAAAGAGATAGCATTGAGTGCGAGGTCCATGCGAAGAAAGTAATAGAGCATATAATAACAAGATGATATCATGCTTACATATATATGTTAATTGAGAACACGAAACTCAACCTTCAAGTATAAAATAATGTAATATGGACATATGGGTAGATGGGATCCATTGGTTATTATATTTTATCATTGTGATCACAACCAATTTATTATATTAACTTGAGGATGGAGACTCGAAGAGATCGTAACAACTAATCTAGTACTCGAACGGTACTAGCCCTAGCTAGCCCGCCCAGAAACGTAACCAGACCACCAATAAATAGAACACCTAATCACTTAAGTATGCATACCCCCTATAGGGCCGAAATAGATCGAGACACCTATAGAGTAGAAGAGGGCCTCTCCAGACCTCGTAAGGCACCGGGGATCACAGAATAGAAAAACACCGGAATGGTACCAAGTGAATACCAAACCTAACTCGGATAGCTACCCCGAGTGATACAAGTCCCAACTCAAGATCTTTCACTTTAAGTGATTAATATTTTATTCAAGGATTTAGCCAATCATAAATTAGGCCCACATAACAGCACTTAGCTCACATCCATCAACAAAATGACTTTCCATTATTCCATCAATTTCAAATGGCATTAAAGCCAAGCGGCATTAAAGCCGGTCAATTTTAAGTGGCATTAAAGCCGAACCAATCCAAGCGGCGTTAAAGCCGAACCAATCCAAATGGCATTAAAGCCGATTGATTTCAGGGGCATTAAAGCCGAACTAATTTAAGTGGCATTAAAGCCGATCAATTCCATAGGCATTAAAGCCAATCTAAATTATGAGGCATTAAAGCCGAATAAGTCCATGGCATAAAACACAACATAAGACATCATACAATTTCAATCCATACTCAACCCTTCACACACTTACACACATACAATATTCAGGCGTCATATTAACACGCGTTGCATTGAGGCTATGAATTCATACATTCATGCAATTACCATATAGAACACAGCATGTTCTTGACATAATTAAATAATCGATAAGCATCATCATGACCTTCCACTCTAAGCAGACATACATCGAGATTCCATCATAAGTAAGGTAAGTAATGACTTACCTAAATCTGAAGCTAGCTAAGAAAATTGAGAAAGAGAGGTGTATTTTATGCTAAAATATATTACACTTAGCCAATTATTTTCTTAGGATGAAATATCAATAGGAAAATAGGATAAAATATTAAGATTCCTCAGTACACCCACAATGTCTCTTTCTCTTTTTCTTTTTCTTACTTAATGAATCATTTTAATTAAGGTCTCTAAGTCTACTCATCAATGTTACCCAAGTATTAGAATTATAAATTCTAAATTCTAAATTCTTGTATTAGCACAATATTCAATTACGTCTCTAAATTTCTAGAAATTTACATGAAATGACGAAAATGTCTTTATTAACCAAAAATTACCTTAAGCTTCTAAAATTCATCACTTACTCTAGACAACATCATATCCTAACATATCATATACCAAATTTTAGGTAAAAGACCCAATGAAGACAATGGTGCACTTAAAACTTTCAAAAACGATCTTTATTGCCCAATGTACCCATGGTTGAATATGTGAAAGCCTTATAAAAATTTCATTTCAACTCTAAATGATCCAAAACTCATAATCTAGCTTCTATATACTATTATACATATAGGGAAATACTTAGATAATTTTAAAACAACACAAAGCACACATAAAATAGCAAGGGAGAGAGCTAAACTACTCGGATCCAGGCATATTCATCACGACTATGTTGTAAATTCATCACGACTCTACTGAAAATTCATCACCTCTTCACTAAATATTCATCACTTTTCCAGCAGGTATAAACATATAAAAAGCATCACACAAACCATCTTCTCATCAGATATTCATGCTTAAACACATAAGGTAGAAACATAAACATGTCATACAATATTTTTCAAGATATTATTTCATGCTTATAATTAAAATAAAGCTATCCACACATAAGAGAACATATAATACACCTAACACAAAATCCTATTTCTAAAGGTTAGTTTTGTTACCAAAACTCCTAAGCTCCTTAGCAAAGCTAAAATAAGGAATCTAGCAATTCCTTCTCTAAACCACTCTGTCACCTTCAAGAATATAAGGTAAATGAGCTAGATAAACCAAGTTCAATAAATAACAAAAATGGGAAAGAAAGGAATTGGAATGGAAGAAGTGAAATATAAAATATTACTCTTGAATAAAGAGGCTTCAAAACCACCACAAAACAACCAATAACCACAAAGGAATGATGGATTAAGGTTTTGGAGGGTTAAAGGGGAGGAAAAAAAAGGAGAAAAGAAGGCATGAAAGGCACGAAATCTTTGCTGCAACCCACTTAACCACTGCAGCAAAAACTTCAATGTTGCTCGGCAAGGCAGATAGGAGAGGAAAAAGGAGAAGGTAGGGGAACGATTTCCTTGGTGAGAAGGGTCTGTAGATGAGGCATAACATGCAAGGAAAAATACCAAACAAGAATATAGGGTAGAGGAATCAAGGTCGATGCATAAAAGATGCTCGAAGTCACCAAAAAAATCAGCTTTGCTGATTTTGTAAAGCTGGTCGGGAAGCAAAAGTTTGGCTATGAATAAGCATGAGGGATTTCAACTTCAGGGATTTAAATTATATGGGTTCATAGTATGCAATGCAGAATTTCGAAAGAAACAAAAACCACAAGAAAAGGATAACAAGAGAGAGAACGAGTTGCTCAAAGTTGGAAAGTAATCAACTTTGCACTCTGCTACAATCTATGATTTTATGTGCGTTTTGGGATAGGAACGCACGATTTGGCAAAGATAGAGTAGGATCTGGTATGGTGGAGTGTGGATTGAGTTTTTGGTTTGACCTTGGCCTCACTTGAGTGCTAGGATTAGGGGTGTAAGAGAGATGATAGGCTATGGTTGAGTGTGTAAGAGAACTATCATAAAATCATGATTATAGTACTAGTTGCACTTTTTGGTTGGGAGACATGTAACAAAGTTACAAATCTGGTTTGGTTTGGTTAGGAGACTAGTTAGGATTGGAATATTAGTTAGATGATTGGTTACAATTTATTTTGATTAATTAAATTGCAAGAAAGCCTAATAATGGGCACTCATTGGGAAAAATATCACTTGAATTCCAAAAATTATAAAAATTTATGAAAATGTTTGGAATAATCTTAGAAACTCAAATATATAAAAATATTAAGTATCGGAGTAGTTTTGATCCTTGACGGATGGAAAATGATCAAAAACGGTAAAAACAGGTAAGTTGCGGAAATGCGTTTTTCCGCAAATTCATAAAATGAATAATAGGGGTTCAAGTTATCACATATTGATGCGGAATGTTTTTATAAAATCAAATATATGAAAATATTTGGTCTCGGAACTTATTTGATGACCAACGGATTAAAAATAGTAAAAACGACTAAAATCGTCTAATCGCGTAAACGAATTTTTCCGCAATTTGGTGATTCGGAAGGAAAGGATGAAACATGAATGAATAGAATGAATAGATGAACTCAAAAATATTTATAGATTGATTAAAAATTTTAAGGGATCAAAAAGAGTAAAAAACAGAAAAATCGGAAGAATTGAAATAAATGTATTTTATGCACACGAGAGAAATAATCGACGAAATGTCTAAGACTTTACACGAATGGAAATACATATTTTTAACCGAAAATCAAAATCATATAATAAAATCATAATTATGAACGAATTTATATAAAATGATCCGCAACGACAATAATTAATTAAATTCAAAATATAAACCTAAAATCGTCGATAAATCCATAAAACGAATCAAAATTAAAATAATTAAATGTTTACATCAAATTACGCTAATAAAATAATTAAACTTAATAAAACTGAATTTACAAAAATTGGGTATTACAATATGGGTATGCTACCTCCTACGAGGTATTGTGGTTTACTTAGTACGAGAAAATCGTACTAATACTACTTTTGCATATGAGTATTTAAAGGTCATGGAATGGCATGAAGTTTATAAGTGCGAGCATGACAAATGGAGTCCTTGTTCCATTTTTAGAATGAACCTTTGGGTCTAAGAGTTCGGGCAAACCGGAGTAGTACCTTCGGATGCCAGTTTTCATTACAATCGGTTTTCCTTTGGACTCTTAAGTCTTGTATTGTACTTTGGTTATACTGTTGTACTATGGTATTTATTTGTAACTCTATTATGTATTATTTCTATTTCTACTGAATTATTTGGTTGAGTTTTGTTTTAGCCTTAGCTGTTAACGTATAAAAGACGAGTAGCTAGACTTATGCTAAGTGTGGAGGTAACGCCCAATAATTTAGTAATAAATGCTTTTGTAAAAATAAAAACTTTCAGCTGGTAAAATGGGGGTATTACAATAATTGTATTGATAACATATTTTAATATTAAGAAATTAAATTTTAAATAATAACACAAGATAGAAGGAAAATAGGAGATAGTCTCTTATTCATTCTCATAAATGAGTTCTCTTTCGTATACTCACTATATTTCATATATATAGTATCTATACTTATTATATCCAATATAATATATAAATGTTAGAAAATATAAAAGATGGTAGATGATGTGTATAATTGAAATATTACAGCAATAATAAAAAAAAACATATATATGTTGCAACTGATAAAAATATTAAACTTATAATTTAATATAAAACATATTTATAACTTAGTTGGAATAATTCATCACCTACATGGTCGAAAGTTGAAACTAATCAACAAAAGATCGGGCTTGTTGTCGCACTCTATAGGCTGAGCGGCGTCCGTTGCCGAATGTGACGCCGTCAATGGCATGTCAATTGAATGGATTGTTCGGGAACAAGAACTGAGAAATTGCTAGTAGGTTGGCTGATGGGACCCATTCCCTTATTAGTACAAATATATTACTAAAATTTATTATTTTCTTTGTATGAAATATGAAATCATTTTAGTAATAAATTTTTGCATAAATAATTATTTTAATAATATTAATTTTTTTAATTTTCATCATCATCTTTTTTACCTATATATTAAATAATTTATTATTTTTAATAAAAGGTGTAAATAATATTTGAAGAGTATTTTTATTTGTTTCTAAAAAAATATGTAAATTATTAAGATAAATTTTTTAATTTTGATGAAATATATTTTTATTATATTCATAATTAATTATATTATTAACATATTTATAGTTATAAAATATAATATATTATTACTTTAAATATATTAATTGCACTATTATATCCATAATTAATTTTACTATATCTATAATTATAAATGTGCAATAAAAATATATTAAAAGTATGATATAATTATGTTAAAAGTAGAAGGGATTGCATCTAATTTTGGGTAGAACCGATCTCCCTAATAATCTCTTCCAAGAACCTACTATTATAGGTGACAATCGGGTCGGGCATATCAAGTCAAGTCGAATCGTCCTATAATCGGGTTGTTTATTGGTTATTATTTTGTGGTTTTGATTGAGTCACTTTAGGTTTGGATTATTTTGAATCATTTCATTATTTGGGGAGGTCGGGTTAGGCTCGGGTCATTGTAGATTATGATTGTATTGGATTAATTTACCTGGTCTGTTCGGATTTAGGCTAAGCTAGTTTGTGTTCGGGTAGGGTTGAGTTAGGGTAGGGTCGGGTTATTTTGGTTTAGCTTGTAGTGTCGGGTTGGGTTGAGTTTGGGTTAAGTAAGTTCATATTCAGGTGATTTTATGTTTGAATTAATTTGACTAGTCAAGTTTGTATTGATTTGATAAATCGAGTATTTTTAGATTTTGAAGGGTCGAATTGGATTTGAAACGAGTTAATCCTAGATTTGATTTCTTCAAATTTGAAGAAAATCAAATACTGACTACCAAAATTATTGTAATTCATTAACCTTATAAGCAAGCAAAAAATTTGACTTCATGTAAGCATACGATTAATAATGTATTATTAACTGTTATTTGTCTATTATTATGAATTTTTAATGTTGCATTTTTATACAAAAAATTTTGATAAAATTAGAATATAATTCGTAAATAAGTATGTCCATACTAAAAGTAAGTAAAATTTATAAAATAATATATATTTAAAATATTTAAATAAATAATAAGATATGCTTAATTTTTATTATTATAACCGAATAATATCAAATTTAATATTTTTGAATAGAGTTGATAGTAAGTTAAGTTGATAACATATTAAATTAATGGCGAGTCCGATCGATAATAGGTTGAATTGATAGTGTTACTATAGATCGAATTTTAGTAGGGTTGGATAAATTATATTAAGTTGGTTCGGACGGTTCGGACGCTCAACCTACTACTTCCACCACAATCGATACTAAACCTTCCGCCTGGACGGGCGTATCCCAGTGGTTGAGGCATGGTATGTGGGAGCAAGGTACCCGGATTCGAGTCTGTTGGGGGACAAGCTACAGTGTGGGAGTTTCAACCCTTCATTTGTGGGGTTGGCTCCTTATGGACGCCCTAGCTCCGCAGGCGTGTCATGGATCTCGACTGCTGGGCCACATAATTTACCTCCCTCGTGATGGCTGGCGGGTAAGCCGGCGGGGGCCCTGAGGGCGAGGGTATCACCTTCGGGAGCAAGATACTAAACCTTCCGAAAGGCAAAAAGGTACGTGACGTATCTGCTGACATCTACTCTAATCAACTAAACTCCTCTCTCTCCTAGGACAAGCACCGACCATCCCCAAAATTAACCAAAGCATTATCGTTCCCCCATCTGGCTATTATAAATACACTCCACAGGCTCACTCTCTTACTAAAGCATCTCTAAAATATTTTCTTCCACTCCTTTCTCATCGATCAGCTCGATTCCTCCCCCATATTAACCAAAGAAATGGCGAATGAAGTGGTGCTGTTGGATTTCTGGCCAAGTCGCTTTGGGATGAGATGTCGGATAGCCTTGGCGATGAAAGGCGTCCAATATGAATATAGAGACGAGGATTTGACGAAGAAGAGTGAGCTGCTTTTGAAGATGAATCCTGTTCATAAAAAGATCCCAGTTCTCGTTCATAACGGAAGGCCGGTATGTGAATCGACTATTATTGTTCAATATATTGATGAGGTGTGGAAAGATAAGGCTCCCCTCTTGCCTTCGGATCCTTACGAGAGAGCTCAGGCTAGGTTCTGGGCTGATTTCATCGATAAAAAGGTACCACTAATTTTCCGTTTCTGATATCTTCCATACAGTTCATAGTTACTTATGCGCATGCATGCCATCTTTATTCGATAATATCATCATATCAAATTAATTAATCACTGCCGCCATGTATTATTCGCATAGAAATGAGAGGGGTGGGGGAACTGCTAATCTTGACTCTGTGTTTTAATATTAATGTCATAAAAAACATTAATCTCCTTGCAGATCTGCAACAGCGGGAAGGGGATATGGAGTACAAAAGGGGAAGAACAAGAGGCATCCAAGAAAGAGTTCATCGACGGCCTTAAGATACTCGAGGAACACGCGCTTCAAGACAGACCTTACTTTGGAGGAGACAATTTTGGCTTCGTGGATATCATACTCATCCCGAGCTACACATGGTTTCATGCATACGAGATTTATGGCAATTTCAAGATAGAGGAGTCGTGTCCTAAATTGATGGCATGGGCGAGGAGGTGTTTGGAAAACGAGAGTGTTTCTAAGTGCCTACCTCATCAGGAAAAGGTTTCCGATTTAGTTGTTCAAAGGAGGAAGAGAATGGGTGTTGAGTGAAATCGTTGTATTTTGCTTGTTCTTTTGAAATGTGGGTTACCGTTGATGAGCTCGTCTTCTGCCAGTGGTATTTATCTTTTATCTGTGGTTATTGTAATAATATAGTACTTGTTGTCAAATAAAAGATGATGTTCCGTCGAGAAATTATGTAAGGCGGCGTTTTTCTTGTTCAATCGTTGAATGTTCAATTATTATTATTCGTATTATTAATCTCTTTCTGTTCAGTCGTTGAATGTTCAATATTTGCCAAAAAAATATAATTTGGAAAAACATTATTGCCCTAATAGTCGTTATCAGGGGTGCTAACTTCAGTGGAAAAATTGGCATAAAAACTGCCCCAAAAAATCCTAGATGAAGTTACAGGCTATTCCTGACAGTCTTATGTCGTCCCTAATTATCTAGTGATTTCTTTCCTTGTAAGCTTCCATTCTTATAATTCCCGGGATAACAAATGTGGCCCCCAATTGTAGTATCCCAATTTTTTTTCTTAAAAAAAAATTATTTTGAAATATAATTTATGAGAACTTAAACACATCATATAAAATATTACCGTCATATTTTATCTGTCTTAGGCTAGTTATAATACTTTACGATTAATCTTTATTAATGTGAAGTAAGATCAAACACTAGTACGAAGGGGTTCAAATAAATGTTTTATATTGAATATTCAAATGTTTTTGGCTATAAACCCGAAACAAGACGTACTACTTCAGACTATCTAATTAGCTCTCAGCCTAAGCCCGAGTGATATCATCACCATCATCAAAGACTTGCAACATACCACCTAAAATGGTGAACAATTCATGTGATAATATCAGTATTAAATGTACAATAACATACGATAACGTGGTACAGCTAGTTGTAATTATAGCAAAATATGAAGATAACATCGGTGAATCACAAACATAACAATCGTGAAGTATAATATAATAGTGATGAAACATAAATTTGACAACAATATAATCAATTTTATGATAAAATATCATAAAATGGTAAAAAGAATATATACCTAGATTTTATATAATATAATAATTTGTTAAGTCACTGGTATACCGATATTTGTCTTGTAACCGTAGAAAAAGTATTTACTTCTAACAATCGGTTGCCCACGGTAGGACTATTCATGTTATCCAATATCTACTTATTTGATCCGATATCCGAAGCGATACGATCTAATCCTAAAAAGTAAATAAACGATCTAATTTTTTTTAAATCAAATATCTGATCCGGTCAACGAAAAATTAAAAAAAATCAAATATCTAATCCGATCAAAAGAAAAAATATTTATACATTTTTTTATAATTTTTTATTTTATATATAATTGTATATAAATAAATTTAGATGTGTGTGTATAATTTTTACTTACTTTATTTATTATTTAAGGCAAAATTTAATTTAGTTGAAAGTATATTTTTAATATAATCCCTTTTTAGATATTTATAAAAGAAAACATACTTTGTGTGCCAATAGACTTCACCCACCCATTCCTTATTTTAGTTTTAATATCGAATATTTGTTGAGTAAGTCAGGTATTTGCTGAGCGAATCGGATATTTGTTCGGTAAATCGAATAATATCAAATATATTTGTAATTTGATAGTTTTTTTATATTTAAAATTTTATTCAGATAATATCGATTATATTTGATGTCCTATTTAAAAATTCGGATATCTGATCTTTTTAATATCTAAAGTATCAAATTAAATATTAAATATTATTTTTATATATCTAAATATTTAAATATTAGACAATAAAATATTTTAAATATCATATGTTTGAACCGAAAACCGCCCTCCACAACCGTGCACCACCGCCTTTTGGGACAGGGGTAAGGGTATAGCAATCGAAGCTGACCAGCATGGCCCATCTTGACCGACAACGGTGAACGGTCGTATAATTATTACTACTTAAAATGAAAATGGAATTTTATTTATATCTATACGCAGACAAGGGGAGGACGACCATTCTCAGTCAGCTCCGTAGAGGCCGTTCTCGGTCTGAAAAAATAGCGCTGTCGCCCTCCACGCTGAGCAGTGCCCATTGCTGAATGCGACGTCATCAATGGCGCGGCAATTGAATGAAAATTCCTAGAGCCGACTAGTAATTTTTAGACAGCGATGGTATATGACATCGTTGCTTATGTAATTATATTCCAATAAAGTTCATCACGCTGCTGACCAATCTCTCTCTCTCTCTCGATTCACTACAAATACCATTCGCAGTAGAATTATTATATCTTCAAGTCCTGCTACTCGATCGTATCTCCTCAACTACGCTCTTTAGAAGGTAAGAACGACCCGACCCGACTGGTCCATTTGTTTCCCAGATTAACCCAATTACAGTCAGATATGGCGAATGAGGTATTGCTGTTAGGTTACTGGCCTAGTCCTTATGCGACGAGGTGTAGAATCGCGTTGGCAGAGAAAGGTGTTCGGTATGAGTATAGAGAAGAAGATTTTGGGAATAAGAGCGAGTTGCTCTTAAAGATGAATCCGGTTCATAAGAAGATCCCGGTCCTTATTCACGACGGAAGGCCTGTATGTGAGTCGACTGCTATCGTTGAATACATTGATGAAGTGTGGAAAGAAGATAAAGCCCCTCTCTTGCCTTCCGATCCCTATCAAAGAGCTCGGGCTAGGTTCTGGGCAGATTTTATGGACAAAAAGGTTCGTACTCATCAATAATACTGATTAACTTTTATAAGGTTTAAAATAACCAAAATAGACAGTAATTTTATTATATTGTTGTACATATTAAAAAAAAATTATTGTATATTTAGTATATATTAGTTGTACATCTAGTACACATGTATTGTAAATTTAGATGCATATATTCATACATTGAAAATTTTTAGATATAGTTTTGAAAAAAATGTTCTATTACTAGCTATTTTGGTAATTAAAAAACTGAAATGTGTTATTTTTGTAATTTGGACCTATTCTTCTTCCCCATCTATCTCCCATATATTATTTATGATTAATCGTGTGCAGACATGACTCCTTCAGTACTCCATCTTTCAAACTTACTAATTGCCTCCTCCATTTCTAATATTACGATCAAAAGAGTACCAAATACCGTACCTTAGATTTTCGCTTTGTATTATCTACTTTAATCCAAAGAACCGGCAAATCACACCCTAAGGGCTGAGACCAGAGTTTTGGCTAAAAAGGTATCTCTCAATGTGTATGCAGATCTACTGGCACGGAGCGATATATGCGCCGAAAGGGGAGGAGGAACAACACGAAGCATCCAAGAGAGAGTTCATTGACAACCTTAAGATATTGGAAGATCAGGTGCTTGGAGACAATCCTTACTTAGGAGGAGAGCACTTCGGTTTCTTGGATATTATTCTTATATCAAGATACACATGGTTTCATGCCTGTGAGACTTACGGCAACTTCAAGCTCGACGAGTTATGTCCCAAATTAATGTCGTGGGCTAAGAGGTGCCTAGAAAAGGAAACCGTGTCTGGTTCCATCCCTCCTCAACGCAAGGTGACTGATTACGTTGCTGAAAAAAGGAAGAGACTACTGGGCATTCAGTTGTAGCCTGAATGGTGCGTTGATCGAGTCCAGCTTCTGTTCTATTCTGCCAGTGCGGCCTTCATCTTTACTCTTCTTCTTCTCCTCCTAATCTATACTACTACGTAATCAAATAAGACCTTTTTGATCTATATGCATGTTTATAAAATGGATGGTGATATTTACGAGGAAGGCTTAATGGATCTCCTTACTTAACGTGTCGGCTGTCGAGGTGCCGTCGGTGTCCAAAATTAAGATCATGAACTCCGGTGGGAGAATTACCGTGCGTGTACATGTAATGTGAGTGAACCACAGGGTTAGTTGTGGCCACTAGGCAAGCCAATCTGCTGCCCTGTTATTTTCGCCGCAGTCGTGGTGATGAATAGTACAAGTATCGAAGGCCTACCTCCATCAAAAGCTTGTTGCAGGCGCGGATAAGAGCCTAGCATGGATGATATATAGTTGTCAACTTGTGCAGAAACAAGACCTTCGACCAACTTCCAATAAACTATATGGAGAAAATCAAATAAGAATTATTATTATTATCACTATACTAGAAATCCTAAAGCAAACCTTAGTAGCACAACAATTAAAGTATTTTAACTAGCGTCATTAGAGCTATCGATAATCATTTCATTTCATTTCATTCCTACTAATAAGGCCATAAATGAGTCGAGTCGGGGTAGGATTAAGTTCGGCTCGTTGAATAAACAAATTTAAAAATAAAGCACGAATTCCATAGTTTTTAAGGTACATAACAAAATAATTGTTTTGTGCCAACAAGGCCTTATCTATTGGTAAAAGCTATTTTTTTGTTAGCAAAAGCTTTTACCAACTGAAGTTTTTTTGTGACAAAAATGTGGGTAAAAACTCAGTGCTTAAAATTTTTACCCATAGATATTTATCTGCTTATAAAACTTATGCCCGCACTTATATCTGTAAGTAAAAGTATTAACCACAACATAATATTTGTGACTACTTATAAGGATTGATTTGGCTACTTATATCAACATGGTATACTATCATTTTGGTGATTCTGTTCTAAGAACTCTACAATTAAGGGTACTGGCCGTAGAATAATTTTTAGGATGGGTGAGGATAAAGTGTGTTGAAAGGACTCGTATTGATATGTGGGGTCAATAGATCAATCCGAAAGCCACTGCCACGGAAAGGGGTTTTAATAACGGTTATTTTATAGTTTTAATAACGGTTTTCAACCGTTATTGAATTGCCCGTTATTAAATCTTTAATAACGGTTCATAACCGTCATGAAAAATACACAAAAACCCGCGAATATGTGCGTAAACTTCAGATTTAATAACGGTTTTAATTAAAACCATTATTAAAGCATAGGTTTTAATAATGGTTTTCATAGAACCGTTATTAAAAGTATATGTTTTTTTAGCATTTTTCTGTTTTGTTCCTACCCACATACACAGTTGTATGTTAAAACAATTACCAAATCTGCAATGTAAAACAACATCAATTCATACCAAATCTGCAATCACACCATAATTTCAATCAATCTATAATTGGTATGCATGTCTCAATACACCAACTATACTTAGTAATAAAATTAGTGGGCATACCACAACTTGTAGGCTAGTAGACGAAATACAAACCTAAAAATGCATGTAGAATATATAGATCGCTGCCTAATATCGAATGAATGAGTGCACGTGCTTAGCCCATTGGTCTCTAACTTCATCAATTTCATCAACATTATATTGATGGCCTCGTGCATAGTCATCGGTGAAAAACTACAACACCCATGTTTCAATTAATATACAGTTAGCCATTAGGTATGTCATGATTCATTAATAGAAAAATATGGAAAAGCAAACATACATGGCTTGGATCTATGTTGACCAATCTATTCTGGACTATAAAATCCATTGCTCGTCTTCTTCACTTGAACCCTTAAAAACTTCAATTTCATCATCATCATCTAAGTTCCTTTGTCTCGAAGATCTTCAATTTTGAAGGTACCTAAACAATTTTGATAAAAGTAAAAACTAAAATAAATGAAAACATGTACTACCCTACATACAAAATAATACAAAGGTAGGCAATATATATTACCACTTTAATCAAAAGGTTATATAACACCATCATACCCTAGAATATGAAAAAGGTTTTCAGGATAGTCTAAATTAAAGGTTCAATTTGTAAAAAAGGCCCTAAAAATATACCCTCAAGGTTGTATTACTTGTATGTAACAAAAAACCTCAATTTAGAGGCCAAAATGGCCTTTTTTGGGCTCCAAAATTGCCCAAACCGGCCACACCGAATTGCCACGTAGTAGATCTCGAAAAATACCCAAAATAGCCTCCTAGATCACCTAAATCCGAGGTCCCATGAAAAAGTTATGACCCTCCAAAGTTTACAGTAATAATGTATTCTCTTTTGTTTATTACTTACTAATATGTTGAATGGTGTTAATGTTAGTAATTTTATTTCTCTAAATATATTTTATTTCTGATCCATAGTACCCAAATTTATTTCCCAACAGCCATTATTCAACAATAATGTTGAATCTATATTCTCCATACAAACAAATACAACAATAATATGTAAAGGTCTTGGCCAACACATGCATTTGTTAATATATAACAATAACATAACAAATTCAACAACAAACAGCAAAATTTTCAGCCAACACATTTTCAAACGACAAACCACAATCTTTCAATAACAAACAAACGAGAGGAAGAACAAACACATACATAAAGTGAGCTAGCTACAAACACGATGGTGAGAATGTTGAGAGAGGCAAGGGCTTCAAACACGACGGAGAGTTGGCGGTGCGAGGGTTTCCTTTACTTGAGAGTTGGTGGTGCACGGTGTGGTGGTGCGAGGGTTTGCAAGAGAAGGAGAGAGTTTGAAAACTTTGGCATGAAACAAAACTGAGCGAAATTTTAGGGTTTTAAAACATAAGGAGAAGTTTGATTTTGGGGTTTTAATAACGGTTCCTAAGAGAACCGTTATTAAATATCTTTTAATAACGGTTCTTCCAGGAACCGTCATTAAAAGCTTCTGACTTTTGACAACGGTTCTAATATTTTTTAATAATGGTTTTTAACTAGAACCGTTATCAAAACTCTCCCGCCAATTAATTTTCACACGTTTGACAATGGTTTTCGAACTACCATTATTATTTCCCGTTTTCGTAGTAGTGAGCGCTCCAAGGTAACCCCCGTGTAGTTGTATCGACTCGAAGTGTTACAAAAAGTATTACTCATGAAACAATATCAGTTACTAAAAGTGTTATCCACAAAACAATATCTGTAACTAAAAGCATTGTCTATAAAATTAAATCTATGACAATCACAATCATATATGTGACTAAAAGTGTTAGACACTAATATGTCTATTACTAAAAAATATTGCCAACATATATACTATTGGTTATACATATTTTACCTTGTAGATATATACATTTATATATGTTGGTAAAAAAATTACCAAAACGGACAAGATTTGTTGATAAATACTTATTACCACAAATATTCTGATATAAATTTAACTACATCATATATAATTATCATTGCGTGGTACAAAATAGTTAGTTGTTTAGCTTCCAAATCCATATTAGTCCTATAAGTACAGTACTATATATACCACTTGTAACAAAAGCTAACATACAAAATATCTTTATAAACTGACATACAAAAGCATCAAGCTTCTTCATAAGCTGACAAACAAAATCACTAAACATCTTCTTAAGCTAACATATATACAAAAGTATCGAGCATCTTAGTAAGCGAACAAACAAAAGAATCGAACACCTTCACAATCTAATTCACAAAAGCATCTTCATAAATGAACCAAACATCATCCAATTCATTTTCATCTTCAGCATCATCATTTTCATTCTTATCATCCTCCATTTAATAATAATCATCAACATGTTTTCCCTAAAAATATATACATTTAACTTCAAATTAATCTAAATTCATACCAAAAAGCTAGACAATAAATGTATTTTTAAATCTTTCTAAAAATAATACATTACCTTAATAAATGTATTTCATATAGATGAAGACAAATATGATAAAATCAGTAATTTAGAGAGCCAAATAATATATTTATAAATGAAATCATCCACAATATGAATGAATGCTTGATACAAACAGTACTACAAAAGTTGAGTTAGACAATAGGTAAACAACAACGGTTTTGATTACTGTTGGTATAGGTTACATTTAACAATGGTTAAAACAACTCTCGTTATAAAAGGCCTTGAATTAAGAAGTAGAAAAATGGACTATAAAATTGACAACAATTAAAGTGTATATTTTCTTGTGGTTGCCGATGTTGATAAGTTTAAAATAAAACAGGTAACACCACATATTACAACGGTTTTGACTCTATTACTAATAATTCAAAATGACAACGGGTAGAATCAATATGAACATCGATTTTTATGTTGTTGATAAATTGAAGCCAATTAATTAAACTAGCTAGGTAATAGAACTATTCTCTTCAAGTATTCAGACTTTTTATAGCACCACAACACCTTCATCCTCACTACGATTCTCGGTCATTATCCTACGACCTTGTCATTACCCTCGCCCTTCACCACTACAATGAACCCCAACCCTTGTCCTTACCACCATGATTCTCATTCATCAAGTATTCATATGTTTTGACCTCCAGAACAAGCTACATGATCTATTATACACACCACAAAATTGAATCATGAGTTATTTGTGTCATGTGCTTAGGTAACTATCTCTTCCGCCTTTCACTTTGAATTATTTATTTTTTCAGATTAATTAGTTATTTAGGGTTTAGATTCTTGGATTATAGGGATTAATTTGAGGTTCAAAGGATTTTATTGTAATGAGGAGCACAATGAATCATAAATTGAGTATATCTTGTACTCTTTTTCTTTCTGCGAATCACTTGTGTTTTAAGACTCATCATTCATACACTTTATTGACTTCTTATTCTAGCTTTTCTTTCATGTGTTGTTGTAGCTGCTAGATCTTGTTTACTATGCATGGTAATGTGTTGGATTATGCCACCAAACTAATATGATATATCCCAAGAAGCATATTAATTAGCTTAAAAGTCTTTAGGATCATATTACTCTTAAATGGAAATATATTTTTTAATTACCCTTATAGTTTATTTAGTTTAATTAATGTTCTTTTTAGTTCTTTTTTGTGAATACCGAGTGTTTATTAGTAAGATTTGTCTTTTTCGTAGTTTGTCTTTAATAATTTTGTTATAGTTAACAAGTATCATCTTGAATGAGTATTAGCCATAAATTTTCGGTTATATAAATGTGAAAGATTATGAGAATATGAAGGTAAAGAATTATCAATGAGAAATTTCCAAACCTCTCGTGTCTAAGACTCCCCCTAATTCTAGTTTTTGGAGTTGTACACTTTAACCAAGTGGAAATTATCTTCACATAAAATTTAGGTTGCATCAATTGGTGCTTTTATTGATAGTCAAACTTAATGAATGCTCAATTGATCTCCTAATATGTTGTTAGTATTGCTAATAGAAGATGTTTATTGTATCAATTTTTAAATTTGAACATGATATTTGAAAGAATTATCTTTTGCATCCATATAAAGTTAATACATGCACTGCATATTATTTTCGTGTTGCAGGGAAGTTTTGGTTGTTGATGTTAAATGACCTTTTCATTCAAAAATACATGAATCTTGGAAGATTAACCAAATAGGAAATCTCATATCATTTAGCCAATGCAACCTATTTTGAAGTCCTTAATTAGTTGAGGAATTCATACATCCACTTTCTCTTGGTTTTATTATCTGGAATCCATGATGGATTGGTTCTACTAATGATGTGACTAGTTTCTCATAATCTTCATTTGTAGTATTTAGAGATATTCCAATAAATCCTGTGTATGATTCACTCTAGTGTATGTGCTCAATTTGCACCAATTATTAGATATAAGTTGACTACGGTATGATAAAATTATTTCACTTCTTTTCTTATTGATGGGTGTTGATGCAATATTTTTCATACATTTGGAGAACTTGTGTTGTCCAGTGGTGCATTATGTTTCAGTTTGATCTTCTATATACGAATATCTTGCTGAAGATGTGCTTGATTTCATGAGTGAAGCATTTGTTTGTCTCTTCTATTCTAGCTTTGTGATTTTTTGGGGTATGATAGTATAAGTGAACAGAAGACCTAGTAGCATTATTTCCTATGAAATAATCTTATGTTTACTTTTTGTATTCCTAGATTGTTGGGTTTTAGGATTGCAAACTTTTACTTAAGGGTGTTAGAGGCATATAGGTGCACTTCTAGTTTTAATTTTTTCTTAGTTAAGTAACCCCTCACTTGATTTTGTGTGTTATTATGTAATAAATATATGAATTAAGTTCTCCTACTACCTTAGGTTTCTATTTTCTTTCTTAATTGCATATGTGTTTCTCCCTCCTCTCAATGCCTGCTACATAAATACGGCGATATCAAGTTCCCTATGAATAACATTCAGGATGGAAAGGGTTTTGTCTATGATTAATTGGTAAGCTCTCACTGACTTTCTAGTTTTTTGTCTTCTTGCTATTTTCCACTTATTTGGTTTAGACATACATACGAAATTGAGCCTTTTTTTTAGAAAATTATGGTTTTATTTGATGTCCAGTTGTACCTTATTTCTATCTGAGGTTTTATCTTGTTTTATTAACCTATTGTTATCTTATGCTTGATGAATTTTGTTCCTCATTCTTTGAGATTCTTGCAAATAGTATTGATAGTTAGAGCTATTTTTCAATTATGAGTTTGCAAAACACACACACAAAAGAAAAAATGAAAATGAAAAGAAATGGAGAAAATGAGGAAATATGACAATAGAGAACAAAAATATTTCTGTCCATGCATAAGTGCAGAGGAAAAAGAGGAGCCTTCGATGGATGTTGAAGATGTGCAGATGGAGGGGGGAAAGCTTATGATTAGACTAGAGTAAGCATTGCTAAACCAAAATGGAATAACACAATTATGAATCATGAATCTGCCAATCAAAATGCGTGAAGCATGCTAAGAAAAATGACAATCAATTAGTTAGAGTTATAATTTAATTAGTATACAATAAAACTAATTCTTATACTTATTAAAGTATTAATTATGGAAAGAAGAAATTAAAAGTGAAAAGGTATGTTCTTACTGATACTAGTGGTAATATTTATGTGGTCCAAGTACATGTAATAGGGTTGTTCTTATAATTTCTTATTTTTAAACTACCTCAACTTCTCTGCTGGAATTTATTCTGTGACATTCAATCACTAAGCTTTGGACCTATGTTTCATAGATTACACCTTACTCAAACATTTTTCATTTTTCATTCTAAATGTGTAGAGGTTGGCAAAGATCTACATGAACCTAACCCACAAAGTGTATTAAAAAACTAGAGCAGACAACCCTTGGTTTCCATCAAGTAATGGAGATGGTCCACGTTAATGCAACTGCAAGGGAAAAGAGATGGAGAAAGAAGAGGGAAGTAGAGTTGAATGCAAGAGCAGGATGGGGAACTACTACACCGTTTTTAGTACGATTAAGGCATTTTTCTCCTATTTTTTTCTGGCATAGAATGCCTTGCTACCCAATATTTGTTAGAGTTATCTAGTTTGTTAGATTTTAGTTCTAGTTGGTCATTCCATTTATTTTCTTCAGTTAGTCATTGAATTTTGAATTCTAGATTTAGGAATTTCTAATGAATGATGTAATGGATGTGTTGTAACTTATTGGAATATATTTCCGGATGTGGTTTATAGCAGGTTGTGTATGTATTTTGCAGGAAATAAGATCTTGTCATTGTATGTTGTGTATTGGAAAGAAGTTGTATATAATGATAAAAGGAATATGATAAATATGGATCATTTACTAATTTTAGTTGATTGGAAAATGTGTTTAAAATGGTGAAAATTCGATCCACTATGATTATCAAGCTGTTATCAAGCATTAGTCACAACACGGGAATAGGTATAAACAACGGTGGAGGTGATTATTTACAATGGTCTCCACTCGTTGTTAAAGATATTTCACAATGGTTAATAAGGTTATTAACAATGGTTAAAGAAATGTTGTCAAAAGTCTATTTTACAACAGTGACCAGAATTGTTGTCTTTTAAGACCCCTAAACTCAATGCTTGCAATTACAATAGTCTACACCTGTTGTTAATGGCAATAGGAACCGATGTCTTTTACAATTTTTATTGTAGTGAAATGTAAAATATTGTAGCTAATCAAGTCTTGATACCTATACCGGTAGTATGAAAAGTTTAATTAAATCATACACTTTATTCTTAATTATTATGTTAATAATACAGATTTCTTCACAACTATAATTATAGAAAATTCATTAATAATAGAAGAGAAATTTAGGGCAAAGATTTCAACTCAATCGGTAGTGTAGTAGTGAGTAATACTAATAGAGGTAACAACATAAATAATTGTGAACAAATTAGGAAAATTAGAAAAACTTAGTGAAAAAAAAGGTTGGTCGGCTAGGACTAAGAGCATGGTAGAGTCGATCTATTTCACAAGTTCAAATCTTTAGAGCTCTCATTTATATTATTCTAAGATGTGTGGTTGCTAGAAATCGTCTAAATAAACCCGTGATTTAGGACTAAACAAAGCATGCACGTACAGGAGACTGTTGAAGTATAAAATCATTAATCAAGCCAAATCCAACAGCTTAAGCTCTTAGGTTCAATAGTTCAAATACATAGTCTAGGAAAGGCAACATGTGAAAACTTATCACCTAAAAAGAGAGACATCATGAATGAATCCTCCCTTTAGGTGTACTCTAGTTAAACTTAAATATAATTGATATAAAAGTCTGTCTAACAATTTTCCCTATACACTTATCAAGACTTTAATTTTTTTTTCATAAATGATGTAATTAGGGAACTAATTTTACATACACACATTAGTTGGTATTATTAAATTTCAATGTTCTTTCTTTTTTTAATGTCTTAACATGGCCACCTATTATACCTTATGTCATTCAATGAACAAAAACACACACATAACAAAAATGCTTGGTAGACACTTAATAAGAAAATGGTATCCGGTAAATAAAATAACTCAAAGATCAATACAATTTTAAATCCGCAAGAGTTTTGACCGAACCATTAAAACACAACTTAATCATATAACCCCAACGTCCTCATCAAACAAAGTTTAGGTCCTTGATACACCTGACCTAAAAACGAATTTACAAATTAACACACTAGGCACCTCAAAATAACCTCAGCAAAAAGATGAAGAAGAAGCTAAAGAACAAGTCTTCTCGTGCATTTATGAAAGGAATGTGTCCTCGAGGACTATCATTCCTAAACAAATAGCCCCTGATCTTAACCTTAAGGTTCGACCTAACAAGATGGTCCAACCAAATTACAAGGCTTCCTCTCTTTATAAGTGGAATATTGATGGAATGTCAGAATATCATATTTTGAACCTCCTTCAGCAAATGACAATGGTAGTTAATGCCTACAAAACCCAATCTGGTACCTCTAATAGAGCCATTATAGAACTTTTCATTGCAGGGTTCTCTAAACAAATCAAGGGTTGGTGGGATTTCCACCTCACCCCTGAAGAAAAAACTCCATTCTTGATGCTGTCAAAATGGACGAAGATGACAACATCATATTTGAAAATGATGATCTCTGCTTTGACGTGGTTACCTCCATAATTCTTTCCATATCTCTACACTTTGTTGATGATCCTTCGCACCTCAAAGATAAAAATGTAGAACTCCTTTCAAATCTTTGCTATAAACATCTCAGTGACTTCTAGTGGTACAAACACACGTTCCTCACTAGAGTCATGTTTTGGGATGACTCGAACCAAACATTCTCAAAAGAAAAATTCCTTACTGGTCTTCCACTAGTTCTTGGTGAAAGAATTAGAAACATAGCAAAGAATCCTATGGTAATCAAACTCCTTATAATCGGTTTACCTGTGGAGAACTCATTAGCCAGACCTAAAAGGAAGGTCTTAGGATCTGCCAAGACCTTAAACTCCAAAAATATCTAAAATGGGAAATGAAAAAACTAGGCAAGAACTTGGCTCTTTTTGTAAACAATTCGATATACTTGGTACCCCTAACAAAACTTGTAATGGCTCTTGCAAATCATCCCACCGTCATTATAAAAAATCAAAGAAATAATTGCCTACTCCTTAGACACAACAACAATTACCTGACTATAAAAAATTTGAATCCTATGTCAAGTAACCCTAAACTATTCCCCACATGCCTCCTAATAGGAATTCACCTACTACAAAAGCGGTGGGAAAGACCATATTTCAAGATATTTCCGATTAAACAAAGAAATATGAGAATTAAATCTCGAAGAAGAAACATTAGAAAAAATTCAAAACCATCTAATTGAATCCTCAGAAAATGAGTCTCAAGATGAAGACCTCTCTGAATCAGGTCTTCAAATTGATGAACTTTCTTCATCTTCCTCGTCTGCAACTGAATACAAGGATAAATATTTCTCAAAACAAGTTAATGTCCTCACCAAAGAGCAAAGACTAATGCTTGAGGTAATCCAACATATAAATGATCCATTAAAACAAAAGGAGTATCTTGAGAAACTCTGTGATTCCCTTGAGGATGATGATTCAAAAACATATTCATCAAAACTCCCAACAAAACCTGCAAATGCTTATGACTTAACCTCAATTCTAAAACAACAACAGAAGTCAAAACATTCTATCCCCATGACTTTAGAGCTTCAAAATGAAATTAAATAATTCAAAAATGGAGTTAAAAAAACTCCAACAAAAATAGGAGAATGGTAGCAATATCATTCAAATACTTCTTGAAAAATCCATGGAAGAATCTTCTCCTGTTCCTAGAAAAAAGGATTATTAAAAAGATCAATCTTTTCAGCATCTTCCAGAGTCCCTAGATTTCCTTAATGTTCTAAAAGAGATAAGATCACGAAAATACATCATCAACATATAACTCTAAAAATTTCTGAAAATTTCCAAATCAACATTGTCGCTCTCCTCAACACAGGTACTGATCTAAACTGCATCAAAGATGGAATCATTTTGAAACGATTCCTCTTCCCAACATCTAAAAAATCAATTGCAACTAATAGCTTCAAACTTAAAATAAAAAACAAGTGTGAAGCATATGTTATTTGCAATAGCTTCCAAATACGATCAACTTATCTAGTAACCCTCGACATCAGTCCTATTGTAATCTTAGGAACACCTTTTATAAATCTAATTAATCAATATCAGGTTGATCTAAAAGGAATCTCCTTCAAAACAAGAGGAAAAACAAATTGACTCTCTTTTCTGGGAATACCGAGAACCAGGAATTTGAATCCTCTCAAAGCAAAATCAATTTACCGCAACCAAATCCCTTGAAGCCTTCATAGTGCTTCATCCATTGATGCAAAACATTCCATCTCCAAACAAAGGTATAACCTCTTCCCCTATTTTAAAAATCGAGGAGGGTTCATTAACTAAAAAACCCTATTATCAAAATATTTTGAAAATAGAGGAGGGAGCTTCCTCAAAAAAAACCCTCTCAAAATCTTATTTCAAAACTATATTCAACAAATTTAACCATATTACCAAATATTTCATCCAAGCAAATTGTTCCAAAATAAAAGGATTTTCGAAAACCTTTTGAGTATTTCATAAAACCTCATTTTCAAATTATTACAAATTGTGAAGATGGATTTCATTACCATGACCCTTTTTATCTTTGCAAAAAATGTTTTCTGGATGGTTTTCCAAACCATGGGACATTTCAAAACCAACACCATACTACATGGCTATTCTAGAACATACTGGTTCTGCTTCCTACAAACACTTTGTCCACCGTGAAACACAAAATGAAATAGCCTATTCGACCTAAAAAATCCATAAAATTCTCCTTCCTACAGAAAGGGGCAAGGCCCTTGAATTACCAAAATTTATCTCAAATTCCTACAAAACCTCCCTAAATTCCACCCTCATATATACCTACCGGGACTATTAGGAGTCCTAGTACAATACCTTTTATACCCAAAACAGCAGGAAGGGTCATGCGTGGTTAATTTTCTTCCAAAACTTTTCATAACCTGATGTACTTATTTGGTTTATCAAGTGGTGGAAAGACTTTGGATACTCTCCTATCATCCTACCACCCTAGGTATCTAAAGCATTAGATACCTTCAAAAACCTTTCCTGTCCCTCACTGAAAGATAGACAGTTACCACCTATCTTTTAATTATGTAGATTTTTCTTCTGTCCTTGGGTATTTTCCTATATAGTAGAACAACATGATATTGATGGTATCTCAAAACTTGTTTGCCGATTTAAAATTAAGTTTCAAACTTTTGACAAAATCTCAAAATCATTTGTTTAAAATTAGGCAAAACCCATAAAACTGAAAAACTAATCTCCTAAATTCTTTTCATCCTCCACATACTCAATTCCTAGCTCAAAAATCCAACACAACAACACAACTTGCTGTAGCCAAAACTGAGGAAGAATATCTTACTATCATTAGCCAAACCCTTCTACAAAATAAAACACAATCGTCATCTTTACCATACTCCTCTGACTACGATAACGAGAATGAAGACAGTTATTTTGGAATACTACCCAGTATTCCTTAAACTTTTTATATAGGTATCGTACCTTAAAACAGGGCAGAAAGAAGACCCCACAAAGATACACCAGCAAAATAGGACAAAAAAAGAAAATAAAAGGTGACCCTACAAGGACACACCTGCCAAGAAAATGACAAAAGGACGGAGAATCTTTTAACTTCTGGAGACAAAAGAATCTACTTTCGGTGCCCTTTACTACTTTTCAAAATTATAATAATTAGACCTACCACAAGATCCACTTTCGGTGCATTACATTTTAAATGATGTAATTATTAGGCTAGACATCAAAATTGTAATAATTGAGCTTACCACTGAATCTACTTTTAGCGCTCCACTTTTTAAAAGATGTAATTATTAGGCTAGATGCATACTTTTCAAACTATATAATTATGTTGTATGCACGAAAATTAGAACCTCAGCTCATATAATTAGGGGGCTGAGCCTCCAGAGTAGGGCATCAATTGAATATCGTGTTATTTTCTCTCATTCTTATCGCACCAAAAATTGTAAGGTGACTTACATTATCAAATCATTATATCTATTCCAGATGAATGAAAGAAATCGGTTCTATTAATCCTTCTCTTTCTCTCTTTTTCATATTCTTATATTTCTTTCGTATTCTTATATTTTAGTTCTTCTTGTTTGTCCATGTAAATCTTTTCTTTCTTACTTTTTTCTCTTAACTGTTTTCCTAGATCCAGCGGGCATCTTTATACTATTATTCCAACAAATACTAGACTAAAAAATCAATTATAATATTGGCAAGATAATTTATTCGATATTTTTAAAACTACAAATAAACAACTGTGGCATATGCCTTTCTTTTCTAGCAATTATCTATAATGCAAGTCACTTCCAAGAATTTTTATTAAATTACCACATCATTGATGGCGTCATATTCAACCATATGAACACCGCTTAGCGTAGAGGGTGACAACGCCATTTTTTTTAAGTTAGTTCAGACCTCTACAACATTGGTGACAAATGGTCCTCCCAGCCTTTGTCTGTATAAATTCCACTTTCAACTTAATATTATACGAACCTTCTTGCTCAAGACGGGCTGCAAATAAGGAATTTAGCGCTCCGCTTCTTTGATGATCTAAGCCTTTCATATTAAGCAAGACTAATAATAGAAATATTTATCATTTAGTACTATCCACACTGGTCGACGTTTATATAATATACATTTCTAAATTAATATTATTTGTAGATAGTGCAGTAAACGATAAAAGTTAACTTGTAAACTTGCTAGGTTTAGCTTGTTGAGGGCTCGTCCCGATTTATTTATTTAGTTAAATGAATTAAGTTTGAATTTTATTTTTAGTTTTGTTTAATAAACGAGCCAAATTTGAGTATAATAAATTTAAACTCTAGTTCGTTAACGGTGGAAAAACTCACGAGCTAGGCTCATCTACCTTAAAAACTCTAGAATCCGTGCCTTATTTTTAAGCTTGTCGAACTTGATCCCATCGCGACTCGACTTATTTATGGCCCTATTAGTAGGAATGAAATGAAATGAAATGATTATCAATAGCTCTAATGATGCTAGTTAAACTACTTTAATTGTTGTGCTACTAAGGTCTGCTTTAGGATTTCTAGTATAGTGATAATAATAATAATAATAATAATACTTATTTGATTTTCTCCATATAATTTATTGGAAGTTGGTCGAAGGTATTGTTTCTGCACAAGTTGAGAACTATATATCATCCATACTAGGCTCTTATCCACGCCTGCAACAAGCTTTTGATGGAGCTAGGCCTTCGATAATATGTATCTCAATCAGCGTAAAAAGCGTGTGGATAAGAGCAGACTGCGGCAAAAATAATAGGGCAGCAGATTGGCTTGCCTAGTGGCCACAACCAACCCTGTGGTTCACTCATATACATGTACACGCACGGTAATTCTCCCTCTGGAGTTCGTGATCTTAATTTTGGACACCGACGGCCGACACGTTAAGTAAGGAGGTCCGTTAAGCCTTCCTCGTAAATATCACCGTCCATTTTATAAACATGCATATAGATCAAAAAGAGAGAGAGAGAAAAAAAGAAAAGAAAAAGAAAGTATCTGCAATGATTAATTGGTGTTGTATTAGGTCTAGGTTCGATTGAAACAGTAGCTCTGGTATGAAAGTCAGAAAAGAAGCCAAAACTTCAATTACGTACCCTTTCATCTAGTTGGGTTGTCGTTAAAGAAAAATGCTTTCCAATGAATGGACCACGTGCTTTGCTGCCCCAATATATATCTATGGTGTCGACGTATGGTATATGAGAGAATATATATTATCCCCATATATATATATATATATATATGTATGTATGAGAGAATATATATTACCCCATATATATATATATATATATATATATATATATATAATTTCAAAAAACTTGAGAAATCCAAAAGAAGAATAGCCAAACTGGAAAGGATGGGGAAAGAAGGTCGTAGATAAGAAAAAACTGGCACGTAGTGTAAAATCATGACAATATATATGTAGGATCGTACGTATACAAAAGATGAAGGCCCCACTGGCAGAAGAGAACAGAAGATGAACTCGATCAACGCACCATTCAGGCTACAACTGATACATAAAGACTTAATTAGAATAGAAGAATGCGATTCTACTGAATGCCCAGTAGTGTCTTCCTTTTTTCAGCAACGTAATCAGTCACCTTGCGTTGAGGAGGGATGGAATCGGACACGGTCTCCTTTTCTAAGCACCTCTTAGCCCATGACATTAGTTTGGGACATAACTCGTCCAGCTTGAAGTTGCCGTAAGTCTCACAGGCATGAAACCATGTGTATCTTGATATGAGAATAATATCCAAGAAACCGAAGTCCTCTCCTCCAAAGTAAGGATCGTCTCCAAGCACCTGATCTTCCAGCATCTTAAGGTTGTCGATGAGCTCTCTCTTGGATGCTTCGTGTTGTTCCTCCTCCCCTTTCGGCGCATATATTCCTCCGTGCCAGTGGATCTGCATACACATTGAGAGATACCTTTTTAGATAATTCAAAGCGAAAATCTAAGGTACGGTGTTTGTTACTCTTTTGATCGTAATATTAGAAATGGAGGAGGCAGATGATGGAGTACTGAAGGAGTCATGTCTGCACACGATTAATCATAAGTCATGTCTGCACCTTTTTGTCCATAAAATCTGCCCAGAACCTAGCCCGAGCTCTTTGATAGGGATCGGAAGGCAAGAGGGGGGATTTATCTTCTTTCCACACTTCATCAATGTATTCAACGATAGCAGTCGACTCACATACAGGCCTTCCGTCGTGAATAAGGACCGGAATCTTCTTATGAACCGGATTCATCTTTAAGAGCAACTCGCTCTTGTTCCCGAAATCTTCTTCTCTATACTCATACCGAACACCTTTCTCTGCCAACGCGATTCTACACCTCGTCGCATAAGGACTAGCCCAGTAACCTAACAGCAACACCTCATTCACCATATCTGACTGTAATTGGGTTAATCTGGGAAACAAATGGACCGGGTCGTTCTTACTTTCTAGCGAGCGTAGTTGAGGAGATACGATCGAGTAGCAGGACTTGAAGATATAACAATTCTACTGCGAATGGTATTTGTAGTGAATCGAGATCGAGAGAGAGAGAGATTGGTCAGCAGCGTGATGAACTTTATTGGAATATAATTACATAAGCAACGATGTCATATACCATCGCTGTCTAAAAATTACTAGTCGGCTCTAGATATTTTCATTCAATTGCCGCGCCATTGATGACGTCGCATTCAGCAATGGGCACTGCTCAGCGTGGAGGGCGACAGCGCTATTTTTTCAGACCGAGAACGGCCTCTACGGAGCTGACTGTGAATGGTCGTCCTCCCCTTGTCTGCGTATAGATATAAATATAATTCCATTTTCATTTTAAGTAGTAGTAATTATACGACCGTTCCCCGTTGTCGGTCAAGATGGGCCATGCTGGTCAGCTTCGATTGCTATACCCCTTATATTATAACGCGTTACAAGTTGGTGCGCCGTGGGCAACCGATTGTTAGAAGTAGATATTTTTTCTACAGACACAACAAATGGTATACCAGTGACTTAACAAATTATTATATTATATATAAAATCTATTTACATATTTTTACCATTTTATGATATTTTATCATGAGATTTTTCTTATTATTGTCATATTTGTATTTTACCACTATTATATTATGATTCACTACTGTTATGTTTATAGCTCCCCACTCTTACCTTCATATTTTACTATAGTTGCACTTGTATCCATGTTTTACTATAACCGTTGTTATATTTCTTTGATATTAGTTGTGATTTTTCTGAAAAAACAAACCTGTCAAGTTTCAAGTTCTGCCACTATTGTGTCATGCTTCTTCTTTATTATATTTATACTTTACTATCGTTGCATTCATATTTCATTATAGTTTTGTCGCCAAGGGCTTTACACAAAAGGAAGGAGAGGATTTTAAAGAGACATTCTCTCTAATATCTTCTAAAGATTCCTTGAAGGTGATCATGGCATTAGTGACACATTTTAATCTTGACTTACACCAGATGGATGTTAATACCGCTTTTCTTAATGGTAACATTGAAGAAATGATCTATATGGTGCAACCAGAAAACTTTGTGTCAGGACACCCAAAGAATATGGTTTGCAAACTTAAGAAATCCATATATGGTCTCAAGCAAGTGTCTCGACGATGGTATTTCAAATTTCATCATGTTATCACCTCTTTTAATTTTGAGATGAATTTGGTGGATGAATGTGTATACTATAAGTTTTGTGGGAGCAAATATATTTTTCTAGTTCTGTATGTTGATGACATAATGATAGCATGTAACGACATAAGTTTTTTGCATGAAGCTAAGAATTTTAAGATGAAAGATTTTAGTAATGCCTCTTTTGTATTAGGCATAGACATACATCAAGATCATTCTCGAGGTATCCTAGGATTATCACAAAAGGCTTATGTCGAAAGGGTTCTCAAGCGGTATGCCATGCAAAACTATAAACTAGGAAACACCCTTATTGCTAAATGAGAAAATTTTAATCTCAATCAGTGCCCTAAGAATGACTTTGAAAGAAAGCAAATGCAAAATGTTCCTTATGTTTCAGTAGTGGTAAGTATAATGCATTCTCAACTGTGTACACGTCTGGATATTACATACATCACTGGGATGCTTGGCAGATATCAAAGTAATCTAGGACTCAACCATTGAACAGCAACCAAACGAGTCATACGATACTTTCAGAAAATTAAAGATTACATGCTCACATATCGGAGGTCAGACAAAGTTGAGATCGTAGGATATTCTAACTCTAATTTTGCTGGATGCTAAGATAGCACGAAGTCTACATTATATTTTGTTTTGCTAATGGCTGGAGGTGTTGTTTCTTAGAAGAGTGCTAAGTAGATAGTGGTGGCCTCTTCCACTATGGCAGCAAAATTTGTAGCATGTTATATGGCTTCTACTTGCCATATATGGCTGCAAACTTTTGTCACAAGGCTGCATATAGTTGATGGAATTGAGAGATCGCTCAAGATGTTGTGTGATAATAAGGCCGCAATTCAATATTCTGATAACAACCTAAGTTCTACGAAATCGGAAAGTATCAATATTAAATACTTGGTTGTTAAACATAAAGTACAAAAAGGAGAATTGTCTATAGAGCATATTAATACAGACTCCATGATAGCGGATCCACTCATTAAGGCTTTACCACCCAAACACTTCCTCGAGCATGTTGCTCATATAGGTGTTATATCAGCTGATGATGTTTAGTTTTAATGGGAGTCTATCACTTTATTTGCTCTATGTATGGATACTTTGTTTTGTCTTATGGAAATTTTTTTACCATATATTTTTTTTTTTTGCAAAAATAAAATTTTTAGTATAAAGTTTTAGTTTATTTCCTTTCTTTCTTTGTTCATGATTTAATCTTACTAATATTTTAAGGTGGACCAGTTGAAAATAGGCATGTTAAGATCACATTACATAAAATCTCCATGCTACATGTCTATATTTTGATCCATGTCATTTGGTTATATCTGTATATGTGACCATTGAATATTTAGTTACGAATAAATGTGATAAAAGCCACTTTGATCCTATGTTGGTGTAACTAATGGAATGGATTGGTTATAGATACATTTCATTGTGACAACAATATTGAGCTCTTTTGGTTATATGGCAACTCATGGTTATAAGGTCACACATTCGCCCAAGTGGGAGATTATTGGGTTTTTATCCAACAATTGGGCTTATATGTGAACGATACACGGTGCGGGTTGTAGTATAAATTAAGCCTGTATATAAGTGATCTTATTTACTTATAAATTATTGGGCTTAATGTGTCTAATTAGATATAGACCTATATGTGTAGAGACATTGGATATTTTAGTTTATTGATAGATCGAACTAGAATAACCTGATAGACAATAGGTCAGTTGTCTATATAAAGGGTCATGGTTCCTGGGTCACATGTAACACCCCAAAATTCACTACTTTTTTTTAAAGCAGAAGAAATTATAATAGAAATACTCAAATTAAAACCCGTGAATTCTGGGGATGTTACCGCCACATTTAGTACCAAACCGGTTCTCTCCGACCATTTCAATACCAAGTGTTAAGGCTAAGAAAAGATTTACATTAAACTCAACCAACAGTTCATAAAAGAACTCAAAAGATCATACGTTAAAAATCAAAGTACGCATAAACGTTTATGAACCATAAATAGATAGAAATCATAGTGTGAAATCAAAGAGGATAAATACTCAATACAAGGTAATAAATCAAAGAGGACAAATCCGATATAAAAGAAATAATAAAAGGAAATAGAATCACATAAAGACTGAAATATGGCCACAACTCTTTTGAACTTTGAGCCAAAACATGCTCAACACTTAGCCCCGTCGAATGTCTCACCCACCTGCACAAAGTCAGAAGGGTATACTACTCGTGGGAATGAACAACATCCATGAAAAGGGTGATCACTACACTACGTACTGAGTAAGGTAACCGAGCATTAAGGCCAACACACAAAGTCATACAAATATTGTAGAAGAAATAAAAGAGCATAATCCATCATGATAACATAACAACAAATGTACGATCAGGTGAAAATGCCAAGATCCAATATAGTTTAGATCAATTACTTCATTAATCCTTTATCGAAATATTTTCACACCATGCTCTTTATCAAGTCCATACGAGTACGGGAACCTCACTATTTTTGCCCGTGGATCGGTCTCCAGAGCACTTTTGGCTCCTGGCCATTATTATAGCCGGTGGATCGGTCACTTAGGGTACATGCCCTACCACTATTATATGCTGGTGGATTGGTCTGGCCCCTTCTCACACGGTGTTCCACTATAATTCATTAGTGTATTCCCACATCTTAACAACATATATGATTTAGTTTGTTGAGCTCGGGATCTCTTAATATTTTAGCCGGTGAATTGGTCACTAGGGTAACATACCCTACCACTATTATGCCGGTGGATCGGTCTCCAAGCTACCGCAGTATCTGGCCACTATTATGCCGGTGGATCAGTCTGGGCCCGACTCAACATCTTTCACTTTACATAATTAATAACTTAAGTATCTTATTCAAAAGCTTTCACCATGGACATGTACGAATCATTCTCTTTATACTTCACACATCACAAATCATAAAATTCCACCATCATAATTACACTTTAATCACCAACACACATGACAATATAAAATTCTAAGCAACCACAACAAACCCTAATTGTCTACACAAACCCTAGTTCGGTCTCCTACGAACCCTTATATAATCTCCACGTATTATTTTTCATCTAAAATGTTCAAACACCCAAATAACACTTACATTACCTTCCTTACATCCCAAATCAACTTTTCATATGTAAATTTCACTCCCATGCAGACTTTATACATCCCATGCAACCTCTCGAACTTTCCATACAAACCTTAAATCGTATGCAATCATTAACTCCCATGCAAAACCCTAACTCCACCATGCAAACCCTAATACCACCATACCACCATTAATACCACCATGCAACCATTAATACCACCATGTAAACCCTAATACCACTATACAACCATTAATACCACCATGCAACCATTAATACCACCATGTAAACGCTAATACCACTATGCAACTATTAATACCACCATGCAACCATTAATACCACCATACAAACCCTAATATCACCATGTAAACCCTAATACCACCATGCAACATTACCTCCATGCAAACCCTAATACCACTATACAACCATTAATACCACCATACAAAACTCAATATTCCGTCATACAAAACCCTAAATTCAATCCACACAAAATCAAAGATTCATCCATACCACACCCTAGAATAGATCCTCTCATACAAAACCATCAATTAGATTCTTCCATACAAAACCACAATTTATATTCTCCCACACAAAACCATAAATTAGATTCTTCCAAATAGAACCATAAATTATATTCTCCCATACAAAACCATAAATTAGATTCTCCCATATAAAACCATAAATTATATTCTCCCATATAACACCATAAATTGGATTCTCCCATACAAAACCATAAATTACACTCCCTCATATAAAACCATAAATTGTATTCTCCCACGCAAAACCATAAAAATCATAAATCAAATTCTCCCACACGAAACCCTAAAATTCTCCAACACGAAACCCTAAAATTCTCCATTTTATTCTTCCACTCATGAGTCATTAAAATAATTAGGTCAATTCACCTCTTTTGGTCAACCTCTTTCCCCATCCTCCTTTTTCATCCTTTCTCCCACACAAACCACATCAACACCCTCACATGCATGTCTTACAGGGTCACAAACAAATCACCACATATACATAATACACATGCCATGCAAATACACGAAAACATACATCAACTCCACATCATACCATATACGACATCAATAATAATGATAAACATATGATACATAGCATGCGAAGCACATAATGCATATAAGCACACAAAAGGCCTTAGTACCCCATACCTAAAACGACAACGGTCTTGGAGCACGCTCCTACGCCTCCTTAGGGCTTTGACTGGTTTTGCCTATTATGAGGGAAAAGCTAAAATTAGACTCCCTCCTATCAAAAATACTATTAATCACTAACTTAATATAAGCCTAGGCTTTTGATAAAATGTTAAAATAATAATAGCAAAAATACCAAAAATAATATCAATATTAATATTAACAAGAATAATAAAAATAGTAACAATAATAATAAAAAGGGCATTACTCAAAAACATAGTGAAATAAGGGCTTCAACCCCTTTATTAAAACAATACTAATAATAATAATATTAGTAAAATAAATAACCAAATTTAGTAATAATAATAGTGATGAAATAATAAGAATAATAATGATAAAAAACCATAATAATAATAATAATAATAATAATAATAATAATAATAATAATAATCATAATGGTAATAATAGTAAGGATAATATTTGAAGATAAAAAGAAGTAGGGTTTCTATTCTACATTGAGTAATAATAACTTAATAAATAATAATAATAACACTAATAAGAATAAATACTAATAACCCTAATAATAATAAGACATGATATTTATAATACTACTATTAAAATTTAAAATAAGCATAATAGGGTTTCAGCCCTATATAAAATAATAATACTAACACTTGAAAATAATAATAGTAATAGTAATAATAATAATAATAACAACAACAACAACAACAATACTAACATTATTAACAACACTAATGGTAAAATACTTGTATTAATAATAATGGAATAAGAATAATAGAAATTCAAAATAGGAAATAATAATAATAATTATACTTATAACATATTAATATTAATAATAGTAATAATATAAATAATAAGGGTAATAGTGCTAAAATCAAATTAAAAATTACAATAGGGCTTCAGCCCTCAACATAATAATAATAACATTAATATTAATAACAATAATAATACATATTAAAAATGGAAATAATAATAATAATAATAGGATTTATATTAGAATAAATGAAATAAAATAATTTAAGGCTTGTAAAAATAGGGAAAATGGTTGAGAGGGTCTAGGGTTCAACCTTAGGCTGGCGAGGATAGGCGGCACCATCAGTGGTGCATGGAGACGGCGGCGGTGGCCGGAAAAAGGGAAGAAAAGGGCAAAAGTTAAATGCTAGAAAAAAAATAAGGATAATTAAGGTGGGATTTGGAGTGTTTAAGAATGCTTAGAGGGAGAGAAGCATAATGGAGGTGGTGGCGTAGCCAAAGGTGGTGGCGCACGGCGGCGGTAGTGGTGGCTAAAAGAGGAAGAAGAAGAGAAAGAGAGGAGGAGAGGGAGGAAGAGGAAAAGAAAGGTAGGGGAAGGAAGAGGAGGGTCTGCAGAAGAGAATGGGAGGTGAAAGAAGTGGCGGCGGCGGTCGAAGAGATGGCTAAGGGTGGCACAAAGGGTGGCAGACGCAGAAAATAGGGTTGATCGGGAAAGCTAATTCGCATAGCTGTGGTGGCTTGTGCAGGAAAAATCGAGGGGGATGGATGATTTGGTTAGCTCGAGGGCGGATCAAGGAAGATTTTGGTGGATAGAGTTGGTGGCGAAGTTGGCCGGAGGCGGCGGACGAGGCGTCTAAAGGGGTGGCGGCGACAAGGACAGGAAATTCTAGGTAGGAGATAAAAGCTCGATATAGGGCTATTATGGGGGTATTTATAAGCTTAGAAGGGAGGTTAGGGTTCTGTGGGTCAACGTGGGAGTAAAGAAAGTAGGGTTAGGGTCACCGGCGGCAATGGTTGTCCTGTGACAGCAATTTTCGAGGGAGGGGGTTGTGCGCAAGAGAGAGAGAGAGAGAAAAAAGTACGAGGAGAGGGGGAGTTAGTTGGGTGAATGGGTTGCGAGTCAGAAGGGGAGAGGGAAAAGAGTATAGGCCGGTCAACGACATGATTGGTGGAAAAAAACCAGGGACGGGGCGGCGGTTGCAGGTGCTCGACGGGAATGGTAGGTGAGATCGGGCTGGGAAAGAATAAGAAGTGGGGGGGAGCTGGACTGGCGGTCCAGAAGAAAAAGAAAGAAAGGAAAAATGGGGGAAAAGACCAGCCGAGGCGGTGAGGCGTTTAACTTTAAATGAAACGCAGAGTACAGGGCGAAAAAGAAGCAAAACGCAATGCGGTAAGGGAGAAGGAAAGGAGGCCAGTTGCGCCGTGTCGAAGGAAGGAGGGAGGGGGGATTGGGCGCGAGAGAGGCAGGCCCAAACGGGGAAAAAGGAGAGGAAAAAGAAAAAGAAGAAAATGAAGAAAAAAAAGGAAAAAGGAAGAAAGAAAAGGAAAAAGGGAAAAAGGAAAAGAGAAAAAAATAATTAGGTTGGGTATTTATATTAATTAAAATATTTGAAATATTTAAAAATAATAATATTTAAATAAATTAATATTTAAATCCCTTTTTAGGCTAAATTAGGATTTTTGAAAGATTTTTCATAAATTCCATTTTAATTAGCAAAACACCCTAATTTTCTTCAAATAAATTATTTATAAAATTAATATTAATTTGAAACTATTTTCTCCTTCTTATTTGAAATAAAATAATTTATTTTGATAAATTTCCAAATTAAAATCTTTAATTAGTTAAAATACCCAAATTTCCTCTAATTAAAATATTTATAAAATTTCTTATTAATTTGCCCTAATTAATTTCCTTTTATTTTAATAAAAATAAATTATTTAATTAATTTTTGTAATAAAATCTTATTTAATAATAAATAATAAAATTAGAATTTTCGGGGCATTTCATCACACATACTACATTCTATTTTGATTCCCATCAGTTAATAGAAACTGACGAGTGTGTGTCAGATCTAGAAGACTATAGTACCATCCTTATCCTGAATCTGTTTGTTATTCTCACATTATGGATTCAGGTACGCTTCTATATAATTATGTTATTAAATTAATCTTGATGAAATAGCATTTGATCCTATCGGATCTGTAGATTGTATTAATCTATCAAAATGAAGATCTCCAACTCCGATGGGAGACTTACCGTGCATGTACATATAATGTAAGTGAACCTACCACTAGGTAAGCCAATTTGTTGTCGTATTATTTTCGCCACTGTCGTGGTGATGGATAGTAGGGGTATCAAAGGCCTAGCTCCATCTAAAGCTTGCTACAGGCATGGATAAGAGCCTAACATGGATGATATATAGTTGTCAACTTCTGCAGAAACAAGACCTTTGACCACCTTCTAATAAATTATATGGAGAAAATCAAATAAGAATTATAATTATTATCACTATACCAGAAATCCTAAAGCAAACCTTACTAGCACAATAATTAAAGTAGTTTAACTAGCATCATTAGAGCTATTGATAGTCATTTCATTTCATTCCTACTAATAGGGTCGTAAATGAATCAAGTCAGGGTGGAATTAAGTTCATGTAGATGAGCTAAGCTCGTGAGTTTTTGCACTGTAAATGAACTTGATCTTAAATTTATTATGCTTAATTTATTTAACTAAACAAATAAATCAGGACGAGCCCTCAACAAGCAAAACTTAGAAAGTTTGCAAGTTAACTTTTTTTTTTATAGCACTATCGACAGATAAAAGCATCTACAATGCTCTCCTCAAATTAGAGGTCTCAATTATACTATCTAATCATTTCCTCTCTCATCTCTCCTACTTTTATTAATTTACCTCAAATTTAATTCAATACTCTACAATCACCAACCTTAAATTTACAACACCCAATTACTTTTTTCAATCACATCATCAATCATTTATACTTTATATTATTTAACTTTTAATTTATATCAATCTATATATAATAATTTATAATTTTTCTACTACAATAATTTTAAAATTAATATTCGATTTCAATCAATTTTAAAATAATCTTTTATAGTTTTCTACTACAATAATAATAATTAAAAAAATATTACAACGGAAATAAAAATACAATAATATTAGGAAAATATAAAAATGGAATTAAAGATTAGAATAACATTACAAAATAAAAAAATGAAAATTAAATAACATTACAAAAATATTACAACAAAAATAAAAATACAATAACATTACAAAAATTTGAAAAATTATGAAAATACAAATAAAATAACATTATTATCTATAACAATGAAATTCAGAATTCTCAAGAGATGTGACTAATGGAAAAATAAAATTGTGTTGTGGAAAATTTTGAACATGTGGAAAATTACGATAAAATGGAACAGTAGTATTTGAAGGTTAAAATAATTAGAAATTGAAATCATTTTGATAATATTACATACTTAAGAAATTAAAATGTCATGGATATTATAAATTCTGGACATTTGGAGAATTTAGATTTGGATAATTTTGTAAATTTTGGATATGTTGGTTTAGAAGTTCTTTTGAATTTGAATCATTTCGATTATCCAAAAGATTCAAAAAATTAAGTTTAGTAGGATCCATTTTAAAAAAATAAATATAAGTAGAGAAATTAATAAAATAAATATAACTTAAGAAATTAATAAAAAAAATATAAGTATATAAATTAATAAAATAAAAGTAAATAGAGAAACTAATAAAATAAATATTCCTACCAAAATTAATGAAATCAATATAACTAGAAAAATTAACCAAATACATATAACTTGAGAAATATTGAAGATAAATGAATAAAATAAATATAAGTAGAGAAATTAATTAAACAATTATAAGTAGAGAAATTAAAAAAAAACAATGATATGTAGAGAAATTAATAGTTAATAAAATAAATATGACAAGAGAAATTTATAAAATAAAAATAACGAGAGAAATAAATAAGATTAATTATGTAGAGAAATGAATACGAGAAAGAGAGGTAAAATAAATGATATAAAAATATGGATAAAATATAATGTATTTATTGTCAAAAAAATTACTGTTATTATTAACGATCATATATATTTTTAAAAAATTTAATTATAACACTAATATTTAGACTAAAGATATACTAAAGAGTACAGAAAATAAGTCACGTTGGAACGCAGATAACTGTCACTGCACGATGCATGAGCCACATGTCAGACTAGCGTGTGACAGCACGTGTCTGAACAACGACAGCTTTTGCTACTACACTTGTACTAACGGAGATTTTTCTCGACGACAACTGATTTTAGGATGCTTAAAGTTTTTGAGGTTTAGATAAAAAAAAAAAAATTCTACATCCATAACCTCGAATATAAGGTCTCCAAATTTGATATTGGAATCCAAATTTTTTTTTGGCCCATCGTTGATGTTCTAATTTTAATTTAGAAATGTATGTCATATAAACATCGATCTGTGTGGATATTACTAAATGATAAATATTTCTATTATTAGTTTTGATTAATATGAAAGGCTTAGATCATCAAAGAAGTGGAGCCCTAAAGTCCTTATTTGCAGCCCAACTTGAACGAGAAGGGTCGTATAATATTAAGTTGAAAGTGGAATTTATATTTTATATAGACGAAGGCCGGGAGGACCATTCGTCGCCAATCCCGTAGAGGTCTGAACTAACCGAGGAAAATGGGGCTGTCACCCTCTACGCTGAGCGGTGCTCATGTGGCTGAATGTGACGCCATCAAAGATGTGGCAATTTAATAAAAAATCCTGGAAGTGACTTGCAGCATAGATAATTGCTAGAAAACGAAGGCATATGACACAGTTGTTTTAAAAATATCGAAGAAATTATCTTGCCAGTATTATAATTGATTTTTATAAAAGATGAATATATATATATATATATATAATTAAATTATATATGAATATATTCGACTAGTGAGTAATTTTTAAATTGGTTTGACCAACCTTTTTGACTGATCTATACTATGTTTTGGAACGATTCGAAACCTCTAAGATTGGATACATAAAATATAGTGGATGACTCGACCAGATAACCCATCTAATTGACCCGTCTGATCCAATTTTCAAAACTGTAAGTATCTCCATATTTGCACCACAGACTCTTGCACTCTCTCCAAATAAAAGCATTCACAGTAGCAACACTGCTACTCGCATCTCCTCAACTACACGAGTACGTACGTAGTGCCAGTCCGTTTATTCGACTAAAATCAAGCATGGCGAATGAGGTGGTGCTGCTGGATTTCCTTCTGAGCGGCTTCGGGATGAGATGCAGAATAGCTTTGGCAGAGAAAGGCGTTCGATATGAATATAGAGAAGAAGACTTGGCGAATAAGAGCGAGCTGCTCTTAAAGATGAATCCGGTTCGTGAGATGATTCCGGTCCTTATTCATAACGGAAGGCCAATATGTGAGTCGGCTGTAATTGTTCAATATATTGATGAAGTGTGGAAAGGCAGCGCCCCCCTCCTACCTCTTGATCCTTATCAGAAAGCGCTGGCTAAGTTCTGGGCCGATTTCATCGACAGAAAGGTATTCCAGACGTCTAATTCATTTTTTTAACTTACCCCGTGGCCCGTAAGGCAAATTAAAACAATATATTAAAGAATTACTATTGCTTAATATGCATATAGATCTACAGCAGCGGGAATGGAATATGGACGACAAAAGTGGAGGGAGAGCAGGAAGCGTCCAAGAAGGAGTTCATCGACAGTCTTAAGATACTGGAGCAGCAGGCGTTGGGAGACCATCTTTTCTTGGGAGGAGAGAATTTCGGTTTCTTGGATGTGATTTTCATACCATACTACCCGTGGTTTCATGTCTACGAGGCTTATGGTAATTTTAAGATTGAGGAGTCATGTCCCGCGTTGATTGCATGGGCTAAAAGGTGTTTGGAGAAGGAGACAGTGTCCAAGTCCCTCCCACGTCAGGACAAGGTGTCTGCTTACGCTGCTGAAGTGAGGAAGAGGTTGGGCATTGAGTGAAGTCTCTTTCTTCTGTTACGTCTTTGAGCTTGTGCGTCTTGTGTATCAGTTGTGGCCTGAGGCTCGAATGGTGTTATTGATCGAGTCCGTCCTGCGCTAGTGTGGTTTTTATGTTTGTTCTTATAATGGATGCTAATCAAATAAGAAAGGCTACTACCTCCATTTCTAAACAGTAGCCCATGCTTTTTTTTTTCAAGAAAAAACTTTTATTATTTATTTCTCTTAAAGCATAATAACTTACAATTTAAAAATGGAGTCTTTATATTCATATAGAAAGATATTATCATAATATTAATTTTTTGTACATAAAATTTTTATAAATATATTTTATAAAATATTAACGGTTAAGGTATATGTTTAAAATTTACGATGATTTTTTTTTTAGAAATGGGTTGAATATTATACTAAATAATAATATTTTGCATATTTTGTAGCCAGACCTTAGCAGTAGAACAGTACTGTTATTGCATACTTTCAGTTTTAATTGACGAGGAGGAGGAGGACTTCTTGTATTATGAATGCCCATACATTATACAAAGGTGTTAACATAGTTTTCTGTGCCACTAAGATTTCTATTCAATAATTTCTGCATCATAGTAATTAAGGGTGTAACGACTCACGCCACTAAATTTAGCTCGTCATACAAGCTTGAAGTAAGCCTTAAAGGTCGGAGCATTATTTAGGCTATATTTTGGTACATGAATGTATTAATTTTAAAATTATTTCTCTATTTTAATTGACGAAAGTCTAGTTTTAAAACCAAATCGGTTGTTAAATAGATATCTTTACAGGCTCATAGGTTTAATAATTGAACTAGTGATACCTATGAGGTCGAAAAATATATAAAATATATTAAAAATTAATTAAATTACATATAAATCAAAGTATTCACCAACCAAAATTTTGACCCATTTTTAAATCAGATCACTAATTTTTTACTAATTTAACAGATTCTTAACTAGATTTCTTTTACGATTCTAAGATTTAAAAAATAGTTGTACGAAATCCTGTCGGTAATAACTCGACTGGTTATTCGGCTTTACCAATCTAACCACTCCCATTTTTAATTCTGTGGACGAAAGTACAAGCGTAAACTATGAATCCCTCTCACTTAAATTCTGTATACTAAAGATTAGATAGTTTTCGTAATATAATATAATGATGGGTGGAAGTATGGAACAATCTTTTATTTTTATTGTATTTTGCCCTGTCACATGCCGCGTCCCTCTCACATTGTGGATAACTATAAGATTCTCCTTTTTAATATTAGGAACACCCACCCCCCTCCTCCTCCCTCTATATAACTATGCTAAAGTGCTGACATAATTTTTTGTGCCATCTTTATTCAATATTTTCTACACCACAATAAAGGAAGTCCCTCCGTTTTACCCAATATAAATTATAATTTTCGAACATATATATTAAAAAGTGTTTATTCTGTTGTACTAATATATACGAAAGTATGGATTTCAAATTCGATCATTATTTTTATAAAATTAAAATTTATAATAATCTAAAAATATAATTATTTAATTTGTATTAAAAAATAATTTTATAATACTATTTTTATAATTTTTTTTATCAATATATCAATATATATATTAAAAGATATTAATAGTCAAAGTTTATCGTCAAAATTTTTAATATTATAAAAAATAATTACAAAGACCTTATTAAGGTTTTGAGGAAATGATACATAAATTGATTAAAATACTCTTACTAAACTTAAATAATTGTATACATTGATTGGGTTTGTTGAAAATTAATTACGAGACAATTTGAATTTTTATTACTATTAGTTTAGATTAGATGAAAATACTAAATATTAGCCTATTCTAGTTTAAAAATATACATATGTCTTAACTTTCTAATGTCTTTTATCTTTTTCTTTTTTAAATAATTAACATTATTTTGCTTCCTAACATCCCCATCCCTATTTCCGTGCATCCATGCATGGTAACTACTCATCGCTTATTTTCGAAAGATACACACACAAATACCACGACAACACACTAAAATTATCTTCGAGGACATGCATTAAGAATAGATGAAATAAGATATATCAAAACCAACAATGCAGTAAGAAAATAGTTCATAACGACTCCTTTGCTAGTCCTAGAGTCATCAAAAGATCGCAGGAAAGGTACCGAAGGAAAAAAAAAAGTTGTTTAAAACACGACCTAGTGATTTAAATTTTAATTCGATCGAAAAATTCCATAGCAAAATTAACCTCCCTTAACGATATCGATCAACTGCAGCACGATCTTCCAATCACTTTCGACGGTCAACGAGCCAGAAAACACGGGCGGAGGTATCGGAAGCTTCTTGTCGACTAACGTCTGAATGCAGCCATCGATCCTGGGCAGTAGGACATTCTGGATATGATTTTTGGCACCGTCAAAATCTTTGGCCAATAGTTTCTGCACTGCAACGAATGTAGTCCGTTTTACGTCGGTAAATTCGGTGACGCATTCATGAAGCACGCTTTTGAGATTAGGATCCTTGGCTTGGAAACGATTGTAATTGTCGGTAGCAGTATTTAGGCTGTCCAGATGGTCGTCGGCACAGCCCATTGCGATTCTTATCAGGCCGATCTTATCGGCCTTCAGGCTGCCCGGGTTTTGCTCGAGGCAGCTTTTGCATGAGCTCGGCAGATAAGTTGCGTTGCATAGGGTTTGGATCAACGCTTCGTCGCCATGGACGAAGATGGAAGGGTGGCAAGTGAAGAAGAAGGAGAAAAGGAACGGGAAGCAAAGGATGAAGGGAGCACTGTAGGAAGTCATGATCGGTTCGCTCGAATTGGGAGGTGGTGCTGTGACTGTCGGAGGCTTGAGGATGCAGAGTAGAGAACTCTAATGCTCTAGGTGAATGAAAACAACGTTCGTGTGCAGGGTCTTATATATAGAGGAATTCAAGGACGGACTCTTATGGGCAACTGTGCGAAACGTACGTAATTGATTTTTAGAATGCCGGAGATTAATGCACAAAATAATAAAGGTGCATTAATTCTAGGCTCCGGAGTGACTGACGAAATATGGAATTAGTAATAAAGAATATTAGTACTAGAATCCTGCGTTGATAACAAAATGACCTTTGGTCAAACTAACTTTGATAGTGCGTACGTATGGATCGCAATTTCAATCAAAATTTATTACTATACAGTAGTCCCATCCCTTCCTTTCCAAAATAAAATATTTTTAGAAATTTATGTATGATTTTAGAAAGTAATTAATATAATAATTATATCATTTTTTATTTTATAATTATATCATTCTTTTAAAAAATAACCTGACAATTAATACATAAAAGAAGAAAGAAAAGGAGAAGAGAAAATGTAAGGCATATTGGATTATTATATGCACATTAAGACCCTAGTATTAAAAATCAGACCGGACCAACCGGTCCAACCTATGCACCGATGAACTAGTCGGGTCACTGGCCAGATTTTATGTACCGATTCTCAAAATCTTAGAACCAGTGAAAACTGATCAAAATTTGGTCAAACCAGTAAAAACCAATGAATCGGTCATAGAACCTGTCAAAAAATCGGTTGGGAGCCGATTAAATTCATGTATAATTTAATTTTTTTTATATTTCATATTTTTTGACTTAAAATATATCATTGGTCCGACCACTAAACCAGTGAACCCGTTATTATACTGGTTCAGTTTTTAAAACTATGATTAAGACACATTAAATTCTAAATAAAAAGTTATCCAGAATAATAAAAGGTTAGAAATAGAAATAATACATTTAATTATTACTTTTTTTATTCATAAGGGAGTCATGAATGTAAATATAAATCACCAAAAATATGTTTTATTACCAAAAGAGGAGGGAGTGATTCAAACATGGAAATTTTGGAACCCATCAATGCTAGGCCTAAACATTTAATTATTGATACTTTTTCTTAAAATGACTCACATTATGAAACAAAATCAAAAACCTAAAATATCCTATATTGTGAAATAGAGGGAGTAAGTAGTATGTACAGGTACTAAAGGGAAATACAGTTATAGATATGAAGGATGAGAATCGTTAAGATATTTTAGTATAGGAGTAGAATAATGCCTTCAAATATTATTATATTGTTATAAATATCCTATTCAAATGGATGTACATTTACTTATATAGTATTCAGTCAGATGTAATACTCATTATTATTTCCTCCAATTATAATCACTCTCCCTATTATAGTTGTAATATCTATCTCTCTGTCTCCTCCACCACTTTCCATTTTCCTTAACTCTTCCCATTATGACTTGGAGTAATATATATGAGATATATTGAGATATGGAAAATATACATCAATGAGAACAAAATTTCGAAGCCATGTTGCTGCCCTAGTAGGGTAACAATCCTTGCCACAAAGGGTCATTTTATTTATCAAACACCATAGCCTCTAGCCAGTCATGATGAAAGTCAAAGCCTAGGGGGCATCATTGACCATGTTTCCCATTTTGCATAGAGTTCGATAGAGGATCAAGAGAAGATATGAAACAAAAGGGAGTAAAGGAGAAGAGAGGACGTAACACCCCTAAAATTTACTATTTAAAACTTTTGTTTTGTAGAATCAACAATAATAAAATAATAGATGTTACACCACATCCAATATAGAAAAAGGTACTTCCTATACCCAATCTATGTAATGTGCAAGGTAACAAAGAAAAAGTAACTCTAGGCTCTAAAGTGACTAACAAAATATGAAATTAATAATAAAGAATATTAGTACTAGAATCTTCCATAGATAACAAAATGACCTTTGGTTAAACTAACTTTGATACAGTATGTATGGATCATAGTTACAACCAAAAGTTATTACTATACAGAGCTCCCATCCCTTCGTTTCTAAAATAAAATATTTTTAGAAATTTATATATTAGTTTAGAAAGTAATTAATATATTTTTAATATGATAGTTATATTCTTCATTAAAAAATAATTTGGCAAATAATGTATAAAAAAAAGAAAGGAAAAAAATGTAGGGATAAAAATAAAAAAATAAACATTTACCTTTCTAAAATAATTTTCATTTTAAAATAAATATTTTAAGCTAAAAAAATTCCTTTCATAAGTGGATGGAGTAACATAATTTAAAATTTTTATTTGACCTATTTATCATTGTATTAAATTTTAGTTTAGGAGTATGCTTAAAATAAGTTATTTGACCCATTTTAGATGACAAATGACTTTATCGGACCAAAGAGATGTAAATATTTGGTTTAAAAAATTAACAACCCCCTCTCCATCATTTAAAGCCCTTTTCTATAAACATGTTGCTTTTTAGCTTCTAGCTAATTTTTCAACAAGGCATATCAAACTTACTCTCTTATAACCGGTAAGCTAGAAGCTTAGTTCAAAAGTTACTTCAACAAGCTCATCTAAAAAAAATTAAGCTAATAAAATTGTCAGTCATAATTCATGGGAATTTTCCAGCGATAATACGTTTGTTATCCAAAAGAAGAAGAAGAAGAAGAAGAAGAAGAAGAAGAAGAAGAAGAAGAAGTTGAAATAGTAGTATTCATCCACCCATATCATAATATAAGGCATATTGAATTATTACGGGCACATTAAGGCACATTAAATTATAGATAAAAGTTATCTAGAATAATAAAAGGTTAGAAATGGAAATAATACATTTAATTATTTTTTTATTCATAAGGGAGCCATGAATGTAAATACAAATCACCATAAATATCTTATATTACCAAAAGAGGAGGGAATGATTCAAACATGAAATTTTTGGAATCCATTAACGCTAGGCCTAAACATTTAATTATTGATACTTTTTCTTAAAATGAATCATATTATGAAACAAAATCAGAAACCTAAAATATCTCTATTGTGAAATAGAGGTAGTGGGTAGTATGTACAAGTAATGGGAACTATAGCTATAGATATGAAGGGTGAGAATCGTTGAGATATTTTAGTATAGGAGTAGAATAATGTCTTCGAATATTATTATATTATTGTAAATATCTTATTCAAATGGATGTACATTTACTTGTATGGTATTGTAACACCCTCATTTTTACTAATAAAAAATTTTGTTTTGCGGAAACGTTAATTACAAAATTAATGGGTGTTACCGCCACACTCAATATAAATCTTGGCATCATCTACCATTCTTATACTAAGTCTAAAACATTACTTTACTTACATAATATAATTACAAAAGTCAGAATACAAAGGATAATAGATACGTATGGTGCTAGTTAAAAGCAATATCAATAGTCTACCAAAACTCAAGAGAGAAATTACAAGAAGACATGAAAATCTAGATACAATCAGAGACCGGCTAGCAAAAGAGACACCAGATATTCATACACTCTTAAAACCGACTGACAACTTTCAACTGAACTCGAAAGCTGACCTGCAAAATCCATTGCCCATTGAATAGGCAGGGCCACGAAAATGAATCATTCAGTACTACGATACTGAGCAACCCCTTTATACCAAACTAATATGATAAAACAACATGGAACACATGCAAGGCATACAACTAATATTGTATAAGACATATACATACACATACGAGGATTGAGATATAGCAGTTATTTAGATAATCAAATTCCATGTAGGTCACGCACTACTTATATCTATTCATCTAAAACAACTAAACTTACCAAAAGAACATCCCAAAGATACTCTCTAAAGTATGATTATAAGAAAACCCTAACATAATAAACATAAGGCATCACGATAATACATGATATAATCTTAAGACATGCATGAGATGATCAATATACAATAATTATAACAGCTAAGCAATAGCCACCAAACTACAACTGTTCATGCGTGTTCATATAGAACGTAAAAACACTTATCAACTAAACATCCCAAGATGCTCTCAGATTAAAACCCAACTTTACACCAAAATTTTAACCTTCACAATATAGTTTCTATCTCAGCTTCAATCCCAACCAATTACATAATATCATAGGTATGTTCACAGGTATAATATAATAAGATCCATATCATCACAGATATACTTACAGGTACAATATAATAAAATCCCTAACATCACAAGCATACTTATAGGTATAATATAACAAAATACGTAACGTCACAGGTATAGTTACAGGTATAATATAACAAAATACGTAACGTTACAAGTATACTTGGAGGTATAGTATAATAAAATCCATAACCTCACAGGTATACTCACAAGTATAGTATAATAAAATCCATAATATCATGAGTATACTTACAAGCATAATACCAACACAGGTAGGCACGAAGGCTGCTACCAAAACCACAGGTAGGCATAAATACTACTACCGAAACCATAGGTAGACATGAAGGCTGCTACAGAAACTATAGGTAGGCACAAAGGCTACTATCGAAACCACAGATAGGCACGAAGGCCACTACCCAAAACCACAGGTGGGTACAAATGCTACTACCAAACTAATCCAATATCCAATAATAATCATTCCAATCAAATCATGTCATTTCCATTTTTATTTACTTGAGAGGGATACAATAATAACCCAAAGACATAAAAGTACTGGCGCACAAGCATCATGGTACCCTTCCAACCATCCAACCCAGAGGCATAACAGCACTTCGGTTATACTAATGCACAAGGAAAGCAATACCATCCTCACCTCAGACACCTAATTCTTAAGTATTGATACTCCCTATAGGGTCCGTAGGTCACCTATAGAGTAGACTAGGGCCTTACTGGGGCCTAACTGACACACTAGAAACCCAAACAAATCGAGGACTCCTACCTCGTCTCTAGGGTAGCTACCCCTAGAGAGAAATCATTCTCAAACTCAAGGTCTTCCACTTTACGTATTAGTATTTTATGAGATGATCACAGATAACACATTTTACACAATCATTCTCATTTCCATACTTATCCATTTTTCCTTTATTTTTAATTATCCAAGTCAACCCTAAGGTCAACGGTTCAAAACGAGGTCAAAGTCAACACTAATGTCAACCTATTAAAAGTCTAAGGCCATCCTGTGTCCAATCATTCACATTTGGGTACATTAGGTCGAAATGACCAAAATGCCCCTAAGACCAATAATTATAAGATTATCATCTATTTAAATACTAAATCCATTTTATTTATTAATTTATCGTGAAAAGGCTAAAATAAAATAATTGAATTATTTATTATGTAATTTAAATGATCAGCTATGTCAAAAGACCATTTTGCCCTTACACATGTTTTTGCATACAAAATCCTATCATATACTTTTGAAACGTACAAAACACATGATTGCATAATCAACAATAGATAATACATATTATACATGATTTTTAGGATAAATATCACAATACACTAAAAATGACTAAATTGCCCCTATGACACACATCCATAATAATTATATATCCCACAATTATATCTAAGCATGTTCAACCTATTATTTTATACACAATTATCATACAAAATATTTTTCTGTCATAAGAATCATTTTAATCATACTTTCGTACCCAGAATATTTTACATCAAATAACATGCATATTTTTACCAATTTTCATGATAATAACAATTAACACGTAATTATAATGTAATAAATCATGTTTAACATATTTCATACCCCAAAAATCCTAATGTGCTATCATGAAATATTTATCATTTTAGTAGGGTATAATGGCTACCTGAATTCTAGTAAAAACGTAAAATTAGCGGTATCCACCAAAAATTATTATGTTCTGCTAATAAACTTTCGTGCCTAAAAATAATACCACAATTATCGAGTTAATATCTATCATATAAAATAATAATTATAATATAAAATATTTATTTTTCTAAAATTACCAAAATACCCTTACATTTAATATGGGTACCAAAATTATTACAACAACAAACACAACTCACGCTGCACAGCAATGTGAGCCATGCATACGAAGAAGGCTCAGGGCTAGACGGATGTGAAGGGTTGGTTGCGAGGGTGAGGCAGGGAGAGGTGGCAATAGGGGTGGAGATTGGCGAATGCAGTGGTGCTAGTTGGTGGTCAGCGGTTGAGGGAGATAGCTGTGGGTAGTGGATGGCTACGGGAAGGGTGGCAGTGATATTGCAGAAAGTGTGGTAGTGGCTTAATGGTGGAGGCTGCTGGTTGTGGTACTACTCGGTGGTGGGTGTAGGTTGTAAGGTGCTGATGGGCTAGCAATAGAAGGCTGCAGGAAAGGTGGTAGGAAGGGTGCACAGTAGTTGGGGCTTGGTGGAGGTGTTGTGCAGTTATGGTTAGCTGGACGAGCTCGGCTGAGGGTGGCAGAAGTGGCGGATGCATGCGCGGGCAGGGGAGAAGGGAGAAGGGAGAAGAGGAAGAAGGTAGTGGTTCGGTGGTGGAGTTGCGTGATGGTTCGGTTCGGTGGTGAATTGAAGAGGGGAGGAAATATGGGGTTGTGGTAGTGTGGGCTTGGTGCAAGCGGAAGGGAATCAGGGCAAAGGAGTGGTGATGGTTGAGGAGGAAGGTGGCGGTGCTGCTGGACAAGAAAGGAGATGGTTCGGTGGGGAGTGTAGAGGGAGAAGGGAAGAGCTATGGTTGCTGGGTGATGGTCAGGGGCTGCAATGGGGAAGGGAGCTGGGCGAAGAAAATGTAGAGGGGAGGAGGTGATGTGGTGGCTAGAAGGTTGGGGGTTGGGAAGATCGAACAAAATAAAGAGGAAGGGGTTGGGTGCATGGGCAGAGAGCTAGGAGGTTGTGGTAGGAGGGTGGTTACATGCAGGGGATATTTGGTTGGAAAAATAAACAAAATAGAGAGAGGGGAGTAGGGGTTGTTTGGCTCCAAGAAGGGTGTTGAAAAGGAACAGAGGGGGAAGGGGCTATAAGGGCGAGGGAGTGTGCGTGTGTAGCATGTATATGTATATAACATTTTTTGGGTTGAGTGAGGTAAGGAAATGAAGGAGACAAGAAGAATAATTGGGGGAGGGAATTGAGGCAAACAATGGGTAAGATTAGAGGATAAAAAATGGTAGTGAAAAAAAATAGTTTTATTTTTAGTTTAGGTAGATTCAGGCATCGGGTAGAAAAATAATCCGGTAATCCGGATTGGGATAGGTTTAATAAAATGGAAAAAGATAAAATAATTAAAAATAAATTTTAGGGATTCATTTTGGGTTACAAATCAATGGTTCTTAATAAATAATTTAGGATAAGATTTACGAATATAAACTAGGATTAAAATTAATAGTCCAATTTCTGTCGAATCTTAAATTGAATAAATTTATATCTAAACCGTTGTAATAATACGAATAATAATAACATATTTAATACTAAACATCCTAAAATAATAATTATAACTAATCACACGATTATTAATTTATAATTAACATTTCGAAAAACGAGGTATTACAGGTATAGAGTCTGATTTAATACTCATATTACTTCCACCAATTATAACCCCTCTCCCCAATATAGTTGTGAGGTCTAACTCTCTATCTTCTCCACCACTTTCCATTTTCCTTAACTCTTCTCAGTATGACTTGGAGTAATATATATGAGATGTATTGAGATATTGACAATATGCATCAATGAGAAGAATATATAATGCCCCAAATTTACTACTTAAAATTTTCATTTGAATTGTATAGATTATACAAAATAATTGGGTGTTATCATTACATATAATATAGAGATGTATGATCGATACCTAACATATACCGGATGTATGGAAAAAAACTCAAACTAAGGTGATCCTCATACTTAACAAATTTTCTTTAATTTTAATTATTCAAATCAACTCTAAGGTCTAATATCAAAGCCAAAGTCCATGGTTAATACTAAGGTCAACCTAAATGATTTTTTTTTTACTTGAAAAAGGGGGATACAATTCAAAAAAATGAATAGAGATCACTCCAAACAAATTTTGCAATATCTAACTCCACCACTCCAATCAAACATCAAATTATCCCTAATTTTGGAAGGGGGTATATCGTAAAATTTCACACCAAAAGCAAGTCGGTGATCCAAGTGAGCCAACTGATCGACTACTGTGTTCGTTTCCTTAAAATTGTGAGTGAACCACCAAGAACTTAACTGACTCATCAACTTTCTACAGGCCATCATGAGAGAGATACACATTCTAGGAGGTGAAAGAGCATCATGCAAGAGGCGTAGAACCACTACAAAATCACAGTCAATCCATATCTAATCATGACCTCGGCTAAGAGCCTCATTAAGACCATACCACATACCCCACAATTTAGCCAACAAGATTGTGCCAAAACCCAAATTAGTTGAGAAACCAAAAATCCAATATCCAATATTATCACCAACCACTCCATCGACGGTAATGATTTCAGAGTTTGACCAAGCACTACCATCAACATTGATTTTAACCTCATCTTGCTCGGGATAATACTAAGAAAGAGTATGCTAATGCTTCCTACTTTTAGGGTGTTGGAGTTGATGCAAGATATTCCAAACTCAACATTCTTCAAGAATGAACTTTTGGAGCCATGTTGTTGCTCTAGTAGGGTAATAATTTTTGCCACAAAGGGTCATTTTATTTCTCCAATACCACAACCTCTCTCATGTCACGATGAAAGTTGGCCTAAGGTGCATCATTGGCCATGTTGGGAGTTTGGCATAGAATTTCCCAAAACCAACCATGTAGGTCATTTGTAAAGAAGTTTTTGTTGTCTCTTACCCAAAGCAACTCATTCCATATTGCCCTACTAAAAGGCACTCATGAAGGATATAAAGGATATCTTCTACCTGATGACTACATTGTTTGCAATTAGCATTTAAGGTCAAGTGACATATTAACCAAACATCATTTGAGAGGAGTTTGTCATTCTTAGAAAGCCAAGGAAAGTACTTGATACGATGACACACCTTACGCGTCCAAATGAGGGACCACTTAGGATATCTTGGATTAGTCTCCTCTTTGAGTAGGTTATAGGTAGAATTTAATCTAAAAAGGCATCATTAGTGAGTCCCCACGTAGGGTAATCATTTAGGACACTATCTAGATATATATAGAACACTGCAATTTCCATTAATTTTTGAGATAGGCAAGAGATCTTGTAGCATATGTCACCTCCATGAACCATTAGGGCCAATGTAGTCTCTCACCAATTTTTCTTTCTCGTTATTAGGTAGGTCAGTTCGAATTGATTGGATTAAAGTAGCAGATTCTAATCATTAGTCAGCCTAAAAGTGAAAATTATTGCCTAACCTAACAACCTATTTGATGCCTGGTTGTAGCTCCTTCAAAGCTCTCATCAAATTTCTTCACAAGGGTGAGGTGTTGGCTGGAGGTTTAAGTGGCCTTTCTTGTAATATTTTTCACATAGAAGTCTAACCCATAATGGCTCATTTTTGTGTACGAAATACTAAGAAAGTTTCATCATAGTGGATTGATTAGTAGTCTCCATACAGCGTACACCCAAGCCTACGTTATCCTTTGGGTGACAAAGCAAAGTCCAGCTAACTAAGTGGATCTATCATTTATGGGTAGTAGAACCCCAGATAACGCCTCTATTCAATTGGTTAAGCTTCTTTGTGACACCCTTTGAAAGCTTTTCGATCTGCATAGTGTACAGAGGTAAGGTAGTTGGCACTACATGAATTAAGGTAGCCCAGCCAACCAAGGAAAAGATTTGTGGTTGCCGAGCAAACATCCTTCTTTGAACCCTATCAACAATTGAGGTATAGAATCCCTTATTTATCCTTCCTTCATGAACATAAACACCCAAGTATCTCCCCAAGGATTTAACTGAATCATTCCAGTAACATATCAAATTTCATTCACAACACCCATAGACACATTAGAGGAAATAAAGAGAGTATATTTGTTAACATGTACTTTTTGTTCTAAAGCCTTCTACAAGGTATTAAAATAACCCATGATAACTCTAGCTTGAGAAGGGAAGGCTCTAGAGAAGAGTAAGAGATCATCTACAAAAAAAAAAGTGAAATCTTGAAACCTCCCCACAAAATGGAAGAAGACTTCCATCATTTCTCAACAACCCTCTATCTTATAATGTAGGCTAGACATTTTATGTAAAGAATAAAGAGTTAGGGAGAAACTAAATCACCTTGTCGAATGTCCCTTTAAGTGGAGAAAGGTTTGGAAACCTCCTTATTCCGTAGCACTTTGATTATGGGAGATAAAATGTAGTGCATTATGAGACTAATGATTATCTCTAGTAAACCAACACACCATAAAGTATCTTCAATAAAACTCTATGAAATTATATCCGAGGCTTTCTCCAAATCAATTTTTAATGCCATAACTCCTATCTTTCCCTTCATCCTCTTCATGGTATGAACAAGCTCTTGGAAAATGATAATGTTATCTCGAGTTTGCTTCTCCTATAAAAACCTACTTTGATCCAAACCAATAATTCTATCCATGAAAGGTTTGAGCTTACTAGTGAGGACTTTTGTAATAGCATTGTAGGCTACATTACACAAACCAATAGGTCAAAATTCCATAATAGAGGTGGGATTATCAGCCATTGGAATAAGTGAAATGAGAGCATCATTGAGAGAAGGGTGAAAGAAGCCCAAAGAGAAAGCATGGGAAAATAAGGAGTGAAGATTGGGACAAATTGTATACCAACATTGCTGAAAGAAAATAAGGACAAAGCCATCCAGACCTAGGAATTTAAAATGCCCTATGGAAAAAATTACATCTTTAACTTCCCCTGGCTAACTTCCTTACACAGATCAACAAATTCGCATTGAAGCCAACTTGTAAAGAGATTTTGGGTCTCCACACTTAACGGATCATAGTTTTCTAACGTGTACAATTATACAAAGAAATGGTGGACAAGATACTTTAGGCGATCTTGATTGTGGATCCAATCTCCTTCATCATTCTTAAGATAATGTATTAGGGCACACTACTTCCTATGGACAAATGTGAGATGAAAATGCCTGGTATTATGATCCTAGAAGGTGGCAACCTATACATTAGCTTTCTAGAACCAATGGAGATGTTTCTGAAGGAGATGTACTAGTTGATATTCTAGCTTGTGTAAATGACCAAGATTTGAAACTGAGAAGGCCTTTTGAACACCTTATAAATGGGCCATAAGTTTCTTCTTTTGGAAAAAATGTTACCTAAAGATAATAAGGCCATCTTGTATCTAATTGTCCAACAATTAGGCATACTCAGTCATAAATGACCAAAATATTTGTATAGGTTAAATTACTCCATTATTAAACATATTACTCCTAAAAATTATTAGAATTGAATGAAACGCATGCTATAGTTAAATATAATTTAAATACACCTTTAACATGCAATCACAAAAATTACAGAAGAGGGAAAATTATTAGTTTTCCCTTAATACACACTTAAGCCCAAATAGCAAATAAAATTCTAAACGTGCATCTCCATTATACCATGTTTCACATGCACTTTATACTGAACATATCATAACATATACAAAATCATAAATGCTAAAGAATTACATATTTCATGTAAAATCACCAAGATATCCCTAGGGCATCAAATATTAATTCTAATATTTCTATGACTAAACATGCTCAAATCTCAACATATCATATATCAAGTTCTAGGTAAAAAAAAATGTGAAGAATCTAATGGTAAGCTAAAAAAATAGAAAAAAGGGTCTTATAAAGGATAATAATTCCCTTATCTAAACCATCCTTAAAGGCAAACTAAATCATTTTTCCACTATCAATCCTATTCTAGAATGCTATCATATTTATATTAAAATACATAATTTAGCATTCTCACTTAAATTATTTCATGGTGGTATACTTGGGGAAAATTTCAACATAACACAATATATGTATACATTTCATGAAATCACTAGAAACCAGAGAATTTCTCTTTAAGCATAGAAATAGAAAACTCTCACACACTACCACTTGATCTTCAAATATTTAGTAAAAGCATAAGTTTATCTCCTTTCCAATCACAAATTAACAAAAAGAATAGCAGAGAACCACCCAAGACTTAACCTTGAATACAAACTTCTTCATCTACTTAAAACATATAATCCAAAATTAAATTGTATAACACACAAAATAACAAGACAGTCATAACAAGATAAGTAAGAAAAGGGAATCCATACCGTCCAATAGGTAGCACACCAATAAGACAAATAAAGTAGAGGAAGATCTTTAGTTTTTCTACCAAATTTAATGAAATGCCCCGAAAATTTCTAATTTTATAAATTATATTTAAATGATATTTTATTAGAAAATTTATTTAAATAAATTAATTTTATTAAAATAAAAAGGAATTAATTAGGAAAAATCAAGAATAAATTTATAAGTATTTTAATTAGGAGGAATTTGGGTATTCTGACTAATTAAAGATTTTAATTTGGGAATTTATTTAAATAAATTATTTTATTTAAAATAAGAAGGCAAAATAGTTTTAAATTAATATTATTTTTATAAATAATTTAATGGAATAAAATTTGGGTGTTTTTCTAATTAAATGGAATTTATGGTAAATCTTTTAAAAATCCTAATTTAGCCTAAAAAGGGATTCAAATATTATTTTATTTAAATATTATTATTTTTATATAACCTCAATATCCTAATTAATTTAATTAAGCCAAACCATTATTTTTTTTCTCTTTTTCCTTTTTCCTTCTTCCTTTTTCTTTCTTTTTCTTTTCTTTTTCTCGGCCGATCGGTCCGCCTTCTTTCTTCTACCTTCTTCCTCCTTTCTCCGTCGTCGACGACGCTGCAACGCTGGCCGCCATCAATGGCTTCTCCGGCTACGGTGATTAATACCGGCCATTTCTTGCCTCATTGTCTTCCTCTTAACTCCAGGAATAAATTGGCATAATTATTAGACGTTAAATCTCGCTCATTTTCTCTCTCCCAGCGTGCGAAATTCGAACCACCCCAAAACGGACATCAAGCCATTACTGCCACTGGCCACCCAAATTCTTGCACTTAATACCTCCCTGTCGAGCTTCAAGACCCTATTATCCCATCTACCATCTATAAATAGCCTGATTGTAGGAGTTTTTCTTCCCCGAGACCCTAAGCCCGAGTTGCCGGCCACCGCATCTTCAGACGCATTTTCCGCCGCCTTTAGCCAACCTCAACGCCACCTCCACATCCCAAATTCTTCCCTGCAACTCCCTCTAGTTAACCAAACTATTTTCAACCTTCGATTCTTCTTGAACGGGCCCTCCATAACCGTGCAAAGTTGGTTGCTCGTTTCGCCGGAATTTTTACCCCGAAGCCTTAAACCACCGGCCGCCGCCGTGCGCCGCCACCTTTGGCTGCACCACCACCATCATTTTGTCCCTCTCCTCCTAGGCAACAATAAACACCTCTTATCTCACCTCAATTCTCCCTATCTTTTTCCCAACATCCATCTTTCCCTCTTTTCTTCTGTTTTTCCTGCCACCGCCTGTGCCGCCGTGCACCACCGCCTGTGCCGCCTATCCCCACCAGCTTAAGGTTGAACCCTAGACCCTCTCAACCATTTTCCATATTATTATAAGCCTTGATTTAATTTATTTCAATTATTTGCATATAAATACCATTATTATTATCCCTAATATTTATATTCTTAATATGTTTTATTATTATTAGTAGTAGTATTATTGTTTTATTATTATTTATGTTGAGGGCTGAAGCCTTATTGTATTTTAATTCGATTTTATCATTTTTCCCCTTATTATTTATTTTATTACTATCATTAATATTAATATGTTATAAGTATATTTATTATTATTATTTTATATTTCGAATTTCTATTATTCTTATTCCATTATTATTAATGCAAATATTTTACCATTAGTATTATTATTAATGTTATTATTGTTATTACTATTGTTATTATTATTATTATTATTATTATTATTATTATTATTATTATTATTATTATTATTATTATTCTCATTGATATTAGTTTTATTATCCTTGATATTATTATATTAGTATCATTTTTATTATTAGGGTAAAGTCTTTAACCCTATATTATCGAGGTTTATAATATCTTTATTATTTTATGTTTTTAGCAAAGTTAGAATTTTGTTAAGGTTATTTTATTAGTATGTTATTATTTGGTCAAAGCCCTAAGGAGGCGTAGGAACGTGCTCCAAGACCGGTGTCAATTCAGGTAAGGGTTTACTAAGGCCATTGTGTGCTTCTATGCATTATGTGCTTCATATGTTATGCATTATATGTTTATGATTATTAATTATGTTGTATATGATATGACGTGGAGTTGAAGTATGTTTTTGTATGGCATGTGTATTATTTATGTATGATGATATGTGTTGTGATCTTGTAAGACATGCATGAGAGGATGTCGATGTGGTTTGTGTAGAAGAAAAGATGAAAAAGGAGGATGGGGAAAGAAGTTGATTAAGAGAAGTGAGTTGACCTAATTTTATGGTTTTATAAGGAATAATCTAATGTATGGTTTATGTGGAAGAATACAATTTATGGTTTTATGCGGAGAATAGAATTTATGATGTTATTTGGGAGAATGTAATTTATGATACTATATGGGAGAATTTAATTTATGATTTGATTGGGAGAATCTAATTTATGATTTGTTTGGGGGAATCCAATTTATGGTTTTGCTTAGGAGATTCTAAATTATGATTTTATGTGGGAGAATCTAACTTATGGTCTTATATGGGAAAATCTAATTTGTGGTTATGAATGGGAGAATCTAATCAATGGTAAGGTAAGGATGAATCTTCGGTTTTATGTGATTTGAATCTAGGGTTTGGTAAGGATGAATATTTGGTTGGTATGGATTGAATTTAGGGTTTGGTATGGACAAATCTTTGGGTTTTATATGGTTTGAATTTAGGTTTGGTATGGGTGAATCTTTGGTTTTGTGTGGATTCAATTTAGGGTTTTGTATGATGGAATCATGGTTTGTATGGTGGTATTTATAATTGTATGGTGGTATTAGGGTTTACATGGTGGAATTGATGGTTGTATGGTGTTATTAGGGTTTGCATGGTTGAATTTAGGGTTTCACATGGAATTTTAGGGTTTGCTTAAAGAAGTTTGAAGATTTGCATGGGGAGATTAATGTCTGCATTGGTATGAAATTTACGTGTGGAAAGTTAATTTGGGATGTAAGGAAGGTAAATGTAAGTGTTGTTTGGGTGTTTGAGCACTTGGGATGAAAAATAGCACGTGGAGCAAATTAAGGGTACGGAGGAGACTGAATTAGGGTTTGGAATGATTAACTATGGATTGTTGTGGTTAATTAGGGTTTGGTGTGGCGATTAGGGTTTTTGTGTTGTCATATGTATGTGGTGATTAAAGTGTAAGTATGATGATGAATATGGAATTTATGGTTTATGATTCGTGCATGTCCATGGTGAAAGCCTTTGAATAAGATACTTAAGACACTAATCATTTAAAGTGGAAGATTATTGAGCCGGTTCCAGACCAATCCACCGGTCAGAAATAGTGGTTAGGACATGATGTCCTATGTGTAACCGATCCACCGGTAATAATAGTGGTCGGGCTTTGTACCTGTGCGTTTCTGGCCCACCGGCAATAATAGTGGGGTGACTCGAGCTCAATAAAAACAAACCAGTGTTACAACGCTTAAAAGATACTAATTACTTACAATGGAATACCATGTGAGCAGGAACCAGACCGATCCACCGGTCAGGAATAGTGGTGTGGACTTTGTCCTGCAAGTGACTGATCCACCGGCGAATAATAGTGGTGTGGACTTTGTCCCGCAAGTGACCGGCCCACCGGCAATAATAGTGGGGTGTTCCTGTGCTTACACGGATTGATAAAAAGGCATGGTGTGAATCAAATTCTGTTGAGAGATTAATTAAGTAATTAATCCAGACTAGGAATGGGCCTTTGTACTTTTACCTGAATTGTTCATATACCTTTATGTTGTTATGTTGGATTATGCCCTATTATTATTCTGCATGGAATATGTTCTTATGTGTTGGCCTTAGTGTTCGGTTACCTTACTCAGTACGTAGTGTACTGATCACCCTTTTCATGGGTGCTGCTCATTCCCACGAGTAGTATGCCCTTCTGAATTTGTGCAGGTGGGCGAGATATCAGTTGGGGCTGAGCGTTGAGCATGTTTGGCTTGAAGTTCGAGAGTGTTGTGGCCGTATTCATTATTTACGCGATTTCATTCCTTTTGTTATTTCTTTGGTATAGTATTTACCAATTTCTGATTCATTACTCGATTGCGTATTTTAATGAACCATTTATCGGTTGTAAGTTTAATTCTCTTTTGGAAATGAATTACATTTTGTGATGCGTACTCCGATTTTGTTTTACAACCGTTTAATGCTTATTTGAAAATTTGATTGTATTGATTTATAATTGATTACTTCTTTTCTTAGCCTTAGCACTTCGTACTGGAACGGTCGGAGAGAACCGGTCTGGTACTAAGTGTGGCGGTAACATTTCCAGAATTCACAGGTTTTCAGTGTTTCTAATTTAATTGCTTCTGCTTTAAAAAAAAGTAGTGAATTTTGGGGTGTTACATTTAACACCCTTATACTTAAGCAAAAAAGAATAGGGTTAGATAAAGGATCAAGAGAAGATATGAAACAAAAAAAAAGTGAAGGAGAAGAGAGGATACAACACCCCTAAAATTTACTATTAAAAAATTTTATTTTACGGAATCAACAATAATAAAATAATAGGTGTTGCACCACATCTAACATAGAAAAGGCACTTTGTATAATAAAATAATAGGTGTTACTCCACATCCAATATAGAAAATTAACTCGTACGGAAAGATCAAGTGTGGGAAGCACTTAATCCCACAATAATATAATATTACAAAATAAAAAGGAGAGAATAGATAAAAGGGAAAATAGATTAATAAATGTTTGGATAGAGGGCAGTATTTAGATAATCATACATTATATCAATGCAAATAAGCACTCACTATATACAATCATGACAAAAAGCATTAATTCATCAATTATTTACAAAATAGGGCAATGTCTAGTCATTGGAATAAGCAACACTCATGAAACAAATGATCAATACTAATGTATTAAGTAAGGTAACAATACACATCAATAGAATAAGGAATACATATCATACATGATTCATATTATATTATGTATGCTTTCTATCTTGGTATAATAATCCTTAATTAGTGTTGCCCTTAGCTAGGCAAAATTTTGATTTCTAGATTTTAGTATTAGAAGCTATGTGCTCTAGTGGGCTACCAATTAAAGGGTGTGCATGTGTGTTCTTCTTAGGAGATAAATAGATGCCCTTACATTACACTATAGGAAGTTAGCATATGTTTACTTCTTTGATCTACACTTTTTGGAGTTGGATTGTGGTATGGTATGGTTCATCCTTATTTGATTTTTATGTTTCATTGGTTTTTGACAATTAAGTGTACTTACCCAAGGTATAGTTAGGGAATTATCATTCTAAATATGATGCATATGCTATAGGGATCAGGTGAATATGTGTGAACATCATATTAAGTCACTTTAAGCAAATATCCTTTTAGGAACTATGAGTAGAGAAAGGAACCTTTAAGAAAAATAATGAAAAGATCCCACCTAACTACTAATGCAACTGTGAAAGTTTTCAGTTGTATTACATGGAAACTTTGTTAACCTAGCATTTCCTATCCTAGAAACGTTTCCTTATTTCTTGATTGCATATCCCAGTTTCTTGAAATGCACATAAATGCACCTTTTATGTTTAAAAGTTACCATTTACTCATTTTCCATGTCATAGTTTCTCCGTCCCCATATCTATATAGTGCAACAATGGGTTTTAGTTGAAGGAGCATAATTTGAATGGTGTTCATCTTCGTAGACAAAGATGTATGATCACACTATATGATGATGGTAAAAAAAGGTAACAAGACTCTCAATTTCACTTCAACTACCCACTAAACTCATTGCCAGTTTAATTGAATTTGCTCTATGTTCATTATTTTCAAATAATGGAGATTTATAAGCGCGAGCAATACTTAATATGTTATATACAAATAAAGTAGCAATACTCTCAATTTTACTTCAATTGCCCACTAAACTTGTTGTCAGTTTAATTGAATTTGCAATATGTTTCTATTTTTCAAATAATGGAGTCTCAAAAGCAAGAGAAATACTTAATATGTTGTACACTAATGAGGCAGCAAGACTTTCAATTTCACTCCAACTGCCCACTAAAATTGTTGCTAGTTTAATTGAATTTTTTATTATATATTCACTATTTTTCAAATAATGGAGTTTCAGAAGCAAGACCCATAGTTTTGTGCCTCGTACTTGATTTATTTTATTTTTTTAACCTTCATTCACCTTAATCTAAACAAAAATTTTAAAACATTCATCACGATTCCTCCAGGTTAGGTTAAGATCATCCAAATAGTATTTTAAAATATTCACTTCGATTCACTTCCATTCCCTTCACCTAAATTATGTTTACCCTTATTCCGATCATCCTAATCCAAACGGACCATTTGGGTTTGCAAGGGTGTGATGTTGGCTTCAAAACTATGTTTGGTTAATGCAAAGGTTGCACAAACATCTGTGTATCTCATCAACAGATGTCCACGTGCAACAACTGATCTTAAGACACCTTATGAAAGGTGGACCGGAAGGAAAGCTACTTATGAACACTTGAAATTGTTTGGAAGCATATGTTATGCTCACAAAAAGGAAGGCAAGTTAGATCCAAGGCTTCTAAAAAAAAGCATGCAAACATCAAAGAATGTGGCATGCAATTGATAGTAGGACGGAACTAAGGTACTAGCTGCGTTTGCATGTGCTTTGTTATGTAATGGTTTCAGCAAATTGGTTGCTGATTTGCAAGGTATATATGCATGTAAATCGTTGTGGAGTTCCCGCATAGGGAGGCACGTAGAGTATGTACAGCGAACGAGGGATATAGAAGACGGGCTTTTCCTTTAGTCCTTCAGTAATGGCTCACAAACTTACCGTCTTCGATTCTGGAATCAATTTTGATGTACTGTTCCGGATCGAAGTCTCAGTGGATATACATATACCACTTGTTGATGGCATTTTAAAAAAGTATGGATGTATAATAGAAATTATGGCGCATATGGTGCCCTTCATTTTTGTCATGGAATCGTACGGTAATTTGCTCCACGCTTAGTCAGAAACCAGAATCGAAATGGGTCTGCTATTTTTTGGCAAAGGATTTTGAATGCCATCACGAAAACTTCCATCCTGAAATTAATAACGATAATATGTCGTATGCATGGAAACACATAATGAGGAGATGTCGAATGCCAAGAGAGACAGTAAGGTCCTCTTGGACAGAGGTTGTGTGGTCATTTGCCTCTCGCCTCCCTTTGTTCGGAAAAACTGCAGTTGTCGGTTGTTTTCATTTACTTTATTTAAGAAATAAATTTACTGAATTTTGTGTAATATTTCAAAAGCTGTAATTGAAAAATAATTTTTCTATGTCGAAATTAATATTTACATATAATTATCAGGTAGTATCTTAGCTATTCGGAATTGGGAGAATAGTGACATATATATCTGTGTCGGTAAAAGCCGCTCGAAGCTAAACGACGATGAAAATGACTACGAGTAACAGATGCAGTGTGACGATGAAAATGACTACGAGTAACAGATGTAGTGTAACTTTTTCTTTTTCCCTTTTTTCTTGGTTTGGGGGGGGGGGGCGGGGCGGGGGATTGTGCCTTAACTAGCATCTTCTTCAGCGACAAACAAACATGAGATCTATATACCTATTGTTTGATATTTTGGCATTTAAAGTTGCAATCGGCATTAATAATATTGTATTTGCTTATAAATTCACTCATATTTTTCTTAAAATACTTTTGTGAATTTACTAGAAATAATTGTTTTATTAGAGGCTTGTTTAAATTTATTTAGCAAAAGTAGTTATCGATAATAATTACTTATTTTTTTTTAAAATGTTAGTCTAAAATATTTCTAAAATAAGTAATTATCATGGATAATTAATTTTAAAAGTACCACCAAACATAGGCTAAATTGTTAGTCGATGTGAGGTTAAGTATTTACATACCAATAACATCGGCAGAATTCATGCCGGTGGCATCGCCAATTTATAACATGGCATAAATGGTGATGTCGGAAAAAAAAACAAATTAATATATCCTACATTAGAATTATAAAAAAATCAATAAATAAATATCTACATCAATTTACTTCCGAGGAAAAAAATATATTTAGTGAAAGATCGCTACAATCATAATAAAAAAAATATCAAATAAATTTTGAGTAAAAACAACTATGAGATTTTAATAAAATAATAGTAAAAGAAAAATGTGCATAGCAATGGTAACAGATAAATTTTAGTATTATAATGATAAAATTTTAGTAAAATAAAATATATATAGCAATGGTGAAAAATAAGTATAGAATGGTGAAAGATAAATATAACAATAATGAAAGATTGAAAATTTGGGAGAATAGTATTCAACTTTAGTAGTCAATTCTAGTAAATAATGGTAAAAAGATATATACAATGATGGTAAAAGTTCACTTATGGTGAATATTCGGTCTTACTATACTAAAATATTAGTTTTATGTATGGTAAAATATTGACTTTATTCTAAAATAAAAAATATTAGTTATAAAAAATTAATTTAGTTATGATAAAAGATCAATATATGCATGATAAAATATTGATTATATTATATGATAAAATATCAGCTCAAAGCTGACGAAAGATTATATTAGTTATAGTGAAAGATTAATTTATATACAGTAAATAAGTGTAACAATAGTAAAGGATGTATATATATAAATTATTTTTTAAATTAAAAGTATATCAATATGACTATTTATAGAGTAAAGATATTAAAATCTTATGATATAACATTTTATTTTTTGTTCATGCTAATTAAAGATATTTAAATTGGAAAAACCCCCCCCCCCCAAAATGTTGGCATTCACACGATGAGGATCATGAAAAGGGTAGCATAGGTATCAGTACGTTGTTACTAGTTATGACATGATCTATGATGGGAGCAGTAGTATGTTCGGAGATTGTCAATACAACACCCACGATAGTAATGCGAGGAGCAGGAAAAATATAAATATAAATATAAAAAAAAACGTGTTTCTAATTATGGCGCACGTATCTTTCAAACATGCATCATCAACCTAAACCAGCGGTTACTACTTATCGACTACTAATGCCATGAATGAATACCCATTAATTTTTCACCCCTTTCTCTGCCTCTCCTGTCCTTCTTTCTTTTTCTCATTTAGTATTAATTTATTTTCTGGGGTTGTGATTAATCAGAGACTGGAATCATGCAGGCTTTTATAGTACTTTGATTTCGGTTTTGATCTTAAAATTCAAAAATCATTTTTCCCTTCTTTTAGGTTCCCTGTAATTATTGCTCTCACGTTAATACCTCGCAGAAAAACCGAATCACTTCCGCTATTATTGTGATTAAAATCAAAATGTAATTAAACCCAACATCACAGCTCAATCTGTTGATTCTGTATATATAAAATTACATAAATGTTCAGCTTCGTACCATTTCCTTATTACTTGCTATTTTCCATTCACTTTCCACTATTAGTCCTTTGTATCGTCTGCTTGCTTGGTAAGTTCCACAATCTACCCGTATATAAATTTTATTTTCTTTCCTTAGATAAATTATACGTTATTATTTTTTACCCTTTTTTTTGCGTTTTTAGTATTCTTATTTAAAACTGGTATTCGTTCAAAATCCAAATTTGCTAATAAATGTTTGTATGCCGTCCCTAATGTGACGTTCAGCGCAATTGCTTCTGATCTCCCTCAACCTTTTACCTAAAAGCTGGGTTCACAGCTTGCTTTCTTCCCACAATCATTCTTCTACGTGTTTCAATCACGGTACGTGTTATTCTCTGCCCTATTTTTGATTTTTACTTCTACCGTTCTTTTCAGTTTGATGCTGGCTAAGCTTGCCATCGACTCAATTCTGACATTGTTGGTGTCTTCTCATGCTTGCCATTGATTTTATTTTGATGCATTGATAAAAATTTGATAATTGTAGTGTCTTCTTCTAGTACATTGATATAGTAGAGGTGATTCTGTGTACATCTTAAACTTTTTCGAACCCGTTCAAAATGGAATTCATACTTACCTTTCTTGTTTATCTATTACATAAATGTATACTAGCTCTGTCCCCGGCCATTTCATGGCTGCACACAACTGGATTGTGGGACGGATGGAGGAAGTATCTACCATTCCTCGTATTTCTTATGAAAAATTGATCGCCATTTCATTGATGCTGAAGGAAAAGGAGGGGGGGGGGTTGAAGTAGCCTTTCAAGTATGAAAGATTTACGGCTTGCCGATTTTGTTAATTAGCTGAATTTTTTGAACCGGAGTTGCCTATCCTGAGGGTTCTGCTACATCGTTTATCTCGGATGTCGTATGGTTCCATATCAATATTTCTATATATGTACCTATGACATTGACAATATGCGAGGGCCTACGACCGAAATTAATGGATGTCAATTTTGATACATGCAAGCAGTTGGGACAATGCTGAAGCAAGGCCCGCCTCCTTATGACAACGATGAATTCTCTCTCAAGCAGACCAAGCCAAATATTACAGCCACCAACAAGCCATCCACTGGTCCTTTTAACTTGGTGGAGCAAATGCCTTACTTGTACGTAAGAGTTATCAAGGCTGCCAACCTATTTACCGGAGGTCCCAAAGGCCCTATTAATGGCGGTTGTCAACCTTACGTTGAGGTCAGACTTGGCAACTACAAAGGTCATACCGCAATCCATCCTCCAAATCCGAACCCAGAATGGAATCAAGTGTTTGCGTTTGCCAAGGATCGGATCCATTCCTCATTGGTTGAGATCTCGGTAAGATGGAAAGTGGGTGACAATGAGAATGATCATCAGTCCGGAGGAAGAGTCGTCATGGACATAAATGAGGTCCCAAAGCGTGTTCCACCGGATAGTCCGCTAGCCCCACAGTGGTATAGGCTTGAAGGACGACTACAAGGCCAGCTTTCTGCAGGGGACTTGATGGTGGCTGTGTGGATGGGAACTCAGGCTGATGAGGCGTTCCCTGATGCTTGGCAATCTGATGCCTCTGGGGTGACAGGTGAGGGCGTTGTTAATACTAAATCAAAGGTTTATGTATCACCTAAGTTGTGGTATCTTAGGGTTAACGTTATCCAGGCTCACGATTTGGAGGTCAGGGATAGGAGTAGAAGGCCAGAGGTATATGTGAAGGCAGCGCTTGGGAATGTAATCGTAAGGAGTCGGGTATCTATGAGCCGGAGCAGTTCGAATCCAGCGTGGAATGAGGACCTAATGTTTGTTGTAGCTGAACCATTTGAAGATTTTCTACTCTTGAACGTACAAGACAAGCTGGGAAACAAGGATGAGGTTTTAGCCGCATGCGTGATCCCATTGCATACAGTGGAAAGACGGATCGTTGATAAGCCTGTAGAAGCTAGATGGTATCATCTCGAGAGGCCTCCTGTGCCTAATCAGTCTGATCTTGCTCCTCGTCAAAATGATCAGAGATTCACAAGCAAGATTCAACTCAGGGTTTCCTTGGATGGTGGGTATCATGTCCTCGATGAGTCAACTCACTGTAGCAGTGATCTTAGGCCGACTGTGAGGCAGTTATGGAAGCCAGAGATTGGAGTACTTGAACTTGGGATCTTGAGTGCAACTGGTTTGCTGCCGATGAAGAAGGTGGAAGATGGAGGAACCACAGATGCTTATTGTGTGGCCAAGTATGGGCAGAAGTGGATTCGGACGAGGACCATCGTAGATAGCTGTTCTCCTCAGTGGAACGAGCAGTATACTTGGGAGGTTTTTGATCCCTGCACTGTTATAACCATCGCGGTGTTTGATAATTGTCATCTCCACGGGAATGCAGGAGCTAGAGATTCTAGAATTGGGAAGATAAAAATCCGATTGTCAACACTTGAAACTGATAGGATCTACACGCACTCGTATCCTCTATTGTTCTTATCGAATAGAGGAGTGAAGAAGATGGGGGAAATCCAGCTGGCTATTCGATTTAGCTGCTCATCCTTCTTGAATCTCATGCAAACTTATGGTCAGCCTATCTTGCCTAGGATGCATTATCTCCATCCTCTATCATATTTTGAGATCGGTTATCTTAGGCACCAAGCTACTCAAGTAGTCTCTTTTAGGCTGGCTCGTACCGAGCCGCCTTTGAGAAAGGAGGTTGTGGAATATATGCTGGATGTTGGGTCGAATTATTGGAGCACAAGAAGAGGTAAGGCCAATTATCAAAGGGTCAAGCAGGTTTTCTCTGGGGTCGCTTTTATTTTCAGATGGTTTGACGACATCTGTAAATGGGAGAAACCATTCTTGACGATCATAGCTCACGTCGTCTCATTGCTGGCAGTTTCGTACCCACAAAAGATTTTAGCCTCTTGTTTCTTGTCCCTTTTTGTGGTAGGAGCGAGGAATTACTCGAAGAGGTCAAGAGATCCACTCCACATGGATGTCCAGTTGTCTTATGCAGATAGGGTCAGACCGGATGAATTGGACGAGGAGTTCGACACCGTCCCAAGTTCAAGTAGCGTTGATGTCATAAAAATGAGGTATGAAAGGCTGAGATCAATTGGCGGGAGAGCACAGTTGGTAGTTGGAGACTTGGCTACTCAAGGTGAGAGACTACAAGCACTCCTGAACTGGAGAGACCCGAGGGCTAGTGCTTTATTTGTGATGTTCTGCTTGATTGCTGGTGTAGCTCTGTTCTTTACACCTTGCAGTTTATTGGCTTCTTGTTATGTCTTTTATGTACTAAGGCACCCGAAATTTCGTAGCCGGCTACCTACACCTCTTTTGAACTTCTTCAGAAGGCTACCTGCTAAAACAGACTGCTTGCTGTGAAATGGATGGATTTATACATGCTTATGTAAGCTCTGCTTCTTAACGGGCTTGAAACAGGATCTTTTTCTCAATATCATGATGCTTTTCTGATTCAACTACTACAGAGTTAATGGCTCAAGGCTCATGGTTTCTGTCGGGTATATCATTATGACGACTGTGCTGCCTATTCTGTTTTTATTATCTTTGAACTTGATGTCAGTGCTTGATACCATCATACCAATCAAAGGTTACATGACACCACATAAAAAGGCAGAATAACAGAATTTATCTTTCTTTGTTGTCTAAAATGTAGCACTGTTGACCCATAAAATGACGAGCTAGACTGGATGCACGCAATGGATCCACATTTTTCAACCGAAGAGTAGAAAGAGTTTGAAGACGATAGACATTTAAAGCTGATTGTTAGGTTATTGTCATGTTTAGTCAGGGGTTCTGAAAATGGTCTGATGGTGTGTTTGTGATAACCAGCCGGGATCAAGCATTGACATTGTTGGCTTTTTTAATCCCGGCACATGTATTGCCACTTTCTGGAGCTGCTGGATAAAAATTGTTCAGTTCCAACAAGATAAATAAATAATACCTTCCATTTTCCTTCTATGAATCATGAAATGCAAGCTCTAAGATTTAACAGGCACTATTGAGATCTCGGTTATTTTTCTTTAGTTAGAGACTATGAGATCAGATTTGAATAATCAGAATAGACAATCTCAGTCACTTATCATGTATCCATTTTCCTTCTATGAATCATGAAATGCAAGCTCTAAGTTTTAACAGGCACTATCGAGATCTCGGTTATTTTTCTTTAGTTAGGGACTATGAGATCAGATTTGAATAATCAGAATAGACAATCTCAGTCACTTATCATGTAGTGCAAGTCCTGCGAGTCTTACCTGTGCAGCTATAGATCTAGTTTGTTTTCTTTTTGATAGAAACTGTGACATCAATTTTGAATAATAAATACACAAATAATATTCACAAGCAAATATCTTTACAAGATACTTACAAAAAAAATATATACTAGCAACCCAATTAATCAGATGACAAGAATCATCTGTACATACATCTAAAAATAATTTCTCAGACAAATGTGAAACGCACTTCTCCTATCAAATTATATATTCCATCCTCTCTCTTTTCCCTTCTGAAAATCCTTTCCACCAGCCCACCTACTGTTTCCATATGGTATCCTGCGTGCCATTCTCCCACGGCTCCCGATAGAGATTCTCACCTTTTCCATGCCGACATTTAGTCCCCCTTTTCTAAGCTGATGCAATGGTGGCTTTATTTTCTTTTGAAGACTTCGCCTCATCATGCTATTTAATTTCTTATCTCCACTCTTTACCATCTTAGGGCTGTAGGTAGCTGGAGGTAGCATGCAGTTGGATTCAATCCCGTCTGTATCTCTCAACTTATGCGCTTGTGGAGGAGATGATTGTGGAAGAAGTGATGAGGGAAGCTGGACTGTCATCATGGGAGTAGTGGGCAGTGGGATCAAAGAGTAGCGCCTTGCAGCTGTCGCCGTTGATATTCTTCTTAATGTTGCCGGGGGGCAAAGTGATACCCTGCCTGTCCTCTTTGGATGTAATGGTGGCTCAACTATGCGAGGATTATTCTCCTTTTCTTCTAGATCCCCTAATAAGGCAATCCCCTCTGGAAGGAAAGATGATTGCTGCTTTTGAATGTTATGGAAAGTCGAAGGACGAGACATATTCATCACATTAAAGTCAGGGTCCCTAGTATTATTCTTTGTATTTGCTAGTGTTCTGGCTGCAAGTGGTGGCCTTGTAGGTGCTAAAATTTGGTCTTCTAGCTGCTGTGTCATTCTCTGTTTCTGCTGCTCTGCTATTTTAGTGTCCACATGTTGCCGTGCCAGCTTTCTCTCAATCAGCAGCTGTGATTCCAATTCTTTAACCTGCAAAAATGAACTTGTTATTGCACAAGTACAACAGGGAGCCAAAAAAAAAAAACTTCCTAGGAAAGTGGCATGATTCAAGCCCTTAATTATCTACTATTTCATTTTTATAGAGTAGATCACTCCCAGATTTCTTCAGAAGCGGTACCTTTTCCTGCAGATTTTTGTTTTTATGTTCTCTTTCTTTCACTTTCGTCTCTAAATTATGAATATTTTCTTCCATCTTCTTGATTTGCAATTCTTTGCTCATTGCATCTTGCCTGACCCTATCCGCCTGTAAGCAGATTCATCTTGGTAAGAATATGGAAAATATGTTGGTTGATAACCAGTGGAATCTTCGAAAAGCTTTTGATTTTCCCATGTAAAAAAATGATGTGTTTTATGGCTCTCTTTATCATAATTACCATCTGCTTGTATCTCAAAAGTTCACTGTAGTCAATTTGCTTCCTCGCAGGCCCCAACTCTATTCCTTTCACCCTGTTGGCAAAGTTGAGTGAGCAAAGTGTCTCACTCACGTCATTCTCATTAGGACTTATTTGTAGAAACATTAAGGCCTTTGAATCTCCTCCTGTATTTAAGCAAACATTTATCACGAATCCAAGGATCAAATATTTTCATTCATGTACAAGGCAAACAGCAGTACCGTTATATAGTTATATATATATGGGTGCTATATAGTAGAACTAAAATTCTATCAAATAATTTCATCAGTAATCTTGAGGAGATTTACCAAGTGAATCCTGAAGTAAGTGGGTAAGCTTGGAGTTCCTGCATATCAGAGCAGCGAAAAATACTAATCTAAACATCAATTAAGTGAAGCTAGTAAAGAGGAGAGAAAAATACTAATTACTCAATAACAAGATCTAATTTAAAAGCTTATACCTAAAAGGTATATGCGGGCTTTTAGTCGCCAGAGCAGATATGACATCACCAAGGGCAGAAAGAGATCGGTTAATGTTTTGAGCTTCTCTGAGTCTATCCCCTTGCACTTCTGTCTTTGCTATTCGTTCACTGCCAGCTAGATCAACTAGCCACAACTTGCTTTTGGTGTGTTCTCCATTCAGTAAATTCTCACCTTTGACCATTACACAATGTATGCTGAAAGTTACATACATTGATATATAGAACTGTCAGTGTCATGTTTCATGATCACTCCAAAAGATATCATTGAATAGCGACAAATTAGAAGCAAACCAGTGTGACCGGCTGCTGTGCTCATTTGCACTTGTTGAGCCGACCGCCCTGCCATTACTGCCACTTTGTAGAACATCCCACACCTCACTCATGTTGTTTACATGGGCTTCGACCAGCCCTGGAACATGGTGCATTCCTTCACTTACTTGCCTTACCTCAAGCCTGTGATATTTCACATGCTGAAACGTTCAGTTCATTTCATTCACCAATGAATTCTCTACGTCCAAAAAGTAAATTCAATGCACTGGTTCTCGCAAGTAACATGTTGCAATAATTCTTATGGATTTGCCTCTTTATGCTGACAGGTAAATCTCATGTATATTTGTGGAAGGAAGAAGGCATGCCAAGAAGATTGAGAAAAAGAACCTTCACCGATTGGAGAGACCTAGCCGCACAGGAACAAATGACTTAATGTTTATCCAGCTAGAGAACATACCAAAGACACATACTAACCAGTGGTCCCGTATTTATCCAGCTTATACTAATACGCATAATGTTTCGTAATCCCAAGACTCCAACGTAACATGCAATTTAGATGTTTTAATGGTTATATAGCTCCTAATACGGTTTATGTTAGAGGAAAAGAAATGGTAGCATAGGACAGTTGGGATTAATATGACCTACCTTTTTGCAGCTGGACCAGGCTGAGATCCGGTAACTAGTAAATCTCTTATTTGCTCATTATACACTTCCAGGACACTTACAGATATATCATATTTAAATAATTTCTCCCTTTCGTGGGCAACACGAAACAACTCTTCAAGAGTTCTATAATTGACACCACGAGCTTCCTGGGTGCCTTCCATAGTAAATGTCTTTCCGGTTCCTGTCTGCCCATAAGCAAATATGCAGACATTGTATCCATCTAGAACCGAGGATGCAAAGGGTGCTATGTCCTCAAACACGTCAGCTGATAGTGCATACAGCAAATACAGAATCAGATGGTGAAAACCGAAAACAGCCATACAGATCACCTCTGAACAGTAATCTCTCCATCTTTGTTGATATATATATTGAGGTTACCTTGGTCTGCTTCAGGGCCAAAAACGGCATCAAATTTAAATATTTTCTTGGACCATCCATTTGACCTAACAGTAATCTCTCCATCTTTAGCAGAATCAAGATCAAGCACCATTGGCACTCCCATGGAAATTTCATCCATATTCAAAGGCCTGCAGCGGCAGAAGACTCGTATATTCCCTACAGTACCATTGCATAGCATTAGAGAACATCAACGCCCTTAAGTAGATGAACTCATTTATGCTTCTAAGTTCAGATAAGTTTTTTTCTGAGCACCTTTGAGCTCCAAAACCTTGTTGTAAAGCTCTTTCCTCTCCTTTGCTCCTTCCACAAACTTTGCCTGAAGTTTGTGGCTGAGATCAGCTTGTTTGTTCACTGTTCAACAGGCAAGCAATGATTTGGTTAAGGGAATAAAAAATTTGTCCGTTGTAGATGCCTTAAAAGCTCCACCCTGAGGCACATACTAAAAGTTATTACCCAAGATAATTACTTATTTTAAAATTATTTTATTCTAAAAAGTTTCTAAAATAAATAATTATATTAAATAATTATATTTGATAAATAACTCCAAACAACCCCTTACTTGCAGATTGAATAGAATATCTCATTTCATCCATTTCCATAAGGCATTTTTGGTACTTCGCCACCTCCTCGGATACCTTGATGTGCTCCAACTTCAAAACCTGAAATTCCCATGATTAAACATTAATTTCTCTTGCAACTTACAGTATTTACCCAGAGAGGAGCTTTTCAGAACCTTCAATCTTCTGTTCAGGTCTCTCAGCCAAGAGAACCACTTGGTCTTTTCCTTCACTTGCCCCTCAATAGCAAATGCTGGAAGATGAGAAAGGAAAAAGAAACAGAACTTTCAGATACGTCAAATAATTAGAAACAAACTAACTAACAGATAGAGATCCCATACCCAAGGAACCAACATGCATGGACTTCCGCATCAGCTCGCTTTGGAGATCTTTCAGGGAACTCCAAGCTTCCTGGCACTCTTTCTGCTTTACTTGGTTCTCTCTCCTAAGTTCCTCAATGGCATTTCTTGCTTCTGCCAGCTCGCTTCTCTGGAGCTCGTAAGCTTTCCCCAGCCTTTCATAGTCTCCCATTCCCTCAGTTTTTTGTGTATCCCCCTGTCCGTAGCCATGCATAGAAGCCCAGGGCATAATATTTAGGGTCACTTTGTATTTACGTTTAGGCCTATGTGAATGTTCACTGAGAATATTATGCGAAAACAATTACCTCCATCGAGTCCAGATCAGTTAACTGAGTCATTTTTCCATCTCTAAGCGACTCAAATACTGTACTGCCTAAACAAAAGTTTAAGACGTTTTAATCTCGGACTAATATCATGATTATTAATTTGGAAGAATCAGGTTGCACAAAAATTTGGAACTTACTTGTTGAAAAAACTTTCCTCACTGAAATACCACATAGTATGGGGTTGCCAGTAACCGCTGCTAGTCTAATTGACAAACCTTCATCGCCATTCACTGAAGCTTCAATATCAGATAAGATCAAAGGTCTGTTTGCGCCAACACGACCAAATATATCTAGCCGGGAGACAACCTATAAACAGATAGACACATAAATACATGACCCTGAGAACTGAGTTCTACACTTTCCACTCACTCAAGTGGAAAAACGTTTGAAAGTAAATTTTCAGGTATGGGTACAAAAGTGTCTGTCAACTTCAGCAGAAATTTAACAATTGAGGATACTCGAACACTATCCAGGAAATGAAATTGCAACATTAGGAAAAGCTACTTACCTTCTCTTCTTGCAGGAATACGTCAAACACTCGCATCCCTAGAGGACCATCGATGAAGACAATTTCAGCAAAGTGAAGATCAATAAGATACTTCCCAGGCTCTAAGAATGGGAACTTATAAGACAAGTTCCCAAACCTCGCTGTCTGGTAAATAGCAAGGCATTCACTATCTCTAATATGAGCATCAGTCCTAATCACATCGCCGCCATTAAAGTAACTGTCTTCCAGAAAGTTCATCCCTCCAAGAATCCCTTCCTCCTTATCCTCCGAGCCTGCATTAATGCTAATGATTAGGACAGATTCCTCAGACGCCTTTTTCTCAATTGGTGGAGGCGCTGATACTAGCTCAAAGTGATTTGTGTCAACAAGTTGGTCAGCTTCTGTAGATGAATGCCAAAATGATGGAAAATTGGCACTCTCGGAAATATCTCTGGGAGCTACTGGTTCGTACCCATTAATTCCTTCTTCTAAAGAAATCGCGAATGAGGTTTCCCTTTCATCCTGGGGCTCATTCCTCAAGAATTCAGGAGAATAATCACCAACATTATGTTCAGGAATCTCAGGTGAACCAGCGCAGACAACCAAGTCAGGCGAAGTTAAAGAGAAGCCCAACATTGACCGCCCTGCAAATTAATCCACTCTAATTAAAAGTCTGAAAGACCCCTGATAGCTATTTCAGTCAGATCTTAATCGAGAATTGGACAATATACAGGAAATAAGCAAAACCCAATAGTTCTTTTACCGGTACTTAGATTAGTCTCAATTGATTTATTATGATTCTTAGGACTTATGCACTCTACAATGTCGGGGTGCCAAGATACACCTGAAAATAGAAATCAGATCAAAAGACCAAGCATATGATACCATAATAACGCTAATCCGAATCAACAGCTCAAAAGTCCAAGACCAACAATCAAAACCATTTATCAGCACAGAATTGAAATTAGCTATAGTTAGCTGCGGAATTTTCCATTACTGAGAACTTAGAGCTTTGATGAGTAGAAAAGGTATCTGTGTAAAAGCAGAACGCATAAATCTAAAAAAACTAGATTGAAAATTCAAAAACAGAGAAGGTTGTGATGAAATTGAGGGGCTTCTTACACTGAGAAGAGCTCTGCTGCTGACAAAAAAAATCGGTTGAAACAAGTGGTTCATACCATTGTTCATTATCTTCCATTGTTGATAAAAGGAGGCGCACTACTGCTTAATTCAGTGTAATCAGTTATCCGGGAAGGAGCATGTTTGAATTGAACTGCTTTTAATTTTATAGACCTTTTCACTTTTACTACTATCCCGCTTCGCTTTCAGGTGAGAGAAAGGGATAATTATAACGAAAGTCATAGTATCAAAGTTGCCGTTCATTTCGTTATAGTAATAAAATTATGGTTATGGTGATTTCCTGATATCTGCCCGTTGAAGATTTGAATTTGAATGTCCAGTGCCGGGGACTTACCACGTCGGCGATGATACGTCATAATTTCCCATTGCTTTCAGCGTTAGTTTTAATTTTAGGAATATTTTAAAATATTAGAAGATATTTTAATAATTTATATATTTTTTAGAAAATAAAAAAATTTCTTAAAATTTCATTAATATCCACTGTTAAAAAATATCAAATTATTTAATACATAAGTAATGAAAAAATATTAGCATAAAATTTAAATTTAAATTTTGATTTTTCCTAAAGTAAATGTTTATATTTAAATTTAGTGACGGGATAATTTATTTATTGATACAAATAAAGAATTTATATAATATTAATCTAACCTAATTGAATATTCTTTTAATTTCGTTTAAACAAATGTGAAAGAATGTTAAAAAATAAAACAAATAACACTTATAAATAAATGAGATATTGAGGTTGGAAAAACTAGAAGGACAAATATATCTATTTAGGTATAAATTTTATTTAATCTTTCACTTTTATCTCTATTATCTTCAAAATAAACTTTAAAAAAATAAGGCTAATGGGGTGAATAGACAGAAAAATTAACTTCAATTAAATTAACCTACATGAAACTTTAAAAAAAAAAAAGAAATGCTGCCAAACCAAATGAAGAAAGGAGAATGACTTCATTCACATAATTCACTCAAAACCTTACCAATAATGATGCATTATGTCTATTTGGTAAAGTTATTTCTAGTATGATATCATCTAAAAGAATAATACATTACCATTATTAATATGTCATAAACAATAATAATATTTAGTAGATATATTTTATTTATATATAAAAATGTATAAAGTAATAATAACATTCAACAACTTAGTTGATATGAAGAAAATTGATTTATATTTTTAATTTTGGTCATCCTTTATTTTAATATAATTTATTTTTATACTATATTTGTATTTGTCTATATATTTAATTTTAAGAATATATATTAATAAATCATAATAATTAATAACAATAAAGAATAATCAGTATTATTATGAAAATAATAAATCATCATAATTTATATTAATATTAATATTAATAAGAATTAATATTAGCACTAATATATAATATCATTAACAATGATTAATATTATATATATTATTATCTTTCTTACAAATAATTAATAAATAACATTAATAATAATTTTTTATTAATGAATAGTAAATCATTAATATTAAGAATACTTAATTACTTATTGATAATAAAATAATAATAATAATAATTATTATTATTATTATTATTATTATTATTATTATCTACTATTAATATTAATAAATTATTATTATTATTGATTATTAACGTTAATTAATATTAAAATTAATAGTAGTTAATAATTCATAACATCAATTAATAATAACAAATAATAAAAAGTACAAAATAATAATTGAAAATGATTTTATTTTTAATTATATTAAGTAATAATAAATCTTGTGAATAATAATTAATATTAATTAAATTTTATTTCTAATAATCAATAATTAATAATATCATTAATAATTAATATGAGTCATAAAAGAGAATTGATAAGAATAATAACAAATTATAATATTATTAATAATATTTTTGTATTGACTATTTGAAGTTATCATTAATAATTTTTATTGATTTATCAATTATAATTATGATTAATATCATTTTTCTTTTTTTATTATTATTACTGATTAATTAGTTAATATTACTTTTATACATTTTTCTTATTTTTTATTATAGTTAATATCTTCCGTATTTATTGATTATTTATAGTTATGAATAATAGTATTTTAGTATTTAATAATTTTTAGTTATAATTAAAAGGTATTAATATTAATTAATTAATTAATTATTATTATTAAACCTAATTAATTAATAATTAATATCGATAATAATATATAAATCATTAATGATTAATAATTACAATTAAAATTATCATTATACTATTGATATTTAATATAATTAACCATGCTAATATTTACTAATAATAAGTAATGATTGATATTAATATTTAATAAAAATTGTCATGGATAGTAACTAATAATTAATATTTATTTATATTAATAATTAGTTTATTATTATTATTATTATTGAACATTTATTGACATTGTTTTTAATAATTAATAATAATAATTGATATTATTAAAGAATAAAATTAGAATCCTTTATGAAATATTTATTTAAAATTATAATTTACATTATAAGTAAGAAATATTTATTTATATTAATGATTATTAATTAATTACATATCATAATTAATATCTTTTATAAAGATTATTTAATTATATGTAAGACAAATAATATTTGTATTAATTATAATTAGTAAATATAAATAATATTATTTTTTATCATATATTTCATTATAGTTATTGATATTAATTAATTAATTAATTAATTATAATTTTGACTATTAATATTTAAAGAAATAATTTATAGTTAATGTTGATATTAATTTTATTAATTATTTTTTTTTATTATGGGCAATTATAACTACTATTCTTTTACAAACAATTATATATAATCAAAATTAATATATTACATATTGATGAATTATTAGTAATTATGATTAATGATTAAATTAATGGTTGTCTACTATGGGTAGAAATTAGAAAATTATAAGAGGGATAGGGATGTGATGGGTTAGTAAAATTAATAAATTTATAAAGATAAAATTATAAAATAGTTTAAATATTTAATAAAATATGGTGGGGCCTAATGATGGAGTGATAAATAAAAATATATAGTAAATAATATAGATAATAAAATTATAAAAGTAATATGCAAAACAAACAAATTAGAATAATAATATAAAAAATGCAAGTGTACCAAATGGGGTTGTTATAGGCTTCAGCCTTTACCAAGAAAAAAAAGGCTTAAATATATCTAGGTCATCATATTAGACTAAAAAACCAAATTAAATAATGGATATATTTAAAATATGAGTTTCACTTATATTAAAAGTAAGAAGTGTAAATTCAAAAAATTAATACTCCTTTCATACTAGAAAAAAAGTTATGTTAAGCGTAAATATTTGTACTAAAAATAAAGTCATATAAAAAAGGTTAAATTAATTTTTCACTTTTACTCTCAATGTTTTGTTTCATTATCTATATATTAAATATTTTACTATTTTTCATAAAAGAAAAAAAATATAATATTATAGATTTGCTAGCTCCTTAAAAGATATACAAATTACTAAAATAATTTTTTTTTCCAAATAGAGCAATAAAAAACTAATTACTATATACATAATACAATGTCGTAAGATCTTTGATACATTACAATGCATCTAAAATGAAATTTAGTATGCTTTAATACATTACAAATAAAATATAATACAAAATCACATATTAGATATCTAGTATGATATGATCCAAACACAATATAATTATACTGAAATTATGCCCAATTTTTTGCAACTCTACTAGAAATGTTACACCCATTTATGTAATACCCCATTTTTTTTTAAAAAAACCTTAATTATAAATTAATAAAAATATGATTAGTTATAATTATTATTTTAGGATGTTTAATATTAAAAATGTTATTATTATTTGTATTATTACGAAGATTTAGATATAAATTTAATCGGGTTAAAATTTGATAGAAATTAGGTTATTTAAATTAATCCTAGTTTATACCTGTAGATCTTATCCTAAATTATTTTACTAATAATCATTTGATCCATAACCTAAAAAAATGATTTTCTAAAATTTATTCTCTATTATTTCACTCTTTTTGACCCTTTTTAAACCCATCCTAATCTAGATTATTTTTTTCGAATTATTTTCTATCTTATACCTTAATCTACCCAAACTAAACCTAAAATAAAAAAAATGAAACTAGTTTTCTACTCTACCATCTACTCTCCCAGTCTCCCCCCGTTTCCTTACTTCACTCAACCCATCACATCATCTCAACCCCTCTACATTTATACATACATATACACGCTACACACTCCCGCACACTCCAACTAGCCCTTCCCCCTTTGTTCCTTTTCGAGACCCTCCCCCGAGCCAGCCATCTACCCAACCAAACACCCCTACTCCCCTTCCCTGCCTCATTTGTTTCCTATGCACACAACCCCTTCCCTCTCTTTATTTCTTTTGTGTTTGGATTTTCCTAGCCATGACGTTCCCCAGCTCCCTCTCTCGGCCTTAGTTCTCCTCAACCCTTCCCGGAGCAAAACCCATCCATCTTGCCCCCTCACTAACACACAACACCCAACCATCCAAAACCCTCCGCTGCAGCCTCGACCTTCAAACCATAATCCAACGCAACACCATCCGACCATTGTAGCCTCTACTTGCAGCCCCCTCCAAACTCCCTTCCTGCATCACCACAACCCTTCCCTCCACCAAACAATCCCATGTGCACCAACTGCCACCCTACAACGCACACCCCCAACCATCACCATCATCACATTTTCCTAGCTCCTCCAACCCACCTCACCAACCCATCCTTTCCCTGCAGCACCCATAGCTCCCCGAACCATTTCTATGCAGCCTGCAAACCACTATCCAGCACCAACACCACCTTAACCTATGCAGCTGTCACCCAGCTCCCCAACCTTTGACCACCAACCACATACCACCCCTACAACCCCAACTAGGACAACTACCCCGACCATCGCCTAGCACCGTCGCCCAGCCCCAACCTGCACAGCGCCACCCCATCACCACCATTGCAGTCGACCAGCACTACCCTACCACAGTGTCACCACCCCCCACACGTGTAACACCTTTCCTGCCCTTCCTCTCTGCACTACCTTTCAAACCATCACTACTGAGACATCCTCCACCGTCGCCCAGCACCACAATCGCTTACCACCGTCGACTACCAAGCCAACCACCACCAATCTCAACCCTGATACTCCTAGCATCACAGCCCACCTCCAGCTGGCACCTTGACCTATTCCCTTCCTCCATACAAGCCTAACCATCAGCACCAACCGGCAGCACCACCTTCCCAACTACCAATACCACCAGTTGTCACTCTACACCCATCTCCCTGCATCACCCTTGCAACCCTCCAATGACATACAACCCCCACGTGCATGCAGTCCTCACGCCGTATGTGCAGCATGAGTGAATTGTTTTATCTTATAAATTTTGGTATCCATATTAAATGTAAAGGTATTTTGGTAATTTTTAAAAAGTAAATATTTTATTATTATAATTATTATTTTACCTGATAGATATTAATTCGATATTCATGGTATTTTTTTTAGGTACAAAAGGTTGATTAGCGGGATCCGATAACTTTAGTCTGATACTGCTAATTTTTACATTTTTGCTGGAATTTAGGTAACTGTTACCCTACTAAAATGATAAAAATTGCGTGATAGTACATTAGGATTTTTGGTGTATGAAATCGTTAAACATGATTTGTTGCTATATAATTATGTGTTACTTATTATTATCATAAAAATTGGTAAAACGAGCATGTTATTCAGTGTAAAATATTACGGATACAAAAATATGATTAAAATGATTCTAATAAGGGAAAAATATTTTTATGATAATTATGTATAAAATAATAAATTGTGCATGCTTGAACATTATTCTAAAATAATTATTACAGATAAGTGCCTTAGGGGTAATTTGGTCATTTTGAGTGTGTTATGATTTGTTTATCCCCAAAAAACATGTTTAATGTGTATTAGTTGTTGCTGGGTATGTGAGCATGTGTTTTAGATGGATTAAAGGTGTAAAAAAGGATTTTATGTACAAAATTATGTATAAGCGCAAAATGGTCATTTGGCATATTTAATAATTTAAATCGCATAAGAAATAATTTATTTATGGTGTCTTTGCATTTTCATGACAAATTAATAAATAAAATGGAATTAGTATTTAAATAGATGATCATATAGAAATTTTGGTCTTAGGGGTATTTTGGTCATTTTTGGCCTAAAGGGTCCAAATGTGAATAATTGAACCTAAGATGACCTTAGCATACTTTAATGTTAGCCTCGATATTGACCTTGATTATGGTTGTCTCAAATGATTGGAAATAAGCAAAAATAGTTAAGTATGGAAATTGGATTTATCTGTATTGTATGTGATTTCATGGTCACCTTAATAAAATACTAATATTTAAAGTGAAAGACCTCAAGATCGAGAATGGTGGCTTCTCAGGGGTCACTACCCTTAGGATGTGGTTTAGCCCACGGTTGATATTATGGATTTTTACAAGTATGCCTTAGTGTCCCAATCAAGCCCAACATCTTACTTTATTATGTTCTACGGACTAATAGGGGGTTTGCATACTTATGGATTAGGTGTCATTGTCAATAGAGTACTATAGTACCTTTGTGTACCAGTGCGACTAGGGTACCTTTGCATCCTTGGGTTAACAATCGGTAGGATACTATATTACCTTAGTGCACCAGTATGACTAAAGTACCCTTGTGTCTCTAGGTTGATTGATTTCCCCTCGAGAAAGTAAATAAAAATAGAAATAATATGATTTGATTGAAATAATGATTATCGAATTATTATATTATTTGGTGGTAGCCTTTGTGCCTACTTGTGGCTTTGGTAGTAGCCTTCGTGCCTACCTGTGGTTTCTATAGTAGCCTTCGTGTTTACCTGTGATTTTTGTAGCAGCCTTTATGCCTCCCTATGGTTTCGATCGCAGCCTTTGTGACTACTTGTAATTTCGATAGAAACCTTCATGCCTATCTGTGTTGGTATTATGTCTATGAGAATACCTATAATGTTATAGATTTTTATTATGTTGTACCTGTAAGTATACCTGTGATATTATGGATTTTATTATGTTGTACCTATAAGTATACCTGGGAGGATATGGATCTTAGTATATTATACTAGTGAACATACCTATGATGTATGTAATTGGTTGGGATTTATGCTAAGACATGAATTATGCTGTGAAGGTTAAAATTGTGGTTTAGAGTTGGGTTTTAATTATTTACTTCAGAGTATCTCTAGGATGTTCATTTGGTAAGTTTAGTTTTTTTAGATGAACGAATTAGAGTAGCATATGACCTTGATGGAATTTGATTATCTAAATGATTATTGTATCTCAATCCTCATATGTGTATGTATAGGTCTTATACCATGTTAGTTGTATGCCTTGTATGTGTTCCATATTATTTTATCATATTAGTTTGGTATAAAGGGTTGTTCAGTGTCATTGTACTGAAGGGTTCATTCTCGCGGGCTCCTGCCTATTCAATGGGCAATGGACTTTGCAAGTCAGCCTTTGAATTTAGTCAAATGCTGGTAGTTAGGATTTGAGAGCGTAGGACTATCCGGTATCTCTATTGCTATCTTATTTCCGGTTGTATTTAGACCCTTATGTCCTCCTGTAATTTCTCTTTTGATTTTTGTAAACTACTAATGTTGTTTATAATTAGCATGATATTTATCTAACATTTTCTATATTTTGAATTCTATAATCATGTTATTAATTTAAGTGGAGTAGTGATTTCAGCCTTAGCACTTGGTATGAGAATGGTAAACGAAACCAGACTTATACCAAGTGTGGCGGTAACACCTTTTGTTTTTATTGTGTTAGCTTCCGCGCTTAACTCTGCAAACAAAATTTTTTAGTTGTTAACTTTGGGGTCTTACAATTTGAATGAGTTTTAGATTGTTGGGGATGGATTCATCATAAAAAAAGGTTTCTAAGGACTAAAATGTCTTTTTCATTGAGTGTGATGTACTATGTTGATTTGTTTATCAAATATATACTAGTAATCTCATCCTTACTTTGGTATAATCTCAAACCTATAGTGAACTTGGAGAAGAGTTTGTTGATGATCCTCTCATGCAAATCTACCAATAGAAAAATATTATGCTAACACGTTAACTGATTTAGGAGTATTTCTAAATTCTAATTTTAAAGTCTTATGCTGCATGTCCACCCCTCAGGTCAAAACTGTAAACAAATCCATTAAGTATTTGCATCGATATTTTTCATTTCAATTCAATTAATTTCATTTTTTTAAAATGAAACAATTAGTCAAGCTTCATTTCATATCTAACCTTCCTAATCTACTACAATCACCATGAAGATATACTTCACTACATGCATGATTGTGAGCATTTTGTCTCTATACGATGCCAATTATCAATTGGTGCTGATAACATTATAGAAAAAAGCATAGCAACAATGTACTGGGGTTTCTTGAAAAAAGGGCCAATGCTGAGACACAAGGCCAAGGTAAAGTCCATCTATTGAACTAAAAGAGGCAAGTTCATTCCAAAAGGGTTGATGCTGAGAAATAGTGCCAGGAAAAAGTCCATCAACCACACAAAAAGAGGCAAGTCTATTGGAAAACCAAAGGGTGTCAGGCAAGGGCAATAGTCAAAGGGTATCAACTAGGGGTAACAAATTGGTCATTAACCAAGGGCATCATCGAAAGACCAAACTAGAATTGAGAAGAGTTCAGATAATGTAGGGGTGAGGGAAAACTTCTCATCTAAGATGACATTTTGGCTAAGATCGAGGGAGAAGATGTGGACAATAGTAGAGCGGAGATGGGATGTTCGAGAGTGGTTAGAAAAATCTTGTGATATAAAAGATTTGGTACTTATCAGTATAGAAACCTATAAGTTGACAAGGTTCAGCTCATAAGGACAATCATTAGGTAGTAACCTGTACACTTCCTAAGATATAAATTGATGTTATATAGAACGGTATACTAAGTTTGTCAACTAATGTTAGTTAAGTGTTTGGCCAAAGGATGAGAGTGGGTATAAAAAGCTTTCATGTTGACCATTTGTAGCAAGGAGGTGGTGCAAGCTCTCAATTTTCTCCCATCTTTCATAATCAATAAAAGTCTCAAACTTATTCCTCCCATAAATACTCATTATTATGCTTACAATCTTCAATTACATTTTCTTATAATTGTGTTATTGAGCTAAGGATTAAATTCCTAAGTGTTTCAATGATCATTTCTTCCTTCAACATATTGGTTGATGGGCTCAACTGGATAAAGTGATGGGGGTTATTATCCACAACAATTGATATTAAAGCTAGGTTGGCTATCATGGTTGTAGTACTCTAAAATTTACTACTTTTTTCTTTTTTTCTATTTTTTTGAGGAAGTCTAATATTAAGATAATTGGGTGTCACTTATCGTACCATTCTTATATCAGCTATATGGCAAAACATTTACAACTTAAAATAAGACAAGAAAAAATGGGAGAAATATTTGATAAATCTTATATAAAAGTTTAGAGATTAGACTCTAAATAAAACATAAGCAAAATACAACAACAAAAAAAATGGGATCAAATGGGACTAGGAGTCCAAAAGGCATCTAGACAAAACTAGCTACCGCATTATGTTGACTTTACATCCAATCCCAATATAAATAAAATCACTCCCCCACAAAAGTGCCATAAGTAGAAAAATTATCAAGACAATCCTTAGTAACCTACACATCAAACCCTAGGTCATCTACTTGTGGGAATGAGCAGAACCCACTTAAAGGAGTATCAATACTTACATATTGAGTAAGGTAACAATACAATCATAAGAAAGGAAATACATAACACATGAGGTCACATGGAAGGGACTAAACATACACATTAATTAAAAACCTGAGAGGGTTCCCAAGAGGAATCAAAAGATTTCTAATATATATGATTATAAGTTTTCATTTACTAAATCTCTTGAGTTTAGGGGCTCTACTATTTATACGCGGTGGAATGGTATTAATAACAAACAACCACAAGGAATAATGCTTCTGACTATTATTCTCGTTCGGTGGAACTGAGAGGTACAATTGGTCATGACTTGTGATCTTTCACTTTAAATATTAATGTTATATTATATTATGGGTTATCTCAATAATGTCATGAAGAATTATCCAAAATATGCAAGACACATAAAACACACCCAATAGTGATTTAGGTCATTTCCTAAAGGGAAGGTCTATAATGCCCTTATGAAATTCTAATTTCACAAGACAAATGTAACTCCCACCATGAGGCTCACCTAACCCCTAAATTCATTATACCCTCTTAAAATATCATTATTAATAATATATCCAAAAATAAAGAACTAATTCTAATGTCTTACACGTGCAATAAAGAGAGTGCCTTTAGAGGATTACTATTTCCAAATCAAGCCATCTTTACATTTTATCAGGTCTACTACTCATAATTTAACCCCAATTATTTTATATAAAATACTTAGTTGATTTTAATCTAATATAAATTTAAGAATACCAAAATTTTATATTTAACCCAAACTGACTAAAATACCCCTATCTTACCTAAACACCTCAGATTATTTTCTTATATAACTTGTACCATTCTCAACCAACACTCTAACATATTATACACTAAATAAATTTTAAGTCCCTTAATGATTACCATGCCATATTTATTTTCCCTCAAAACACTTAAAAGGTTCAAGTACCCTTAAGATTAGGAACTACCCAATTATGTCACCAAACTATACGAGTTATAATGGTATATACTTCTCATTCTCAACATATTTCATCATGACAATGCTTAATAATATTTATAAACTACTCTCTATAGTAAATTTTAAAAAATAGATTGAAACAACATGCTTAGGATTACTAGTCAAGGATTATAACAATAAATATCACTTAATGATCATAATTTACACAAAAATCATACTTTCAAAATACAATACAACATGAGCATGGTATAACATTAACAATATGATTTCAAGAAATGCAACTATACTAGCATGATATTACATACAATGTATATATAACAACAAAATCCCTAAATCATGTCACCAATCTTTAAGCAAGAATAAAGCCTAAGTTCCCTCCCTTGATAACATCTAAAGATCACCTAAAAACTAAGAAAAAACTATGTATAAAAACATAGGAAAACAAGAAAGGAAAGGTAAGTAGGATAAAAAAATATCAAGAACAAAAGCAAAAGATGAGGGTTGGATTATGTAAAGATGTCATGTCGGCTAGGGGTGTATCATGAGGCATTTACATTATTAAGGGGAGCACAACATGAGGTGCTCACATTGGTGGCTTGCAGTTGTATAAGGATAGAGAAATGTAGGCAGTGTTGCTATGTGAAGAAGAACAAAGATGGGGTTGGGATGGAGGGATGCATGCGATTCTTTCTCTTCTAAAGGGATGCAATAAGAGGTGATTATTATGGGAATGGTGGTACAACATGAGTTTTGTCAAGTTGGGTAGATCTTGCTAAATAAAAATGGCAGAAAGAAGATGTAGAAGAAAGTTGGAAAAGGGAGAAGAGATCATGGCTTGGGTTGGTGGAGTAATAAATGCTAGAAGGAGGGAGGGAGAAAGGAGTATATGGTGGATGGTGGTATGGGAATAAGGTAGAATATAAGAGTTGGGGAATTTAGAGAAAGGTGTAGATCGACGGCATGGTTAGAATGTAGGGAATGGGGAGATTTAGGGGGAAATTTGACATGAAAATCCCTAGAATCGAGGGACGTGATGAGGATGGCATACATTTTTGGCTATAGTTGGGCTTGTTAGTTGGAGTAACCAAATAGAGATAACTCTATTAGGGAAGTGGCAATGTGAGGAAGAGGAGAACCAAAGAAAGAAAGAAGAATAAAGAATAAAGAAAAAGAAAAAGAAAGAAAATGAGAAGAAGAAAAAAGGAAGAAAAGAAAGAAGAACCTTAGTGTTAGAGTTAGGGTTAAAGTTAGGATTAAGAAATTAGTGCAAAGTTAAGATACTAATCACCTAGAATCAAGGTTAGGCTAAATTTGAGTATGATTATGGTAGTTGGTAAACATGTCATGGTAATGTTGAATAGCACAAATTATAAGACATAAAAGAGTAAGATGGAAGACTTTCTTTGTATGAAACAAATGGATGATCCAACTAAGAATGAAAGAGACTTATTTGAGAGCATAAAATAAAAGAAAAGGAGTGGAAGAAGATTGAGAGAAGAGTGTATGGTTATATCTATCAATGGGTGGATGACAGTAGAATCCATCATGTTGAGAAAGAAACCACAACATTTGGAGTGTAGTCCAAGTTGGATTAACTTTATGCAAATAGAACAATTAGAAATAAAGTACAGCTAGTGAAGATGTTGCAAAAATTGAGGTAAGCTCTGTTGGTCTTAGATTCTCTACCGGATAACTAGGAGACTCTTTTTATGTCTCTCAACAATCATGCCTAGGCTGAAAAACTCACAATGGCTTATATGATGGTGTCACTTCTCAAATAAGAGGAAAAAAGAAGAGGCAATTTGGCCTTATCATTAAAGTCTGAGGCAATTGTAGTAGCTGGGGGGAGATCCAATGGCGGAAAGAAGAAGGGGAGGTCTATAAGTAGACTAAGGATATAAAAGAAGGATAAGCCTTGCTTCTATTGTCAGAATCTCAACCACTAGAAGAAAAATTATTGGAAATTTAATGAATTTGCTAAAGAGAAAGGAAAGGAGGATGAAGAGGTGACACCCATCACTAAAGATGAATTATTGGTTGTCTTGGAGCACTTGAATGCTTATACAAGCACCTCATATGCAAATGTCGACTAGAAAGTGGACATGGGTGTGTCCTACCACATTACCTAGCAGAAGGAGTTCTTATCCTCCTATACATCTAAAAACTTTGGTGAAGTGAGGATAAACAATGATGCAGTCTAAAATATAGTTGGTATAAAGGGTATACGACTAGAGATGAGCTTAGGTTGTAGGTTGTGCTTAAGGAATTGAGGCATGTTCCAAACTTGAGGATGAGCCTCATCTTAGTTGAGATGCACAATGATGAAGGTTATGTGAGTCAATTTAGAAGAGGCACTTTAATTTGGCGAAGGTTTCCTTGGTAGTAGCTAAGGGGAGTAAATGTTGTTTGATATTATGGTCTTGAGAAAAGTTGTATCTATCAGCTGAGGTAAGATTTGTGGGAGATTCTTATTATGTATGACATCATAGACTCAACCATATGAGCAAGAATGGGATAAAGTTTCTTAGAAGCCAAGGTTCTCTATCTGAGGTTTGAAGGGGTAAAGTTGACTAATGCACTTATAGTGTTATGGGTAAGCAAAATTTATGCCACTTTGCTAGAGTTCCTAATAGATAGTCAATAGGGAAACTAGATTAGGTCTTCTCGGATGTATGTGGTTTGATGAAGCTAAAGTCATTGGATGGATCGTTATACTTTATGATATTCATCGATAATTTCTCTAGGAACTTCTATATATATCCAGTCAAGACCAAGGATTAAGTGTTGATCAACTTTAAAGTTTTTTATATAAAGGTTTAGTGTGAGATTTGGAGCAAGGTAAAGTGTATTCAAACGAAAAATGGAGGTGAATACCTTGGCTCATTTGATAAATATTGTAAGGCTCATGGTATCTAACAAGAGCATACCATTCTTAAAGTCCTTCAACATATTAGGGAGGTGGAATAGATAAACCTCACATTAATAGAAAATATAAGGTGGTTACTCTTGAATGCCTTGATTCTAAAATCAATATGGAGAGAATCTTTACAAACAACGTGTCACCTCATCAACTTATCTCCATCAAGTCCTCTAAATAATGATGTGGTTTATAGAGTGTGGCTTGGTAGAAAAGTAAGCTATAACCACCTAAAGGTGTTCAGTAGTTGGGCATTCATCCACATAATGAGGGACAACAAGATAAATTTGGATAAGAAGGCTCATTAGTGCATGTTCATTGGAGAAGATAAGAAAAGTTCAGCTACAAGTTGTATGATCTAGTAGCCAAGAAGATCATGTGAAGTAGAGATGTTGTGTTCTTCAAGGATCATAATATCAAATACTTAGTAGAATATGGGAGTATGGAGGTCTACATTGATGACTTAGAGGAGTCCAATGAAGATTTTGGGGGTAGGTGGACTGATGGAGGCTAATTTAAAAAGGTTAGTCATGGCACATTTTGACTTATATGAAGAGGTGTCAAGGTAAGGGATTGCGAATATCATGAGCCTGAGTCAATAAAATCCTAAAAGTATGACACACCTTAAGCTCCATAAAAGGTGCAAAGATCCACTAGAGGGTTGATGCAAACTAAAAATAACCCAACAATAGACTACATTTTACTTTTAGATGGCAGATAACCACTATGCTATGATGAGGCCCTTAATGATTCCTATAAGGAGAAGCGGTTAGCTGTAATGAAGGAAGAGATGAGCTTCCTTAAGAATAAAAACACTTACAAGCTTGTGGAGAGGGAGAAGGGTTGGAATGTCTTGAAGAACAAATGGGTTTTCATGATCAAGAATGAGGAAGGAAAATTGAGTCGAGGCAGAAGGCAAGGTTGGTGGTTAAGGGATATGGTCAGAGATAAGGGTTGATTATGATGAAATTTTCTCTTTGGTGGTGATGATGATATTCATTTGTGTGATTTTGGGATTAGCTACTACTCTAGATTTAGAGGTGGAAAAACTTGATGTTAAGATAACTTTCCTACACGAAGATCTCAAATATGATTTGTATATAGAACAACCAGATAGGTTTGAGGTTGAGGGCAGAGAGGGTATGGTATATAAGATAGTGAAGTGTTTTTATGGACTAAAGTAGGTACTAAGGTAGTGGTACATGAAGTTTGAGTGATGTATGAATCGACAGAGGTATAAGAAGACATAAATGGACTATTGTGTGTTCATGTAAAGGTTCAGTGCCAGTAAATTCATCCTTTTACTTTTATACATGGATGACATGCTAATTGTGGGATAGTATCGACACCATATTTCAAAGAAGAAAGAAGATTTGACGAAATCTTTTGAAATGAAAAACTTAGGTCATATTAAGTAAATCATGGGCATAAACATCACACTTGATCAAAACTAAGGTATGTTTTGGCTATCTAAAGAGGAGTATATATATAAGATACTTAAGTGATTCAATATGGACCAAGAAAAGCCAGTTGGTTTCCCCCTTAATCCCTAATTTAGGTTGTGAGAAAGGAACCATCTCTAATCGATGAAGGTGATAGGTGGAAGATAAATCAGATCCCATATGCATAGGCCATTAGAAGTCTGATATATCCAATGGCATGTACAAGATCTAACACTACTTTTGTCATTGATGTAGCGATTGGTTTGTATCTAACCTCGACAAAGATCATTGGGATGAAGTGAAGTAGATATTGAGGTATCTATGAGGGACACCCAAGATGGATTTATCTCAATCATAGCTATTAAGCTCTCCATTCGAATCTTATGATTCGATGATCCACAAGTCACTAAACGATCTATGATCCTAAATGGAATCTTAAAGTATTATAATCATGGTAGGATTAGTATGATGCTAGGTAAAATATAACAATTCTACATACTAACTATAATTTTTATCTATTTACATTAAAATATATTTATCCCATTGTTCTTGTTATATTTTTTCCCTAACTCTAAACATTAACCCTATTATTTTATACATAATATATATTATAGGCCAACCAATGCAAATATAATATGGGCAAGATATTAGAGAAGTTTATTGTTAGGGGAAAAAACTTACAAAAAGTCCAAACTCTATATACACAGTGAAACAAATATATTAAACTTGTATTGTTATTTAATTATTAAATTCTATTTAGTTCATAATTATCATTTTTATTTTCTTTTGTAGTATTTTTAGATTTTGTGTGTGAATATGTCATATAATAATAATTTTTTTATATGCATGCAATTGGTAATTTATATTGCTTGATGCTTGGTACAACTTATTTAGCGACCAAATAAGAGCATAAGAATAAGTTTGTTTTGGTGTTTTTAGCTTTAATTATGAAAATTTATAGTACGCAAATATATGGGCTTATATTTTTATGATATTTTTAGGATCTTATGATCCTACTATTCAATTCTATAATTCAATTATGATGACCCCTATCTATTATAAGTAAAATATCAATTCTAACAACCTTGATCTTGGTAGGGATGAGCCAGTTTTGTTCGGTTATACCGACTAGAATATGGAAGGAGATATAGATACAAGACAATCAACATCAGGATTCCTATTTAGCTTTGTGTGGGGAAGTTGTCTCATGGTAGTCCTGATAGTAGAAGTATGTGGTTATATCTACAACAAAGGTAGAGTACATATGTATTACCAAGGGGTGTAAGGGGATAGTGTGGATGAAGAGATTGTATTGGGATATCATCTTAAGGCAAGATAAGTTTGTGGTACTCAGTTATTCATAAAGTGTCATCCATGTCAACAAGAATGCCATATCCAGGTCAAGTATCATTAGATAAGAGATATGCTCAAGGAGAGGTAACTCTGTCTGTATACTCAAGGCGAGGCAACTCTGTCTAAGAAAGCCCATACCAATGAAAATGGATTGGACTTGATTACAAATCCCTTGATCAAAAGTAATCATGGCCTATGTTACACTAAAGTTAGATTAAGCATGGTGTATAATTCTTCTTAGAAGAGAAGAATATGATTTTCACCATGTTTAGGAAGGGATAGAATTGTTGGAGTTTCTCAACAAGAAGGTTGATGGAAAGACATAAGCCTAGGGTAAAGTGTGTTAGCCAAGTTAAAATAGGCAAGTTCGTCGGACAACTAAAGGGTGTTTACCAAGAGGCATCATGTAAGGTCATCAGACAAGGGTGTTAGCTAAGGTGACAACCGTATGCGTTAGTCAAAGACTAACTGATGGGATTAGTTGGTAGACTAAACTTGAGAAGTGTTCAGCTAAGTCAAGGCCAAGGAAAAACTTCTCGTCTAGAATAACCAATTAGTTGAGATCAAGGGAGAAAATGTGGACATTGGAGGAGTAAAGATGAAATGTTTGGGAGTGATTAGAAAAATCCCTTGATATAAGCAATTTTATACCCATCAACGTGGTCACCTATAAGTTGAGATGGGTTAATTCATAGGGACAATCACTATATGGTAACTTGTACGCTTTCTCTTACATGTATTGATGTTAGGTAGAAAGGTGCATTGAGTCTATTAGTTAATGATGGTTGGGTTTTTGGTAAAAGGATGAGGGAGGATATAAAAAAACTCTAATGCTGATCATTTGTATAGGGAAGGTGGTGAAAACTCTCAATTTTCTCCCATATTTTATACTCAATAAAAGTCTCCAATTTCTTCATATCATAAATACTAATTCTTGTGCTTACAATCTTTAGTTGTATTTCCTTATAATTGTGTTATTGATCTAAGAATGAAATTAATTAATGTGTCAATGATCTTGTCTTCTTTCCAATAGTTTGTCCAACGAACTCACACAAATAAGCTAATAGACTCAAATCGGTAAACCAACGAGGGTAATTATATACAACATTATGAGATTTTGTGATCAAATTGCAACCCCAATTTACATTGTACTACCTATACCAAGAAATATCCTGCTTTGAATGGTGGCAGTATGTATATATTTTATTTATTAATAAAATACGTCTTATTATCAACATGAAAGAAATTTATGCAAACTACACATCTAAAAGTTAGGCATGGTCCATGGCTTAGCTTAAAGACAGAATCGTTGCTTCATTCTTGGCATAGTGGTATGGTGGATTTTTATTATACACGAAATGGGACATCAAAATTTAGAGTTGACATTTTGAGATTTTTTTTTAAGTTTTCTCCCCATAACATACATAATACTATATTAAAGCGAATGTTCATCTTATATCGACAAAATGTATATCTTATAAAAATTAATACATATCATGTAGTAGTGAATACACATTTTGTATTTGACCACATCTTCCTTGAAAAATACACGTACTTCTATCATTAATATATATCTTATCCAAATATATATATATATATATATATATATATATATATATATCTTATAACAAAAAAAAAGTACACATTTATATAATGGAATATGTGCATTTATATTGTTGAATATGTGCATTTTTCTTTTTGTGTTTAAGATATATTAATATAGATGTCTATTTATGGTGTAAAATGTGAGAGAAAAGTTTGGTATATTTTTTATTTATTTTTCTAATGATCCAAATTATAGATAGAAAATGTTAAAAATTTATAAATAAATGAAAAAAAGATGCGTTGATGTGTATATACAAGCTTATGTTCTGTGTTGATGTGATGATGATCCAAAATTACACATTTGCTCAATAGCAGCATGGGTGATGCTACTAGAAGCGATGCAAATTAAATTTCAATATGTATGATTCAAGGGTTTATAACATACCATAGGGTTTAGAACCTACCATGGAATTGTATATTCTTTCATCATTCTCGATAATTTGAATTGGCCGAAACAATTTTATTTTCAACCTTTAGTATGTCAAAATTTCTATAAGGGTATGTTTAGTTAGGGGAAATAGTTTTAATTTCTCATTTCTAGTTTTCTATGGAAAAAGAATATTTATACCATAGAAAAATATAAAACTCATCCATTTATCCATATTATGAAAATAACTTTTAATTTTAAAAGTTTAAAATCATATTCATTTTTTTTCTAGATTGGATGATGATTTTGACATAATTATTATTACCAACATTATGCATACTAATATTATTAATAATTTCGATAACATTATTATTATTATTATTATTATTATTAATGATGATAATAATTATAATAATTTTAATCATGATAAAAATATTAATAATTTAAAAATTCATAATAATAATAATTATTATTATCAACACTAACTATAACACCCCGAGTCGACACGACCACACGGGGGCTACCTTGGAGCGCTTTCGGATTAATCGGCTGGCCCCACAGATCAACACGAGTCCTTTTAGCACGCTTTGTCCTCACTCACGCACTTCCCGAGAAATTTTCAGAAATTTTCTGAAACTTCCCAGGAGGTCACCCATCCTAAAATTACTCCACGGCCAGCACGCTTAACTGTGGAGTTCTTAGGACGGAATCACCAAAAAGATGGTATACCATGTTGATATAAGTAGCCAAATCAATCCTTATAACACTCCGCTCAATTTGGGGTATTACATTCACCCCCACTCAAAGAACGCAACGTCCTCGTTGCGCCTCAACCAATGACTATCTCAATATAGTTCATCCCAAGAATCGTCCCGCTAGGTGGCTAACTGACTCATCCAAGTTCAGCTCACGGTCGCGGTTTTGCTCTGATACCATTTGTAACACCCCGAGTCGACACGACCACACGGGGGCTACCTTGGAGCGCTTTCGGATTAATCGGCTGGCCCCACAGATCAACACGAGTCCTTTTAGCACGCTTTGTCCTCACTCACGCACTTCCCGAGAAATTTTCAGAAATTTTCTGAAACTTCCCAGGAGGTCACCCATCCTAAAATTACTCCACGGCCAGCACGCTTAACTGTGGAGTTCTTAGGACGGAATCACCAAAAAGATAGTATACCATGTTGATATAAGTAGCCAAATCAATCCTTATAACACTCCGCTCAATTTGGGGTATTACACTAACAATCATGATAATAGAAATAATAATAATAATAATACTATAAATATGTAAATCTTAATAATAGTAATTATAATAATAATACTAATTAAAATAATTATCATACAATCAATTATTATTATTATTATTATTATTATTATTATTATATTAAAAAGTATTATTAATTTTAACAATCAATATTATTATTGTGAAAGAAAATTATGATATTGTTGTTATATATACATAATTATAATAATATCAATAATTATTATTATATTAAAAATTATTATTAATTTTAACAATTAATATTATTATTGTGAAACAAAATTATGATATTATTGTTATATAGTAGTAGTGGTGGTGGTGGTGGTAATAATATTTTTATTTGTGTAAGTAGTAATAATATTTATAAATAGGATTATTATTCTTGTTAATGATATGAAGATTATTATTACTTTCTTAAAAATAATATAATAAAATAAGAATAATAATAATAGTAATATAAATATTATTAAAATATAAAATATTAACATAATAATATTTTCATTAATAATATTAATGAAATTAAATCATTTTAAAATTATTATTAGTATACTACTACTACTGCTACTACTTCTAACAATAATGATACTATTAATATTCATCATAATAATAATAATAATAATAATAATAATAATAATGTTAACTTTAGTAATGATATGATTACTAATTACTAATTAATATTATTAATAGTGTTATTATTAATGTTAAATAATAATAATAATAATAATAATAATCAATATTAATATTAATTAATAACAATATTAATATTAAAGTTAACAACAACAATAAAAATAAAATTAATATTATTATTATTATGAATATTAATGTTAACAACAATAATAACAACTTAGATGGTTCATGACAACCAAAATATATTATAATATATGTAGCTAGTGCAAGTGATCTTATTAGAGATCATCTTGGTAATATTAGTTGGGGTAGCTAATAACCTCCTAGCTGAATTTTGGACACTCAGTGTAACACCCCAAAATTCACTATTATTTTTTTAAAGCGGAAGTAATTAAAATACTTAATTTTAAACCCGTGAATTCTGGGAATGTTACCGCCATACTTAGTACCAAACCGGTTCACTCCTATCGTTCCAGTACCAAGTGTTAAGGCTAAGAAAAGATTAACAATCCATTATAAAATTAAGACAACTAAACTTCAAATAATCATTAAACGGTTGTAAAAAAAAATCAGAGTACACATCAAGAATTGTAATTCATTTCCAAAGGAGAATTAAACTTACAACTGATAAAAGGTTTAATTGAAATACTTAATGCACGGGAAAAAAAAGATAAATGTGATAAAAAAGAAATACACAAAGAAATAAATCGCATAAAGAGATAATATGGACATGTCACTCTCTCGAACTTTGAGCCAATACATGCTCAACACTCAACCCCGACTGATGTCTCGCCCACCTGCACAAAGTCAGAAGGGCATACTACTCGTGGGAATGAGCAGCACCCATGAAAAGGGTGATCAGTACGCTACGTACTGAGTAAGGTAACCGAGTACTAAGGCCAACACATAAGCACATAATCCATGTAAAATAATAAAAGGGCATAATCCAACATAACAACATAAAGGCATATGAATAATTCAGGTAAAAGTACAAAGGCCCAATTACAGTCTGGATTAATTATTTAATTAATCTTTTATCGGAAGTCGATACACACCATACCTTTTATCAAATCCATGTAAGTACAGGAACACCCCACTATTATTGCCGGTGGGCCGGTCACTTACGGGACAAAGTCCACACGACTATTATTCGCCGGTGGATCGATCACTTGTGGGACAATAGTCCACACCACTATTCCTTACCGGTGGATCGACTGGTTCCTGCTCACATGGTGTTCCACTATAAGTAATTAGTATCTTTTAAGTGTCTTTAGCAAACTCTGATTTGTGATTATTGAGCTCAAGTCACCCTACTATTATTGTCGGTGGGCCGGTCACTTGCGGGACAAAGTCCACACCACTATTTTTTGCCGGTGAATCGATCACTTATAGGGTAAAAACCCTAACCACTACACAAAACCCAATATTCCGTCATACAAAACCCTAAATTCAATCCACAAAAAACCAAAGATCCATCCATACCAAACCCTAGATTCAAATCATATAAAACCCAAAGATTCTTCCATATAAAACCCAAAGATTCTTCCATATAATACAATTGATTAGATTCTCCCATTCATAACCACAAATTAGATTCTCCCGTATAAGACCATAAGTTAGATTCTTCCACTCAAAGCCATAAATTAGAATCTCCCATATAAACCATAAATTATATTCTCCTACACAAGACCATAAAAATCATAAATCAGATTCTCCCACACGAAACTATCATAAATCAGATTCTCCCACACAAAACCCTAAAATTCTCCATTTTATTCTTCCACTCATGAACAATTAAAATAATTAGGTCAACTCACCTCCCTTGGTCAACTTCTTTACCCAACCTCCTTTTTCATCCTTTCTCCCACACAAAACACATCAAATCCCTCACATGCATGTCTTACAGAATCACGACATATATCATCACATATACATAATACACATGCCATGTAAACACACAAAACATACTTCAATTCCATGCCATACCATATATGACATAAATAATGATGATAGACATATGATGCATAACATGCAAAGCACATAATGCATATAAACACACAAAAGGCCTTAGCACCCCTTACCTGAAATGACACCGGTCTTGGAGCACGCTCCTATGCCTCCTTAGGGCTTTGACCAAATAATAACATACTAATAAAAATAAAATTAATAAAATTCTAAGCTTGCTAAAGATATAGAAATAATAGAAATATTATAAAAGTTGATAATATAGGGTTAAATACTTTACCCTAATAATAATAATGATACTAAAATAATAATAGCAAAGATACTAAAAATAATATCAATGAGAATATAAATAACAATAATAATAAAAAGGATATTATTAAAAAACAAAGTAAAATAAGGACTTCGGCCCCTCTACCAAAATAATACTAATAATAATATTAGTAAAATAAATAATCAAATTTAGTAATAATAATGATGATGAAATAATAATAATAATAATAGTAATTCAAAATAGTAAAAATAAAATAATAATAATAATAATAATAATAACATATTAATATTAATAATAGTAATAATAGAAATAATAAGAAGAATAATAATAAAATCGAATTAAAAATACAATAGGGCTTCAGCCCTCAATAGAAATAATAATCAAAACATTAATACTAATAATAATAATAATAATACATATTAAAAAAAATAATAATAATAATAGTAGTAGTAGTAGTAGTAGTAATAGTATTTTATGCAAATAATTGAAATAAAATAATTTAAGGGTTATAAAAATAGGAAAAAGGGTTGAGAGGGTCTAGGGTTCAACCTTAGGCTGGTGGGGATAGGCGGCACTGGCGGTGGTGCACGGCGGCGGCGGCGGGGGCCGGAAAAAGGAAAGAAAAGGGTAAAAGTTGGATGCTGGGAAAAAGATAGGGAGAATTAAGGTGGGAGTTGGGGTGTTTTGAGTTGCCCAGAAGGAGAGGAACAGGATGAAAGTGGTGGCGCAGCCAAAGGCGGCAGCTCACGGCGGTGGTGGGTGGTGGCCGAATGGAAGAGAAGAAGAAAGAGAGAGGAGGAGAGGGAGAAAGAGGAAAAGAGAGGTAGGGGAAGATAGGGGAGGGTCTGTAGAAGAGAATGGGAGGTGAAAGAAGTAGCGAAGCGGCAGAAAGGGTGGCTAAGGGTGGTTCGAAGGGCGACGGAGGTAGAAATCAGGGTTGATCAAGAAGGGAAGTTCGCACAGTCGGGAGACTTGTGCAGGAAGAATCGAGATATATGGGACATTTGGTTAGCTGGAGGAAGATGCAAGGAAGAGTTTGATCGCCATAAAGGGCATCGATATCTGCCGGAGGCGGAGGACGATGCGTCTAAAGTGGCGGCGGCGACAAGGGATGATTTCTGGGTAAAAAAAATCAAAGGATCAATACAGGGCCATTATGGGAGGTATTTATAGGGTTAGAAGGGAGGATAGGGTTCTATGGGTCAAATAGGGAGTAAGGAAAGTAGGGTTAGGGTCAACGGGGGCGAGGTTAGCTGGTGGGAGTCAAAACGGGGCAAGGGATATGCGTAGGGAAAAAGGGGAAGAACGCGCGAGAAAAGGGAGGTGGATGGGTCTATGTGATCACCGAATCAGGGGGAGGATAAGGGAAGAAAAATGGCTGGTTCACTACCACGGAAAGGGGTTTTGATAACGGTTATTTTATAGTTTTAATAATGGTTTTCAACTGTTATTGAATCGCCCGTTATTAAATCTTTAATAACGGTTCATAATCGTCATGAAAAATACATAAAAACCCGCGAATATGTGCGTAAACTTCATATTTAATAACGGTTTTTACTTAAAAACTGTTGTTAAAAAGGAGCTTTTAATAACGGTTTCTCAGTAAACCGTTGTTAAAAATAAGGTTTTAATAACAGTTTATATGAAAAAACTATTGTTGAAAACCATGTATTAATAACGGTTAATACAAAAACCGTTGTTAAAACATGATCGAATTACCGTTTCGATCATTGATTATGCGTTTATTAAACCCTCTAATACGTATTAAATGCGCATAAATATGAGATTATAAGGACTTTTAATAACGGTTCTTAAACAAAACCGTTATTAAAACCGAAGTTTTAATAACGGTTCTATGGGAAACCGTTATTAAAACCTATGTTTTAATAACAGTTTTCATAGAACCGTTATTAAAAGTATATGTTTTTTTTAGCATTTTTCTGTTTTGTTCCTGCCCACATACACAGTTGTATGTTCAAACAATTACCAAATCTGCAATGTAAAACAACATCAATTCATACCAGCAGGGTATCACACCATAATTTCAATCAATCTATAATTGGTATGCATGTCTCAATACACCAACTATACTTAGGAATAAAAATTAGTGGGCATACCACAACTTGGTAGCTCTATACCCCAAAATAAAGAGTTCACAGATCTAGGCGACCGAAAGATGTAGACGAAATACAAACCTGAAAATGTATGTAGAATATATAGATTGCTACCTAATACCGGATGAATGAGTGCACGTGCTTGGCCCATTGGTCTCTAACTTCATCAACTTCATCAACATTATATTGCTGGCCTCGTGCATAGTCATCGGTGAAAAACTACAACACCCGTGTTTCAATTAATATACAGTTAGCCATTAGGTCAAAAATATATATGTCATGATTCATTAATAGAAAAATATGGAAAAGCAAACATACATGGCTTGGATCTATGTTGACCGATCTATTCTGAACTATAAGATCCATTGCTCTACATACATAGTATCCACAATCATCGCCGTTTTGCTGTTGTGGACACTGTCAAATGAATTCAGTTAGCTCTCTAACTATTATATATTAATTTGAATTAAAACAAAATACAAAATAGTTGTCTTCCTACTTACCATGATAGGCTCATATTAAAGATTCTTTGGGTCTGGGACACCATTCCCACCTCTCCTTTGATATGACGTCCGTAGTGCCCTAATAAATAGAGTTGGATACATAATATTGTAAGTATATATACCTCAAATAATGAAAGTAGAATATATATATGTATAAATAAGTTAATGAATTAAGAAGTGAAAAGTATACTAACATGTTGATAAATTCCTTCCCACCACGACGAGCGACCTCAAAAGGCATGTCATAGGTTCGAAGGGAATCAAAAACATAAACTTTATTAACATTAGGTCGGACGGCGTACAAAACCCAATGTTCAGTTGCGAGGTGAGGAATGAGATAGAGCTTGTTGTGTCCCTCAATCAAAATGCGATCCGCTAAATAGTTTATGTGCCTACCCTCTATTATTGTACTACTGTCAGCTATGTAGTATGGGCACACAAACACAATAGAGGACAACATTCCCTCTAACGCAGCGCGACTAGCTACCAACCTATATATGGACGACAATAACAATGGATATTTGTTAATAACTAATAACTCATATAAGCTTAAGAGGTCGTAAAAATTCTATTTCTCCAAGAGTACTAAAATCTGAAATATGAAATAATGCTTACGTGACATAAACGGCGACACTTGTGGTTGACATCCATTCCTAATTATAAATGTCGCTTATGTCAACTGTCGATACCATGTAAGTAGCATCGTCCCTTCCAACATACTCAGGACGACAATCAATGGAAATATAATTATTCCCGAGGTAGTTTTGGGCATAGAAATACAATAAAGCTAATGCTGGTGGAGGTTGGTGTATTTCCGAAGAAGGAATCTTTTGTGGGGCAACCGATTTTTCAGATTTAGCTCTCTTTCCTTTGGCAGCGCCCTCTTTTGTGTTGTTCATTCTACTAGTACCTCTCTTGGTTTTACTAGTATGAGCAGTCTTCTTCTTTGATTCCTTAAATAATAATAATAAACAAAATATGTATTGAGCATATATATATGAAAAAGGTATAAACAATGTAACTACTAAACTAGGTCTAATGAAGATATTGAATGTTAATACCTCTTCATTAGTGAGATGTATCTGATCCACAGGCCAAGGCACGGAACTTCCATGAGCTTCTAGCACTGTTGCTGCCTCATCACCCTCTTTATAACAAGGCAAGGGCGCACTACCAATGATTGGAGTGTCAATACTCACCGGCCTTGTAAGTAGGGCTAAGTTGTACCCGTGGACAGTTTGTGTTTGGGTACTGTGACTGATGCGGACCCTTCCTTTCACCAAAAGAGTTAAAAGATCATTCGCTAACAAGTCACAATTATGCAAACCCTAAACGAAAATATTACACATTATTAATTATTTATGACACCGAATACATTTAATAACAATTCAAAGTTATGTAATGCTTACCTCGGAAAGAGAAGAAAGACGTGCATCAGCTTCACAACTGTCTCTGACACTATTTACATTAGGTATGTGAAGCTGATCATGGTCGACTGAATCGGATGGCTTATACCCTTGAGATTTAATAAATGACAACTCTTGCTCCATTGTTGCCATTCATTCAAATGCCACGTTCAATTTCTATGTGAGGATGGCTACTTGCTCATCAGTGTTACGAGAACCACGAGATCGACCACGTACGCTCATTTTCGTAACACCTAATCCAAGACCCCTCTGTCTTCCAGGGTGTTCTAAAATTCCTATAGCCTATGATACAATGTTATATTGGTCTACCCCCTCCTCACCATCTGACGCTTGAATTTCATCCTGTAATGTATATAATATATGTAAAATTAGCTTACATGAATAAGCATAATATAATAGTTTTCTAAAAGAAAAGTAAGCAGGGTTCCAAATATCTACAAACTTACAATTTTTGTCGCTGCAACATCTACATCTTCATTAATATATCCATCTTTTGTTGCTCTAGCCTTCTTCCATAATGTACCAATATTAATGGATGAGGTACATGGGTATAAGTCTTGGGCTATGAGCTATAAATCAAAAAATATTCTTATAATGTACCAACATTATAAAATTCGTCAGTACGCTGTAAATAGATAAATCACAAAATACATACCAGCTCCTCTTCAAGGCCTGCATACCCTTTGCGAGCCATATTATGCCGGTATTTATTTGCTTCTCAATCTCTTTATTTTTGGCACTTTATTCCTCATATCTATGATGATTCTCATAATTGTCAGCCCTCTTTTCCCTTCTTCATCACTGTTGTCCCTATCAATATTTTTATTGGCCATATCTCAAAAAAAAAATCAATAAATAAATTATGTTAGAATGATATGTATTGAGCATAATTGAGTTGAAAAATGCATTTAAAAAAAACCAACATAGATATTATATGTTACAATATTATTACCCGCATTGCCTTCTTTTCCTTCTTTTTTTCCCCTTGTTTTCGGATTAGATTCAGGATCTGATACATATATTACTTCACGATGATCATCCCTGACATATATTTCCTCCTCATTAATTGTATTGTTATCTTCGTTCAATAATTGAGTTGCTTGCACAGCTGAGACGCACTCGTTATTCCAATTGGCATCATTTTCATCATCACATTCATTGGCATTTCTTTTTTTCGTAGATAGTACTACAGACCATCTGTTATCAGCAGGGTCAGTAACATAGAATACTTGTGTCGCTTGTGATGCTAAGATAAATGGGTCTTGTTTATTCACTGCCCTATTAAGATCTACTAATGTGAATCCATCTTCATATCTAACCCCACTGTCTTTATGAACCCATTTGCATCCGAATATAGGGATTTTAAATACAGTGTAATCTAACTCCCATATATGTTCAATCACACCATAATAATTCATATCTGCATAAGTTGGATTCTTGTCTTTCGCACTAGCAACATGCATTGCCTCAGCCACTAAAGTCACCCCACTGTTCTGCATTGTACTCTTCCTATCTTATTCTTTTGTATAAAAAGTGTAACCGTTGATCACATAATTGGTATATTGAAAAACTTCATAACAAGGTTTCTGAGACAACCAATGCAGGGTTTCGGAAATTAAAGTTGGGGAATGTCCGATGAGTGGAATGATGCGATCTCTTATCCAATCAATAAAGAAAAGATTATGTTTATCGATAATCCATTTCTCAATCTTTGATGGATTTTCAATCCGTAAAGAAGTCATATGCTCTTTAATGTACGGCTGAACATCATCACTGTTGTGTAATACATATAGATGTGTTGCACAGAACATGTTAGGGTCTACACGCCCAAACTGTTTGCCTCTAATACCCTGTCCTTCAAATTTGCCCTCATGTCAAGACTTAGGAATACCAAGAGCTTCAGCATTTGACAAGTACTTTGTGCAAAACTCAATTGCCTCTTCCACCAGGTAACTCTCAACAATACATCCTTCTGGTCGATATCGATTCTTCACATAATATTTTATCAACTTCATAAACCGTTCAAAGGGGTACATCCAATGCCCATGAACAGGTCCTCACATCTTTATCTCATAAACTAAATGAACAGTTAGATGTACCATAATGTCAAAGAATGACGGTGGAAAATACATTTCAAGTTGGCACAAAATAATCACAATCCCTTTTTGCAAGGCGTCCAAACTATCAGGATGTATAACTTTAGAGTAGACAACTTTAAAAAACCAACAAAGCCTCGTGATAGTAATTCGAACACATTTTGGCAAAATTCCACGTATAGCTATCGGCAACAAGTGCTGCATCAAGATATGACAATCATGAGACTTCATGTTAATTAATTTCAACTCTTTCATCGACACGAGCCTTTTGACATTTGAAGAATACCCTTCCGGAACCTTGACACTGTGCAAGAATTCACAAAATGAAATTTTCTCTTTTCTGGAAAGAGTATGACACGCTGGTGGTAAATATGTTCTTCTTCCGTTGTCTCGCGGTGTTAGTTCCCATCTAATACCCATTTCTTCCGTATCCATTCGAGCATTTATCCCATCTTTAGTCTTGCGTGGAACATTAAGTAATGTGCCAACAAGACTGTCACATATATTTTTCTCAATATGCATCACATCAAGGGCATGTCTCATGTAGAAAGATTCCCAATAAGGAAGGTTGAAGAATATTGACATCTTCTTCCACCCAACTAATGGAGGCTTATCTTTATTCTTCTTCCCAAACTTGACACTCACATGTTTCATCTTCAGCCACACTTGTCGACCCGTCAACTGGATTGGTGCCTGCCCTTCTTCTCGGAATCCATTGAACGCTTTTCTTTGCCTACGATAATGATGATTCTTCGGTAAAAACCTACGATGCCCAAGGAACACAGTCTTTCGGCCATGTGTTAGCTGAACAAATGAAGTATTCTCCTCACATATCGGACATGCATAATGGCTTTTCACACTATAACCTGACAAGTTGCCATACGCCGGAAAATCATTTATAGTACAGAATAACAACGCTCTCAAAGTGAAATTTTCTTGACCATATGCATCAAATACTTCAACGCCCATGTCCCATAAGAACTTCAAATCATCAATCAAAGGTGCCAAATAAACATCAATATCATTCCCAGGTTGGTTTGGCCCGGAAATGAGTAAAGACAACATCATATACTTGCGTTTCATATAGGGCTACGGAGGTAAATTGTATATAACCAAAATCACTGGCCATAAACTGTAGCTGCCTTGATTGTGCGGATTCATTCCATCTGCAGAAAGCGCAAGGCACACATTTCTTGCTTCTTTACCAAATTTAGGAACCATCAATCGTCATCCATTGTGGAGAGTCAGATGGATGTCTAAGAAGCCTGTCATCTATCTTGTCATCAGCATGCCATCTAAGGTTCTTGGCATCTTCAATATCATTAAACATCCGCCTTAATCTTGGTATTATAGGAAAGTACCATAACACCTTAGCGGACACCTTGTTCTTCTTTTATCGTGGTGCTTTGCATTCAGGATTTGGACAACTATCCAAAGATGCATTGTCATTGCAATATAAAATACAATCATTAGGGCATGCATGTATCTTCTCATAACTCATGCCCATAGAGGATAGAATCTTCTTCGCTTCATATGTATGATCGGGTAGAACGTTATCATCAGGAAGCATATCCTTCACAAGTGACAATAATTCTGTGAAACTCTTATCACTCTATCTGTTACATGCCTTTAAGTTTTACAACCTTAAAGTAGTGGATAATCGCGTAAACGTCTTACAATCACCGTACAAAGGTTTCTCCGTGTCATTCAATAACTTCTCAAACATTTTTGGACAATCCCGAACACTTTCCTCAACCTTTTGAGTCATCTCCTCTAACGAATGTCCCTCATAGTTATCAAATGATGATCCACTACTATCCCTCCTAACATCATCATTTTCATATTTAGACTCGGTTTCCCCATGCCATATCCAACAAGTGTAACTTGTATCAATTCCATACACAAATAAATGATCTCTCAAATCATTAGCGTTGACACGCTGAATATAAGCACACTTCAAACAAGGACAGACTATTCTACTAGAGTCCCGAGCATGTTCAACTGCAAACTTGATGAAAAACTCCACTCCTTCATTATATTATCTAGACAGACGATTTGCAGACAACCATTTCCGATCCATATTATTTGAATCTAGATATATCCCACATGAAAGTAATTATTAAGAATCAATTGAATTATAAGTTTAATAATTTTTAAATCACTCTTGCTTAGAAAGAATTAATCTCAAATGTATCATGCTATTCTCTCTCTCTCTCTCTCTCTCTCTCTATATATATATATATATATATATACGAATCATGCTAACAAGTTTCCAAAATTATATTAATGCTGATCAATGAAACTCCTCATACTTACAAAGAGTTCATATATATATATATATATGCATACATACATACGTAGCAAAATATTATACAATTAATAGTTCAAATTACAAAAGATATACATACTACAGGATTTAAGCAATAGCAGCACTATATACATCAAAATGTTGCTACAACTCAAATACCTAAAAAATGAAAACTCATATCTAAAACTAAATCCCCCGATAACCTCGTCGAGCCCGACTAAAAACTATAACTCTAAAAGTCCACTCATCATGATATATCATTTGATCCCTGACATCATCGCAAGAGAGTCTACTCACGGATACTCTAGGGTAACCGAGGTAGATACTCCGAGGCAAGCTATGACGATACCTCCACTCATCATCGATGACCATTAGTTCTCTCGATATCCTATCATACTCTCTAGCAAACAGCTTACCCTCAATAAATCTCAGGTGTGATGCATCAGTGTGGTAGACAAACCACTGCAAAAAAGTAGACGTAGCCAATGCCCATGGCTCTATCTGAGGCAGGTTCAATAGAAGGTGATAAGATCTGAAATGGAAGGGGTGATAGGATGAGCCACTCGCGTACAAATGACATAGCTCGTCATATAACCATATTACATGAGTCCGTACATCTATATGTGGCGCCATATGAAAATACAGTGGAGGGTATGTCATCTCACTACCTACAAATGAGAACCACTAAATCTTATCATCAAGGTTGTTCTTGAAAGGATCTAAATTACAGAATATGTAAACTGATCTTCAACTAGCTAGACAAATTATAAATATATTCTACCAGATCATAACCAACTATGTAAACCTAACAACATCAAACTATTTAAAATAAGGACATAATCTTTAGTTATATATTTAACAAACTGGCTAAAATCAAACTATCATCAAATTATTCAAGCTATGCATAGTAAAATCAAGTAGATATTAATAAGATAATATATATATATAGTATAACCTAATAAATCCTATATGATTATTATTATCATCATCATTATTAGTATTATACACAATTATTCATCTCTATTTAATTTTTATCGATCACAACACCGATGCCCAACCAACCTCCTCAACTTTTCCCCATGCACAATACCCTTATCCTTAGGATTTTTCCCTATAGCCCTAGTTTATATTTAGTATAATAAACGATAAACCCTAACCCTAACCCTCCCCTCCCCTCCCCCTCCCCCTCCCCCTAACCCTAACCCTCCCCCTAATCCTAACCCTAACCCTAACAATAATTAACCCTAATAAATTATAATAAAAAATAACACTAAACCCCATAAGATAATGATCCTAAACCTATAGCTAACCCTAAACCTAACCCTAACCCTAACACTAACCCTCCCCCTAACCCTAACCACAATTATTTAAGATTATATATACACATCTTATATATAAATATATTATAAATATATATGCATATAATAGAACACATATAAACACACATTTTACGGAATATAAATACACGTCTTACAAAATATATATTAAAAAAAGCATATAAATACACATGATCTACATAATAATTTGAGTGCTAAAAAAATATATACACCTTAATTTTATACTTAGAACGTACATATCTTGTGATAATAATAATATATTTTAAGCTTGTGGATTCTATTAAAATAATAATACATATTTTTATAAAATAGATTATAAACACATTTATATATATACATATACATACATATATATATATAATATAAATTAAGGTCTCGCCCTGCCACAATCAAAAAAGGCCACAGCAAAATTTTTCACCAACACATCAAACAACAGATTTTCGAACAACACATCAAACACAACCTCTTTGGTGCAACATGCATGCATTTATAATATATAATATATAATATATATAAATATATAAATATATAATATATATATACATATCAGTAGAGACAAATTAAGCAATGAAGGAAGAAAAACACATACGTAAAGGGAGCGACGGGGTACAAGTTGAGAATGGCAACGACGAAGGTACAAATGCTGGTTACGTTCACAAGAATGGCAGAGGGGTGGTGGAGAGATGGCGGTGCGACGGTTTCCCTTAATTCAGAGGAGCCAGAGTGGTGGTGCAAGGGTTCGCAAGAGAAAGAGAGTACGAGAGGGAAGCGGCAGAGTCTGAAATTTTTGTCACGAAATAGAAGAGAACGAAATAAAAGGAACTTTTAATAACAATTCCTGTAAGAATCGTTATTAAAACCTTGCCAATTTTGACAACGGTTCGTGTTTGAACCGTTATTAAATCATGTTTTAATAACGGTTTTACGTCAACCATTATTAAAATTCCCGTGCAAAATTTCACCTTGCACTTGTAATAACGGTTATTACATAAAACCGTTATTAAAACTTCCCGCGCATTAATTTTCACACATTTGACGACGGTTTTCGAACCACCGTTATTAATGTCCCGTTATTATTTCCTATTTCTGTAGTAGTGGTTGAATCCAGCAAGATCGCCGGCGAAAAACCTGGGCAATGGCGGCGACGAGTTGCAATCGACGGCAAAGGCAGGATCGAAGGTTGGACGAAGAAGAAGGAGGTAGGGAACCGGGCGGTTCGGGAGGAAAGAAAAGAAAGAAAAATAAGGAGACCGGGGAGTCGGCTGGGCAAAGAGGGTGTGTTTTAAATGAAGTGTGGCGTTTTCGTGGAAAAACAACTAAAGAGCAGCGTTTTGGAGTCGGACCGAAGAAAAGAAAGAAAAGATGGAGACGGGCCGCACGAAGGAGGTAGGCCCAAATGTCAAAGAAGAAAAAGAAAGAAGGAAGGAAGAATTGGGCCGCAGACTAGCCCAATCGGGAGAGGGGAGCAAGGAAAGAAAACTAAAGAAAAAGAAAAAGGAAGAAAGAAAAAGGAAAAGGGAAAAAGGAAAAGAGAAAAATAATTAGGTTATGGCCAATTAAATTAATCTGAATATTTAGGATATTTAAAAATAATAATATTTAACTAAAAGAATATTTAAATCCCTTTTTAGTCTAAATTAAGATTTTTAAAAGATTTTCGATAAATTCCTTTTTAATTAGCAAAACACCCTAATTTTCTCCAATCAAATTATTTATAAAATTAATATTAATTTGAAACTATTTTCTCCTTCTTATTTTAAATGAAATAATTTATTTAATTAATTTTCAAAATAAAATCCTTAATTAGTTAAAATACTCAAAATTCTCTCTTAATAAAAATACTTATAAATTTCTTCTTGATTTGATCTAATTAATTTCCTTTTATTTTAATAAAAGAAATTTATTTATATAATTTTACTAATAAAATATCATTCTTAATATAATTTATAAAATTAGAAATTTTCGGGGCATTTCACTCAGAGATGACTTTGTGTTGTTTGTAAATGTGATGCATTAGTTAATAATCATTTTGCCTTCTACCAAAACTCTTGCTCACTCACATCCTTCTATTTTGTTGGATAGCAATAACTATTGAAAAACCATACTAATGTCCATGAGACTTTAATTAGGTTGCAATTCTAGCAATAAACAACTAGCCTTCTCTTCATCTGACTATATTGATGACAAATTGTATTATACATCTGGGTGAATCTTATAAGATAAATTTGGTACATAAAATAGTGATATTTTATTTGGGGGGGTTGACTGACCAACACATCTAATACCCCTAGGCTTTAACTCACGTATCTCCATTTACTTTAACCGTTGACTAAGGTCTTGACTCTCTTTATTTACTTTCATCTAAAAACCATTATTCATTCAACCCTGAATAACTTAGGTTATTGCCACCAACCAACATCTATTGTCATAGTTACTTGGTTCCCAATTTGGGTGGAAAAGAAAACTAATCATCAATTAGAACTAGTGAATAAAGGTAATGATGGTAGCAATTTTCAAATTTGAAATTGATTTTCATATTCGTAGCTCCTCCATTTTCATGTACCACATTTAAATATTTTGAGTAGAGTAAAGCTATTGGTGCATGCCAGATTATGAGAATAGAAGTCATAATCATTTTAAGGTTCCCACCTTTCTCATGATGATGGTCATTGTGTCCAAAGGTGAAAACGAACCAACCCAAGAGCCTTGCCATTCCTCTTAATTCCCAAGATCAACATGTTTCTTCCTTTATTTTCCAACAGTCTTTGTTTTTAATTCTACTCACATCAATTAGATAACATATTTAATGTTGTTTTTGATATTTACTTAAGAGTAGTCCATGGAAGAGGAAGTGTTTGATAAGTTAAATGGCATAATAGATCCTAATTGTGATCAATGAACTCCAAAGATTTATGTTATTTGTCAATCAAGTTTGAACAAACAATACAAAACTTGTTGTTTGTGTTATCACTGAACTCCTATCACCAACGATGCTCTTTGAGAAGGAAAATTATGTATTATCAGTAATTAAAGAAATTAACCTTCTTTACATTGGTATTTTTCCTTCTTTAGGTTGATGTTTATTTAAGCTTTGCTTGATATTTATTTAAAATTCGCCTGATGGTTTTTTCTTTTTGGGATTGTTTTTTTTTAGTTTTGATTAGTATTGTTTATTCTTTAGGTTGATGTTTTTCCTTCTTTAATTTGGTCTTTTTCATTCTTTATAATGGTTTCCTTCTTCTATAGGTCGGTGTTTTTAGCTTTATACACACACACACACACACACTTTTTTTTAGCTTGATGCTTAGTTAAGTTTTGTTTAACATTTTTTTCTTCTTTAGGTTGATGTTTATTTAAGCTTCACTTGTTGCTTTATTATTACACTTATTATAATTATAATAATGACATAATAATAATAATAATAATAATAATAATAAATAATTATATTAATAATTATAATATTTTATGAAATAATAAGAATAATTGTAATATTTATAATAATTATAATTTTGACACCACTATTGTAATTTTTCAGTATTGGCATTCATCTCAACCAACTTAGCTTCCAATTAACCAAGCCTTACCTCTAACTCGTCCAAATCCATATCATTCATTGTAGTAAACTTTGATGAGGATAACAAACCATATTTCATTATCTACTCCTTGAAGAACCAGATCTTGTGAGTCATTTTCCCATATCTTTTGACTTGAGTGGTATACATCCTCTAACATGGGCTCTTTTAGCATTAATATATTTGCATTGAAAAGGTCATTAAGGCAAGAAATGGTATGATGAGTTAATTAAATGGGAATACTAAATTGTACTAATTACATTAGCTCAAACAAATTTCAAGTTTTGAAAGAAAAAAATAATGAGAGAGTATAAGAGTTGGTGGTATTTTTTATTATATATATATATATTTAAAATATCGAGAATACCTTGTAAGGTGCACCCTGGTACATGATATCTGTATTGGCTATTGATTGATCAGATATAGAGAATCAAAGTCATTTTATTGTTATATAAGATATAATTCATTTTTTCTAATTTTTTTTGGTCAAATTTGATTCAATATATAATGAAAATAAATCAATGAAAGCATGCCCATTGAACTTTTTTTCCCTCCATTTATTTTATCTTTATATATATAAGATGATTTTAAGAGGCTTTTATCACCGATATATTTTTGTGTTGTATGCCCTTATATTAATTAAAAGTCTCTTATTTTACACATAAAAATAGTTATTAGAAATATTCTTCATATTCATCAATATAATAGGAAATAAGGTAAAAGGTTTTTTTGATGATTTTACCATGCATTCACAGAATTCCAATATTTAAATTGGCCTATTTGATTCCATGGTTTTGTTTCATCCTATAAAATCTTACCATCTATTTCACAAGAAAATCAACAACCTATAATTAAGTGGAATAAGCAAACAACCCTGGGCTGATAAAGCCTTAATTTGTCACCCATTTTAGGAGTAACATCATATTTTTACCCTAGGGTGATCAAAGATCTTGACACACAAAAATGTAAAATCTTTATCATCTTCATAACAACACCTTGGTACATAAGTTATAGAAATATCATCAACATATCCTTTAACAAACAGATAGTCTTAATATTAGAGAAATGATGGCAAATTATCTACTCATCAAGATTCATATGAAAAGAACTACTTTAAATGTTTCTTAGCTTTACATATTAGCTTGAGCCAATTTAGACTCTATATTTTCATGAAAGCTTAGCTAACTTCTAATCATTTGGAAATATATTTCCAAAAATAATATTAAAAAATCCCCTAGTGAGAAAATTGATTGGCGAAACTTAAAATCATGACAAGCATTTCTTCTCACATTTATATGTTTTTAGTTTACTCATTATACTATTTTAGAAAATTATTTTTTATATAACATCCAACAACACTTATTTCACATAACATCATTGAATAGAAGTATTTATAAAATTATATTATTTTCAAACACTTCATAACAAATTTGTGATGTAGTCTACAAGTACAACACATGGGACACGGCCAAATTGGGAAAAAAAATTGATTCACAAAGTGCAAACATAAAACATGACACATTTTTAACTTGCCTATCATAACACTAATGACAACATCTTCAGACTATTCAAAAGTTCCCAAAAATTTTGACAAAGTAAACAAAACATTTATTTCCTCATGCAGCGAGGAGATGAGGCTTTCGTGGATATATAAGTGAAAATTAATATAATATAAAAAAATTTCTAGAAGAATTAATCATCTTAAATAACTACTTTTAATAAATAACTCCAAATAATGGAATAATCACAGTATCCCTATTTACCCAACCATTCAAGGAGGCCTCTCTTACCAAAACTATCAATAAAAGCAACCTTGGATTACCTCAGGTAAAATTTGTAATTTTAAAACTAGATCTTCTTATCCTCCATAAGTGCCTAAAACACTTAGTATGGTCATCACTTAGGGTCCCAGGACTTCTTTCATGAGGATTTGATTGTTCTTAGGCCTTGACATCTATAGCCTATTTGTCACAATCAACAGTTAGGAATCTTTGTATTTTCACAGATGGATGCTACTAATAAATGACTTGTTTGAAGTTACTTATCATAATTAATTTTGACAAGTAACTTAAAAAAAGAGGGAAGTTATGAACATCTATCAAAGCCACTAAAGAATGCTCCTATCAAAACTTAAAATGAACTAGAATCTTGACCACTTTCTCAAGATGTTAATATATGTAAGAGACCATGTGCAAACTACGTTTTATAATAGAAGTGTATGAATGACTTTAAGCCATTTTATTACAAAAATGAATGATTAGAATAGGATGTTAAAAGGTGATAATTGTTAGTATACACGGTGGCATTGTTGTAATAAAAGTGTTATCACGTCTAGTATTTTAAAAAGAATGAGCTTCATTTTCTATTCCTTCTTTGCATTATGTTATTATATTTTAATGACAAGAAGTTATCAATGAAAATTGCTTGGAGTGCTAGTTATTCCATTTCACTCATCAGAGTGCACGTGGGATAAATTTTTAGTTGAGGATTAATGCACCATTTTGCTTTTTCTTTATTTTCCTTTTGATTGCTTTTTTATTTTTGTATTTTTTTTATTTTCATATTTTAAACGCATATCTTTTTCCTTATTGTTATAATATTTTTATTTTTATTTTTAGACATAGTTATATTTAACTTTATATAGATTTTTGGGTTAGCCTATAACATTTAGGGGTTTTAAGCTTATCTAAGTTTACGTTTCTAGAAAATTATGTAATGAAATTTAATAATCAAAATTTTCCTTGATTTACATCTACATTCACCTTGGTTTGAGATGATGTTTTATAATTTGTAGGGTTATTTAAGTTTAATTTTTTATATTGATTTATGGTTGAGTTTAATTTTTCTAGTTTTTTTTATTATTAGTTAGATATATAAGGTTTTGGATTTTAAAATTTATTTAGGACTAATTTTTTAAAAATTAATTTGTATGCCATATAACCTTTTTTTTTATATTTAAGGTTTTATGGATCTAGGGTTTAGAGTTTTTAGATTTGTTCAAATTTAGGGTGTAAACTTTAAGATATATGGACTTTAAATTTTTTCAAGTTCATGATTTATACTTTATGGACTTTAAAATATTTTAAATCTAAGGTTTAGGATTTATTCCACTTATTTTATATTCGTTAGTATTTAGGGTTTAGGGCTTAGAGTTGCGATTTAAGGTCTAGGGTTTAGTGTTTGAATTTATGATTTAAATTTTAGGTCTAGATTTTTGGTTTAGGTCTAGCATTTAGGGTTTATTTTTAGGATTTAATGTTTAGGGTTTATTATTTAAGGTTGGGTGTGGGGGTTAGGGGTTTAGTGTAACACCTCCATTTTTACCACTAGAAAATTTTGTTTATAGACTTCATTTAGGAAGCTAAAATAATAAAAATGCAAGACTTTACCACCTCACTTGGTACAAGTCTAGTTTCCTCTATCATTATCATATCAAGTGATAAGGCTAAAGTCATTACTCCACTTAAATTAATAATATAATTATAAGACTCGTGTTAGAGAGAACAAAGCAAATGATAATTATGCTAAATAAAACAAAAATTAGAAGTTACAAAACTAAAATGGGAGGAAATTATAGGACATAAGAGTCCAAGAACAACTATATCAAATATACCAAAAGGGACACTAGATAATCTTAACTTTCTACCCAAACTACTAATCTTGCAAGCTAACTTGCAAAAACCACTATCCATTGAATAGGAAAGGACCTATGAAATAGAGCTCTTTAGTGCAACAGTACTAAATAACCAATTATACAAGACTAAATTAAAAGGTTGCTTGGAACACATATAAAACATTACATCAATACATAATATAAAACATTGAAATATACACAATATGATTAAAGAATGATAACTCACATATAACCAAATATTAGTATGCCACATACTACTCATACATATTCATTCAAAACATACTAAAACTTACCAATCAAATATCTAAAGGATACTCTCTGAAGTAATGATTAGAATCAATCTCAACATAATAACCATATCCTTCATCATATATCTCATATGTCAATGTCAAAGCTAATGACATCCATACATCACAGGTAGGGCTCAAAGGCTCAATGCCAAACATAGGTAAACATGAAGGCTATTACTAAACCAAAAGTAGGTACGAATACTACTACCCAACCATTGGTAGGCACAAAGGCTACTATCAAACTACAAGTAGGCACAAATGCTACTATCGATCCATAAGTAGGCGTGCAGGATACTATCAATCCACAAGTAGGTACAAAAGCTACTATCAAACCACGGATAGGCACAAAAGCTACTATCGATCCACAGGTATGCACAAAGGCTACTGCCAAACCAATCTAATAATCATTTTGATTCAACAATAATCCTTTCCATTTTTATTTACTTGAGGGAAAATCGTATCAACCTAAAGATACTAAGTTACTCCGGTTATACTGGCACACCAAAGTAACACAATATCCTATTAACTATCAACCCAAGGATACTAAGGTACCTGGTTGTACTAGCATATGAAGGTAGCATAGTATTTTACCTACAAAGATAGCTAATATATAAGTATGCACACCCTCTATAAGTCCACAGAGTTAAATAAAATAATATATTGGGTTTGGCGAGGCCACTAAAGTACACTAGCAAAAATCTATAATCAACCGTGGGCTCAACCATTATTTAGGATAGTGACCCCCAAAGAGCCATCATTCTTGATCTTGAGACCATTCATTTTAAATATTAGCATTTTATTATAGCAATCACATATATCCCATAATATAATAATATTTCATATTTTCATACTTAATCATTTTTGCTCATTTTTAGTTATTCAGGATAACCATAAACAAGGTTAATATGATAATATACTAAGGTTAACACTAAAAATCTAAGGCCATCTTAGGTTAAATTATTCACATTAGGCATATTAATTTAATAATGACTAAAATTCCCTCAAAATCATAATTACCATATTATCATTTATTTTAAATACGACTTTAATTTCATTTCTTAATTTATAATAAAAAGGCTAAAATACAATAATTAAATCATTTAACATACAATTAAATTACCAAACACCTCACATGATCATTTTACTCTTGTACATTATATAACATATAAATACCTAATATGCATATCTAATTCATCCAAAATTATATATTCCCATGCTCAATAATAAATAATATAAATTCGGCATGCTTACTAGAATAAATCACCTAGTATGCTAAAAAGATCAAATTATCTTTAGGACACATACTGATAATAATCATACCAAAATATGCCTAAGTATGCTCAAGCTATCCTATTACACGTATATATAATAAATAACTTATTCCTAACATTAAAACCATTTTAACATGCTTTACACAAATTATACGTTAAAACCCTAATATGCTATCATGCGATGCCCACCATTTTAGTAGATTTTAGGGATTACAATATAGTAAACATACTTACTATGGTTTATACATCAAAACCCTAATGTACTATCATGCATTGTCTAACATTTTAGTAAAGTATAAGAGTTACTTGATTTTTAGTAAAAACACAAATTATAGGTAATCTAATAAAATTACTAGGCTTCACTAATCAACCTCTTATACCTAAAAATAATACCACATTAGCCATATTAATATTTAATTAATAAAATAATAATTCTAATAAAAAAATTATCAAGTAAAATTACCAAAATACCTTTATATTAAAAAAAGGAAAAAGCTAAATTCTCGTTGCATGGGCAGCGTAAGCCTATGCATAAGGGAAGGGTTGCACATACCGATCGAGACAGGGCTGGGCAGTGGTGTGAGGCACTATTGAGGAAGGTAGGTGGTACTGGGGCAGCTCACACTACATGGAGGTGGCAGCAGTGATGGTTGGCATTAAGCTATGATGAGGTTGGAAAGGGGCAGCGGAGGAGAGAAGGGATGGTGGTTGTGGGTGGCTAGAGATAATGGTGGTGCTGGCTCAAGGTGGTGATGTAGAGAAAAGGGGCATTTCTTGGGCAGGGATGATGCACAATTGAGAAAAGGAAGCGGTTGAGTATGATGCTACAAGGAGGGGGCATGACTAGTGTGAGGAGGGTGGTCAAGGGAGGTGTGGCAAGGCTAGGTGGTGTTGGATGGTGTTGTAAGTTAAAAAGGAAGGGTGAGGTGGTGGTCACTTTCTTGAATGGCTACAAGGATGGTCAAGAGTGGAATAAAGAAGATGTGAGGCATAGACATATGGGTAGGTTGTGCAATAGGGGCATATGTGAGCGAGAAAAATCTAGGGCACGACCAATGCATGCGATAAGGGCATGGGCTATGAGAGGCTTGCATGATTTGTACATGCGTTGGTGCATGGGATGTATGTGTCAACCAAAATGAATAGGGCAGCTTGGGGAGAGAGTAAAAGGTGTGGCTTGGGGTGGTGATGGTTAGGCAACAATGAAGGGAGGTTGATGAGGATGAGGTGGTGATGGTTAGGCGAGAAGGCGGTGGTTCAACAACGGTGATGGTGGAGGCCATGGAATGAAAATAAGGAAGAAGAAGAAGAAGAAAAAGAAGAAAAGAAGGAAGTTGAGCTTATCTAGGAAAACCAAACAAAAAAATGGAGAGGGAGGGTTATTATGTCTTCATTTGGGGGGATTGGTTCGAACAGAGAGGTGAGGTGAGGCGTGTAGCGCGAGAAGTGAAGGGAGACATAGGGCATGTTTGGGGTAGAAAAGATGGCACGAAAAAGGGAGTCTTGTGCAATAGAGGGAGTTGGAAAAGGTTACTTGTGTGGTAAAAAGGTAGGGGTGGTATAAAAGAATAATATTTAGTTACTTTTTGATTTAGTTTGGTTAGGTTAGAGTACCGGTTAGAAAAAATAAACTAGTTTAGAATAAGTTTAATATAAAAAAAAGTGATACCAATAAATAGGGAAAAATATTTACAAATTTATCTAGATTACGGATCAAAGGTTAATAATAACAGAATTAGGCCAAAGTTTAAGGATTTATTTTTAAATAAAAGGCTAAACACCAAAAAGCAAATGCTATAAAATGTTAGGGTGCTGCATTTAGGGCTTAGGGATTAGGGTTAAGGTCTAGTATATTAGGTTGAGAGTTTATGGTTATTATTTATTTTAGCACTTTTGGATTTATTTAGGGTCTAGTGTTTATTCCATTTAATTTATATATTTGTTAGATTTATTTAAGGTTTAGGTTTTATTTTATTTATTTTAGATTTTATAAATTTTTTAATGTTCATTCTATTTATTTTGGCTTTTTAGATTTGTTTAAGTTTTAAGATTTATTTCTATTTATTTTAGATTTTTTTTGCATTTAGAATTTATGTTAGAATATGATTACATAAGTTAATTAAGTTCTTTAATTATATGTGGGTGCCCTCATTACAAACCTAACTTTTAGTCTTTTCATATAACTATGTGAATGTGATTATTTGTTTATAATGCACTCATGCAAAAGAGTAACATTCTCTACTAGAGATCTAGGAACTATAAATAGTGGATTTTTGATATTCAAGCACTATTATGTTATGTGCATTTAAGAAGGTTTTAGGATGCTAGTCACATTTTGTATAACAAATATTTGCTGGTCATGCCACTAAAGTATGACAAATGGACCACCATATAATATTAATATATTATGGATGAACCCTAGCTACTACTAGCGAAGGATGCTAGGAAGAGCACAACAAGAATTAGGTTGGCTAGAAGTGACAAAATTCAAAAGTATAATAAAGGAAAAAAATATTGGAAATGGCTTCATGTAGAGGGGTGAATGGATGTATGATGATGCACAATCAAATGACGTAGATTAGTTCCTATGAATGTATTATAAATGGTTTATATCTAACCCTAAGCCTATATAATAATAATAATAATAATAATAATAATAATAATAAAATAATAATAATAAAGAATCTAGGATTCTTAGGTATACAAGGAGAAAGATGCTAAAAAATCTCCTCAATTACAAAACTATATATCATTTTAGTGGCCTAATTGACTAAAGAAAGTATATACTTAGATGTTCCAATTGTAATTGCCTGTGTTAAGAACCATGATTATCTATGTTTGGAGCACAAGCAATCAAGCCATGCTCACTTCATAATATAGATATAAGACATTATGGGATTCATTCTTGAAAGATGGATAGATTTATAGGGATAAGAAAACAAAAGCAAAGAAAACATAAATAAATAAAAAAAGAATAAGAGTGCTTATACGATTCCTCAACATGCAACAAGTTTTTAACAAACTGACGAAATATAAATAAGTGCAAATTCTCACTATCAAATATGATATCTACTGTGCTCTTTTGGTTGACACAAACAAAACTAGGATGGTAGTGTAAGACTAAAATCAATTTTCTATTCTTGTATCTTCATTACTTTAAACAAAATTAAGGCATTTAAAAAGCATCATCGAAGTTGTAGATTGGTAATGTGTAAGGCTATTCTATTAGCAATACTTTGATTTGGGCTAGCACCATCCTTTAAGCAGCATCATTCAACCAACTCAAAAAAGTGAGCAACTCTACTACTCCACTATACAACTACCACACAACATCATGTAATTTAACCCACATCCTTCTCTCAACCTACATATATAATAATCTTTCTTTTCACAAACCTCAAACCCCTATCCAACATTTACCCAGTAGCAAATGATACTCACAAACCATATAACAAAATATTTGTACCGTAATTTTGTAATTTTTTGGTTAGTTGTGATGAAAAATTTTTAAATGCAATAATTTCATACAATTACATTTTAGCATCATAATATTAGTGAAATATCATATATCAACCGATATTTAATGATATTGGCTAATATTTGTGGTAAAAAATAAAAAAATAATATTACGACAACCTTAATATATAAAATATTGTTTGCTTCAATAAAGTAACACCGTAATTACAACCCCAACCATGGTTTCATTACTTGGCCCAAACCCTATCTCTTGCCCCTTTAAGATTCCACCACGAAATCCAAAAACTCATCCTTTCTTTCCTTCTAACCTTATCAAATCTTCCACTCCTAAAAAAACCTCAACTCCCAATCTTATCCTTTCTTACTTCTTATCTCTCAACTTAACAATTTGACTATCTAGAATCCTTATGGAGGTTACTCTGGTAGATTTTATTAGTTACTTAGGTAATTAAGTTATTTTAATTGGTCATTTTGTTCTTTAAAGAGCAAAGTGTCATAGAGTGACAACTTTGGGTCCTACGAGATGGATCAAGGTTGAGTTGGATATTTTTGGAACATTTAATTTGGTAGAAAAGTACGTAACAGAGAGATATAAGTTTCTACAAACTTCTAGATATTTATGGAATAATCTAGAATATTATATAACTTTGTAGAAGAAAGGGGAATGAAGTGGAATGATCTAGAGTACTCATGTGCATGGGAGATATTTCAAGGGAAGGTCCTAGAATCCTAAGTGTGGGATTATAATAGATATAATACCCCAAATTTTTACTACTGAAAAAATCTCATTTTTAGTAGAAACATAATACCAAAATAGCTAGGTGTTACTACTATAATTGACATAAGTCTGGCTTACCATACCATCTTTATATCAATCACAAGGCAAAAAAATTAGAACATAAAACATGATAAATAGAAAAACAAAGAAACTTCATAAGCTTAAATACAAGTTTGAAGATTAAATCTGAGTACAATATCCAAAAATATATAAAAGGGATCCCATGGAATTAAGAGTCCAAAAGGGTGTCCATGTACAAGCTTATCGCCGATTAACATGACTCTATGGCCAACCCCAATACATGAGATCAATCCTCCATATATAATGCATCATATGCAACAAAATCATTCCAAGGGTCCTCATCAATCTACAAAAAAACATATGGATCGTCTAATCGTGAGAATAAGCAACAGGCATGTAAATGATAATTAGTATGTTACATGTGGAGTAAGGTAACAATATAGTCGAAAAAGGGTACAAAGAATTACATAAGTTTACATCAAAGAATAAGCATACATGCGTGTTAACATAAAATAATGTAAGGTATATGTTGATTTCAAATCTCATTGTTAGATGTAAACATATTCTATTCTTTTATTTACGTTGATTGTAGGTACCTAAATATTCTTAATCTAATGGAACAAACTAAAGCACCTCCCAAGATAAAATGCGCTTAACCACTATTATTAAGCTAGTGGAATAGACTCTACACCTTCTAGGAAAAAATGCTCCTAGCCACTATTCTTAAACCGGTGGAATGGTATGAAAAACCTCCTAGGACATATTACTTCTAACCACTGTTATTAAGCCAATGGAATGGACTCCTACACCTCGATCCTAACTCACGTAATATTTCACTTTAAGTTATTAATGTCTTAGTCATAAGTTACTTACCTCAATATCATATTCTCATTCATGTTGAGATTAGAGGCCCCATTATTATTAATCTGGTGGGAGTATTGAAACACCTTCCAAGGCAAAACATGTCTAGCCACTATTATTGTTTGGTGGAGCAGACATATAAAACACTTTAGGTCAGCTTATATGATATTTCACTTTAAATGATTAATATTTTCTTCATAATTAGTTAAATCATCATGTAGGAATCACGTAGATATGCACAACACGTAATTTAAACACATAAAGCACACCCACATAGTTATCAAGGTCGTCATTAAGGAATTGGTCCACAATCTTCCTTAGAAACCTTAATTTCACATTATAAGCATAAATTCTTCCATATTGATCATTTATCCACCAATTTTAGTACATAATCATTAAATATTATTATTATTATAACATACCCAAAAATAAATGCCTAACTCCAACATCTTATACGTGTAATAACAACCCTATCTTAAGAGTTACTATTTACAACGCTTACAAAACTCTAATTTCATAAGTTAGATATAACTTTTACCATAAGATTCATATAATCACCAATTTAGTGTACATTCCTAAAATACCAATATTAACAACACATTCAAAAACCAGATTCTAACTCCAACTTCTTACATATGTGATAACAACGCTATCTTAAGATTTACTATTTACAACTCCTATGAAATCCTAATTTCACAAGTCAGGTATAACTTTTCCTATAAGACTCACATAATCATAGATTTCAGTACACATTCCTAAAATACCAATATTAACAACATATTTAGAAATCATAGTCTAACTCCGACATTTTACACATGATAACAACACTACCTCTAGTATTATTATTCCTATGTTAAGTTTTCTTCTTATTTTATTTGGACTTAAGCCATTCATAATTACTCCAAACATTTAACATAATAATCTTAGCATATTTTAACAAATTTAATGCATTAAAAGACCAAAATTTTCACATTAAACCCATATTAACCAAAATATCATTAATGATATCTAGCCAAACACCTTTATTTCACAAAACCTTATATAGCATTTTCAAATTCTTAATTTATTACATCACCATATATCTTGAATATTCTCATTTTCCACTTTCCACACTTTATAAAACCTACATTACAATATTATATAGCATTTTCATTAGTTTAGGTCTTACAACATAAGAGTTCTTGCAACATTATTGTACAGGCACATGCTTCCTCATTCTTACTCACTTTGCATTATATGATCCACATTATCATACCATAACCTTAGCAACATGAATTTAATAGCATAATATTAACAAAATGATACTACGCATAATCATTCATAACATTTAGCATAAAAATCTTAACTATGACTTGTATTCTTACATAAAAGGATATTAGTCTCTAAGCACATACATTCTATACCACCTCCTTAGAGACCTCTAAAAATTCACCTAAGAAAAAATGATAAAACACAATTAGAAATTACAGATACAACCAAGGAAAAGGCCATGATAATATATACTGAAAGAATGGAGCAAACCGAATCACAAGGCTCAAAGGTGTATCGGTGGAACTTTACGCAACAAAGGAGGGGGAATGGTAGTAAGTGTCGAAGCCAAGGAGGGCGGCAATGTTAGATACTACATTGTTAGTGGTAGGAGAATAACAAGGAAGATCGAAGGGGACAGACGAGGATCGATGGAAGTGAAGGGGGTGGCTTCAGTGCTGGATGCTGAAGTTAATGGGGAGGCTTCCGTGGTGATAGCTGAATGGTTGGGGGTTGTTTTGGTGATGATGGTCATTATTTGGGGGGTTTTTTTAATGGTGGTGGTTGGTGCTAGGGATGGTTTCGATGATAATAGCTGAAGAAAAAGAGGAGCAATGAAAGGGAAAATCTGTATACGAGAGGGAGGTGTGATGGAGAATGGCATTGCGAGTTTTGTTGTGGTGTTTATGGTAACAACAACGAGGAGGAAGGGGAGAAAGAAAGCTTTGATTGCTACTACTCTTTGATAAAAAATGGAGGAAGGAAAGGAGCTGGTTTAGGCATTAAATGTGCCTAAGTCTAGGAGTTATATGTATACGCACACTTTTGTGCACTGGCAGAGAGGGAGAAGGGAGATGAGGCATTCAAACAAATTTTTCAACAAAAACCCATCAACGCGAGAGGTGGGTGTAACACCATAAAGTTTACTACTTAAAAATTTTATTTTGTGGAAGCATTAATTACAGGAAAAAAATGAGTGTTACTACCACACTCAATATAAGTCTAACATCCTCTATCATCCTTATACTAAATGCTAAGGCTAAAACATTACTGTATGTAAACATTTACAACATAAGAACAGAATAGCAATTTCATTACAAATTACATTGTCTTGATAAATACAAAAGAATCAGAAAAACCCATTTTAATAAGACAAAAAGAGAAACATCAAGGGACATAAGAGTCTAAGGAATATCAGGATCAAAAGATGCTTGGGCAAGCACTATATAGTCCTAACTCTCTACTAGAAGCCATCAAACCAAACCCTCAAAATATTCCTATAAAGTAAACATTGGTCCTTGAATAGGAAGGGGACTGTGAACAGAATCCATCAAAACTATAATACTGAGTAAACTATTACACATCACTAACATCTAGGACCACATTGGGCACAATATAAGAACATGGAATATATATATTAGAGAAATCATATGATCATAAAATGGTCACAATTGATATAATTAAAATAAGCCCAAATATTAATGTAAGATATTGAGGAAACTACTAAAATGACAATCCATATCAATTTCAATTCATTAGTAGGGCACTAAGGTAACTACCAAATCAATCGATTCAAATCAATTCCAGATACTAAGGTAGGGCTCTAAGGCAATTACTAAACCACACACCAAAATATGTAGCGCACAATGGCAAATACCAAAACACTAATCTAGAACAACCCATTAATATTTTCACATAGTCACTATTTTCAATTGTAATTACTCAAGGAGGATACAATAATAACTGGAGGTATAAAAGTACATCGGTCATATCGACACACATGGTAACGCGGTACCATCCAACCTAAAAGCATAACAAAACCCTGGTCATGCTGGAGCACTAGGTAATACAATACCCTCCCAACTTAGGACACCTTATCCTTAATTATTGATAGCCCTTATAGGGCCCTAGGTCGCCTATAGAGTAAACTAGGGTTTTATTAGAGCACAACAGCACACTAATGAACCAAATAAATTAAGGACTCCTACTTCATCTCTAGGGTAGCGACCCCTAGAAAGCAACCATTCTAGAACTCAAGGTCTTCCACTTTAAATATTATCATTTTATAAGGTAATTATATATGTAATACCCCTAAAAATCACACTTAAAATTTTTTGTTTAATTAAAACATACACAAGCACGGGGGTGCTACCGCCGTGATCAGCACAAACCTGGACCCTGGCTAGTCTTGCACCAACTACAAGGCTAAGAATAATTTCAAAAAACATTAACACACTTAAAATGGAGATCCATTGAAAACCAAAATATTCATTAAGAGAAAATTAGAGTGTACGATTAGAAGTCATTAAACCGAAAAAGGTTACATAGTCAAAGCTCCTAAGGGGATAGAATAATACAACTCAATAAACCAAAAGCAAAAATAAGAAGAGTCCAACCTACATCGCTCTTGGGTCCCATGCCAAGTCCCAAAAGTTCAACACTCAGCGCTACCTAACGCTTTAAATGTGTCATAGGCATCGAACACGTCGTCTCTTACCTACACAAACTCATAAGGGACCTTTGCCCGTGGGAATAAGCAACACTCATGAAATGAGTGATCAATACACTATATACTGAGCAAGGTAACCATACAACTAAGACTATACACAAAAGATAGATAACACAAGCAAGAAACTATGCAGATAAACCATACATGAAAAATAGACAATACAAGTCATGATTCAGTTCGGTTAAACTTAATTGTTAGATCTCTGGTCAGTATTCCCATTTCACACTATTCTTATTATCAATTCATGCGAGTTTAGGAACTCCACTATTATAGTCAGTAGACCGAAAACACCTAGGGCAGAATGCACTTGGCTACTATAGCACAAGGCACCTGGCCATTATTATTTGCCGATGTGCCGATCTAGCCCCGACTCTCATGGTATTTCACTAAGTAGATAGTATCTTCCCATAGCTTATCATCATTGGGTTTAGTTTGATGAGCTTAGTATCCCCTACTATTATAATCAATGGACCAAAAAAACACCCAAGGCAGATCGTGTCTGGCCACTATTATTCGCCGATGGAATGGTCTCCAAGGCATAAGGCACCTGACCATTATTATGCGCCGTTTGACCAATCTAAGCCTGGCTAAACAATATTTCTCTTTAAATGGTTAGTATCTTATTCATATCTTATTAGATAAACATTTCCACCCTAGATATGCATGTCCTTTGCACTATCCACTCACACAACTTGTCTACTCCTCTCCTCCTGAAAGGGGTCGTCCTATATCTTGGGACTTCTACACCTTCTAATACATCCAAAAATCCTTTTCCCCTTCTCTTCACTTACCATGAATACCCAACTCCTATGTGAGTGGGTTGAGGCCCACTTTCCCATATCTCTGGGTCAACTCACTATCGCCCTCTAAGGTTTTTCTCGAGAAACCTTAATTTGGCCTATTTGGCCCAACCTTCCTTTATCTTACACAACCCATGTTTTCTTTGCCTCAACCCATCACCTCACTCAATTTATCCCCAAGAATCCCACTTTACATTCCATTTTGCACATGTGGCCACAAAATCCTAGTTGGCCACCTCAAACCCTAGCACCTCTCGTTTCTCATATGATGTCCCTCCGTCACTCTCACTTATCCACATGGCACACATTCACCCTCCGTGTGACATCCTTCCACCCTCACCCCATAATCCAATCATTTCCATTGTTTCTCCCTTCCACAATTTCCTCCACTTAGGGTTTTCCTCCCAAATCCTAGTCAAATTACCCATGCACTCCTATACCAAACTACATACTATTTTTCACCTATGGACTCCAATCACTCCAACAACTCTTCCCTCACCTTACTTAGCCCTCAAGTAAACTTTTCTCACATAAGGATCATCCCCATGTAAAGAGCATCCATTCCATGCAAACCCTAGACTCCCCATGCAAGATTCATTTCACTCTCTTATTTTATTCATAGTATCCTTTTATTTTTCCACCCATAAGTCATGAGATACTTAGGTCATTCTTACTTCCCCCTAGTCAACTCACTTCCTTTAACACTTCCATATTTTCATCCCTAAACCATTTTTTTAAAGCCTCCTAGCATGCATGTCCTAAAGGACCATATCACATAAGCACCATAAAGCACAAGATACATTTTTATTCTACACATTCCATAAAGAGAACGCATGCACATACCTCAGCTCTGTGTTGTGCTACAAGTAAATAGTCATAATCATATAAGGTACACAAACATATCATCACACATAAAATATTAAGCACATAAGACACATATTAGGCCTTAACCACATCCTTACCTAAAATGACACTGGGCTTAAAGCATGCTCCTATGCCTCCTTAGGGGTTGGACTTGGTTCACCTATAAGAGGGAAAATACTAGGGTTAACTTCCCTCTTATTAACATTTTCATTATTTCCTACTCACCTCTATTATAACCTAGTATTAGGGATAATAATAATAATAATAATAATAATAATAATAATAATAATAATAATAATAATAATAATAATAATAATAATAATAATAATAATAAAAGATGATGATGATGATGATGATGATGATGATGATGATGATAAGGTTAGAATAATAATTACACTAAATAAATTATACTTAAGGCTATGAAGGGTTAGGGAACAACCTAATGAGGGTGGCATTTAGGTGGTGGCAGCAATGGTGGGGTTAGAGTGGTGATGGTGGTATAGTAAGGGTGGTGGTGCAGATGGTGGTGGTGGTTATAGTGGCTGAGGGTGGTGGAGAAGGATGGAGGATGGAGGATGGAGGAGGAAGGAGAGGGAGAAAGGAATAAATAAAGGTAGGAGAAGGTAGAAAAGGTTCTGTTGGGTTGATTGGTGGCAAGAGAGGTGGTGATTACAGCGGAGGAGGTGGCGCACGGTGGCGAGAGGGGTGGCGATGGGGTGCAAAGGGCAAGTGGAGTAGCCAACTTTACACAATCGGAGTGGTTTGTGTAGGAGGATTTAGGGGTGGTGAGTGGCTCGGTTTGGTGGAGGGTATTACAGGGAAAGGTTTGGGTAGTGTTTCGAGCAGTGGCATTGCACGGTGGCAGCTGGGGCAACGTTTGAAGTGGTGGCGGCGCAAATACGCCAAAATTTCTGGGTAGAGTAAAGGAGGCCAAATAAGATTGGTAAGGGGTATTTATAGGAAAAGGAAGGGGAAGGAGACAAGAGGGGAAGAGGAGAAGGGGACAAGCATAGTAGGGACTTGTCAGCCGACAGTGGAAGGCCGGTATGAGTCTGTAATGGCAGGGGTAGATATGGCTGGGAAGGAAAAAAGAGAAAGGAAGGAGGGCACACAAGGGAGGCAGTTAGGGAAGGTTTGACTCAAAATGAGAAGGAAAAGGATAAGGGATAGAGGAGAGGAGTTAGCCGGATCAGTACAGTGGCAGGGTAGGTCGGGTAGTGCAGATTTATAGGCTCGACTTGCAACGCGTGGGAAGGGCAAGGGAGGAAGAAGAAGAGGGGGTTGGGCCGACTGGTTGGGGAAGAGAAAAAGAAAGAAGAGAAAAGGAGGAGAACTGGCGGGCAAGGGAGGAGAAAAAAGGGCGACGAGGGCTAGGCCACATGGGAAGAGAAGAGAGGGAGGGGGAGTGGGGCTGAGCGTGGCCTAATCCGGGAAGGAAGGGGAGAAAAATAAAAAGGAGAAAGGAGAAAAAGAAGAAAGAAAAGGAAAAAGGAAAATAGATTGGTTGGGGTTTCTAGGATATTTTGGTATTTTTGAATATTTAAAAATAATAAAAATTATTAAAATAATAATTAAATTCCTTTTTATATTAATTTATAAATTTTAGGGTAAATTTTCCTAAATTCTATTTTAATTAGCAAAATACCCTAATCTTCCCTTATTAAATTTTTTATTATTTTCCTTCTTTTTTATCTTAATTACTCCTATTATTTTATTAAAATAATATATCTAACTAATTTCACTAATAAATCCCTATTTTATCATAATTTTCTAAATTAAGGTTTTGGGGTATTACAATATATTTCATATATATTACATAATTATTCCCACTTCCATAATTATATATTTTTCATTTATTTTTAATTATTAAGGTAAATCCTAAGGTCATCGATCTATGTCAAAGTTAAAATCAATATGAAGGTCAACCTATCAAAAGTCTAAGCCCATTCTACGTCTAATTGTTTGTCAACGATATATTAGGTTAATATTTACCAAAATGCCCTTAAAACCCTAACTTTACCATTTTATTTAGTTTCATACCACACATCATCATTGTGAGTAATTTGTCATAACAAGGGCTAAAGGACAATAATTCATAAAAATTTAGCACATAGGTAATCTTTGTAATTTAGCAATTGATTGTATTTTTCACTTTTCATGCATTTAATAGGTTGTGTCCACAAACCCCTAATTATGTGTTCTTCACGTATCATATTTTTAATGCAGCATATATTTACATATTTATAGCATATTATGATAGTTAACAGGGCAATTAAAATCCTACTACATGTAAGGAGACATTCCTAACCTTAAAGCATGCAAATAGTAATTATCATATTCTAACCCAACGCATATGTGCATGCTTTAAAAATATCAACCCTATCTAACATGCATTGATATTCATGGAACACTTATCATGGAAATTACATCTTGGCATAACAAGGTTACAAATTCTATCAAAACCTTAGACATGAATACGTTAATCATTCAACAAATTACACATGCGTATATGATACTTCAAAAACATACTAATTATTTAATATCGTACTTCCATGTTTCATGCTTATTCATCACACATGCATATATAATGTAAAACTTCAATGTATGACACATACATATAACCTTTTAAAACTCATGCATAAATCATACCCTAACATATAACGACTTTTATGTATTGCCACATGATTTCACATTATAGTAGAAGGGTACGGTTTACCTCTTGTCCAAGTAAAGAATTAAAGAAAGATTCACCTAATCTTAGTCCCCAGTCAACCTCTTCAAAACCTTACATAAACACACATATATGTTAGAATTTAATACTATAACACATTAACCAAAATTAATTAAACCTAAACAGATGAGAGGATTTAGAAAATAACTAGAAGGAAAAGTCACTAAGGAACAAGACAAGCGATTGAGCAAGGAACAATGGACACGAGGGGAGGTTAGAAATAGTGGAGGAGCCAAGGAAAAAGGAGAAAACATTTGGCTAAAAAGGTTGAATAATGAAGGGGATCAACATCAATATATGTCATTAGGAGAGGGTGAGCTAGGGTGAAGAAGGTCAATGCTAAGGTAAGGGAATCGATGGTTGTAGGTGCAGCAAGGGGTGGGGTTTAGTGCAAATGGCCAAGGGAGGATGGAGTTGCTTTGCTAAAAATTGCCAGTGGTGGGGGTGATGTGTTGCACTTTTGGCCGAATCCAAAAAGGGTGGACCGGAGGGAATGGAGGATAGTGTGGTGGTGGTTTCGGCAAGAGTTGCCTAAGGTGGCGGTGAAAGTGGACAGAGCTAGGGGAATGTGACTAGTGGCGGTGTGCATTGTGGAGAAAAATAGTGAAAAAATAATAGTCGAGGGTGGTGATCAATAGGGCTTTTTCTCCAGCTTAAGGGGGATCAAGAGGAAAGAGAAGAACACATGCTTCACTTGGGGTTGATGCATGACACAAAAAAATGAGGGAAGGAAGTGTTTAAATAGGATGGTGGCATGAAGGGGAGAATAGAGCAAAACATGGGGAGGGAAACATGGAGGAGAGGAAGGTATGTAGTGAAGGGTAAAGTAGAGTAAAACATGGAAGAGAGAAAGGTATAGTGTGAAGGGTAAAGTAGAGCAATATATGGGGAGAGAACACATGAAGGAGAGGGAGGTATAGTGCAAGGGTATGGTCAGAATCTAGTATAGGATAGGGGTAATAACTTGTAAATATTAACCAAGTAAAAATATCTAGTTATGGAGAGTAGGTTTACCTGATAAAATAGATATTAGTTAAGGCCTAAATTAGGTTTAAATTAATAACCCAAATTATATCATATTTTAGCCTAATTAAATTTATAGCTAATATGTCATAATAATATGCATATTGATAACATACTTAATACAAAACACCCTACAATAATTATTATAGCTAATTATAGATAATTATCAATTTATGATTAAGGTGCTTAAAATGAGGTATTATAGTGGGAGTTGATGGGTGATGATGAGGGTAGGATAGGTTAAAAGCATGGCAGAGGAGATTTGGTCGGGAGAGTGTTTCATGTAGGTTAAAGAGGAAGAAAAAGGAAAAAGAAACCAAGTAGGGAAAGAAAAGGGAAAAGAAAAGGAGAAGAAGAAAAAGGAAAAAGAGAGAAAAAAATGAGTTTGGAGTTAGAATTAGAATTAGATTAAAATGATTTAGATTAGGGTATTATAATAAATTAATTATCAACCATCTAGGTTTAGGTTCTAGTTAAAAATGTTAATGACCCAAAATAAAAATTAGGATTAGATTAAGATTTACTATTAAGAAATTAGGGTAAGGTAGAAATATTAATTTTTCTATATTAGAATTAGGTTAAAATATTGATTACTCGGGATTAATATTAGATAAAATTTAGGGTATTAGAGCAGAGTAGTCTAGAAGAGAAATATCTAATTTTATCTTGTATTATGTGAAAATTCTAGATCCTTCTCTTCCTCAAAAGGGATTAAGAGAAGCTCAACTATAAATAAAAGTAAACTCTCTACCTTTGTATACATTCTCTTATAATACAAAGATTCATTCTTGATAATTATCTTGTATTCTATACTACTTACATTCTTATCTTGGCATTAATTTAGATTAGACTCACTTGACTAAGCCTCACACAAGGGTTGTGACTAAGCCAGTATTGTACAAGACTCCACGGGAAGAGTCATGTCGTAAGATAGGGCTTTTATGTAATTAACATTGACTTTTGATTTACGAAAAGTTGGTTTTATGCCAATTCCCCCTACACTTCTTGTAATTGTTCAAAAACCTAGCTTCTCCCTAATAGGAGTTGTAATTGGGGACTACTACTATGCCCTCAACTTATCCATGATTTCAATATGAATTTTGCTTTTCTTTTATATTTTTCTGAATTTTTATTCCATTTCTTTAGCTAATTATATGGTTGAACTTGAAAACCCACCAGGGTTTTCATTAGTATCTAGTAATAAGTCCCTTTATGGTTTGAAGCAAGCATCTTGGTAGTGGTATGCCAGGTTGTTAGATACTTTGCTCTAAGAGTGTTATTTTCTAATAGCATTTGATTAGTCTATCTTCCTCAAGCAAATTGTAACCAATCTTACCATAGTAGTTGTGCACGTATGTGGACAACTTCTTGATTATTGGCTCTAATATTGGTGAAATGAATAACCTCGAGCAACATATTCGTCGAGCATTTACCACCATGACCTAGGTAGGCTTCACTACTTCCTTGATTTTGAAGTATCCTACCTTTGCAATGATACTCCTTACTCAACATAAGTATACCAAGGAGTTGCTACAGTCACGTGCCCTTCCCACTACACTAACTACCAAAAGCTCCCCTTCCCTTAATTGTATGTTTCAGTAGGCGACTTACTTTGTAATCCAAACCTATATAGAACTCACGTCGGCAAACTGATTTATCTTACTAACATCGAACCTAATTCGTCTTTCATCATTCAAACTCTTAGTCAAACTATATAGGCACTTCTTACTTCTCACCTCCAAGCTCTCAATCATGTCCTTCGATGAGTTCATGGGACTATTTGTCAGGGAATTCTGTTGCAAGATTCTTAGCAACTCAAACATCAAGCTTTTTCCAACTTTTATTAAAATATCTACAAAATCACCAAAAGATCTCGAACGAGATACTTTGGTATGCTTGGTTCATCTACTATCTGCCGCAAATCAAAAGAAATTTGTTTTCTATTCCTCAACAAAACAATGGCTCAGTATAGAGCCATGGCACATGCTTCAGCAGAATAAACTTGGCTCAGTTGGTTAATCCCTACTCCACTCTTAGTGTTGCTGATCTTAATCCAGTTGAGCTCCAACATGACAAAATGGGCGGCAGCGCTTCAATTGCCAAAACCCCTGTTTTCCATGAAAGGACTAAGCATGTAGCGGTGCATTACCACTTTACTCGTGACAAAGTGATTAGATTATAGCTATCCAACTAACTAATTTACCTACAAAGTCCCAGGTTGTTGGTGTCCTCACTATAGTTCTCCTTTCTCGAAAACATTGGTAGCTATTTTCCAAGTTAGGAATGCTGTCGTCTCGAGAGGGTGTTGGACTCGTCCACTTCCATCACAACAGCTATCAGCACCAATGAACAGCTGCAAACACACACCCCCTCCCTTCTCCCCAGCCATGTTCATAATCCAATGTATCTGAACCCTGACTATGACCAGTACGCCTCTCTCTCTTCACCTATGCTATAAAAGCTGAGCATGTATACTGTAACATACAATCTCCATTTTCCTTTATTGGCTTATGTCATCACAGTTACGAGATATGCACACACCATAACTACCTGCTTAGTAAATGTGATATAGCTTTCTATTCTGGAATGGGTTAGACTTTTTGATGAGGCTTAGGTTCAAATTTACCAAAAAATCTACCCCTTTCATGAAGCTAACTTCAAGCTAATTAAGTCTATCCAAACAACAATTATATAAGTAAACTTCAAATTTATCAGCTAGACCATCGAATAATGAAGAAATCATGTTTGATAACTCACATTCAAACCATACGTTCAAAATTTTCTGGACACGTACCTACAGATTCTTAAACCAAAACTACCAACGAAGATGTAACTCTCACGTGAGAAAGGAGCACCCAAACAAGATCAATTTAAATTGCATTATCATCCACCGCAAAACATGAACAACTGGAAGTGCGGAACCAGCACTCATATGAATAACATATTTAAGATCGTCTAAATAAGTTAAATATTTTTTATAAAAAAAAAACATAGACAGAAGGATTCGATATGAATCATTGAGGACAATGATAATTGATCACAGATTGAACAACAAAAGATGAGAGAAGCAGCGGTTTAACTCACGAGATCTTTGAAGATGAGCAAGGACCGAGAAAACAACGAATGGAATCATTAAATCCGCTAACAGAATGAAGCTGAACTCCGAACTTACGGCCCGAGCAGACATTGAAGTCTTCCTCCTTGAACCTCTTCCACCTCGTTGCCGTTTCATCTCTCTGTGCCTGCCTGCGCTAAACCGTTAATACCCGATTAGTGTTGAATAAATTTGATCCATCCATTAGCACAACACAAACTAAAAATAAAAATACATCGATCCTCATATTTTATTAAAGATTAATATAATGTATTTTTAACGGAATAAGAAAAATGTACGTCCAAATTGTTAATGTATGCCATTTTATTTTATCTTTATTTCATATAATGCATACAAACCCATGCAATATACTAATTTACGTGCCTAATTACATTTTATGATGGACATCAAGTGCAAAAACAAACAATCGGATCCATTAATTTGAATATATCAATACTCAAATGATAAATCTATCCCACTCTTCAAACATAAGTGTGATAGATTAATATAATCTATATATAGATTAGACAAGATCGAATGCTAATCTATTAAAATTAATATATAATATATTACAAAAGTGTACCTGAATTCATAATGATGAAGTTATCGATTGATTTGGGACAAGGACAGTACTACGGTCTTCTGAGTCGGGCACACGCTTGTCGATATTTATTGAATGATGGGAATCAAATAAGACGAAGTGTGTATGACCAACGGACCACAACCCTATATATAGACAACTGATCCGTTGTCTATCAGGCTATTCTAATTCAGTCCATCAACAATCTAGAATACCCAACGTCTCTACACATATAGACCCACATCTAATTAGATACATTAAGCTCAATAACTTATACATAAATATAATCACTTATATACGGGCTTAATATATATGACAATCCGCAATTCTTATAGTTCACATATAAGCCCAATATGTTGGATAAAAATTGAATAAAGTAAACTCAGATATTTTTGAATCTATCCTAAATGATATTTTCTTACATTGAAAAGTTTATATCGTCCTATGATTTTATGTGTGTGTGTGTGTGTGTGTGTATTATCCATTCTCCACTTTAAACTCTAACTTTCTTCCACAAAACTAATTATTGTTATTTTACTAAATAATAACAATAATATTGTTAACTCGTTACTTTTACTGCTGACACTATTATTGTTTATTATAGGATTCTTATTATATTTAAGTTGTTAGTAGCTAATAATATTGTTGTTATTATTATAGTTATTCATATAAACTCTATTTTTAATATTTTTAATTTGTATAATAGTGTTTGAATTATTTTTTTAATAGACTACAATACAATACATTGATTGACAATAAAAAAAAATAACTACAAATAGTGATAAATGGAGCTTTGAAATGATATGTTGACGTTAATAAATGTCGATAAGAAAGAGTATATCTAATCTAAATTATTATTCAAAAATAAAAATAAAAGTAATAATGTTAAAAAATTTGAACAAAAATAAAATAAAATTATTTACCTACATATTAATAAATAATAAGCTATGAATTAAGTATTGTTAATAAAAATAGAACTTTTCTAATGAATTCTCATGGACATTTATTAACATTACAAAAAATAAGAAAGAAAGAAAATAGTATTTAATATAAACAATTTACTTGTATTTTTATAATAAACGAACTAACTATGCCAATTTAGTTAAATAATTAAATCTTACTAAGTGTCAAGGGGCCTACAGTTAAAAATAAAATATAAATTAATAAAAGAAATAATTAGTCACTATTGCACATGAATGCGATCGGTATAGATTGGTGATGGTTATGCATTATATGTCTTTTACGTAGATCATTGTTGCAGAGCCACATAAAAAAGGTGGAGATTACGTACGAAGCAAAAGTTATTTTGTACTTCATGTTGGTGAAAAATGTGAAGAATGAATTTATGAGATTATTAGTTATCCAAGACGTACGGAATCTTCTATTTCAAATGACAATAATATATATATAGGGGAATGTCACGTATAAATCCTTTTTAAAATACAAACATAGAAACTAATCTCACCTATTAGATTAATATTTAATCAACAATCATAATTTAATTAATACCTAAAGAAAAAACTAATCTAAACCTATATCAAAACCAATATCTAAACCTTTAAACCCTAAACCCTAAACCTTAAACCCTATAAACTCTAAACCCAAAAACACTGAACCCTAAACTCTAAACATAAACCATAAACAATAAACCCTCTAAACCCTAAATCGTAAACCCCCTAAACCCTAAACCTTACACCCCTTAAACCCTAAACCATAAATCCCCTAAACCCTAACCCCTAAAACTTAAAACATCTAAAACCTAAACCCTCTAAACCGTAAACCACCTAAACCCCATAAACCATAAACCCTCTAAACCCTAAACCCCCTAAATATTCTAAACCCTAAACCCTCTAAACCTTAAATCCTAACCCTGAAACCCTTTAAACCCTAAATAATAGCCCTAAACCCTCTAAACCCTAAAAACTCTAATTTCCATCCAAAGGCATGCATGTTCCAACAAAAAAAAAATATTGATGAAATATACATTCATTTAATTATACAATAAGACAGGAAAAAAATCTCCATAATTCAAAATTTCACAACTTCTTGAGTTGCACCTTATAGAACTTTAAAAAGCAACTTTCCACTATCATATAAACTACAACAAAAAGCATCGAGGACCAATACCCTTCATGAGGTTGAAAAAAAATTGATATCCAAATCCCGTCTTTCATTCCAAAATCTGTCGCTGATATATAAAAAAACTAACATTAGTTATAATTTGAACTGAGGAATTAAAAAAATATTTCAACTTTAGATAAATAAGTACAATGATTTGTTTTACCTTTGATTTCAATTTTAATTTTATGGGACAATTCCGACTATCATGGGCTATATACTCTCCATATGCCTTGCACTTTCTTATCATCTTCTTTTATTGCTTAATGGTCTTTTCTTTCTCCCCTTTAATCCTCTTTTCACTTCCTTTATTTTTACATTAACGTGGGATTTGAATGGTAATTTCACTTGGAGCACTTATCCTAATTAAAGATTCAATGATAGCTGATTTGTTTTAAGGCTTATCACTACTATTCTTCTCACTCTATTCCTTCTTAAAATCTTCAAGAACTCTTATAAATTCATGGATATCTTATTGTTTCCCTTCAATTCAAACATTTCAGACTATAACATTCTCAAAGGAGTATTCATATCATTAGCTTGGGAACATTGTTCCAATTGGTTCCCTTATATATCATAAATTGGCTGTTTTAGGGCATCTTTAGTCCACCAATTCACTACCAACTAAGTAGGAATATGATATACTCCTTTTCCTTTCAAAGCCCAAAGTATATGCCTACATAGAATCCCACATCTTTGAAACATCTTAGAAAAGCACTTAATATCTTGGTTTATTGTATTAAATATCACCCGAAAGGTACTCTCACAATTTGACATACCAAGTTCACCAACCACAGCAATTTCTAAATCCCTTCCCTTATAAAATCATCAAGTCCACATGAAAATGAACCAGCCAAAATCTTAATTAGGAACTCAAAAAGTATAGTATGGGTATAAACCTCATATGCATGTTTTTCCAATTTAAAAGGAGTCCTAAGTTTGGGATATGACAAGTTGAATACCTTATTTTGCTCTAATTGTCTATACCTTTGTCCATCCAATACACTCTCATAGCGCATACAAAACTCAACTAAAGTACAATAATTATTAGTGAAAGTCCCAAAAAAGCTATTCTCACTCTCTGATCTTGAAGTTGGTCTTAGAAGCCCTCCCATAAACAAGTCTTTAAAATATACAAATATCCATAAGTTTCCTATATCAAACATATGAGTAAGACATTCATGTTCCTCCAAACCAAATTCAACAATTATCCCCATCTACTTATAGTCAAACTCCTCAGATTCAAGTTATAGACTCCACACACATATAGATAACTTGTTTATGAAATCAGAGTCCTAAAGTAAAGGAGCAATTTTTTCGGACAATTTATTCATAATGTGCCATATGCAAAATCTATTGTGAATCTTCTTGAAAAACCTCTCTATGGTCATTTTATTACTGGATCTTGGTAAGTTATTATACAATAAGGCTCAATATTTCCTATAGCATTTAAAAGTGTCTCAAATAACCATTGAAATGACCCAATATTTTCATGTGCTATTAATCCTACTCTAAAGGTGACACACTTTATGTGATGATCAACCCTAATAAATGGAACAAAAATCAAATTGCAATTATTTATACCGTAAGTAAAATCAAATGAAATTATATCCACCAAAAAGAGAGTAATTCTTCCTAAATATAGGATCAACCCAAAAAGCACAAACAATAACTCTACTATCATCAACCATGTAATCAAAATAATATCCACTCTAATTCTCCATCTTCTTACAAAAGATTTCTGCAAACATATCATAATCAAAATCTACAATGTAACACTTCACATCCCTAGAATAGTTTTTAAAATCCTACAATGAAGCACCTACATTCTCATACCCTCCCACATATTCTTTGAATAACTGAAATGATTTGGATGCCCCAATATTCATCCTAACATTATTTGTAATGGACTTCTTATACATGATAGTAAAATTCCTCCCCTCTTTTAGAAATTGTCTAACACTAGGGATAGCTAGAAAGTGATTATGTTCTTCATAAAAATTTAAAATCATATAAAACCCTATAATGTTACGCTTAATGCACATTCTATCTCTATATCCCACTCTATTAACAACTCTTCTTCTAGCTCCACCTTCACCAATACCTTGGGAATGACATATTCTTCGACGGTTTAAACCCTTTCCTAGTACAAACAAGATATTTTAGTATCACAATATTACTCACAGTTCTTTTTTACTGGACAAATGTACACTAAAACTACAAGTATATGCATAATTCTTATAGAACTTAATCCCATTATCTAATGATTCAAATCTTCTTCCTACAAAAGGGGTTATTTCTAGTCAACAACAAGGTATCGATTCTTTTGTTGTTCCACCAGAAGATCTGTGGGATATGGACTTGGAATTCACCAACCCACTATCAACGCCATTCAACTTTGAGGGAGGAGAAGAACCTTATTTTTCACTCATAATGCCTATATAATGAAACAAATGAAACTATCACAAACAATGAAATTAAAGTGGAAATAAGTACAGATAGATAAAACTAAGAACACAACGTGTGTGATATTTTACTATAATTTTATGAATGTTAAACTTCTTACCCTCATTATTAATTCTAAAATAGATTATTTATTCTCATTTTTCTTCTAAATTCACTCATATATCAGCCATATATACTTGTCATGATCATAACTGTTATATTCTGTGATGGACAATCTACTAGGTTCTCTTCTTGTTGTATGTTTATGTTATTCTACTAGTAATTCATTTATTTCTTTTTCTTTTATCCATAAAATCTTAGAGAATGCACTAAATGCTTATTTACCAATTGACACATAGTAACATTTAGCCATTCTTGAATCTTATCTGTACACTAGTTCTTATTCTTGAATCTTATCCAAATGATGCTCTATAAAACAAAAATCACAAAGCAAACAACAAAAATAAAAATTTGAAGATCATGCTTCAATGCTATAAGTCATGGTTGAATGTCTAATAACAACACAAATCAATCAACGCACAACAGACATCACTCGACAAACAACAAAAATCAAATTTTGCGAGTGATGCTTGAATGTTGAAGAATAATACCAATATTCAAACATCACTCGACAATACCAATAGCATATCAACACATATTACACAAAACATACTACAAACTACAATGATGCAGATAACAAAAACAAAAATTCAGGATAATCCCATCCAATTTTTTCTGCATATTGGTAGAACAATCAGGATAAAAACAAAATTGAAAATTAACAAACACACAACAATCAACACATTTATTTACCAAGTGATGAGATAGAAAATAAACACAATCAAATCTAAGTGTCCACAAATCAATTTTTGCTTGTTGAATCAGAAATATGTTTGAAAATAAACACACGCACCGTCGACGAATAGATACATGACAAATGACAATTGAGAGAAGAATTGTGAGTAACGTGCTACTTTGATGACAACGGAAAGGCGTAGAGGTAGAAATGTCGACAGGGAGGGATTGCAATGGAGAGAGGGAGATGGAAGAACGAAGATGTAGAGAAGCAGCTTCGAAGGACTAAATGGCACGATGACAGAGATCAAAACAGGGAGGAACTTCTACGAAATGGAGAGATGTGGAAGGAAAACGATGATGGAAAGACAAACAGGGAAATATTTCAATAGTCCACAAACATGAGAGATCTGATTCAAAATAGAGAAAATGGAGACGGTGCGTAAAGTCGAGACCAGTCGAGCAAACTGGAGAGAGGAAGGGTGCAAAAGAGGGTTGGGACAGAGGTAGTGTTTGTGTGTGTGTGTGTGTGTAAAGCATCTTGCTTCTCAATCGTTATATCTTGTAAATATAACGGCTGAGAAGCATTCTCATGTTTGTATATTGTCCAGTAGTGCATATATGATACTAAATATATATATAATGTTTGATTAGAATCAACTTATGATTTCTGTTATTCACATGCACAAAATTATTTTTTACATAACAAGTGCTAACTATTTAAGAGTCAAGATAAAAAGATAAATAAAATTTATTTGTTTAATTTTTTTTAAAGACTTTTATGATAAGAAGATGATCTTTGGATATTATAAGAAGAATAATGTAAATTATTATATTTATTATTACTCATCTGTTTTTCAGGATGTAATTAAAATATGCTATTTGATTTTCATCTCTTCTCTTATTATTATAGCTAGAATTAATTAATTAAAAATGACAATATTTGATATTGTTGACTACTGAGTACCAAGTAGAATAATTTCTTCTTTTTCTTCTCCTTTTTTTGTTTTAATTTTTTTAAGAAAAAAATATCTAATGTTCTCCTTGCAAATTTACGTGTATACATTTATTTCTTTTAATTTGACCAAAAAATATCTATAATTAATAGTTGTTATAATTACAACTACTTATATTCCATATTTGTAGAGAGTTACAACTTTGCATGCTTTGAATATTTATTAGTTCATTCAATAATTCCATAACATATTTTCAAAGCTCTATTTAATCAATAAGCACACTATAAATAAATGAAGACATAAGAATAATCTAGATCGATGCTTTTGGTAGAAATTTAGATAGCATTAATTAATTAAAAATGTTTGGTGCTTGATATTATTGACTACCAATTACCGAGTAGGAGAACTTCTTCTTCTTCTTCTTTTTATAACTGTACAATTTTAATTTTTTAAGAAAAATAATAATATTCATGCATATATACTTCTCTTGCAAATTTACATGTGATATTGTTTTTTTTCTTTAATTTGATTGAGAAATATTTATAAATAATCATTGTAATAATTACAACTATTTAGATTCCCATAATATTTTGATGTATAGAGATTTACAACTTTATATGCTTTAAATATTTATTAGTTCATTTAATTATTATTATTCTGCAACATTTTAAAAACATTATTGAATGAGCAAAATATAAATCAAATCAAGACATACGAATAGTTGTTTAACACATAGAAGAATCTAAATTGATATTTTTGGTGGGGTTTTTTATTTATATGTTTCATTACTATATATTATTAATTAATAGATTGATTGATTGATTGCCACTATGCTCTAAGGTAGCTTAGAAAATTGTGATACATGAAAAGTTTCATATTTAGAGATCGATCTAAGAAAAACTATTAATATAGTCATACTAAATAAATTTAAAAATGTTATGGTATTTATTAGATTATTGTAAAATGATATTTAGAACTAGTGAAAATTGATCCCACTCGAGATAATCAATCTGATCCATCCTAAAATTTATCCAAAACAACCCGAGAAGTTATGGATATGAAATATATTCGACCTAACTGATAATTCGATATGACCCAAATAATTATGAATTTGAAACATATCCGACATTTGACTAATATCTAATATAATCTGAAAAATTATAAACCTAAAATAAACTCCAACCTGATTCGATGTTTATCCAAATTTTGATATAACCCGAATTATAAACTCAAAAAGACCCGATCAAAGATTTTAATAAAATCATAATTGTTAGTATTATTTTATTGCTTCTACCATTTATGAGTAAAGATAAAAATATATACATAGTTCACTAGACATATCTAGATGATCTAATGTAATAGACTTACTATAAATTGATAACTCAAGTTAACAATTCTATTATAATGGAGACAAAACATAGAAAAAAATCTAATAAGTTTTTTCTCATCAACTTATTTTTGCTATTGTAATACGATTCAAAGTTAAATGAATATTTTCAATAAGCTATTATTACAAATTATTTATGATTAATTTCACAATTAATATTTTTTATCAATATTATCAATATTCTTATAAATTTTGGATATAGGATGAAACAAATAAACTCTAAGAAGACTTACGTATTAATAGTAGCTTGCATTTGTATTACTCTTATTACAAAGAAGACTTATAGAACAATGTGCTCAACAAAGAAAATTAGCATATAGCATATAGTACCCTACCCTCAATTAAACATTTGTGGACTAAAATAAATTAATAAACCTCAACCATGCGTTTTTTTTTTCATTCAATAGCAACAAAATAATCAACAACCTAAATTAAACCAATGTACATATTTTATATTGGAGAACATCCTACAATATCATTATCAAATTTGACATGATATAATAAGGATAAAAAAATCAACGTGTTATTATTATTATTATTACACTATTACTATTACCATTTATTTGCTATTAGTATTGTTGTTATCATTGTTATACTTTTTATCATTAATTTTGCACTATTATTATTATTATTATTAAAATTTTATTTTCATGATGTGATCGATCTATTATCAATGGTTAATAAAAGTCGATATTATGTGATATGAATATAACATAAAGTTAAAATAATACTTGAATTAAATATAATAATCCAACTTATCAAGGAGATGAATTGCACATTATAGCTTAAAATGAAAAAGTAAATAATTCAATTGAAATGACTTTAAATTTGAACTGTCGAACACAAATTTATAACATCTCTAAGTCCAAAACAATCAAACTCAAAAAATAATACAAACCGATCAAGATTAACTTAATTTGGCCTAATACATATTGAAATTTGAAAAAATGGTAGAACATGACCTAAATTCAAAATGATTCGAATTTGATCTAAACTTGATCCAAAAAAAAGAACAATCCAATTATGATCCACACTTCCAAAAGTAAAATAATCTAAATTTATCTTAATATAAGTCTATCTGCTCTCAACCTAACCTTATTTTGTATAATAGAATGACCTAAAAATATCAAATTATGAAGTTATCTGAATTAAACTTGATTCAATAAAAATGACCTAAATTAATTTGAAACATAGTTGACTCAATCATCATATGACTTGACCCAAGTCCACCCCACCTAGTTTAATTGCCAACTATAATGGTATTTAACTAAAATTGGGTTAAATTTATTGATTTCAAAATAATTTGTATTCTTGCTATTATTAGAACATCTACATCAATTTGGTCTTTCTAAAAACAAATAAGCACAATCTTTAATCCTTAACGGTATAAGCCATTGTTTACTGTAGAATGAGTAAAGATTTACGCTGGACTAATACGATAAATGAGGGTCACAAAGAAAATTTTTTCATAAAATTATACAGGGTTGAAAATGAGTCGAGCCGAAGGTAACAACTCATGTTCAACTCATCTAAACTTATGAGTTTAGTACTTAAACAAGTCTAACTCTCAATTTTAGTATAGTAAATGAGTCGATCTTGAGTTTAGTTGTACTCAGACTCAATTTTTTAATAAACAAGTTTAAACTAAAGTTCGGGCTCGACTCATTTAACCAAAAAAATAACTTGAGTCAAGCTTTTAATAAGTTAAACCCAATTTGGCTCATGAATAACTTGATTCATTTACAACCTAAAGCCCAAACAAATGCATAATACTATATATTTTTCATTAGTAATGCTTCCATCTTCAAAAAATTAAACTTTATCTTGTACATTTATTATATAAGACAAATTGTAATACCCAAAATGTTAGCAAAACCTAATCCTGAATAACTAATATCTTAACCAAATTCTAACCTTGAGAAATTTATATTTCTATCCTATCTTAACTTTATGATTCTAAATCTTAGCCTAATTTTAAACTTCATTTTGGGTTATTAATATAATACCCCATTTTTAAAAACCTTACTTATAAATTAATAATTGTATGATTAGTTATGATTATTATTTTAGGAATTTTAATACTAAAAGTGTGATTATTATTCGTATTATTACAATGGTTTAAGTATAAATTTAATCAAGCTAAAAATTTGATAGAAATTGGATTATTAAATTTAATCCTAGTTTATACCCATAAATCTTATCCTAAATTATTTTACTAATAATATGTTGATCCATAAACCAAAAATAATTTTCTAAAATTTATTCCCGATTATTTTACTCTTTTTGACCCTTTTTAATCCTATCCTAATTTGGATTATTTTTCTCGAAGTATTTTTCTATCTGGTACCTTAATCTATCCAAGTTAAACCTAAAACTAAATAAATAAAATTATATTCTACCCTATTGTTTTCACCTCTCTATTGTACCCCAATATTCTCCCCCTCAACACTCTTCCTTTCTCCCTCACTGAACCCATCACCTCATCTCTCTGCATTTTCATATACATATACATGCTATATACACTCACACACACACCCTCATAGCCCTTCCCACTCTATTGCTTTTCAATACCATTCCCCTCCCAACCAAACAGCCTCCTGAATTATTCATACACACATATACACCTTAAACAAATATCCCCGAGCTAAACCCGGCCTTAGCTCTCCCTTCCCTACCCCGTTTGTTTCCCATGCACACAACCCTTCCCTCTCTCTCTATTTTGTTTGACCTTCCCCACCCCCTATTCCCTCTCTTCTCTCGGCATTAGCTCCATTCCTCCATTCCTCCAAGCACCAAGAACCTAGCAGCTTTGAAGCTCCATCCGCATCACCCAGTCCTTGCACCACCCTACTTGCACATGCCACCACTCCCTCACCAAACCAACCCCATCGCAGCCCCTATTTTTCTCCCTCCAACCGAGCCCTACATCAACTCCACTTCCAGCACAACCAACCAATCTAACGCCACTGCTCACTACCATCTCCTTCCCCTCCACCACCAACCACCACCTTGCAACCTACATATCACCACCGACTAGCCTCCCTTCTCCCCTTCTTCCTCTTCTTCCCGCCCCTCCACTTTCCTGCATCAAATATAACACCCAACCATCCAAAATCCTCTACTGCAACCTCCACCTTCGAACCATCATCCAACGCAACACCATCTGACCATCGCAGCCCTGATCTGCACTTCTCCTTCTACACTTTCAGCACCCGAACACATCACCACCAAGCCTAGCCCATCGTTCTCCTCCTCCTACATCACCTAACCCTACTTGCAACCTCCCTTTCTTCCTCTACACTTCCACCATTAAGCCCATCCACCATTGACCATGCAAGCTTAGCAGCACCACCAGCCTTACAGCTATCGCCAACCACCGATTAGTGCCACCAGCGGCCACCATCTCCCCTACCACTTCTCACAGCCATCCAGTCCCAAGCCTCCTCCGCATGCATTGCTCATGCTGCCGTGGAGTGTGAGTTGTGTGTGTTGTTTTACAAATATTGGTAACTTTTTAAATATAAGGGTATTTTAGTAATTTTTAAAGAATAAATATTTTATTATTATAATTATTATTTTACCTGATAGATATTAATTTGGTAATTGAGGTATTATTTTTTAGGTACGAAAGGTTGATTAGTAGGATCTGATTACTTTAGTAGGATATTGCTATTTTACACTTTTGCTAGAATTTAGGTAATTATTATACTCTACTAAAATGATAAATTTTGCATGATAGCATATTAAGGTTTCTATGTGTGAAATTTGTTAAGCATGATTCATTATGATATAATTAGATATTATTAATTGTTATCATGAAAATCATAAAAATAAGTATGTTATCTAATATAAAATATATCAAGGTGTGATACAAATAATTATTATGTTAGGAAAATATTTTGTATGACAGGTATGTATAAAATAATAAGTTAAGCATGCTTAAACATAATTTTAGAATAATTATTACAGATAAGTGCCCTAGGGGTAATTTGATCATTTTGAGTGTGTTATGATTTTTATCCCAAAAAAACATGTTTAATGTGTATTAGCTTTTGTTGAGTATGTAATCATGTGTTTTGGATAGATTAAAGGTGTGGAAAAAGATTTTATGTACAAAATTATGTATAAGGGCAAAATAGTTATTTGGCATATCTGATAATTTAAATCACATAATGAATAATTTATTTATGGTACTTTAGCCTTTTCATGGTAAATTAATAGATAAAATAAAAAATGTGTTTAAATAGACAATAATCCAAAAATTTTTGGTCTCAAGGGTATTTTGGTCTTTTTCAACCTCAAGTGTCCAGATGTAAATAATTGAGCCTAGGATGACCTTAGTATATTTTATTGTTGGCTGTAATATTGACCTTGATTATAGTTGTCTTGGATGATTGAAAATAAGCAAAAACGGTTAAGTGTGGAAATTGGATTTATCTATATTATATGCGATTTCGTGGTCACTTTAATAAAATACTAATACTTAAAGTCAAAGACCTCAAGATTGAGAATAGTAGCTCCTCATAGGTTGCTATCCTAAGGATGTTGTTTAGCCCATGGTTGATATTATGGATTTTTTGCTGGTGTGCCTTAGTGCCCTAGTCAGGCCCCACATCTTACTCTATTCTATTCTGCAGACTAATAGGGGGTATACATACTTATGGATTAGGTTTCCTTGTCAGCATGTTACTGTGTTACCTTTTGTGTACTAGTTTGACTAGAGTACCTTTGCATCCTTGGGTTGATAATCGATAGGATACTGTATTGCCTTAGTGTACTGGTATGACTAGAGTACCTTTATATCTCTAGGTTGATTGATCTCCCCTCGAGAAATCGAATAAAAATGGAAATGATATGATTTAATTGAAATAATGATTATCTAATTATTAGATTGTTTGGTAGTACTATTTGTGCCTACTTATAGTTTTGATAGCAGCCTTTGTGTCTACTTATAGTTTTGGTAGTAGCCTTTGTGTCTACTCATGGTTTTGATAATAGCCTTTGTGCCTACCTGTGATTTTGGTAACAGCTTTCAGGCCTACCTGTTTTGGTATTATGTCTGTGAGCATACCTATGATGTTATAGATTTATTATACTATACCTGTGAGTATACTAGTGATGTTATAGATTTTATTATACTGTACCTGTAAGTATGCCAGTGATTTTTTGGATTTTATTGTACTATACCTATAAGTATACATGGAATAATATGGATCTTAGTATATTATACCTATGAATATACCTATGATGTATGTAATTGGTTGGAATTTATGCTGAGACATGAATTATGCTATGAAGGTTTAAATTGTGGTGTAGAGTTGGGTTTTAATTATTACTTCAGAGAGTATCTCTAGGATGCTCATATTTCATATGAATGAATATGAGTAGTACGTGACTTTGATGGAATTTGATTATCTAAATTATTATTGTCTCTCAATCCTTGTGCGTGTATGTATATGTCTTATACAATATTAGTTGTATGCCTTGTATGTGTTCCATGCTATTCTATCATATTAGTTTAGTATAAAGGGTTGCTCAATACCATAGTACTAAAGGGTTCATTCTCATATGCCCCTGCCTATTCAATGGGCAATGGACTTTGTAGGTCAGCCTCTAAGTTCAATCAAATTTTGATAGTTTGAATATGAGAGTATAGGACTATCCAGTGTTTCTATTGCTATCTTATTTTTAGTTGTATTTGGACCCTTATATCCTTCTGTAATTTCTCTCTTGAGCTTTGTAAATTGTTGATGTTGTTCTTAATTACCACGATATTTATCTAAAATTCTTCCTATTCTGATTTCTATAATCATGTTATTAATATAAAGTGGAGTAATGATTTCAATCTTAGCACTTGGTATGAAATGGTAGAGGAAACCGGACTTGTACCAAGTGTAGCGGTAACACCCTTCATTTTATTGTTTTAGCTTTCGTGCTTAACTCTACAAATGAAATTTTAGGGTGTTACAATTAATATTTTCCCAACCTAGACCTAAACTCGGTTAGCCAATAATTAACTTATCCCATTACCTTAACCTAAATTATTTAACTTAAATCTAAATCTAAAACCTAGTGTACTTTTTCTTCTTTCCTTTTTTCTTTTTCCCCACCTACCAGTCAAAATCATTTCCATCTCTTGTTTCCTTTCTTCTTGCATGTAAGTTTCTCCTATCCAGACCATACCTCTACTGAGACATGCCTACTCTTGCATCAAACCCCCACTCCTCCCATACCTTGCATGTGTTTGATTTTCATAGCCTTACAACCTACTTCCTTTATGCCAATCTCACTTTATTCTCTCATGCATGTCTCTATATATATGCCACATTAAATGCTAAACCAAACTCTTCCTTCCTCCCTTCTTTCAGTCAAATATTTTAGACCACTTTAAAAAAAACCATATTCCTTCTTCTTCCCCTCCTTATAATCACTAAAAAAACCACAAAAACTGATCATTGGTAGCCCCCACTAAAGCACTTGCACTGCCCATGATGACTTGCACTGAAACACCACCCTCACTACAAGTGAACTTCACCGAGACTCTCCCACAACTACCGGCCAAACTAGCCACACCTCATCCCTCCTTTCACCCATTATTGCCATAACTTCCCCTTTCCTTTTTCACTTGGTTGCAGCAACAACAACCGCAGCTCATTTGTTAGCTTCGGCCACCCACATCGTAACAACCCCTAGTAATGACACACATTGTCATTGCTTTGTTCCTTTCCATCCAGCTTCCCACCATTTCTCCCCTCCATCCTTTGGCCCCTATTAGCCTTTCCTCACCCCTTAGAAATGACATCTTATTCCATTTCCACCCCCTTAGCTTCAACACTTATTGCCATTCCTCCCCACTTAGGATGTGTAAAGTTTTCCCGAGACACTCATTTGGTTTGTTTCAGTTTTCCTATGTTATTATACCCTCCATTCCTTTAGCTTTTGCCTAATTATGCTGTTCACTCTTAATGGTGTTTATTTTGGTTTCTTAGGTGATATTCTGGGGGTTCTGGAAGGGGAGGAATAGGATTTATGTTCATAGAGACCATAACCCTCTTAGTAAGGATACTAGTTGTTGTTTTAGGGTTTTGTGTTGAATGCCATGTATGCCTATGTGTTTTATCATGCTATTGATATTATGTCATTTAAATGCATGTTGTATGCTATTTTATGAGAACATGGAATTTAAATATAGAGGAATGAGTAAGTAGGGAATCATGCAATATCATTATAATAATGTTTTTATATGGAAAACCCTAAGAATAGTAATAAGATGTATATGGTCGTAATATGGAATTAGTAAATTAGAATAAGTGGGGAAAATGATTATATGTAATATGAATGGTGATAATAGAGGATTTGAAAATTATGTTACTAAAACATATAAGATTTGCATGAAATAAGGACTTTTATTATCGATAAGGGTATTTTGGTCAATATGGGTTTAATAGAGGGATCATGGTATTTTAATGTTTGTGTTATCTAAAATATGCTAAGGAGTTTATAGGAAGTGGTTAGAGTAGCAGTGAATGACCTAAGTTTAATAAAGTATAAAAATGGCTTGATTTAGGAATAGTAACCCTAAAACGAGAATGTTACTATTAAATGTGTAAAACGGTAGAGTTAGACCATAAAATTTGGATATGTTGTTAATATTTGTGTTTTGGAGATGTATATTGAATCAGGTGGCCCTATAGGAAAAATTATGATATACTTGTGAAATCAAGGTTTATAAACCTCAGGAATATTAACTCTTAAGATATGGTTATAATCACATGTGTAAGACCTTAGAGTTAGGACTTGAAATTCAAGTATATCAATAATAATAATATTTGAGGAATATGTACTAAGTTTTGTGGATAAAAGAGTAATAGAAGAGGAATTATGACTAAAAATATGAAATTAGGGTTTTAGGGGAATGTAAGGTTCTTAACCCTATAGAGCGACTTTAGGATTTTTGTGATGTGCTTTATTTGCTTTTAAATGTGTTCTTTACTTTTCAAGTCAATCTCAAATCATTTATTAATCATTTAAAGTGAAGGTCACGTGAGTCGAGTTGAGGTGTTCTATGGGTCCATTTAATCAGACGATAATAGTGGCTCATGAGCATTTTGCCTTGAAAGGTGCATCAGTTCGTCCTACCGGATTAATAATAGTAGGGCCCTAAGCTTAATGTAAATGATAATATGATTTGAGATAAGTAACCTAATGGATAAGCTATTAATGATTTAAAGTGGAAGAGTACGTGAGTTAGGACCAAAGCATTGAGTCCATTCTATGTATTGTCCTTAAGAGGTGCTTCAGATGGTTCTACAGATTTTAAAAATAGTGGCTTAAGAGCATCTTGTCCTGAGAGGTGTTGTGTTTGTTCTACTGAATGATAATAGTGGCTCAGGTGTGTTGTCTCTAAGAGGTGTTGCAGACTATTCCACTTAATAATAGTGGAGTGAACTCAATGTAAATAAAAGAATAAAAATTATTATATATAATAAAGAGGCTTGAATTAGTGCCTACCTTATGATATTTTATATGTTTTGTATGTGTACTTTATTGTTTGCTATGAATGTATGTATTTAACTATATCCCTAATTTGATAATAGTATTACCTTGCTTAGTACGTAGCGTACTAACTACCATTTTTATGGGTGTTACTTATTTCTACGTGCAAATGGTCCTAATGCTTTTGTGTAGGTCGTTAAGGACCCGTTGGATGATTTTGTTGCTCATGATGCATTGTATGGGGTAGAGTGATTTTTTTATATTAGGAGTTTAAGCAAAGAGTCTTGTTATTCGAATGATAATTTTACCCAGATACATTTTTGGACTCTTAGATCCATGGTATCCCTTTTTATTATATTTTGTTATTATACTTGGAGTTAATCTCTAACTCATATTTATGTTTATTAAGTTGCTCTCGCTTTATATTTTCTTAGTTCACATTTTAATGGGTTATGCCTTGTGATTGATATAAGATTGGTTCGGTGAGTCAAACTTATATCAATTACGACGGTAACACTTGATATTTTGGTTATAAGCTTCCATTATAAAACAAAATTACAAGTAGTAAAATTTGGATTTTTATGCAAATTGTTTATTAATTTTAATATTAAAGAGTACTTAATAATTAATAAATTATATTTCCATTATTGTCACATGTAAAACCTGAACAGCTAATAGAGTAATAGCTACAAGCTTTTGTTTTGTCAAATACTTTTTCTATGAATAGCTAAGGGGTGAAAATAGCAAAATGCAATGTCCTAGCAGCTGACTCCTAACATAATCTAGAGTCCATTTATGCATGTCCCAACATCAGATTATTAGGTAAAGAAGTTGTACAGGTATAACAATCCTTGTATCTTATTTTTATGCGTTTAGATAGAGGTTAATCTAAATTAGGTTTAACTTATATAAGTAAATTTAGGCTAGCTAAAACTAAATTAATGTTTTAAATTATTGTATAGATTTTTATTAGATAAAAATAGGTAAATAAAATAAAACCTTATTTAGAATGAGACAAATAACTATGAAAAAAAATAAAATTATTAAGAAGTTAATCTTATTATCTTTTAACCACCAATCTAAAGGTAAATATTTTTGACCTGAATTGAGGTTGAGCAAAATTATGACCGGCCAAGACATTGAGGATGCATAATCGCAAAGAAATTTGTACAATGTGTGGGAGAAAGGAGCTGATATATATCTCCAAATATTGTATTTGAATAATTCTATTAATTGTTATAGATTATATTGTACCTATAATTATTTTTCTTATTGTGTGATTGTTTAGGAAATTAATTCAAAACATGGGAATGGATCAAGGTGATTGCTGTAGCTGCTGCTGGGAGTTGTTATAGAAATTGTGTTGTATTAATTTGTAGAAAAATCCCATGTGATGCATTCGCCGGCATATTTGACTAATGGGGATTAAGTTGGCTGTGTAATCTACCACCCGACCCATATTTATTGGGTTAATTAGAATGTGGATTACTCAACCCTTGGTAACCATGATTAGCTATCATATTTTAGCTGATGGGAATTATTTTTCAATCCATTAACCTGGATTATTATTCATTGTAATTATTTTTGTAAGAGTGGGTTGTTTCTTTGTCTAGCCCATCGATCCATGATGTGTATGTTTCGGTTGATTCTTGGGGCTGTATTTGGGCTGATTCGTATGAGAAGATGTAGGCCAACGATTGTATACATTGTATTTTTTTCTTGTAATGTATACGCCATATAAAAGGTGTATACACCGGTTGTAGAAGGCACTTTTTGGTCGAATACAATTGTGATTACATTCTTCTGGAACTCTCTCTCTCGACTTCGCTCTCTCGCGACCTCCTCGTTCGTAGCTTCTTCTTCTTCTTCCCGATCTCTTTCTTGATCTGCTTCTCGACCTTTTCTGTTCTACAACTTTAGTAGCCGTTGACTCAACTGTGCTCTGAGTTTTTCTAATCTTCTTTTGGAGAACATTCCTCAGGCTAATTATACTGGTGAATCGAACCCCGCGCTCGATTTAATTTTTGATCCAGCGAAATTTCTGCGAAACCCGTCCAGGTTTCATCATTTGGTATCAGAGCCTCGAATATTTGAGTGCTCGTGGTTTAATTCATTTGTTACTGAACTTTTATTGTTCTGTTCATCATTCTTGAGTTCGCTAACCTGTAGTTCTGAAGTGTTGATTCTAGGGTTTGCGACTGACAAAAATCGAACAATTTTTGTCGCGATTAAGCCGGCGACCAAGAGGGTTGTGTTGACGGAGGCGGAACTATTTGGGAAACCCTAAATAGCTTTTGACGAATTCGCAGTTAGAGTTTGGTCAAGATTCTTGAATCTTGATAATATTCGAGGAATACTCCTCGATCAGTAAATTCGAGCCTTACTTTTGCTAATTACTACAATTATTAGATGTCAAATTAACATTTTATTACGAATTGATAATTCAGCTCACAATTAAAAGAGTGCACAGGAAGTGATTAAATCCCGGCGAACCCTTGGTTCTAGAAAGGGGTAAGGACTCCAAGAAGAGGGGTCCTATCTCATTAATTGGCTTAATTGCTCAATTTGCTCTCGCGGTAATCTCGTTCCTTTCTTGAAATTTTCTGTCCTATTCGGTTCAAAAACTGTCTGGAAGTTATTGTGCGTTCTATGTGTTCTGGTACATTCTTTAATCTTGTGTGGTGCTGCGATCCCTTTTATACCTAGTCGTGGTCAATTTGTTGTTCTAATTGGATTGATACTAAAGTAATCTTAGCTCTAGATTGACTGTTATCTGTGCCTTATCTTGTGCTTCATAAAGTAAACCTTGATAAAAATAATAATGTCTAATAACGGCTAATCTGTTAATCAAACTGTCTTGGTATCTAGCAATGATTTATTAGAAACTATTAAGACTTTTCAAGAACAAATGACTGCCTAACTTGCTGTTTTATCTGCTAACATAGAACAGAGGATAGGAGAATAAGAAATAAGAATTAATGAATTGCAGAATAACAGAATAGATAACCAATATTATGGGGTATTAGGAAGGGCTCCCATGGACCCTAGAACTAGGATTCCACCCTTAAATAGTTTAGAAGAACTAGAAGATCAAATATCCAATAATAGTGATAGGAGACCTAGATAGAATAATAGGCAAGAAAGAGAATTAGATCTAGTCGATAGGAATCTAAGTAATCTTAAGTTTAATATACCTGGATTCAATGGGAGAAATGACCCTGATTATTACTTTGAGTTGGAAAGAAAGATAGAATTAGTGTTTGAATGTCATAATTATTCTGTAGAGAAGAAAATTAAGGTAGCAGTAGTAGAATTTACAGAATATGCATCTTCTTGGTATCACAATCTTATCTTAACTAGGCGTAGGAGTGGAGAACCACCTATACAAACATGGGATGAATTTAAGATTTTAATGAGAAAAAGGTTTGTTCCAAGTTACTATTATAGGGAATTACATAAAAAGCTACAGACATTGAATCAGGGAAATAGGTCTGTGGATGAATACTTTAAGGAACTAGAGGTATTAGTGATTAAAATAGGAATTATTGAGGATGAGGATGCTACAATGGCTAGATTCTTAAGTGGATTAAACTCTGAGGTAGCTGATAAGGTAGAATTATATCCTTGTGGTACTTTAAGTGAAATGGTTAATATAGCTACCAAGATAGAGAGTCAGATAAGGAGAACTAGGCAGTATAAACCCCTTGGAATTGGGATTAGGAGTACCCTAAAAAGGAATTTTGGAGGACCTAATTCTGGAAACTGGAAGAATAATGGGAGGTTTGAATCTAGAAGTAAGAGTAATGAGGTTAAAGTAGGAAATAGGACTGATAAGGGGAGAACTATAATAGTTAATCCTACTAGTGGTCCCAACAGAACTAGAGACATAAAATGCTTTAAGTGTAGGGGATTAGGTCACATAGCTTCTGAATGCCCTAATAAGAGGAACATCTTGATTAGAGATTCTGGAGATATAAGTCTAAATCTGAAGAGGAAGAATTGGAGACTAACTTGATTAGGGATGATGCTAGTGAATCAGAAGAAGAGATAGAACTTCCGATAAGTAGAGATTTTTTTTGTGGTACGTAGGGCTTTAAATAGTAATAAGTTACCTGATTCAAATGCAATTAAGAGAGAAAACATATTTCATACTCGATTTTTGATTGATGATAAGTGTTTTAACATGGCCATAGATAGTGGTAGTTGTATTAATGCTGCTAGTACCTTATTAGTATCTAAGTTAGGCTTAACAACTACTAGACATCCAAAACCTTATAGACTACAGTGGTTAAATGAGTTAGGGGATGTTAAAGTTAGTCAGTAGGTTCTAATAAATTAAGTATGAGGATTCTATTCTGTGTGATATTGTTCCAATGCATGCTGCTCATTTATTATTAAGAAGGCCTTGGCAATATGATAGGAGAGTGATACATGATGGTTATAAAATATATACACTTTACATAAGGATGATAAGAAAATTATTTTAGCACCTATGACTCCAAAAGAAATCTTTGATGATCAAATTAAAATAAAGTATGATTATAAGGAATTATCCAAATAGAGTATAGAGACTGGAATTAGTTTAAAGGAAGTTAAAGGAACATCTGGGTTTTATGCTAAGAGTGGAGATGTTGAAAAGGCTATTAAGAGACAAGCTAATGTATATTTGATGGTTTATAAGGAATGCTATGAATGTCAATTGGAGTTAATTGAGGAAGTGCCTACTGATGTGAGGAACTTATTAGAGGAATATAGTGAATTGTTTCCTGAGGAAATCCCCTATGGATTACCCCATTAAGGGGGATAGAACATCAAATAGACTTTGTACCAAGAGCAGTTATACCAAATAGACCTGCTTATAGGGCTAATCCCGAGGAGGTAAAGGAATTAAAGAGGCAAGTTTCTGAATTATTGAGTAAAGGCTATATTAAGGAATCAGTGAGTCCATGTGCAGTCCTAGTATTATTAGTACCTAAGAAAGATGGAAGTTGGAGGATGTGCATAGATAGTAGAGCTGTAAACAAAATAACCATTAAGTATAGGTATCCTATACCAAGGTTAGATGAGATGTTAGACCTTCTCCATGGTGCTGTGATTTTTTTAAAAATAGACTTAAAAAGTGGATATCATCAAATTAGAATGAAGCCAGGAGATAAATGGAAGATAGCCTTCAAAACAAACTTTGGGTTATATGAATGGTTAGTAATGCCCTTTGGATTATCCAATGCTCCCAATACTTTTATGAGGCTTATGAATCATGTGCTTAGAAATTTTATTGGGAAATTTATGGTTGTTTATTTTTATGACATACTTATTTACAACAAATCTTTAGAGGAACATTTGAGACATTTAAGAATTATTCTGGATGTGTTTAAAATAGAAAAGTTGTATGCTAATTTAGCTAAGTCTAGGTTTTGTTTAGAAAATGTAGTATTCCTAGGATTTGTTGTGGGTAAGGATGGTATATCTGTGGATAAAGAAAAGATTAAAGCTATTCAAGAGTGGCCTGTACCTAAAACTATGACTGAAGTAAGGAGTTTCCATGGTTTGTGTTCTTTTTACTAAAGATTTGTTAGGAATTTTAGTACCATAGCTGCTCCCTTAACAGCAATAACAAAAAAAAAATGGGTTTAAATGGGGTTTAGAACAACAAAAATCTTTTGAAACTCTTAAAGATAAATTAACCCAAGCCCTGTATTAACTCTTCCTAACTTTGAAAAGATGTTTGAATTAGACTGTGATGCTTCAAGGTTGGGAATAGGGGCTGTACTTTCTCAAGAAGGTAGACCTATAGCTTATTTTAGTGAAAAACTAAATGGTAGTATTTTAAATTACTCTACTTATGAAAATGAATTATTTGCATTAGTAAGAGCATTAGAAGTTTGACAACATTACTTATGGCCTAGAGAGTTTGTTATAAACACTGATCAGGAAGCTATCAAATATTTAAAAAGTCAGTCAAAATTAAATAGAAGGCAGGGTAGATGGATTGAATTTATTAAAATTTTTCCTTATATAATTACATATAAAAAGGGAGGTGATAATGTAACAGCAGATGCTTTATCTAGGAGACATGCTTTGTTGAATGTTGTAGACACCACTTTGTTGGGATTTTCTTGCATCAAGCTTTTATACTTGGAGGATCATGATTTTAAGGAAATATATAAAATTGTGAAAATGCTACACAAGGAAAATATTATATCTTTGAAGGTTACTTATTTAGAGAAAATAGATTATGTATTCCTGATTGTTCGTATAGGGGACTATTAATTCAAGAAGCTCATAATGGTGGACTAATGGCACACTTAGAATTTCAAAAGACTTTAGATATACTAATTGATCATTTCTATTGGCCTCATATGAAAAAGGATGTGTTAAAATATTTTGTTAATTGTATAGCTTGTAGATAGGCTAAGTCCACATCAAAACCTTTTGGATTATATACTCCATTACCTATTCCTAATCAGCCCTGGACTGATGTTTCCTTGGATTTCATTTTAGGCTTGCCTAGGACTAATAGAGCCAAAGATTCAATAATGGTTGTAGTAGATAGGTTTAGTAAGATGGCCCATTTTGTACCTTGCACTAAAACAAATGATGCTGTGGCTGTGGCTGTGGCTGAATTGTTCTTTTCTCATATAGTTAAGTTACATGGAATACCTAAAACAATAGTGTCAGATAGGGATGCTAAATTTCTGAGTCATTTTTATAAGGTTTTGTGGAGTAAATTGGGAACTAAACTATTATTTTCAACCACATGTCACCTTCAAACAGATGGACAAATAGAGGTAGTAAATATGACATTAGGTAATATGTTGAGAGCTGTCCTTGAAAAGAATCTTAAACAATGGGAAAATGTATTGCCTCAGGTAGAGTTTGCTTATAATAGAACATTACATTCTATAACTAAAAAGACTCCATTTGAGGTTGTGTATGGTTTTAATCCGTTGACTCCTCTTGACTTGAGCCATTTGCCTAATTCTGAGTTACATAATTTTGATGTTAAATCTTGTGTTGTAAATGTAAAGAAATTACATGAATCTGTGAGTCAAAAAATTGCTAAGAGGGTTCAACAAACGGCTGAGAATGTTAATAAAAGGAGAAAGAAAATGGTTTTCCAACCTGGAGATTTAGTTTGGGTACACCTTAGGAATGAACGTTTTTCAAACCTTCGAAAATCGAAATTAGATCCTAGGGGAGATGGACCTTTTACTATATTAGAAAGAATTAATGATAATGCTTACAAAATTGATTTACCTGCTAAGTTTGGTAATGTTAGTGATTCTTTTAATGTTGTTGATCTTAGTCCGTTTATGGGTATTAATCAGGTTTCAGAGACGAAACCTCACCAAGAAGAGGGGAATGATATATATCTCAAAAATTTGTATTTAAATAATTCTATTAATTGTTATAGATTATATTGTACCTATAATTATTTTTCTTATTGTGTGATTGTTTAGGAAATTAATTCAAAACATGGGAATGGATCAAGGTGATTGCTGTAGCTGCTGTTGGGAGTTGTTACAGAAATTGTGTTGTATTAATTTGTAGAAAAATCCCATGTGATGCATTCGCCGGCATATTTGGCTAATGGGGATTAAGTTGGCTGTGTAATTTGCCACCCGACCCATATTTATTGGGTTAGTTGGAATGTGGATTACTCAACTCTTGGTAACCATGATTAGCTATCATATTTTAGCTGATGGGAATTATTTGTAAATCTATTAAACTGGATTATTTTTCATTGTAATTATTTTTGTAAGAGTGGGCTGTTTCTTTGTCCAGCCTGTCGATCCATGATGTGTATGTTTCGGTTGATTCTTGGGCTGTATTTGGGCTAATTCGTATGAGAAGATGTAGGCCACCGATCGTATACGTTGTATTTTTTTTCCTTGTTATGTATACGCCATATAAAAGGCGTATACACCGGTTGTAGAAGACACTTTTTGGTCGAATACAATTGTGATTACATTCTTCTGGAACTCTCTCTCTCTCTCGACTTCTCTCTCTCTCGCGACCTTCTCGTTCGCAACTTCTTCTTCTTCTTCTCAATCTCTTTCTTGATATGCTTCTCGATCTTTTCTGTTCTATAACTTCAGTAGCAGTTGATTTAACTGCGCTCTGAGTTTTTCTAATCTTCCTTTGAAGAAAATTTCTCAGGCTGATTATACTGGTGAATCGAACCCTGCGTTCGATTTAATTTTTGATCCGACGAAATTTCTGTGAAACCCGTCCAGGTTTCATCAGGAGCCACCCAAAACTTCATTCACGATTATGCATTGTCAGTGGAGATGAATTAAGGTTAATTTTGGCTTATATTTATATTTAATTATGTTGTATTTATAATTTAAAATTACCTCAAAAAATTATTAGAATCATTATTCCTCATAATCTTTCTCCCACTTTTAAATAACTACCGAAGAAAGCAAATTGCAATTTCCTATCAATCTGTGGCAATTCATATGTGTTTTTTATTTCGCATCAATACCATTTGCTGATTTATAATTGTAAATAGCGACCACTACGCTGCAGATAGCTGAAACTGTCCATCAAGGAAAATCCACTCAGGCCTCACCATATGAAGTTCGGTTTTCTCCAGTCCCTACTTGGAGCCTAACAATGCAATCCGTTAGGGTTTTAGGCAACTCCATCAGTTTCCTTCAGAAACAATTATTGTCATGTTCGGCCTGTCCACCATCATTTGGGAATCTACCAATTGTTAGAGCCATGTCTACTGGCTCAGAGTCCCTAGCGATGCTAAAATTTGTAGAGTACTTGGATAATCTGAAAAATTACGAGCAAGTAGGTGTTCCGAGAAATGCGGGTACTGATTCTGCTGATGGATTTGACTTGGGGCGCATGAGACGATTGATGGCGCGCCTTGGTAATCCGCAGCTCAAGTACAAGGTTTTCTCTTCTTGTCGTTTTTCTCTTTATACTTGAAGAATGTTTCTCTTCAGGTTCATGTGCCCAAATTTCATTTATATCTCATGTTGGATGCAAAGTCAGTAACTAGCTTGTAATCAAGCATAGGTTGTTCATATTGCTGGAACCAAAGGGAAAGGATCAACTGCTGCATACTTATCCAATATTTTGAGGGCAGAAGGCTATTCTGTTGGTTGTTATACAAGGTACTATATTAATGCTGCTATTATTTAGCATATTATTTTATTTGAAGATGATGAAAGAAAGTCATTCATGGGTAAGAAAGGAATTTTGTTGATGATGATTTGTGCAATTTACTATAATTTCACAAAAATGGTGTCCTTCGCAATCTTAGAAACAAAAGAGAGAATGGAAAGGGTAGCTTTCCTGTCCTGCAGTCGGAAATTTGACTGTTATTGTATCACCAGTCCGTCCATGCTGAAATCAGACCTTGTTTTCCTTTCACAGCCCTCATGTTCAAACCATTAGGGAACGTATGACGTTGGGAAATCAAGGTCATCCTGTGTCAGAAGATCAATTACTTAGTCTATTTCACACAATCAGGAAGATTCTTGACCAGGCTGTGGAGTTTGAATGTGGTCGCTTAAGTCATTTTGAGGTATTGACTCATGTGCATCATACATTTTTATTTATTTATTTATTTTTGTGTGTGGGATGGATAAAATTATGAAGATGAGATAAAACATTTCAGCTGTTTGCTGTGATAGTGAATTGCATGTTACGATTCATGGACTACTCTTTGTCTCTCTAAATGGACTAAAAGTGGTTGTTTTAAGAATCCTAATGAGTCTTTTATGTTATTTTGTCTACCCTTGTTTGGTTGGATAAATTGATAGATAATCCATATCTACAACTACTTTAAATCTGCATATAAAACTCTTTTGCAGTGTGCGAAACCATTGATGTGGCAACAGTTAAATGACTGTTGTTTCAACTTTCAGGTTCTCACTGCCATAGCTTTTGCACTATTTGCTCAGGAAAAAATTGATATTGCTGTTGTAGAGGTTTGTTCTCTTTCATCTTCTGAACTACTTGCCTGTTGCTTCTTCATTTCTTCTTGGAATGGATTTGTTTATGCTAAATAAATTCCTATTTACATCTCACTCATCACCGAAAGTAAAGTTCCACTTGGAATGCTAGGCTGGCCTGGGCGGAGCAAGGGATGCGACAAATATCATTGATAGCTCCATCCTTGCGTCATCAGTTATAACAACCATAGGCGAGGAGCATATGGCTGCACTTGGGGGTTCCTTGGAAAGCATTGCAGTGGCGAAGTCAGGAATTATCAAATATGGCTGTCCAGTTTGGTGGTTTACTTTACATAGCCATTGATATAGTCATTTCCATTCTTGGATGTGTTCATGCACCTTGGCCTTATGCAGTTGCAACTCTTTTGTACTGGCATCTCACTCGGTGTTGAAATATTCCTTGAGTGACATAAGTTACAGTTTCACTTTAGCTTAGTCATGTTTGGTTCTGGGACAATGGAGGCTGCTAAATGCACACTTCTTTCCTAAACTGTTGGGTGATTGGTTGTGTTGTTTCTTTTGTTGTCATTAGTATTGGGCATTTTAAGATAATTTTGTGATATAGTAATCATTAAGTGGTTATACTTTTCAGCTTGTTTTGGGTGGCCCCTTTCTCCCTCACATTGAACAAATTATTCGCGATTATGCATCCTCAATGTCTTCACCAGTCATATCAGCCATTAACTCCAGAAACAGAATAGCCAGACGGGGCCTCAAACACGTTGGTGGCAAGCCTGTCCAAATCTGTGATATAGTGATTCAAAGTGAGGAGATCTCATCGGTATGCATTCTTGTTTGGGGTTTTGGATTGTTTAACGGAATTTTTGTTGTTCTGGTCTAGCAAAGTTCTTACGCCTTGGCTTCCTAAGCATTTTGTTGGATTTATAGTCTGTTGAGTTGCTTGGTGTTAATCTGTCAATGCTTGGAGGTCACCAACTACAAAATGCAGCAACTGCCACATGTGCTGCATTGTGTCTCCATAACCAAGGTGATTTTTTCTTGTTCTTTCTATGGTGGGGAGGGGGTAATGGTTGTTCATTTCACGATTGAGAGTAAAACCAGTATGTCAGTTGAAGTGCAAATGAAAATTGTTAAGCCATAAGATGGTTATGTAAGGACTTGGCAAATTGCTACATGAGTCAAGTTTTTTTACTCAATATTCACGGGAAAAGCAACTAAATAATGATGCACTTTGATGTATTAAATGCCAAGGAAACTCCAAGCTCTGTCATTATTTTCCCTGTCAACAATCGGCTATCTCATTATGTGCCTAAGAGTATTACTTTGAGACAACTTCTCATCTGTTTTTCCCCTTTGTGATGACATTATCTATTTAACTGTTTAACGTCAGATCTACTAGTCAGGAGTATATCCAGTTTCAACTATATAAGCTTGACTAAGATGAAATGGTACTTGTGCTTCTTGTTTGTTGCTGTCACTGCTATTCATATTTATTTATTCAGCCATTTATTTGTTATTACTTTACCCACACACACCCTCCCACCCACCCCCACACACACAGACACACAGATAAATAGATAGATGGGTAGGTAGATAGGTATTTTCCTTAGTTTATCTAATTAATTGCTACTATTAATAATATACTGCTAAAATACTGTATTGCTACTATTATTTACTCTTCAATAATATTTTTCCCCTTCTGTTACATCTTTTTGTTAAAAGTTTTACATGGTCTTTCGAAAGCAACCTGCTTCTAGTCCACAAGTTAGTACAAGTGAGGTTGCGTGTACTCGGACCTTTCTTAACCTATCAATGATGGGATCACGGGACTTGATATTAGTTGTTATTATTGTTTAAGATGATATGGTAATTGGAGGTACAAACTCAATTCCTCTTATCTTTGAAGTGCTTATAATTAAATATGGTGGGAAATAATTTAAACAGTACATAAATGGTGATCCAAGTGTAAGTTCTGTGTACTGTTACTCATCCTTGCTTTGATATCTCAGGTTGGAGGATTTCGGATGGATCCTTTCTCCGAGGTTTGGTGGATACAAAACTGCTCGGAAGAAGCCAATTCTTGACAGCAGAAGAAGCTGAAGCATTAGGATTATCTGGATCAATGATTCTACTTGATGGAGGTTTGGGTGTTAATATTCCTGCCTTTCAGTCACGGGATAGAGAGTTGTGTGGAGAGAAAAATGGTGAAGTAGGGAATAGATGACTAAAGTAACCAGAGACGGATAAATGAGTGAATAAGGACAAAAAAATTTAAGGTATAGAGGGTTCCCAATAAGAACGTTGTATTTTCATTGACCATAGAGTTCCTACAGAAAGTCTAGATTTATATCATCAAGCAAGCTATCCTGGTTAAAATTATATGCCCAACTAATTTGAAGGTAATAGATTAGACGTACCATATTTTGTTTCTTTTTTCTGATGTTATCTGTTTGTTTTTGCCCCTTTTCTTAACTGTTAGGGCCAATTGTTGTTGCCTTATTTTTAGGACTTTAAGAGACGAGACAATCAATAAAATTTTGATAGTATTGTTAAAATATAAATTTAATGACAATAATTATAGTGATAATAACAATAGTAATAGTATTAATAAGTAAATGATTAATTATAGAAATATTACAATAATGATAATAATAACAACTCATTGAAAATTTTATTCAGATGCCATCAGCAAAAATAAGACAAGGAGAACAGGCCCTTACATTTAGATTCAGATTGAAGATGGATTTCTATAGTGTAGGTTCAAAATTTACCCATTTGAGAATTGATTGAAGGCCGTAACTAGCAAGAATGTTTTATTCATAATTCTACCAACATACTTGCAATTACACTTGTGATTTCCAGTGAAGTGCAGTTAATATGCAAAACAAAGTTGAACTTGGCAGCTTGCAACCATTATAGCAAAAAGTCAATATGGATGACAATCAAACAGCCTTGATAGAGATATTTTGTTTTTTTTAATCTCTTGGTGGCTTAAATCTGTCGCATGATGAACTGGTAAAAGCTAATAATTTGGATAAATCATGGCTTTATATGCTCGAAAAGCAAAATCTGCTCATCATGTTCTGTCTTTGCCCCTAAGGAAGGGCCTTTTAGCATTAGCTTGTTGATTGTTGGATACTCATTTTTTTCATGAAGATTTCTGGTTGCTTTATAGAAGAAGAAAATCTGATTTCAACATATTTCCTGAGCTTTTTGTTTTTTCCTAGCAAATAAGGGATTGAGACCTTGTTTTCTGAGAACTGCAGAATTGGGAGTTTGCTTTTATAGGAATTATATATTTTTGGGATTGTTCTTTGTTGCTACAGCGCATGTTGTTGGTAACTTCTTCTTGAGTTTAATTAATGAAAATGTATAGTAAGTTTGGACTATTTATGCTTGCTGAGAAGGATCAGTGAGTTGAGTCACTTGGAGCAGATCTTGGATAATGTTTTTGCACAAAGTACCAACTTTTTTGTTTTCCTTTCAGCTCACACCAGAGACTCTGCTAAAGCATTACGAGAAACCATTCATATGGTGGTTTCGGAGGCCAAAATTGTGCTTGTGGTTGCAATGGCAAGTGACAAAGATCATGCAGCATTTGCAAGGGAACTTCTTTCAGGTTGGATTCCTATCTTTTTTAGTGACTCATACACTCTTCACTTTTCACAACTATTCCTGAATTCTTAGAGTACGCCAGGCTATATGATACGTGACACATTTCAATTTTCTTGTCCACAAGGCGGAATCATACATGAGACGTTGCAGTTAATATTTCGTATATGAAAAATAAACTTCAAAACGATTTGGCCCTTGTAGATTTCCATGTAAATCGACCTGTTTTCAAAATCATCCATTATTGTATGTTCTGGCCTTAATGAACCTATCCTGGCTTTCCATTAGGCCGCAAGTATCAAATCTCGTCAGCTTAAACATTCAGTACTAATCATATACTTATAACATAAATACATCAAAACAGTTTTCATTCTTGATTATTACTCTCCTCTGGAAGTATCATCTGCCAGTTTTGAAGAAAATAAATAAACAAAAAGATTCCGTAGAATTGGTAGAAAACATTTGCAAGTCATTTTTGTCCTGAAAAACAAATTTTTCCTGCATTTGGATAAAAAAATAGATAATTAATCCTAAACATTTGACATTTATCTGTTGTAATATATTCGATAGATATGTAGCAATTAGAACGAAAGAAATAAAACCAAACCAAATATAATGTTGTGCCGTGAATTAATATCACTGTCCTGACCGGACTTCGGTGCAAATCCCTTCTCGGTTAGTCCACCCCTAAGGTTAACACAATTCCTTTGATCTTGTGTACTCATGATTGAAGGAATGGAATTGCAAAATCAATGCCTAGATCTATGGAGTTTTCGAAAGAATTGAAGAGAGTTCGGGTTGTTCTAGTCGGTATCTTATGCCTTAGGTTTTCAGCATTATTCTCTTTCGAAAACGAAAAAATTATTTTTATACTAAAATAAAAAAAAATGTGGAAGACTGGAACGTCTCCCACTCTTCACATCTTCAAAAATTAGAAGAATAGGTAAAACGGAGCATAATAATAGCAACCGACAAAGACCGAAGAAATAGATAGAAAGCTGTTCAAAATTTTCGGAAAAAGAAAAGGATGGGCTTGTCTAGATCTATGACACCTATGCCCAGTCTAGCTCGGACTGGAAGGGCTGGTGGCAGCGTGCGCGTGCGCGCATGTGTGTAGTATATAGTCCAGCCCACTTCCTACACAAAACAGCCTAAACTCATTAACTCAAACATGCCAATAGGTAAGGGAATATAAAAACTGATTAAAACCACTATTCCTCACCAATGTGGGACTTTGAAAAAGAGCCAACAGCAACATTAAGCAATGTTGAATAGTTTGCCATTGCTCCAACAATCCCCCATCAATAGCAAACAGAAAGAAAATCACAATAGATTTGGGTAAAGAAGGAATAATACTTTAGTATCAATATTACAAGGATTGAATTGATACGTAGTGAAGTGAGGCAATAACCGTATCTGGGGAGTGAACGAGTCTTGAACTACCCAAACTTCGATTGCGACCCTCACAACACGTCTTATCTTAAATTCTGCAAATTCCGCAATAGTAACACAAGCGCTATTAATGGCCATGCGAACATTTTGGATACACATGAGTGCTCTAGAAAGACAATTTAAGTCTTTCATAGAAGGCGACCCACCTTCACACTCACCTAGGTGAATCCATCAAGTGTGTCTCATTAGCACCACCAAACTTAGTTGTGGATCCATTAAGAACATAAGTATGCTCAACCTCATAAATTCTAAGAGGTGTGTTCATCAAGTTTGTCTCACAAGGACCACCCAAAAATAGGGTTATGAACTCATTAAGAGTATAAAGCTCAACCTGTCTATAACGCACCACTATGCGTCATAGGAATGAGAATGTAGTGCAAAAGAGTAATCATATGGCTTCATTTGACCACATGTGGTATCCACCATACTTTCCCTAACTCAAAGGCTTAAGCCCCATTTCAATAATCCATTGGGTGTACATTCAGAAATGGATAAAATTACTTCGACGATTCAGTAAAGACTCTTGTTAGAATTTTTGTGAGAGGATTTGCCAAATTTCTCTCGAATCTAACGAACTCTAAAAAGATCACATCGTTCCTCAACAGTTGTCTCATTGAATTGTGTGTAACGCGGATGCATCTCCTTTTACCATTATAAACAGTGTTCTTGGCAATACATATAGTTGCTTGTGAATCACAATGTAAGGAAACAGGTACACAAGGTTTCCTCCACAATGGCACATCGGCCAACAAGTCCCTCAACCACTTTGCCTCTTGACCAACTAACTTAAGGGCAATAAACTCTGACTCCATGGTGGAGTGAGCTATACAAGTCTGCTTGGCAGGCTTCCAAGATACAGCTCCTCATCCCAAGGTAAACACATAACCACTGGTGTAGTTGATCTCATCATTATCAGAAATCCAATTTGCATATGTAAATCCCTCTAACACAGCAAGAAATTTACGAAAATGCAAACCTCAATCCTTAGTACCCTTAAGATATTTAAGCAAACGGCGAAGGGCAGTCCAGTGATCACTACCTGGGTTGTGAGTATACCTACTTAGTCTACTCATCACATAGGTTATGTCAGGTCTAGTACAATTCATGAGGAACATCACACTACCTATGATTTTAGCATATTCAGCTTGAGAAACATCAATATCTAGGTTCCTCTTCAAATATATGCTAGGATCATAGGGAGTTTTTATAGGCATTTCATCTTTACAATCAAAATTTTTTAGTATCTTATCAACATGATGTTATTGACTCAAGGAAAAGTCATTTTCGGTTTTTCTTATTTTAATACTAAGAATTACATCAGCTTCTCTTAAATCTTTCATTTCAAAATGAGAAAAAAATAATTTGGTCTCATCAACCATAGTCACACTTGTGCCAAAAATCAACATGTCATCCACATACAAGTAGATTATTACACATTCATGTCCAATCAATTTAGAATAAACACATGAATCAGATGCATTTACTACATAACCATTGCTCACTAAGATCTAGTTAAAATTTTCATACTATTGTTTAGGAGCTTGTTTAAGGGCATACAATGATTTTCTCAATCTACACACTTTAGTCTCTTGACCTTGAACCTCACAGCCGTCGGGCTGCTTCACATAGATCTCCTCTTTAAGGTCACCATTTAGAAAGGCTGTTTTCACATACATTTGATGAACTATAAGTCCATGTATAACAGCTAAGGCGACCAAAGAACGGATAGTGGCAATTTTAGTCACGAGAGAGTAAGTATCGAAAAAGTCGTCGTCTTTCTTTTGCTTGTAGCCTATAGCCACTAATCTAGCCTTAAACTTATCTATAGTCCCATTAGTTCTCAATTTCTTTCTAAAGACCCATTTGCATCTAATTGGTTTACAACCTTGGGGCAAATCAACCAAATCCCAAGTGTGATTGGATATAATGGATTCTAACTCATTTTTAATTGCTTCTTTCCAAAAACTAGCATTCACAAAAGTTACCGCTTTCTTATAGAATTTAGGGTACTCCTCAATTAGATATGCAGACATAAAGTCTATATTTATTATATTAATGTCATTATTTTCAACAAGGAAAGTAGTAACAAAATTAGGTCCAAAGCTAGTTTCAATCCTTCGTCTTTTACTTCTCCTAAGTTCATTAACATTATCATTTTCAATACTAAGAGAGGGTGGTAAAGATATGGGCACTGATGAAGCATTAGAAGAGCTAGTAAAGTCACATGCATTCCTTTTCATGGGATTCTCAAAAAATTCTGTATTTTTAGATTCACAAATAGAATAATCATTCAAACACAAAAATCTATATGTATCACTGTTTTGATCATATCCAATGAATGCATAGTCAAAAGTCTTTGTTCCCACATTGGTTCTTCTAAAGTCCGGTAAACCAACCTATTCTAGACACCCCCAAACTTTTAAAATTTTCAGATTAGGTTTAAAACCTTTCCATAATTCATAGGGAGTCTTGTCTAGTTTCTTATGGGGAATCCGATTCAAAACATAGCATGCAGATAGAACTGCCTCCCCCCCACATATGATCAGACATACCAAAACTCAAAAGCATAACATTCATCATTTCCTTTAGAATTCTATTCTTTCTTTCAGCTGCACCATTTTGTTGGGGAGAATAAGGGGGCACTAGTTTCATGTATGATACCATGATTATCACAGAAATCCTTTAGAAAACTAGTTTCATATTCACCACCCCTATCAGACCTAAGCCTCTTAATCTTTCGGTTGAATTGGTTTTCTCCTTCTGCCTTATATTTTGAAAACATACCTTTAGTTTCATCTTTAGACCTGAGGAGGAAAACTTTAGTATATCTCGAATAATCATTAATAAATGTCACATAATATTATTTTCCTCCACTACTTTTGGTGTTTTTAAAATCTGCTAAATCTGTATGTATTAATTCAAGTAATTTTGTTGATCTCATTGTGACTGGTTTAAAAGGCTTTTTGGCATACTTAGCTTCCATACAAACATGACACTTCTCATAATCATTAGTGTCCAACACATTAATCAAGTTCATTTGTTTTAGTTTGTCTATGGAAGCCATGTTCATGTGCCCTAGCCTACCATGCCACAAAGATAGAGACTCAGTAATATAAGCAGATATAGAACCAATTTCATTAATAGGAGCGGAAATAACATTCAAAACAAAGAGTCTATCAGACAAGTACCCCTTACCCACAAAGTCCCCATTTTTGGTCAATACGACATTATCAGCCTCAAAACCTAGTTTCAAACCGGCTCAATTAAGTAAGCTACCCGAAACTAAATTCCTCCGAAGGGAGGGGACATACAAGACATCACTCAACAACAAAGATTTTCTAGAGGCAAGTTTTAGAAAAACCTTTCCTTTGCCCATAACTCTAGCAGTGGATGAATTTTCCATAAAGACGTGCTCTCCATCAGTAGCATCCGAGAATTGGTGGAAGAGTTCTCTATTGGCGCATAAGTGCTTAAAAGCCCCGGTGTCCAGAATCCAATTTGCCTTGTTTTCAACCAAGTTTGATTCTACAACCACAGCAGCAATAACTTGCTCTGTCTCAGCATTATTAGCTTGTGGAGCAGGAGGGGCACCACCTTGTTGATTCTAAGTTTGTGGGCCCTTTTTCTTAAAACATTGATAAGCCTTATGACTTGTCTTACCACACATATAGCAAGTCACTTGCTTCTTCTGAATCCTGGTGTCACCCTTCTTGAAGTTAGGTTGACCTTTTAGTTGACTCTTTTTGCCTTTTCCCTTAAGTTTGTCATTTCCAATAGCAGACTCAATGATATTAGTACTCATGGATCCAAAAGCATAAGGCACTCGGTTGTCCTTCAAACGGTTTGCCTCCTCTGTCCTCATGTGACTAATCAATTCTGGTAACGATAGATCCCTCATTTTGTGCTTCAGATGGTTTATGAAATTTCTCCAAGATGGAGGGAATTTTTCTATCATGTTTGCTTGGAACGTCTCATATATCTTCATCCCTTCACCCAATACTTTAGCAACCAAGAGCTCATGGTCATGGACCTGATTCATCACCGGCTTGTCATCAACTATTTGAAATCTCAATAAATTTCCAACAGCGTACTTCTTTCTCCCAGCCTCATTAGAACCATATTTGTTCTTCAAAATATCCTAAATATCCTTTGAAGATTCAACGCTGAAGAACATATCAAATAATTTGTTGTTCATATGCTGTAGAATATGACCTCAAACAGTCTTGTTGTCTCGTTCGTGTTTCTCTTTAACAACTTCATCACCTTTCTTAGTAGCAGGGGGAACGGGAGTGGTAGTTGGAGTGGCAAGTGCATCATCGATATCTTTCAGAGCAGGTGGATCATTCAATAACATATAATCGACTTCCAGAGCCTCAAATAAGATCAACATCCTTTGTGATCACCTATGGCAATTGGTACCATCCAGTGCTTCTACTTTCGACATATCCGAAATAATTCTTGGAACACTTGCAGCCATATCAGAATGAAAATAACAGGCATAGCAAAATAATAGTATCGAAGCTACTGTAGCACCATAGTACTAGCAGCAGTAAGCTTTCTTCAACACACGAGCCAACCAAATCCAAAATTAAAGCAGCAACACCAGAAAACCGAACTCTTATATCAATTAAATTCTGTGATACTTGAGTAAAATAATTCTAATTGAGCCGACTAATAACCGAGCCTTGTTGCAACAGCAACATAACCGTGTCAACTGGAAACATATAGCGGCAACAAGTAAAAGCAATGAATTATAGCTAGAAAACTGAGAATGTGCAATTTCAGTAAGGTTCGAATATATTATTGAATCCAAACTGAATTTCCCAAACCCGAAAATGGAACACTATATAAAGGTAGAAACCCGAACAGCATTTCGCAAATAATTGAATTATGGCAGCAGTATTAACCAAAAATAATACCAATCAATTTAACAACAACAGCAAACTCGAATAGACCCAACTGGATCCCGAGACAAGGAACAAAATTTTGGGATGGAAGTGACAAAATCAAACAGCACAACTGTAAGAAAAATTGCTACGTATACGAAATACAATTCACTTCAGAATGTTGTAATATATTCGATATATACGTAGCACTTAGAATGAAAGAAATAAAACCAAACCAAATATAATGTTGTGCTGTAAATTAATATCACTGTCATGAAGTGAATTTCGATCGGACTTTGGTGCAAATTCTTTATTGGTTGGTCTACTCCCAAGGTTAACACAACGCCTTCGATCCTGTGCGCTCGTGATAGATGGAATGGAATTGTAAAATCAATGCCCAGATCTATGGAGTTTTTGAAAGAATTGAAGAGAGTTCGGGTTGTTCTAGTCGGTATCTTATGCCTTAGTTTTTCAGCATTATTCTCTTTCGTAAACCAAAAAATTATTTTTATATTAAAACAAACAGAAAATGTGGAAGAGTGGAATCTCTCCCACTCTTCACACATTCAAAAAATCGGAAGAATAGGTAAAACGGAGTATAATAATAGCGATTGATGAAGACTGAGGAAGCGGATAGAAAACCGTTCAAAATTTTGGAGAAAAGATAAGGACGGGCCCGTTTGGATCTTTGACACACCCACACCCACACCCAGCTCGGCCCAGATGGGCTGGCGGTGTGCTTGTGGTATATAGTCTAGCCCACTGCCCGCACAAAACTGCCCAAACTTATTGACTCAAATATGCCAATGGGTAAGGGGATATAAAAACTGATTAAAACCACTATTCCTCACCAATGTGTGACTTTGAAAAAGAGCCATCAGCAACATTTAGCAATGCTGAATAGTTTGCCATTGCTCCAACATCAATTAACTTAAAATCAGCAGAATCATTTCCAAAAATGTAGCTAAACCAAATCCAGAATTCAAAGAAATCCAACCATCCTACGGGTCATGATGAACCTGCATGGTTGGGAAAGTGGGATCATCTCTTCATGTCTGCTGATCTTCACTGACCCTGCCATTTAACTAGCTAAACGGGGGCCACCTGAAGCAGACATATAACACTAGCTAAAATATCATATAAATTATTTAACACTGTAATCTAAAATATAAATTTACAATGACGCCAGGGCTGGGCTGTACCATGTAGAGGTCACGGTAAGCATGCATGTTGGTAAAAATATCTCATTTGAGAGCTAGGTGGTCTGGCTATTCTCTTCTCTCAATGGTTCAACAGTATATAGGTTCCAGGCTACATATACTTCCTAATATTAAGTTGTTTCACTTTCCCTCTGTTAACAGTTTGTTACATCATCCTAGCGGACCTATCCTAAGATTTGTTTGTCCTCCATTAAGTATTTATAAAAATTGGGCCACAGATTAAGTTCATTAAATTTCTGAACTTTGATAGGGCTTCACCTTGAAGCTGTTTTACTAACGGAAGTTGATGTCGCTGGCAACAAATCTCGAACAACTTCAGCTTTGTCGTTGAGAGACACCTGGATTAAAGCTTCTAACGAACAAGGTATCCATATTAATCCACTTGAATTGGTTGAAGATCAGAAAAATCTCCCATTTAGCTTTGTCATGAATGAAAGTGGAACCATAGTTGCCGCTGAAAGCTCATTAACGGCTGCATTAAGGTTTGCTAATCAGATTCTTAGAACGAGGGCGAGGGATCAAGTAGGTTCAATTGTTGCAACTGGATCTCTACATATTGTTTCATCTGTATTAGCTTCTGCAAACAGCTAATAATTTGTTTTAGGAATTTTGGATGATGTTTGAGCACAGCAGCCATTATTTTGGTGGCTTGATGTTGTTATGAATTCTGTATTTGAAATCTTAGGCTTGCACACAGTAGCTGACTAACTAATCGCATGATTTCATTATTCATATATACTACTATCGTTTCTATTGCCGGATATACTGATGTGGTCCACATGATCTCGTGCATGCTGCGTCAGTTGGCCACAAAGTAGTTACAAAAAAATTATTCTTTTATTCCAATATAATTGAACATTTCATCATGGTATTCAGATGATCAGGTTAAAATTCGTGACTCGATGTACATGCTTGGAGGACGATGACTTTTGGTCCTTTAAGGACGAGGAATATGAAGTATCAACATGTAACTGGCCGTGTACAATGGCTTGCATTTTAATCTAAGTTATAAAATGTATTAGAGCGCGCCGAATGGTAGTTCTTTTGATATTTTATCGGGGAACTAATGAAACGATGGTAGATTAATGGGGTGCTGATTGCCCGGAAAAGTGTTGGGGGGTGTCAAAGAAGGCGGTTGCTTAGGGAAAAGGGGAAGAGGTTGGGGTGATTCACTATGGTGTCTTACGAGGCTGCAAATAGAGGTGGGTGCCCGTCTAAAATTAAATCGGACCAGATTAGATCAGAATTGAACTAAAGTAATTATTAGATTATATATTTTTATATTAAAAATATGTATTTTTAGATAAAATATCAATATAATTAAGGGGCAAAACAAATTAATAATCGATTTAAAAAAAAAATTGAGACCACAACTCTGATCAAAGATTAAAATATTGGTCTAATTTTGACCCAAAATTTAAAATAATTTATTGGTCAAGTTTAAATTTTTAATCTATATGGAATATTGAATGACCTTACGAGGAAGGGTGGAATAAAATTAAATGTTATTATTAAATAATATTTTTCTGGGGAGAGGGTGAAAAAGAGAAAGACATGGAGACTAGAGGGAGTACGTCATCCACTTTAACACGTGGCTCTCCCTATTCATACTATAAATTTTTGATAAAAATATATATTTTTAGGCACAATAATATATATATATATATATATATATATATATATATTAAAAAGTATATATTTTTAGCATATTTTAGCTACAAATAGTGTTCCTTTGCATCATTTGACATCAAATCTACTTTCCATATAATTTTGTATTTCTTGTCTAACTTTGCTCTCTTATCTCTCTTAAAATAATAGTATTTTTGAATTTAGTTAATAACCAAACTCAGCACAAGAAGTATTAAAAAATTATTTTTTTGTCATTAATTGTTAATTTTATCATTATTGCTGTTGTTGTTGTTTTGGTAATTAAGTATTATTACTTACAAAAAGGCATTTAGTTCAAGGTATTACTATATACCCCTTCTAGATGTTTAAACTCGAATATTGTCCATAATGTTAGCTAGTTGAATAAAACAGTTACAATTCATTACACTAGCTATTCTAGTGGCTATGTCATGAATGATCACCTTCAACAGTTGCCTGATCGACCTATTCTTTTATTGAAAAACTTAAAGATTTTTTTTTTCTTTTTGGACATGGTACAGAACAGTTGCAAAAAGTAACCTTGGGGTCATTGATTTCTTTTTTGCTTGTCTTTGTTGCTAGGAACTCCCATTTACTTCACAATTACATTATTGAATGAGATGACCAAATTTAAAAGAGTTAATGATAGTCTACCAAATTGTCTTAACATAACCACAGGAGAAGGAAAGATAAATCTATGTTTTTTCCGCTAGTTCGCATAAGCCGTAGGTTGTATATACTAGAAAGCCTATCTATACAAGAAAATTTTTAGTAATCAATTGCTCATGAGCTTTAAGCCATAGAATGAATTGATGCCCTAGGATTTTAATTGTTTGCCAAACTACTTTGGTCTAGTTCACAAAGGGACCTCTAGGTCCAAGCATATTATAACATCTAGCAATGCTATATTGACTTTTAGCATTTGTAATGTGATCTTCATATGATTGTGGAAATGGTGTGTTATACCCCTAACTTTTGAAGTAGAAAATTTTATTTTGAAGACAATGTAAAAACACTGTTAAAACAAGATCGGGAGTTGCTATCGCCACACTACCTATGAGAGAGGTGTGATCATCACATAATACATGTCTGATGTAAGGCAAAATGGAATAACGGAAAGAGAACGCATGCTCTAACAATATGACAACAATAATGATAAGAATCAATATCATAGATAAGAGAGAGAGTTATAAAATCTAAATACAAAAATACAAGAAAATACAAAAATATACCAACACAGTGGGCAAAACATATCTAGATAATTGCCACATATTGACCCACATCATTATCATCAACTTACTTTAACCAAGAATCATAACACTACAAATGGTCATCTACTTATCAAAATAGAAGCTAAATCATCACAATAATTACACATACGTAGTATCAGTATGGTGAAGTACTAGTAAAATAAACTACATAAAATATGGTAAGAACTAATGTTACACAATGGGGTTATACAATACTATGGTATACGATATGCTTAGGAAAATAGCACATAAGATCATGAATAACATATATGTCATGGCAAGGTCTTATGGTTCACATATCCATACATGCATAAATTTCCATATCATGTCATATAAAAGTAGAATACATAATTTCAATACTCTATGATGGGATTAGTTTAGGATTGCATCTCCTACCACTACATCACACTAGTGGCAAGGGGTGTTTCTCAGGGATCTTCCTCATCCACCACACTTGGTCTTCTAGGTGATGAGGCATATTATGCTAAATTCTATGTATGCCTCACTTGAAGTACATTTCTATGGAATGAAACCATGGTCTATGTCCAATATTGGGATAGACATAGGAGTGCAACTCCTACCATCACATCACTCTAGTGCCAAGGGGATTTTCTTAGGGATCTTCAACATCCACTACACTTGGACTCTTAAGTGAGTGGTATACATTCAATTTTGTTGCCTTAGCCACCAAACCAATACTAGTGCCAAGGGGCTTTTCTCAAGGATCTTCAACATCCACCGCACTTTGTCTCCTAGTCAAAGGCAAAGGTAAAAAAAAAAAAAAAAAATCCTAAGTATGTATACTAGGAAGGATTCTAAGATTCCACTATTGATTCCTAAGATTAAACCAATTGGATGTTTTAAGTGTTGACACTAAACACTAACCAAGACATATAAGCCACCAAAGTAGGTGTTTAAAGGTGATATCAAACTTAACCACATAAGTCACCACACTAATATCATATTAATCTTCTTAAATTCTAATTAAACATGGTTAAAATCTTGATTTAAATGTTGCAAAAAGAAGGATCATCAATTAACAAATAAGCATGGCGAACTCAAGTGGACTAGTTGATCGATTACTAGGACCAGCTGGCTAGTTTGGTTGCAACTAGTTTATTGGTCCATAAAACTCGTCGATTGGTGTGGTTATACTAGACTTGATACAAGATAAACACAACCAAACTAGTTGACTGGTTAGTTTAACCAATCAATTGTTCATGAAAATCAGTCGATGGGTTGGTCACACCAGTCGATGTATCTAAGTAGAGGCCAAGATCACTTTGGTCACAAAGGAACCAGTTGGTGGGTTTGAAAAACTAATCGATTGCTCTTAGGGACTAGGTAACTAGTTCATCAAAGTAATTGACTGATGAAGAAACTAGATGATCAAGACTACCAACCCGCATAATTGTTCACATAACTAGTTTATTGATTATAGCAAATTTATATGAAACAACTCCAAGATCCACGATACACACATAATCAAAATCACCAATCTTTCACAATTACATCCTATCATGTTTCTATGTCATAAAACATATAAAAAGACATACTTCATATATAAACTCAAATAAGACATTGTATGAATTGATACTCAATAGAATCATGCTCAAATCTACCAAACTCATGCATAATATCAAAATACTCAATAAGATCATGCTTAAAACTTTAAAGGTGAAAACGTTACCATATGCTTGAGTCAAATAACTCAATTAACTCATGTACACTGTAGAAACATACTAAGAACATAAAACCACAACAAATAGCATAAGACCTTATTCATATTAAAGATAAGAATGCCTTATCTCCAAGCTATTCTTCAAGCACAATAATACTCCTAGCTTCATAGCTAGCATAAATATTATTCAAGCACAATAAAAATGCCCCTGGCCAGACTACTCTTACAACACAAGCATAAATATTCTTCAACATACAACCCTATTCTAGCATGTTATTATACATATATTAATAATACATAATTCTAACTCGCTCTTACACATTATTTCATGGCTAGCATACTTGAAGAAAAATAAAACCTAGTATGGTGCATGCATTAATTCCATTAAATCACAATGTAGTATAAAATCACACTTAACATGATTGAAATCATAAATATGATGTCACATGACTTTTGTATATTTGGTAGAAGTATATGGGTTACCCCTTTTCCAAGAAAAAAAAGAATAAAGGATACCACAAACCTTAACTCCCAACTATGCTTCCTTTCCTTAGAAACACAAAACCCAACAAATATAATTAGAATCTATTGAAACAAAATAACAAGAAAACAATAATAATGAAAAATCAAAAGAAAATAGAGCCATACATAACAAGAGAGGGTAGCCTACAATAAAGAGAAAGAAGGAGAGGGTAAACACTTCAACTTCTCCTAAATCTAACACCCTTCTACTTAAATAAATATAATGGGGCTAGATAAAGGATTAGAGGAACAATATCAAACAAGAAAATTAGAGAATAAGAGAGGAAGGTGGTTGGTTTGTAGCAACAATATGAGCAAGTAATGTTCTTAAAAGCTTAAGAAAAACTCAAGAAAAAATGATGAGAGAGAAAAGAAGAGAGAATAAAATTATACAAGAGTTGAATGAATGAAGAAAAATAAAGAACAAAGGCATAAAGATGTGATAGGGGTCAATTTTGCTAAGGAATGAAAGGTGAAGAGCCGAGTGGAAGTACAAAGCATAAGAGAGTGCATGAGGGGTGAGGGAAGGTGATTTTGATTAAGATCTTGGATAAAGGCAATGAAACAAGCAAGGACCTAGTCCAAGTAAAGGAAGGCCTATAAAAGGTTAACAATGATGAAAGGAAGGACTTATAAAACTAAAATAGAACGATAATTATAAATCTAGATGACCCCAAGCAGATGCTTGGATAAGGCCCAGTCGATTGCCAGTCATCCAGTCAACCCCTTGGTGTTACCCGTTTCTACCTATACCCCTAGTTATCCATTCCATAGGCTATGGTCGATCACCTAACACCAAAAATCCTAATCTTCCATTTTTAACCTTGTTCACCTAATACATTTTTTACCCTAACCTAAATACATATAAGTAACACATCCAACACATTTTATCCACTTATTATTTCTATGATCAAATTCACATAACACATGAAAATGTGAGAGGGGGTTATTTTTTCCTATGGAAAGAGAGGTGAAGAGCTAACTAAGATATTACTTCATTCACACTTGAATGAAGAAGTTGAGTGTAAGTATAAAGTGTAAGAGAATACTTGAGGTGAGATGAGGTGATTATGGTTAAGATCTTGGACAAAGGCATGGAACAAGTAAGGATATGGTCCAAGATGAAGGAAGGTTGAGAAAATGTCAACAAGAATGAAAATAAGGATCCAAAAAACCAAAATAGAACAAAAAGTGCATGAAAAATAAATCTAAACAACCCCCAATAGACACTCGGATGACCCTCAGTTGACTGCTAATCATCTGCCCAACCTCTCAATGCTACTTGTCTTTGCTTAGACCCCCAGTCTCTGCCTCACAGGCCTTAGACAACTGCCCAACACCAAAAACCCTAATCTTATATTTTAACCTATTTAACATAATCTATATTCCACCCTAACCCAAATAAACATAAATAATACATCTAAAACATTTTATCCACCTATTGTTTCTACGATCAATTTCACTAATACATTAAGATGTGAGAAGGGGTTAAAATTTCCAAGGTAAGAGATGGGAAGAGTTGACCAAGACCTTACTTCATTCACAATTGAATGAAGATGTTGAGTATAAGTATACAATGTAATAAAGTGGGTAAGAGGTGAGGTGAGATAATTATGGTTATGATCTTGGAAAAAGGTAATGTAATAAGTAAGGATCTAGCCCAAGGTAAGGGAAGGTTGGGAAAAGGTTAGCAATAACAAAATGAAGGACCCAAAAAAAACCAAAAAAAAAAAAAAAACAAAAAAATGCATAAAAAACAAACCTAGATGGCTCCCAATCGATACTTGGATGACCCTTAGTTGATAGCCAGTCATCTGCCCAACCCTTTGGTGCTATCCATCTCTACCTTGACCCCCAATTGTTTGGCCCATAGGTTTAAGTCGACCACCCAACACCAAAAAACTTAATATTTATTTTTAACTTAGTTAACCTAATCCATCTTTCACCCTAACCCAAATATACATAATTAACATATACAAAACATTTTATCCAACTATTGTTTCTATGATCAAATTCACATAACACATCAAGTTGTAATTAGGTTCTTAATTAGGGTTTATTATAAATGGGGTATTATATTAGTTGTTAAAGAAAACGGGTGGGAATGATCAAGATGATATTACGAAGGCACATGATATTTATGAAGATGTTGAGGGAAAATAGTTTGTGTTAATGCACACTTGGTGGATCCTTAGAAAGATACATAAGTGGTGGGATTAATACATTGAAACAGATTAATTTTAATAAAGTAGTGGCTCAAAGAGGAGTCACATCTATGAAGCCGCTGCTTATTTGAACTTGTCCTCCAATAGAAAAAATCCTTCAAGTGCTAATCCAACTTGACCTCTAAATAGAAAAGAAACAAAGAAAAAAAAACATGCAATTGTAGAAGCTCAATATAAAGAGTTTAGTGAAACAAATTGTATTAAATCAAAAAATAATGACAAACTTGATTGATATATGAATTTCACACAAATGAGGCTTGAGAAGAACCAAAAGAATTGAATTTTGAGACAATAGGAGTGGTTAATAAAAAAGGAAAACAATTCACCAAAAGAAGAAAAAGATTTCATGAGGTTGTACCGCAAGTTGTTTGAGTGAAGAATGTAGCGGTGTAGTTACATGGTTGTTCTAGTTTGATTTATATTGTTAAATTTAATGTAAATTTTTCTTTTTGTTATTTTCCTTTCAAGTTTGTTTTTTGCTTTTAAATTTTTTGTGTGTTTAATGTTTAATATATATATATATTTTTAAAAATAGGCATTTATCCGTTCTAAAATTTGTCTTATTTTCTTATAAGTTTTTAAAAAGTAAATAGTGATAACTCTAAATATATCACATGTGATTGCTAGAATTAACTTTACATACAAGAGTGGCTCAAATCATTATTCAAGAGAATTTATGATACATTATTGTATGTGTTTAGTATTGACCCCCTTTTTTTTTGTTGATTGTAAGCCTCTAACACATGGTGAGGCATTGCATACCTTCATGCAATTATCACAGACTTTATTACCGAAAGTGATTGTGACAATTCAAACAACTCAAGTATTATATGCCTGCAAATTTTTTTTCCCACTTTTGATGTCACACATTAATTTAGAATTTTTCCATTTATTCATTTGGCCTTTATTTGTTTGGATTATTTGCATTTACAATTTAACACAATAGATTCAATTCATATATGACATGGGGAGACCATTTATGCTTAGCCTTTAATCCATTTTGTATGTCACCGTTTCATCATTATTATGATTTGGACTACATTTTCTTTCACTTATAAATTTTGTATCTACACCCTTCAACCACACCATCCCCAACACTCAAATGAAGAACTAAATTCCTTTCCTAACTACTGTCATATCTTCAAGTTCTAGTTTCAATTCTACAACCACAATAAAAATGAAGAAGATTTCAATGATCACATAGACTAAGGATGTAAACGGGGCGGGTATACCCATACCCGTATCTGTACCCAATAAGAAAATCTGTACTCGAATCCGTACCCGTACCCGAATCCATATCCGCTAACACATCCATATTCGTATCCGTTGGATATCCGTTACCCGATGGATTATCCGTTTACCCGTTAATGGATATTGTCCGGTGGATAAATCCATTACCCGATGGATAAACCCATTTAGAGTTAAGTCAAATGATAATTTTAACCTTAATTTATACTATATTTATTTTAAAATTAAGGGTAAAAAGGTAATTATATATTGGGTAAACGGGTATGGATATGGATACGGGTATGGATATCCCATACCCGTATTCATACCCGAACCCGATGGGTATTTTTTTTTTCATTATCCATATTCGTATTTATATCTATTTATCTATATCCGTTTAAATATTCGTCGGATAAAATCCATCGGGTTTCGGATATTCAAAAAAGTGTGGAAGAATATATAATCGACCTCTCGAGTCATTGACGTAGTGTGCATCAAGCCATGAGAAAACTACTTAGATCTCAACAAGTAGAAAAAAGAGTCTGTCAACATATCTACATAGATAAGAATTATGCTAATGTTCATGAATGGTTGTATTCATGCTACTTTTTGGAGAATCAAACATACACCGACCAACAATTTAATAACAAATTTCATATGTGAGGGTATGTCCTCCTTTGAATAGTGTAAGATCTTGGTGATCACACTACATATTTTACACTACGATTTGAAGTATGTGGGAGACTTGGCTTATCACTATGACAAAAGTTCATTGTTGCTATAAGAATAATTATTTACCAAATGTCGATTGATGCATGTGATGACTATGTTTGTATTGGAAAAATAACAACAATTAAATGTGTGAAGAATTATAACACTTCGAAAGTTTGTAGCATCTATTTTTAGATTTTTAGCCTTTTATTTGAAACTTAACCTTAAACCTTGGATTTTTTTAAAGCCTTGATATGTAACTCATATAAATTCTTCAAATAATTATCCTTATTATTTTTACTATTTTACTTTTTCCTTAACCCTCACCTTTAACTGGTTAATTTTTCTTGGTTTCTTTTTCTAATGGAGTACCCTAACATAACCAAACTAAATCTAAAGCAAAATAATACTAGCATAGCATGCCTAACTTCTATCATCTCTATCACTCACACAATCCCCTTGCCATCCCATTTTCTCTATAAAGAATCATGTCCATTTCTCCCCTACCTTTCATTAAATCTCCCCTTATAACTCCACTCCTCTCCCATTTTTTTTGTTCAACATTTCTCCCAACTCCAATTTCCCTTGTTTCCATTTTCTCCAACTCCATCAACCATTGTCTCCTTTTTCCTTCCACCACCCCTAATTTTACTTTTCATTTGCACCATCAACCACCAATATCATGTGTTATCGCCACCACCCAGTTTCCACCATCTTCACAGCCATCACCTCTCTCTCTCTTTCTCTCTCTCTCTCTCACCACTCTCTCTCTCTCTCTCTCTCTCACACACACACACACACACACACACACACACACACACACACATGCGTGCATAGATAACCTTCACCCTGCCTCATGATACATGTCCACCCTCTGTAACCCCTACCTAGTTGGGTCAAAATCCCACCCAGCTTCTTTGTCTCCAGCATCTAGCCCTCATGCTACCAACCCCAACCACCTTCACTATTGTCCTCTATTTTATGCCCCGCCAACCCGTTCAAACCATCATTATCACCCATTCCCTATTGTTGGAGTCTTCATTTGCTGCATAACCACACTCTCAATCGTGCCCATCTCATTAAACCACCACATTCACCACCATTTCCTCATATTGTCTTACGTCCACCCCACCACCATCCTTTAACTCTTAGTTGTTCACCCTCCAAAATTCCCTCTTTCCCCTATGTTCCCTCAATTTTTTTTTTTGTCCTTAGCTCCCCGTCCTATATTTATACCTTAATTGGTCCCTCATTCGAGCCAACACCACCACCTCCTCGTGCTTCCTTGCTCGAGCAACAATGTGCACTACCTTCACAAATGAACCATCACTGAAACCCCTTTGTGCCACCCTTTTAGTGCTCAAACTTATCACCATTTCATTAAAAGCCCGACCTAACTTCTACCACCCTCCCCCCAAGCATGGTGCTATGTCACCCCCTATGCTACCCCTACCTAGCTGCTTGGCTTGTTCACACAACCCAGTCTTTCTTACATGAGTGGCTCATCTTGGCACCCTTCGCCTATGTAAGTTTGCCCATTTTCTTTCCCAACCAATTTTAGGTTGTATATGGTTAATTTTTTTGATTTCTTTTGATAATATTTTGTTATATTATGATTTAGATTATATTTTATATATTATACATTTTATTTTTACGTAAAGAAGGAGGATTAGTGGAGACTAATAATTTATATTAGATTGTTTATATTTTTACTATTTTGCTAAAAATTAGATAATCCATATACTTTACTATAATGTTAAATTTCACATGATAGCATATGAGGGTTCTGATGTGTAAATTGTATTAAGCATGTTTGGTTATATTGTATTTATTTTTCTAATAATGCTCTCATAACATTTTATATAATGGAGTATGTTAATTTGTGTAACATATTATGTGTATGAGAGCATGCTAGAATAGGTTTAATGTCAACAATAAATTATGTATGGTGTGCATGTGTAATATGATAGGATGAGCATGTTTATGTATATGTCTTCATCATGATTATTATCATTATATGTTGTAGATATAATTTGGTCTTTTAAAGTGTACCATGTTTATTCCAATATGTATGCCTAATGCATATTATAGAATGTTAAGTTTTAAAGTATGTGATTTGATAATTTAGAAACATATGTTAGGATTTTATGAGCTAAATCATGTGTAGGGGCAAAATGGTATTTTTCTATGCCAGGCAATTTATTTGATGCTAAAATATTTTAATTATTATATTTTAGTCTTTTATGATAAATTATTAAATAAAATAAAAATTAGTATTCAAAATGGATAATAATATAGTAATTATGGTCTCAAGGACATTTTGGTTATTTTGGCCCAATGCTCCTAAATTTGAGAAATTGAACCTAGGATGTCATTAGTAGATTATTAGGTTGACTATAGTGTTGAATTTAATTTTGGTTGACTTGAATAACTAAAAATGAGCAAAAATGGTTAATAAAATTAGAATTATCAATATATTATGTGATATCTTGGTTGCATTAATAAAATTTTAATATTTAAATTGAAAGATCACTTAATTCAAGACTGAGGTGTTTAGTCCATTCCATTAGACAAGAATAGTGGTCAGGAGCATTTTACCTTAGGAAGCACTTTAGATCGTTCCACTAGTTTAATTATAGTGGCCAAGAGTGTGTTACCCTTGGAGGAGTAGAATCTATTCCACTAGCTTAATATAGTGGTCAAGTGGACTTTGTCCTAAGAAGTGTTTTATTCCCTTCCACTATATTAAGAATAGTGGGATCCCTGAACTTAACGTGATTAAATAGTTGGAATAGTTTTAGATTAGACAATCAGTAGTTACCTCTATGCACTATACTTGATTTTATTTTTTATGGATTATGTTGCTGTGATTTTTAATAAGACATTAACATTTAAACTGTAAGATCACGTGAGTCAAGAACGAGATGTAGATTATGTTCCATCAACTTAATAAAAGTGGTTAGGAGAATGTTGCTTTAGGCGGTGTAAAGTCCATTCCATTGACTTATAACAGTGGCTAGACACATTTTGCCTTAAGAGGCATTTTAGTCCATTGCACTAGATTACGAAGAGTGGAGTCACTGAACTCAACATGACCAAGTTATTAGAATGATCATAATCACTTATTGGAGTTGTTTGTGGTTAAGAATGATGGTATGATGAGATTATAGTCTTAGAGATGGTTATGTTATGACGGGTATTATCATTATTGCTATTGTATGTGTTATGACATGTTCCTCTTTTGATACCTTCTATATTCTCCATGTGAACTTTTCATGCTTAATTTTATACAGTGGGTTACTTAGTACCATTGTACTGACGAGTTTTGTTTCATGATCCCCCATCTATTCAATGGGTAGTTGTGAATCTATAGGAATTTTTTATGGTACTCACCTAATCAATATTTTCATTATGTTGCTTGTAGTAAGTGTGATTGGGTTTGATTTAAAGTTTTTTATTATTATTTAGAATTCTCTCTCCCTTATTACACTTTTATGTCATATATTTTCATTATACATGTTCCCTTTTCTCTATTTTGAATTTGATGGTGGTGGAATCATGTACTTTCCACACTTGATTCCTAGGCATGAGGTTACTTTTTCCTTATATCCGACATAGATTAGGTATAGGGAATACCTCTTCAATGTTGAATGCAACATAACACCCCGTAACACCCTTGCATTTTGTGTTTGGACTTCTATAAACTTGTTTTATAGAAAATTTTATTTTATAAATTTTGGAGGTGTTATAGTAATTTTGGTAAAATTGTGGTTAATGTGTTTGGAGACCAATACATGAGAAAGATAATAGAGAAAGGTCTCCAATGTTTACCTCATGTTGGGGGAGACGTGGTTTTTTCGGTATGTTAGGTAGCATAGATGCATGCACTTGGAGTAGAAGAACTGTCTAGTGTCTTGAGAAGGTCAGTATGTCTGAGGGGAATGGGAAGTATGCTATTGTTCTTGAAGTAGTTTCTTCCTATGGTTTGTGGATATGGCTTGTATTCTTTTGTACTTTAGGTTCTTGTAATGACATAAATTTCTTTGATTAATCTTAAGTATTTAATAATATTAATAGTGATGTAGATTTGGTGGTAGCCTTTATGGTTAATGGTAACTAGTATAACTTCGGTTACTATTTAACCGATGGTATTTACCCTCGATGGATTACACTCATCCAATCCATTTGGTTTCTATAAAGTGCCAAAAATAAGCTCTTTGCTCAACATCAAGAGGACACAAGGAAGGATGCTGAGTGCGTGTTTGGGATATTGCAATGTAATCAACATTTGCAATTATACGAGCCCCATAAATTATGTAGGAAGCAAATATTTTGGAAAAATTATCATTGCTTGTATCATATTATATAATATGTTCATTGAGGATGAATGAGATACATACATCCATGTGCCAAATGTTTCAGACTATGATCAAATTGACATTACAGATGATAGCTCAACATGATAACATTTTTAATGAACGTATTATGGAGCATGAAGGATATTTTCTATGAAGGTGTGTCGTTTAAAATAGGAAAATGCATTGCCACCTAATAAATGATTTAATTGAAAATATTTGAAGTTTTTTTGATAACTGATATGTTGGTATTTAAAGAATATTACATTTTATATCAGCCATTATATTTTCCTTTATTTTTTGTTGTATTTTTCTTAATTTTCATTATGCTTGTTGTATTGTAGTTAAATTTTCCTCTTTTAATCATGGTATATGTATTTAATAATTGAACTTTTATAGTTGTTTATCAATTGAAAACTATTTAGGGATATGTTTGAGGTTTCAATTAGTATTAAATTAATTAATTAAAATTATAAAAAATAATAGTTGCATAATAATACAATTATAATAAATAAATGGTATTTGAGTTTTAGTTAAGTAATTGATAATATAAAATTAATTAATTAGTTAATAAATATAGATAATAATGAATAACCACTAATTATTATATTCAATAATTAGTTTAATTAATAAAAATTTAATAAAAAATTAATTAGCATTAATATTTAATAATGATGACTAAAGGAAAAAAGCATACAAAATAAATTTAATTTTGTATTAAAAATTAATTTAGCTCAAAAACATTAAGTATTTAAAAATATCAAATTTAATTTGTAGAAACAAAATTATTTATTAACATAAATAAGATGTTAAGATATTTAATTGGTGGGACTAAAATTGATAGGGTATATAAAGTTGTTAGAGTTTGCGTCACCATTATAAGATAGTTTTTTTTGTAGGTAGTATTTAGGTTGCTTAGGAGAGGGGGTTTTCTTTTATTTTTAATAAAAAGAATGGATAAGCTACTCCAAGGGTATCTTCTATTATACAAGCTCTTAACAATTTTTATTATATCACATTAACAAGTTTATACCCCATTATATATACTAGTTTTATTATAATTATTGAATATTCTAGTTGATTAGCTATATATCAATTTTCCACTCTTTACAACATCAAAATAGGTAGCTAGTGTTATTTATAAATCAACCCATTAAAGTTGATCCCAATTTATTGGGGGAAGATTATTATTGGTCCTATATCAAAATTTTGGGACAAACTAAATGGAGAATTAGGGCTAGTTGCAAAAGGCCAATCAAAGTTAAGTAAGGTGAGAATTTTAATACCCATGTTGTAAGGCAAGCAAAGAAGTGGGATCAATATTTTATTAACTTTATAAATTTATTAATTCTTAGTGTTTTTATAAAATTAATAGAAAAATTTTATTTTATTTTGAAATCCTAAACAATTTTTTTATAATCCTAAAAAATTAACTAAAAGTTAATTTTAAAAATGATATGTAAGTTTATATTTAAATATAATTTATTATTTAAAATTATAATTAGCATACATTATTTAAAATAAATGAGTGAAGTAAATTTGTAATTGTAATACCCCAAATTGGGGGGAGTGTTATAAGGATTGATTTGGCTACTTATATTAATATGATATACTATACTTTTGGTGATTTCATAGTATGAACTCTACAGTTAAGCGCGCTGGCCATGGAGCTATTTTTAGGATGGGTGATCGTCCTAGGAAGTCTTAAAATTTTCTAAAAATTTTGAAGGAAGCTCATGAGTGAGGACAAAGCACGCTGAAAGGACTTGTGTTGATCTATAGGACTAATTGATCAATTTGAAAACACTCCAGGGCAGCTCCTGTGTAGTCATATCAACTTGGGGTATTATAAATGGTATCAGAGTGAAACCATGACTGTGATATGAACTTGGATGAGCAAGTCAGTCACCTAGGGGAAATATTCTGGGGATATACAAATGGTATCAGAGCGAAACTGTGACCGCGATTTGAACTTGGATGAGTGGTAGCCCCCATGTGGTCATATTGACTCGGGGCATTATAAATAGTATCAGAGTGAAGAACTTGGATGAGCTAGTCAGTCGCCTAGTGGGAAGATTCTTGGGATATACAAATGGTGTTAGAGTAAAATCGCAACCGTGATTTAAACTTGGATGAGCTAGTCAGTCTCTTAGCAGGAAGTATAATGCCCCAAAATTTACTATTTTTTTAAAAAAATGGGTGCAAATAAATTAGAACTTGTGAATTTTGAGAATGTTACCGCCACACTTAGTACTAGACCGGTTCACTCCTATCATTCCAGTACCAAGTGCTAAGGCTAAAAAGGATTATTATTAACTTAAGTCAATACTTAAACCAAGAGTTTATAAAAAGACTAGAAAGATCATAACATAGAAATTAGAGTACGCATAAAAGTTTACAATCCAAAATACATAGTCAACGTTTGTTGAAAGGAATAAGGTCTATGAACGATAATAGTTTAGTTTTAGGAAATCCAATACAAAAAGGAATAACATTGAGAAATAGAAGAACATAAAGAGGAAATCCAGCCACGCCACTATAGATCTTCATGCTAAGTCTATACTTAGCACTTAGCTTTGCCTGATGCCTCATGAACATCAAAGGCATTGAAATAAGTATCACCAACCTACACAAAGTCAGAGGGGCCTTCTACTTGTGGGAATGAGTAGCACCCATAAAACGGGTGATCAGTACGCTATGTACTGAGTAAGGTAACCATGTACTAAGGCCACATACAAAAGCACATAGTACAAACATGATAATATAATAGTATACAATTATTTAAATAAATACATAAAGACTCATTTATAGTCCGGATTAATTAATTAATTAATTAATCTCTGATCATTAGTCATTTCACTCCATGCTTTTTTTTATCAATCCATGCGAGTACGGGAACCCTACTATTATAGTCGGTGGATCGGTCACTTATAGGGTAACATGTACTTAACCACTATTATAGCTAGTGGATCAGTCACTTATAGGACGAAACACCCTAACCACTATTATATGCCAGTGGATTGGTCTGGCCTTTACTCGTATGGTGTTCCATTGTAAGTACTTCATGTCTTTTATATGTCCTAACAAACTCAGGGTTTGGTTTATTGAGCTCGGGATCCCCCACTATTATGGCCGATGGAGCGGTCACTTATAGGGAAACATGCACTTAACGACTATTATAGCTGGTGGATCGGTCACTTATAGGGCGGAATGCCCTAACCACTATTATATGCTGGTGGATCGGTTTGAGCCCGACTCAATAATCTTTCACTTTACATGATTAATATCTTATAGTGTCTTATTTAGAAGTTTCACCCTAGACATGCATGACTAACTCCCTCTATGCTTATCCTCCAAAAAGATCCGTCCCATATCATGAGACTCTTGCACCTCCTAACTTGCCCCAACAACCTTTCCGCCTTACCCTAGCTCACACTAGAGGCCCAAATCCTAAGTGTATGGGTCAAGGCCCACTACCATACACCTCCAAGTCCACTCACTACCTCACTCTAGGGTTTTCTCCAGAAACCCTAATTTAGGTCTTTGTGGCCCACCCTACTCCACTTCATAAACCCAAACTATTTTTAACACCCTACCCATCATAGCCCTTAGATTCAACCCTCATCATTTCACTTTACTTACCAAGTATACGTGTGACCACGAAACCCTAGGTGGCCACACCAAATCCTAGTTGGCACTCCAAACCCTAACATCCTCACTTCCACATGTCACCTCTTCATTTATCACTTTCCACTTTTATTTTTCCATGATGCTCATGCTCATCTCTCACATGATAATCTTCCATACTCATCTCATACTCCACTCACTCTCATTTATTTTTCCCTTTTACCATCTTTTCATATTAGGGTTTCCTCCTAAACCCTAGCTCGGTCTCCTATGCATCCTTATATTGCCCACGTACTATTTTTTACCCAAAGTTCCCAATCACTCAAACAATTCTTCCATTACCTTCCTCACACCCCAAATCAACTTTCTTTACGTAAAATTCACTACCCCCCATGTAGACTTTATACATCCCATGCAACCCTTCGAACTTTTTCATGTAAAACTCTAAAGCTCCCATGCAAACCCTAGATTCTCCCATGCAAAACCCTAGATTCTCCCATGCACATCCATAGATTCTCCCATGCAAAACCCCTAGATTCCTCCATGTAAAAACCTAGATTCTTCCACTCATAGGTCATGAGATATTTAGGTTAAACTCACATCCCTTGGTCAACTCATTCCCCTTTGATCAACTTACTTTCCCATTTTCCTTTTTCATCCTTTCACCCTATATCATAACATTACTTATCCTAGCATGCATGTCCTAAAGGGCCACAACACATCACATCATAATCACAGCTTATATATAGTATACACATGCCATAAAATAACACATAAACATACTTCAACTCCAAGCTACGCTACATATAAAATAGTTATAATGATAAGCATAAGATACGTAATATATCATGACAACTGGCATACAAGGCATACAAAACACATTACACACATAAGGCCTTAGCTATACCCTTACCTAATATGATATCGATCTTGGAGCATGCACCTACTCCTCCTTAGAGTTTTAACTGGTCTCACCTATAAGAGGGAAAAAACTAAGGATTAGGTTCCCTCCTACAAAAATACTAATATTTCCTATTTTATTCTAAGATTAGGGTTATAGATAAAATAAAAATGTAATAGTAGTAAGACTAACTAAATACTAATTTTACTAAGGATAAAAGTAATATTAGTAATATTGAAAAAGATGATAATATAAGATTTGAGGACTTTATTCTAATAATAATAATGATAACAACAACAACAACAACAATAATGATAATGATAATGCTAATGGCGTAATTTGAAATAATTGTGAAATAAGGGCTTTGACCCTTCACCAAAATAATAATAATACTACTGCTGCTGCTACTGCTACTACTACTACTACTACCAATAATAATAATAATAATAATAATAATAATAATAATAATAATAATAATAATAATAATAATAATAATAATTGAAATAGTAACATAATAGGGTCTCGACCCTATATAGAAATAATAATAACAACAACAACAACAACAACAACAATAACAACAACAATAATAATCATTGAATAATAGTAATATAATAAAATTAAATAAATAAAGTTTGCATAATTAGGGTTTAAGGGTTGAGAGGGTTTAGGGTAACACCTTGGGTTAGTGGTGACCGGCGGAACCGGTGGAGATGTACGGCGGCAACAGCGATGGTAGAAAAAAGAGAAGAAAAAAGAGATAGTTGAGTGCTGGGAAAAGGAGAGGGAGAAAGAGAGCGGAAGTTAGGGTGTTGATGGTTGCCTAGGTGGAGAAGGGTGGAATGAAGGTGGCAGTGCACGGCGACAGTTGTGGTGGCCAAAAGTGGAGGATAGAGAGAAAGAGAGGAGGAGAGGGAGGAAGAGGAAAATAAGGGTAGGGGGAGGTAGAGGAAAGTCTGCAGAGTAGTTTGGGAGGTGTAGGAGGCGATGGTTACGATGGTAGTGGTGGCTAATCGAGAAGGTGACTTTGCACGACTGAGGTGGCTTGTGCAAGGAAAATTGAGGGAGAAAGGAGGTGTAGTTAGTTAGAGGGTGATGTAGGGAGTGGTGTTGTGGGTGGTTCGAATGATGGTGTTGGACGATGGTGATGGAGGAGGCGTCTGAAAGGGCAACAGCGCACGAGAGGAAATTTTTGGGTTTCAGAAAAAACTCAACGTCAGGGTTGGTTATGGGGTTTTATAAGCCAATGGAGGGGGTAAGGTCAGAGGGGAGATGAGAAAATAGGGACAAGTAGGTTGGAATGCTCTGGCTGGTGATGGTAGGCCGGCGCACGTATGTTTCGTGGCCTGCGATGGACTAGGGAAGAAAGGAAATCATGCGAGAAGAGGAGAGGAGTGGTTGGGTCAAAGTGGCTGATGAATTAGTGAGGAAGAGAGGGAAAAATGGTCGGTCAATAAGGTGTGGTCAACGGTGAAATTCTCGAGGAGTTGGGGAGGGAGTTGCAGGTTGACGGGGGAAAGAAGGAAGAAGAAGGTGGGGGCGTGGACTGGGCGGCTAGGAAAAAGAAAGAAAGAAAAGAAGAGAACCGGCTAGGTAGCGGGGGGGGGGGGGGGGAGAAAAATGAAACGTGGCGTTTTGGGCCGCCTAAGGAGAAAAGAAAAAGAAGGGGTTTGGGCTGTGGGAAGACAGGCCCAATTTGGGGGAAAATAAGAGAAAAAGAAAAGAAGAAAGGATAGGAAGAAAAAAAAAGGAAAAAGAAGAAGAAAAAGGAAAGAAAAAAAAAGGAAAAGGAAAAATAGGTTGGTTGGGGTATTTGGGATATTTTGACATTTTAGGTTATTTAAAAATAATAATATTTAATTAAAATAATATTTAATTTTCTTTTCAGAAAAATTTAGGATTCTTGAAATATTTTTTCCTAAATTCCATTTTAACTAGCAAAACACCCTAATTTTTCTTAATTAAAATATTTATTATTTTCTTCTTGATTAGCCCTAATTAATTCCTTTTTTTTAATAAAAAAATTTATTTAATTAATTTTGATAACAAATCCTTAATTAGTTATAATTATTAAAATTAGGATTTTGAGGGTATTTTAGGAAGATTCTTGGGATAAAACTGTATTGAGATAGTTATTGGTTGAGGCACAACAAGGATACTACGTTCTTTGAGTATGGGTGAATGTAATACCCCACATTGGAGGGGGGGAGGGGGAGTGGTATAAGGATTGATCTTGCTACTTATATCAACATGGTATACCATCCTTTTGGTGATTTCATCCTAATAACTCCATAGTTAAGCGTGTTGTCCATGAAGAAATTTTTAGGATGGGTGACTCTTTTGGAAAGTTTCACAATTTTGTAAAAATTTCTCAAGAAGCACATATGTGAGGACAAAACACGCTGAAATAACTTGTGTTGATTTGTAGGGTTAGCTGATCAATTTGAAAGCGCTCCAGAATAGCCCCTGTATGACCATATTGACTCGAGGTGTTAGAGTAATGATTGAAGTTAATTATACGAAAATAGTCCTATTGATGTAGAATAACTAATTAACTTTCAATGAAATTTGTAAAAATAGGGGAAAGAAGATTTCAAAAATTATTGAAGGGAAATAATCCATATAAAAATTTATCCACTAATGTGGAGTTTTAATGTTCACATGGTAGAGACATTGCTTGTAATTTCTACACTCTAAACTAATATATCACGCGAAAGGTGTATCTTGGTGACATTATAATATTTTTAAAATTTAAATATTTTTAATTAGATTATCTAAAAATTAAAAAATATATCATAATATTTTTTTTCTACAAATAGATATCCATATTATTATATTTTTTTGTAGAAAATTATTATGAAATATTGGTGCAATCTTGGAGAAAGATTATGAAATAAATTTTGAGTGAAAATAATCATAATATTTTTAGTAGAATAATAGTGAAAGATTTGTATAGTATTAGTAAAATATTATCTTTTGCATAATCAAAATGAAAAATTTGTAGAATATTAGAGTAAAATATAAGTAAATAACAATGATGGAAAATAATAAAAATAATAGTGAAAGATCGGTGCAATTATAGTAAAACATTAATAGTTAAAAGATGAAATATTACTAATAATAGTGGTGAAACGTTATTTTAATGAAAAAATATGAAAATGACTATAGTAAAATATAGAGACATCGATGATGAAATATGGAGACAACTAGGGTTACATGAAAGTATATGAGGTGAAATTCAAATACAATAATGATGAAGTGTAATACCTCCAAAATTTGCTCCTAAAAAAATTTCGTTTAAAAGAATAATGAGGAAGTCAAAATAGAATTTGGGGAATATTACTGCCATACCTAACATAAGATAAATATTCACCATTTATCTCATGTTAGATGCAATGCTAAAACCTATCCAATAAAAATTTAAACAACATCTATGCTGTGAGGATAAATTCTCACAAGGAGATATCCACAAACATAAGGCAAGTGAATAATTTTACTGAATAAAATCATCGCTGAATACATCAGCAGAAACCTATGAAATAATCTTGGATTTTAAAAGCTTATTAAAGTAATGGAAATTAAAATTTAATTACAAAACCCTTGAAAATTTAATACAACACTTGAAAATTTAATACAACACTTGAAATTTTTTAAAAGTAAATAAAGATAGATAAAGATAAAATCTCGAGGGGTCAAACTCCAGATTGTCTACTCTCTCAAGCCAAGCCTTCAACCTAACAATAACATCCATACTCAAGCCTGCACAAGAGGTCTACTCTAAACCATCAATGGATTATCATAGGACCCATTTAACCAAGGTAGTATAAGTACAGGTTTAATACTAAGCAAATCACGACTACCTAACTCATGGAAGGAAACATGATACACACAAGACCTGGTATTCTTTGTCTTACAATACTTATGCTCAATTATACATGTGATACATATACCATTCCACTCATATAATAACTCATGCTCAATTATACATGTGATGTATACAATAAAACATGGGGTCACAGATTCATACTTATAAATATATGACTAGACATGACAACACATAAGGTACAAACTTGTAAGAAAATCATGATCGCATACTAAGTAACACACACTATCCTAGAAGATAGCATTCTACACATAAGGGCTAGATGCAATTTAAATAATAGATCATGAGATAGTTGGGTACAAACATGCGTCATATGGTATTACTATTTTAAGAGAGACAACCAAGAGATATGCATAGGAAAAGGAAACATAAATTTCACGCATGAGCGAGAATAATTTATTATCATATATCTTTATCGTGATCACAACTATCTAATTATGTTATCTTAAAAATGGAGACTCAAAGAGATCGTAACAACTAATATAATACTCAAATGGTACTAGGCCTAGCTTGCCTGCCTAGAAACGTAACCAGACCACCAATAAATAGGACACCTAATCACTTAAGTATGCATGCCCCTTATAATGCCGAAATATATCGAGATACCTATAGAGTAGAAGAGGGCCCCTCTAGACCTCGTAAAGTACCTGAGATCACATAATAGAAAAATACCAGAATGGTACTAGGTGAATACAAAAACTAATTCAGATAGCTACTCTGAGTGGTACAATTCCCGACTCAAGTTCTTTTACTTTAAGTGATTAATGTTTTATTTAAAGATTTAACCAATCATAGATTAGGCCCATGTAACAACACTTACCTCAATTCCATCAACACAATAAATTTCCAATAACACAATATTAATTTCAAGTGGCATTAAAGTTGACAAATTTCAAGAAGCATTAAAGCTGATCCAATCCAGGTATCATTAAATCCGAACCAATATAAGTGGCATTAAAGTCCGTCGATTCCAAGGGCATTAAAATATAGCTTAAGGTATCATGTAATTTCAATCCATACTCAACCATGGATAGTGTTTTCTAAACTTATTACAATTTAGGAACATTAGAATATACTCCAAAATCACCCAAAATTTCATAATTAGGTGGACATGTTGATAGATGAGATTTATCGATTATTTTCATGCTTAAAAATATAATTTATCTCTCATTAATTCTATTAGATTTAATCTTTTCGTCGAGTTTTCCTCCTTTGAATAGATTTTACAGGAAAGGAAAAAATTGAAGAAATTCAAGGAGAAGTCAATGAAAAGAAGAAATCAAGTAGAGAACACATCAAGAAATGTTGAATCAAGGAGAGCGAAGTTGGAAAGGGAACAAATACATCCCAAGAAGCTAGGCTGAAACTTTCAAAGGAATTGAGTGGAAGGATAAAAAACACGGCACCCCCGTGTGTCATAAACACAGGCCGTGTTATTTATCTCGAGCATCGATCTTTAAATCCTTGTCAGCAGAATAGTTGGAAGAAAACACGGGGTCCCGTGTTTCCGAAACACGGACCGTGTTTCCATTTAAAAATGTGTAACTGTCCGCGCGACTTGTTTCTGATATATTTCTATCTAAGAACAGGGTTCGGGATAGAGAGGAAAGAGATCGAAAACAATTGGAATGTATTTTTCTTCCTTTATTCATCTAGAATATACATGTAATGCACAATTCCAACTTTTTGATCTTCTTGAATTCTATAAAGATTTGACAATCTGCACTTTAATTGATAAGTCTGCTCTATTCCTTTATGAATTTCAGTATCTTCATTTTTGTTAAATCTAAGTAGATTATCATTAATTTTACTTGTGTTCACTATATTATCATCTAATTGTTTCAATAATAGAATTCGTGAATGTGTTGTTGTTATTAATTTTCAAGATTTGTATGTAATTGTGTGAATTGTAAATATGCAGATATTTGAGTAATTTGAATAGGGTAGGATGATTTGAGGATGGAATTTTATCCTAATTCCCCTTTCATATGTTAAATATTTGATTCTAGATGAAGTTTAATTGAATTAATGGATCGAATTGAGTGATTCCGTATCATACATTAAGATTTTTGAACTAATTAGATTGATCACCTATTTAGTTTAGAACTTAATATTTGCTAAGACAATGAAATTAACCCGTATTTGTTAATTAATTTGTCTATAGTAGCAAGAAGATTAATTATTAATCTTATCCATTAATTCGTGCAATTGAATAATCCGAGCTTTTGTGATTATGATTGTAGTTGGCTACTTTCCGTTCATAATGCTACCATTGATTGAATCTAGTATTCATAACCTAGGTTATTAAATGGTTAGAAAATAAATTGAGAGCATATTCAATTTATTAAGGTTGAGAGGAAGTATAGTAATTTGTTATTCTGAATTTCCTAAGTCAACATTAAATTGTTTAGAATCATTCGTCTTATTTGAATGTTTGGTATTTTAATTCCATCATCAATTCATTCCTCCCCTATTTGTCAATTAGTGATTAAGATTTAGTACAATTAGATTTAGTATTAGAATCAATGAAATTTTATAAATGGGGTTGTAACATCAATAACAAAATTAATGATTAAAACGTCATTCCTTGTGGGTTCGACTCCTTCTTGCCATATACTACATATTTGGGATTTAGGATTTATTTAAATTTGTTGTATTCACGACAGTGCATCACATGTTAACCCCACATAATCATACTCAACCCTTCACATTCTTATACACATACAATATTCAAGAGTCATACTAAAACGTGTTTGCATTGAAGCTATAAATTCATACATACATACAATTACCACATGGAACATAGCATATGCTTGACATGATTAAATAATCTATAATCATACTTATCAATTTCTACTCTGAACAGACATATATTCCAGATTCCCCTATAAGGTAAGAAATGACTTACCTAAATCTGAAGCTAACTAAGCAAATTGAGAAAGAGGGAGAGCTATCGAGAGCTTGATAATCCACAAAAAGTTCTCCTAGATCACCGATTGAAATCAGAAAATGAGGTTATAAAGTATCTTATCGATCAAGAATTTAATTATTATAATTAAATCAACATAAGGGGACACAGATGATCTTTCTTGAAAAGTGTGTGCAAAACCTAGGACTCACGAATGTAGATCTATTAAGAATTAAGATTAAATATTAATCAAATCGGGTTTAACATATATCATTTGGGGCGTTTCAAATTAATTTGAAAAGTCTAGGAAAGGATAATAGATTATAGGTTAATATTATCAAAAATGACTTCTTAACTAGGTTTTACGACTAAAGAGATAAACCAACCATTTTTAGGGAAATAATCCAACTTGATAACATAAAAATACAATTTAAATGATTTGAAATCAAAACTAGTAGTCTACTAGGTGTAAGAACTATAATCAAACTATTTCTATAAAGTCATCTAAAAAAATTAGGTTTTTTAAGCCCAAACTACAACCCAAATAATTTTAAAATAATTGATAGCTTAGAAATACAATTAAAATAATTTTAAATAAATCTAGATTCTCAATTCAATGAAAGAATCTTTCGAGTAGTCATTTCAAAACAATCAGTTTTCAAATTAGGGTCTTAAAGCCCAAGACACAATCTCGCATAATTCAAATCAATATACCTAATTGAAGGTGTTATAATGCAATTAGGGTCATTTCAACTATTTCTATAAATTCAATTTTAGAAGAGCAAATATATAAATGACCAATTTCATAATTTCATTTGAATAAAGGGTTTTAGGCCTACAAATATAATTCGATTAAACTTTTATTAGCTTATTTAAATTGAATGTTTAGAAATGTAATTAGACATATTTTATAATATATTATATCATCAATTGATCAAAACCAATAAAAGAAATACCCAATTTAGCATAATTAGGGTTTTTGAGCTCGGAATGCAAATGCTAAAATATATAAATTGACAGTTTGAAAGTACAATTAAATATATTTTAATATACATTATACAATAAATTGAATAAAATAACTTGATTGCATAATTTAATTTGTATCCGTAGGAGTTTTGACCCAAAAATTCAATTTTGATGGATTTCACACTATTTTTCCATATTAACACTTCTACCATAAAATTAAATATATTTCAAAGCATATTGTAAAATCAATTGAGTGAAACAAGTCAATGATACAATCCAATTTTGTCACACATAGATTTTGACCTAGAAATCTAATTCTAATTAATTCAAAATAAATTTTTTAAATTGATAATTCCAATACGAAATTAGATACATTTTACAACATATTTTATAATCAATTTATAAAAAATAACTTAATTGAACGAATATGCAAAATTTGAATATAATTAGGTTAAAATTTTTATTTTCACAAATCAACCATATACGCTACAATTAACCACTCTAAATCAATCATACAATATATATATATATATATATATATATATATAATATATATATATATATATAAATTAAACAACCAATTTAGCTTATCATAAGTTAATTCAAACCAAATTAATCAAAATAAAGTTTAGCGTTTTCAAAAATTTATACCAAACAAAGAGTTGCAAATCGGGAAGAATGAAGACCGGGGAAGCTTCGTCAGAGGCCGACTGTTGCTACCCGGCCATTACCTAGCCTCACCTTGGATGAACGTGGTGACATGACATGCGACTACCCGCCATTGCTGCTGCATTTGCTGTGTGCTAGACTTGCTGGCGGAGGGTGCTAAGGGTTGGATGAATGGAGTAGTATTGGTGGTGGTGGGCAACGGTTGTGGCTAGTTGTCAGTGGAGGGGTAGGGAGAAGGAGATGAGTGCTAGGGTTCACACAGAGTCTAATAGGATAGAAGAGAGAGAAAAGAGAAGAGGGAGAGAAGAAGAGGGAAAAGAAAAAAGAAGAAGAGGGGGCAATCGATTTTTTTTTGAAATACAAATATACAATGAAATAATAAATATCTAAAAATGTTATTAGAATATTTCATCTAAAATTCATCTAATGAAAATCATTTTGTAAGGATTTAAAGGTATAAAATTGATATAAGAGCTACATAAATAATTTTGGAAAAGTTTTTGGAAGAAATTACCTTCGAATACAAAGATCTATATTATTTACAAAAATACATTATAAGACCTTGAAAATATATAAAAGCATATAAGAAAATATTTAAATCAAATTCTAATAGACCGAAACTAATTTAAATAATTTTAGAAACTGGTCTTCTACAAGCCAAAAAGGGTAAAACAAAAGAAAATTAATTTTGGAAAGAAATCCATAAATAACCTACAAAAATATTTTTAATTTAAAATTTTCTGAAGATCTGAATGACCTCATAAATAAATAAATTCAAAGCCAAAAATATTTTCTACAGATAAAATCATTAAAATTAATTTAACTATTTTAAATTAAATTTTATAATTTAAATAATAAATTTTGTTAACAAAATATAATTCTAAAGCAAAGTTGTAATCACATGATGAAGTTATAATAAAAATTGAATCCAAATTATTAAAAATCAAAATACGAGAGAGAGCGAAAATAAATAAATTTAACCAAAAATCAAAATTATATGAATATAATAAAGTCATAGTCTTGAATGAATTTATCTAAAATATTTCGCAATAACAATGATTAATTTAAATTCAAATATGAAGTCAAAATTATTGAAAAATCCATAAAACAAATTGAAATTAAAATAATTAAATGTTTACATCAAATTACATTGATATAATAATTAAGATTAATAAAATTAAATTTTAAAAATAAGGTGTGTTATATGAAGCATGATAAAATAGTAATAAAACATGAACGTACTTTTGGTAAGTAAGAGTAGTTATGGTGAAATATAATAGTAACTATGGTAAAGCATGAATACAATTATAGTAAAATATAAAGGTAATAGTGTAAAACAGAAGTATAACAATGATTATATAATAGTAAATATTATTTTAACAACAGAAAAAAAAATGAGAAAAATAATGGTAAAAAATTTGTGCATTAAAGGTGAATCACTAGATGTAGTAATGGTAAAGCATCACAAATAATAGTTATGGACTATTAGTTCAATGGTGAAAAATTAGTTTCATGAAGAGACAACATCATAACAATCATGATAAAATATAACCACGATTATGGTGAATGAATGGTGAAAGGAAATCAATGATCCTTTGGTTAGCCATTAGTGCAACACCCCTAAATTTGGACTAGAAAATTTCGTTTTGAAAATAATACCAAAGCGTAAAAAAAATAAAACCGGAGAATGTCACCATCACATCAATCATGGTAAAGGTCTGATCATCATATTACACATGTTTGATGCAAGACAAAATGGAAAAACAAACAAAAATAATGCATGCTCAATAGTACAATAGTAATAATAACACGGATGAGAATAATATAGATAAAGGAGAGATTACAAAATTCATACAAGAACCAATGCAATGCCAAAAATTAAATGGAAGAATACAAAAGAACAAAAAAAATCAAATACTAGTAAGTAAACTAAATTAATAGAAAGTTTAAATAAACCTCAATAGATACCAAACAATGGGCAAACAAATCTAAGTAGAAGCTCCAGAAATGTAAACTCAATCCACAAGCACTAGTTGGCCCACTCATCTCAAATACTTAGTTAGGACTCATAATCTTTCAAATTGTCCTCTGCTCAACATAACAAAATTTATATCGTTATAGTAACCACACTAATATAATATCAATATTTTAAAGTTAGGGATGATAACAGGTAAGGTCTAGGATGGGTCCAGCCAGACCCAGATCTAAACTCGCTTATATTACCTAAACCTAGACCCGTTGGGTTTCAAAAGTTTAGACTCAGACCCAAATCCATCAGGTCTAGTAAGAACATGGGTCCTAAATGAGTCTAGATATTTAAAAAAAAATTAATAATCTATGTAAATACAAATATATTTATGTTTTATATAGCTTATTATGTATTTTTTTAAATAAAATCATCTGAGGGAAAAAATAAACATTTTAAAATAATTATGTTAACTTTTTAAATAGTATTTTAATGCTTTTGGAATATAATATTATACGTATTGCTTATAAAGTAAAGATACAAAAATAAAATTAAAAAAATAAATAAGGAGTTCAAATAAAATTACGACAATAATGGCAAATATAATATTAGTATGTATTTATATATGTACACACACACACATATATGGTGGGTTGGGTCTAGGTCTAGAACTACTGAATCCAGATCTTGATCATTTACATACGTATGGACCCAGTCCCTACCCAGACCCATCGGGTCCAAAAATCATGGACCCAGACCCATTAAAAATTTGGTGGGACTAGCAGATTTAGGTTGATTTTAGGACCTATTGCCATCCCTAACTAAAGTATTCATAAAACAAACTATCTAAAACAAGGTAAGGGTTCATGCTACACATTAAAGTCACATAGTAGCATGGTATAAAACATGCTTAGAAAATATAGTTTGAACTCATGATTATTATATGATAAAGCATGCTCACATAAGAATCGTGCAAGAGATAATTAAAATACCCCAAAATCCTAATTTCAAGACTTATGGCTAGTTAAAGATTTATAAGCGAAATTAACTAAATAAATTATTTTATTAAAATAAGAGGGAGTAATTAGGGCAAGATCAAGGGAAAATTTATAAATAATTTGATTTGAAAAAATTAGGGTATTTTGCTAATTAAAATAGAATGTAGGAAAAATCTCTCAAAAATCCTAAATTAACCTAAAAAGGAAATTTAATTATTATTTTATTAAAATATTATTATTTATAAATATTTAAAAATATGAAAATATTTTAAATACCCCAACCCACCTATTTTCCTTTTTCCCTCTTTTCTTTCTCTTATTTTCTTTTTCTTCCTTTCCTCTTCCTTCTTCTTTTCCTTTTTTCCTTCCTTCCCCCGACATGGGCCAGCCCAGCCACGACCCAACGCCCCCTCCTTCTCTTTTCCTCCTGTGCGGCCCATGCCCCTACGCTGCACCCTCTTCTCCACATTAGCTGGCCGGTTTCCCCTTTCTTTTTTTTTTCTTTTCCTGGACCGCCGGTCTGCCACACGCTCACCCCCTTCTTCTCCCCTGACCTCCTCTCTCTCCCCATGCTCAACCCTTCCACTTCCTGCGTAGGTATGTATCCCTTACACCACCACATGCTAGGCCACCACCCCTATTCTCTTCATTGACACTCCCTCTCTCCTCATGCGTGACTCTCTCTTCTCTCCTTACCTGCAAATTTTATAGGCCTTCTCCGACCATTAGGCCGCCTGCCGGTGCCCCGCACACTTACCACCTCCCTTCCTCACACCCCTATCTCCTTCCTCCTCATTCTTAGCATATAATACCCCTTTACCACCCCCATTCACCCTTTTTTCTCAACCCAGAATTCTGCCCCCTCTTATCGCCATTGCCCGTTCTACCGCCCGTTGCTCCATCGCCGTCCAGTGTTGCCGCCCGAGCCACCTATCAAACTGCTCCCTACATCACCCTCCACCAAACAACACCCTCCACCACCCTTTATTTTCCCTGTAGGAGCCACCCCGGCCATGCAAAGTGCACTCCTCGACCAGCCTTAACCCGACCACCACCGCCTTTGCGCAGCCATCCATCGCCACTCCTATAGTAACCACCACCCCTTACACCTCCCAAAATTACCTGTAGACCTTCTTCTACCTTTCCCTACCCTCCTTTTACCCTTCCTCCCTCTCCTCCTCCCTTCCTCCTTCTCCATCTCCTTTGACCACCATAGCACTACCGCTTGCGTCGCTGCCTTTGACTGCGCTAGCACCACCACTCCAACCCTCTCCACCTGGGCATCCTCCACCACCTCAAATTCCACCCTCATTCCCCCTCTTCTATTCCCAACACTCAACCATTCCCCTTTTCTCCCTCTTTCCCCACCGCCGCCACCCCCGGTGCCGATCGTCACCAACCCTAGGTGGTACCCTAACCCCTCTCAACCCCTAATTCCTATTTATGCAAACTTTATTCTTTTTATTTGTATTATATTATCATCATCATCATCATCATTATTATTATGTTATCATTATTTACAGCCTCGGAATATTAATCTTATTATTATTAAGGGGTTAAAATCCTATTTTACTATTATTTTGATTTTGATTTTGATTACTACTACTACTACTACTACTACTACTACTACTACTACTACTACTACTACTACTACTACTATTATTATCATTGATACTAGATTTGGCATGTTATCATTTTATTGCTATAAAAGAAGAATACTCAAACCTTAATAATAATAATAATAATAATAATAATAATAATAATAATAATAATAATAATATAATAATAATATTATTATTATTATTATTATTATTATTATTATTTATTCAAATATTTCTAATATTATTCCTAATGCCTTATTATTAACATTGTTACTATATTATTATTATTATTATTATTATTATTATTATTATTATTATTATTATTATTATTATTATTAAGGTAAAAATATTCGAACCCTTATATTATCATTATTTCAAATATTACTATTACTATTACTATTACTATTATTATTATTATTATTATTATTATTATTATTATCCTTAGCAATATTGTTATTTTGTTAGTGTTACTATTATTATATTATTAATTTATCCCTAACCCTATTATTAGCCTTAGCCCCAAAAATACTAGGGTTTCTATTACTATGAGTATTAGTATTACTATTCTTATTAATAAAGCTATTTTTGCTATAACTAGTATTAGTACTATTATTAGAAGAAATAAAGCTATTAGATTTAATAATATAAATATGGCTATAAATATTAACATAAACCTATTTTGACTAGTAATAATCTAGTAGGCTAACTTGAGGATAACAACCCTATTTTTCATTTGTAAAGTTTCCTTTAAATATAGTAATCCCAATATTAGACTAAAATAGGAAATAATAGTATTTTTGGTAGGAGGGAAACTAATCCTTAGTTTTTCCCTCTTATTGGTGAAACCAGTCAAAACCCTAAGGAGGAGTAGGAGCGTGCTCCAAGACCGGTGATGTGCTAGGTAAGGATGTAGCTAAGGCCCTATGTATGCTATGTGCCTTACATGCCTTGTATGCCATGTATCGTGATATGTTGTGTATCTTATGCTTATCGTTATAACTGCTTTATGTGTAGCGGAACTTGGAGTTGAGGTATGCTCATGTATTCTCTTATAGCATGTGTATAATATGTATATGCTGTAAATTGTGATGTGATATGGCCCTTTAGGACATGCATACTAGGACATTTAATGTAGTGATATGGGGTGAAAGAATGAAAAAGGAAAATGGGGAATTAAGTTGACTAAGGATTGTGGGATTGACCTAAATATCTCATAATCCATGAGAGAAAAAATAAAAGGGACTATGAACAAAATAAAAGAGTGGGTGAATTTTGTATGGGAGAATCTAGGGTTATATGGAAGAATCTAGGGTTGCATGGTAGAATCTAGGGTTGTATGGGAGAATATAGGGTTGCATAGGAGAATCTAGGGTTGTATGGGGGAATCTAGGGTTGCATGGGAGAATTTAAGGTTTGCATGAAAACTTCAAGGGTTTGCATAGGGTGCATGGAGTTCGCATGGGGATGAACTTTACGTATGAAAAGTTACCTTGGAGTGTGAGTAAGGTAATGAAGAGTTGTTTGGGTGATTGGAGGCTTTGGGTGAAAAATAGTACATGGGATGGTATAAGGGTGCATAGGAGATTGAGCTAGGGTTTGGGAGGAAAACCCTAATTTGAGATGGTGGTGAAAGTAAAAATAATTGAGGGTGAGTGGAGTATGAGATGAGAGTGGAGGAATGCCATGTGTAGGGTGAGTATGGATATCATGGGAGAGCAAGGGTGGAAGGTCAGAAATGGAGGAGTGATAGGCGGGAAGAAGGATGCTAGGGTTTGGTGTGGCCACCTAGGGTTTTGTGGTCACACGTGTATTTGGGGAAGTAGAGTGAGATGATGGGGGGGTGAATCTAAGGTAGGTGATGTGTGGGGTTTTAAACGGCCTTGGTTATGTGAGGCAGAGAAGGTTAGGCCACATATGCCCACATTAGGGTTTCTAGAGGAAGCCCTAAGGTAAGGTAATGAGTGGACTTGAAGGTGTAAGATAGTGGTCCCGGACCTACACACTTATGAGTTGGGCCTCTAGTGTGAGTAAGTGGAATAAGGAAAGGATGTTGGGGTGTGTTAGGAGGGGCAGAGTCTGAAGATATGCGACGGGCTCTCTTGGAAGAATATGAGTAGATGGAGTGTGACATGCATGTCTAGGGTAAAAACTTGTCGAACAAGACACAGTAAGACACTAATCATTTAAAGAGGAAGATTGTTGAGCTGGGCCCAGACCGGTCCACCAGTGAATAATAGTAGCCAGGAGCAGGGTGCCTTGGAGACCAATCCATTGGTGAATAATAGTGGCTAGGAGCATTATGCCTTGTATGTTTCCGGTCCATCAGCTGTAATAGTGGGGGATTCCATGCTACCATGAGAGTCGGGGCTATACCAATCCACCGACGAATAATAGTAGTTAGGAGCACTTTTCCCTAAAGACTGATCCACCGATAATAATAGTAGTCAGGAGCAGTATACCCTGTATATTTTCGGTCCACCGGCTATAATAGTGGGGCTTCCGTACTCGCATGGATTGATAAAAAGCATGATGTGAAATGAGCATTGATCAAAGATTTAAAGAACCAGTTGATCCGGACTATAGCTTGGCCTTTATTTATCTATAATGATTGTGCAACAAGAAGAGAATTAGTAGAATAGGAAAAAGAATTGATTATTCTCATCTACCTCTACTTTGCTCCACTGGGTGATATCCCTAAGAGTGATGTGGAGAGATGAAAGTGTGGGTGCCCACAATGGCGACTCCACTGGGGATAGACAAGACTCCAATGTGTCCATGGCTATTTCCAAACAAATACCTTAGTTACATGGTTACTTTGCTCAGTATGTAGTGTATCGACCACCCGTTTCATGGTTGCTGCTCATTCCCACAAGTGGAAGGCCACTTTGACTTTGTGCAAGTTGGTGATACTGTCTTTGATGCCTTCGATGCTTACGAGGTATCAGGTGGGGTTGAGTGTTGAGTATGGACTTGGCCTATGGATTCGAGAGCGTCGTGGCTGGGTTTACTCTTCATGTTCTTTTACATTACACTAGTTTACTCAGTCTTGATTTTTATTGTGTTGTAATCTCTATTCCTTTCAAGGAATTTAATTATGTACTCATGATTGTAAACCCTTTTTCCGCGTACTTTGATTTCTATTTTATGATCGTTTCAATGCTTTTATGAAGCCTTGGTTTGAATTTGAATTATGATGGTTGTTAATTATTCTTTAGCATTATGGTTAGTACGGAACGGTTGGGGGTCGGGCTTGTTGATCACGGCGGTAACATCCCCGAAATCACAAGTTTTGATTTAAATGCTTTCGCTAAATTATTTACTAAAATAAAATTTTTTAGGAGTGAATTTTTGGGGGGTGTTACTATAATAATAGAAGCAATTCATCAAGATCACATAAAATAAATCATATTTTTAATACTCCATTTAGTGACCATATACTTTCTAATTATTAAGATGTTTGGTCTGACCACACCTAATTTTCCACCATAAAAATTATTCATGGCAGCATACACACACTATAGGATACCATACCCACCATACATGATCATAATACATCAAGGGATCTTTTCTCTAGGAATACCACACCTTGAGTGTATTTGCCCTAAGGGCTAACACAGATTGGGATGCCACACTCGACTAAGTGATGGACATACAAAATGCTAGGAGTTTGTGCTAGATACCTCACCTACCATACCTAGGCTTCGATGTTACGTCAATCTGCCATAGTATAATCCTATACCTCAAAGATGTGTGTATACCCCACTAATGACCATAGCATGGTAGAGAAGGAAATAGGTATTGAGTGGGCGATTCACCCACTTTTTCCCAACTAGCCACCTCAAGTGTTAGAGAAAAAGCTCAAATGACATCTTAATCCCATTATTAAGTGATATCACAAATCACAATCAAAATTTCATTAATAACCAATTAGGTGTTTCCAAGTGATAACACCAAACAGAACTCAAGGCATACAAGCCACAAAATTATGTGTTTAGAGGTGACACCAAACTTAACCACCCAAGACATCCAATCCACACCAAAATATCCATCATTTTTATTTCCTTTAACTCTAATTAAATATGGCTAAAATCATGATTTAATGTCACAAATTAATGGAAAGTAAAGTTGGAATGTTAAAAAGAAGATCAATAATTAATAGATAAGAAATGGAAATAAATTAATGGAAAGTAAAGTTGGAATCTTAAAAAGAAGATCAGTCTATGGGACTAATTGACTGGTCTAATCGTATCATACCTAAGGAGAAATAAATACATAGTAAAAGCAATTAACTGGTTGGTCCAATCAATTGATTATTTATACAAAACAGTCAATGAGTTTGGCCAGACCTATAATATCCCTAAATTGAGTAGAGTATTATAAATATTGATATGACTACTTATATCATTATGGTATACTATCTTTTTAGTGATTCCATCCTAATAACTCCATAGTCAAGCGTGCTAGCTATAGAGAAATTTTTAGGATGGGTGACCCTCTAGGGAAGTTCATAATTTACAAAAAAAATAATAATCTTAGGAAGTACGTGAGTGAGGATAAAGTATGATGAAAGGAATCATGTTGATTTGTGGAGCTAGTCGATCAATCCTAAAATGCTCTAGGGTAACCTCTATGTGATTATATCGACTCAGAGTGTTATAAGACCAATCGATGGGTATGGCTGGATAAGTTGATATATTTTAGTTGGGACCAAAACCACTCTGATAACAAAATAACCAGTTGATGAGATCAACAAGCTTATTAAATATTCATAGGAACTAGCTGATCGATTCATAAAAAAATTGACGCAGCTAGTTGAATGTGGGTACCAAATAGAATAGAGCAATTGTTTACACAACCAATCAATTAGTTTTGCAAACCGATTGACTGGTCTACAGGAAATAACACTCGGACCCACGATCCACACTTAACTAAAAATTTTACTTCTTTCCCAAATTAATCCTAACATGCCTCTACATTATAAGACACATAAAAAGACATACTTCACACATGAATTTACATAGAAACATGGTAGAAATTTGATATTCGACCAAATCATTCTTAAACTCACATACGCTATTAAAGTACTCAAAACATGGCCTAAAACTTTAGAGATGAAAATATTACCACATGCTTGAATCCTATAACTCAAAATAAGCATACACACCATGAAAACATACCAAGAATATGAAACCATTATAAACAACACAACACCTTAGTCATATTAGAGATAATAATGTGTTACCTCCAAGTAAGCCTTCTACCACAAAATGCTCCTAATTTGATGGATCCTACCAGGATCCTTTATTTCCTAACATAATCAAGAATCCAAAATAGTTAAAACACCTTTTTAAAACTCAATTAAAATCAAAATTAAGATCTTCAACCTTTCTCAAAATCTTAATCATTCCTTACACAAGAGAGAACTAAGGTTAACATCAAGAGAATAGAGAAGAGGGGAATAAAATCAGCGAAAGGAAATCCAAGTGGTAAGCCTCTATTTCTTCTTAGCATAAAAGAAAAAGGGAGAAAAATGAGGAAATTCCCAACACTTAGCAATGTTTACAAAAAGAAAGGGATAAGGAGAGCAAGTGTAGAAGGGAGAGTTTCCAAATGAATTAGAAAGGAGGTTTCCAATTGCCCTTATGCTCAAAAAATCAGAAAGATGAGAGAGGAAGAGATTACTTTGGGTTGATTGTGGAGACGCCAAGTGTTAGAAAATGTATGATAAAGGTAAGGGAGGTGGAGTGTAATAAGATGGATGGTAGTCGTAGGTAACTTAGGGGAGAGGGGTGCAACATGACTTGCATGCAACCATGGCTACCTGAGGAGAAGGGAAAGTAAGGGGGGAGAGACAGAGAGAAGGTGAGAAAGTACCTCAAAAATATTTTTGGGGAAGTTTTAGAAAAATAAATTTATATAATGATCTAAATAATGTAAAAATAATCCTAAAGTACCAAAATATGCCTATTAACCTAAATAAACTCTAATTAGAAGTTTTTATAAACATTGGAAAGAGAATCGAAGCTCAAAACAGAACATGGTTTGAAATTGCGGGGTAACAAATCAATTGGTTTGGGCAACCAATTGGCTAGTTATGTCAAACATTAAAATGCATGTTTCTGGGTGTACCACTTGATTGATTTATCAATCCAGTTGGCAAGTGCTTATGAAATTTGCCTTTTAACTCTAATTCCATGCCCTTTTGTAGAACCAAAACTAATTTATTTTATATCAATATAATTTTAAATAAATTTTAAAAGATTTTTGGTTAGGGTATTATAGTTAGAGGGAATCTATACACTAGGGATAAACTGTCATTCCTTGATATAAATCTAATATGTCCTCTATGTTGTGTGATGATTCATATCAACACACACTTGTCTTTTGATTGTGTAATGACCAATAGAGTTTGGCAATAAATTAGAGCTTGGTTCGGGATTAGAAGAGACCAAATTACACTCTCAAGCACAATCAAATAGATTAGGAAATCAAGGGTGAAGAAGAATCCAATAAAAAACCTGGCTCGAACACTAAGTCAGGGTGCAACAGTACTGTACACAAGGATGGCAAGGAACAAAACACACCATGAGTAGGTACAAAACACACTCCACACACACACATCCCTTGGATAAAAAAGTGATGAAATATCTATAAATAATAATGGTGAAAGATGAGAAAAAGAATGGTAAAATATTATAGTAATAAAGATAAAACATCATTAATATTAATGGTAATATATTGGTAATACTATTGGTCAAACATCATTTCAATTGGTGAAAGATAAAATAATATTATTTTTAGTTCGAAGTATAAAAATATGAGTCTATATTTGTAGAAAAAAACTTAGAAACATGACAATATGATTTTTATTTCTTATTTTTTCAAGAGTATAAATTAAAGGTAATTTAATTTTGAAATTATAAATAAATAAAAGACTAATTACATTTACATTATTTTCATCATACAAAAATAAAGTACAAAATTTATTTTTTAATAATTATTATTGTATTTCAAAAATGTCACGTAAATCCCTCGATGTATCAGGGAAAAGGTTGCATTGACTTACTAATTGTTTTAGACATAGACTTAGTACTACTTAAGAAAATAGTTATTATTAAAGAAAATTTGTGCTTTCATTTTTACCCATAGTTTTATATGATCATAAGACAAAATAACAAAGTTATAAAAAATGAAAAAGATAAAGGAAGACAAATGAACAACTTTCTCGCTGGCACCAAATGAAGCCTAAATGCTGTACGAGGCCACGTGCTATTTTGTCATGTTATAGCATATAACAACAATAGATACACGAATTGAAAGCCAATCTTCCCTTAAAAGAGCCGACTCAGGTAGCACTTGTCCAATATATACCATATTTTTTTTATATTCTATCTGTTTACAAAAGAAAATTATTTTAGTAGTTTATATATATATTTTTAACAATTTATATATTTTTTTAAACAACTAAAAAAGTAATATTTATATTTTATTCATATTCTTTATCAAAAAATAATAAAATAATAAATGCACAGATAATGAAAAAATTAAAGGAGAATAAAAGTAAAAGTTATGTACTTTAAAAAAAAAAGACTTTTGTTTCAAATAAAAATTCAATGACTTTATTTTTTATGGCAAAACAACACCAGAAAAATATTCAACTAATCGTTAAGGTATAGCTAAATTAAATTTATCCTGAAAAAGATCATGATTGGTGAGATCAACAAAAGTAGCCACACAATCCTACACTTAATGCGCTCTTATGAAAATTAGTGAGCTTGATCAGTAACCACCTTTGTAATTAAGTTTGTTGTAGCTAGAATGGAGCTGCTCGATCATGTTTCATGGGACTGGGCATCTTCACATGCACCTCCTTTTCCATAGATGAATAAAGCATCGCAGCAGCAACAAATCTTCTGTTTTGATGATCAGTAGTAGTGGTAGTAGTAGGTGGAGGATGCTGATAGGTCATGTGGCCTCCGAGAGCCTATCTGCTAGGAAATCTCTTGCCACAAATCTTGCACTCGTGTGTAAATTCACCACGAGATGCTACTGCCGGTGCTGCCTCTCTACCTCCTTTCTTCACCTTACCATGGCTCCTTTTATGGTCTCCTAAGGCATGAGAAGTTGTGAAAAATCTATCACAAATGTTACAATGGTAACTATACTACAGGTTATTCATTAGTGCGGTTGTTTCTTGGGGAATATTAATGTATCAACATCCATCATCTCCTTCTTCATCCTCATCGTCTTCTTATCTTGACCAAGTAAAACAAAATATCCCCCTACAATTAATATAATTACTAATTAGGCCCCATTCTCATTATACTATTTTTACATTAGATCAGTTTAGGTTAAATTAAATTGATAATAATTAAGGTATTATTAATGGTATGATTCATATAGTAATAATAATATGTTAAATATTTATAATAGATTATATTAGATTAGATAAGATTCAATTGGTTCACATCAATGAAAAAATCAGACAAAGATTAAATCATTATTTATTATTTTTCAATTAATTAATTAATTAGCATAAATCTTGGTTGGCTTAAATTAATCAGTATACGTCTAGCTATATATATATGACCATACATTCAAGTTAGAGTGGGATATGGATTAAACCATGATCACGAGTTGGTACCTATTATAATTGTCCACTTTACTCTAAATTAACTCAGAGGAAGACTTTTCTTTTTCTTTTTCTCTTTATTATGTGATGAATCTTGAACGATGCTGGCAACAGGAGGATAATTATAAAAGCTTGTTGATCCCTTCTTGAATCCACTATTAAAATCATCATCATAACTCAAGTAATACAAGTCCTTATTGTCTTCACTAATTAGGTTATGATGATCATGCAGTACTTCATAAGAGATTATACTATTCGTACACTGGCCAGATTCATCGATATGTGAGGAAGAACCATCTAATCTATCTGGAGTGGCTGCTTTATTGGTACTTGTTTCTAGACGACCACTTTTATCTATAGTAAAACAACAACTATGTAGATTATCATCATCATAGGTGGTAGCAGTAGGACAACTGACAAGATCACCCTAAACAATATTAGTAGAATACCTAAACCTAGTAGCACTTGTATTAACCATCGCCAATTTCTCCTCAAGGTTTTCTAAACATGCAATGTTTGCAAGCAACTTGAAACCATCAACATTAGGATCATAGGTGTCGGCTAGGATAGTCTCCATGCTTCTGTATGCTGGATTATCAAGGTGTCCTATCATATGATGATGTAACACCTTTTCACTGTTGTATCTTCTCTTGCACACCAGACAAGTATTATAGGTTGGCAACAATGGTGGTGGTGTTGTTGTTGAAATAGTAGTATTAGTATTAGTATGAGAGGTGTTGGAAGCTTCAACGCTTTGGTAGCTTTTCTACTTAACTGTGCAGTCACTTAGTTAGTGTCATTCTCAATCTTTGCCTTTGTTATGTTGGGGGCATTTGGACTAGCTTCTATGTGTTAAAGTCCCTTTTTAAACAAAGGTTATTCTTGTTATTTTTATTAATGACCTAAATTTAGAAAGGCTAAACATTAGCCGAAAAGTTAACGTGGGAAGGTGAGTAAATGTGAAATATATTGAGATTTGAATCCCCTAGGAGTGAGAGAGAAGCACAAATGTTTTTAAACATTATTCTCTTCAACATAAGTTTGATAAATTCAAAGATCTGAAATCATTTACCAATGAATTGTGCTGATTTTTAACAAAAAAATTGCCAAGACACCAATCTTGATTCTGAATACTAGATATTTGATTTAGAGCTCTCTAGGTCAAGTTATTGTTAGTATTATAGTGGGTGTTTTTGTCTAGGTTAATTTTGAATGGGTTTCAGCTTTAGCTTCAATCAAGTGGTCAATTATACCCGGTTTTGGTTGAAAATTGGAGAGGTTTGTATTAACATCTTGTTATTGATTATTTTAAAAGAGCTCATTATTTTGTGACCTATAGATCAACCTTTGGATGTGTTTATAGCAGCTATATTTTAGGATTTGTAAACTCTTCTCTATGTTGCTATTGTTATCTAGTTGTGCTATTTAGGATTGATGAGTGTATTATTTAGTGAGTACTTGAATACTAGACTTTTTATCCCTCAGATTTGTCATAGTAAAAAGTTTCCTAAGTGGACTAAAGTGTCCCATAGTTGTTTCGCTTTTGTATCAGAATGATTTTTTCACAAAAATCGCATGTCATTTATTTGCTTGTGTTTCTATTTTGTGGTTGGTGTTTTTGAACCATTCTCCCTTTTCCTCACTAGCTTTTTTTTTTCTTTTTGAATTTGATCATATATACTATTCTATCATTTTGATATGTTCTTGAATTCAAATATAGTATCCTTTGCAAGCAAGTCTATAGTTTCTCTTACTTAACATTCATTCATTACATGTACGTACTACCAATGAAGCATAGGGATTCTAACGTGGTGTTGTTTTGCATCTGCATAATGTTTTGGGGGATAGGATGCGAAATGGGATGACTTATTTGTGAAAAAAGGGCCTCTAAAATGATGTCATCTTGAGATGTTTTATTAGTTAAAAATTACCCCATTGTGCTACCCTGCCTTACCTATTCTCTTGTTTGCATCACTAACATGACAGTAGCAGCAGAAGGTCGCCTTCTCCCTCCCATCCCAGCTCCCTCCTTCAATTTAGACATTCCATAGTCCTTCATCTCCTTCCATTAATGAATCTGATTCTTACATTTGCTTCTCATCAGTCTGTGATGGAGACCAATGATTTTGATTTTGAGTCACCTATGTTCGTGTTGAAGGGTAGGGTTGAAGCTCCACCACGCTGCTTCGCAACATTGCTCTGCCTCTACTATTAGATGTTAAAGCTCCACTCTATTTCCGTGCTAAATGTTGGGGAGGTTGGTGCTAAAGCTTGAAGATCAATGGTAATAATTTCCATTTTCTTCGACTTTTTTTTTGGCTATTGGGGATGGTATATTTTGTGTTAATGCTATGATTTATTGCATAACCAATGATCTTCATTTTGTATTGTGATTGAAGCACAATATTTTATGGTGCTTAAGGGCAAGATGTTGAGTTGTTGACTATCTGGTTCAAGGCAGGCTTGAAAGGTAAGAAATTTTTAATTTTTTTAGTTTAAATCACAAATTATTTATTGGTGATAAAGGTTGGAAAGGTTGAGGTTTTGGTGTAGTCGGGGTTTTTGGTATTGTTGTTTAGTTGTTATTTTTATTTTTATCATAATTACTAATAATTTATTATGTATTGTAATTGAATTAGAGCCACTGATCATTCATTATGTGTTAAGAAAAAAGATTGCAGTGATTTCTGTTATTGGCATTGTGTTGCATTGTGGTATTATGGTGTTGTGGTATTGCGGCCTGCTAGATGTGTTATTTTATTGCTTGTTTTAGTTTGATTATGTTGTGATTGTATTATGGCTTCTAGTGGTAGAAATAGTAATATAGGTTCTATTAGTGTTATTGTATCTTCTACAAACATAAGTGATAATCATCTTTAGAATTATGTTACTATAGGAGAAAAAACTAGCAGACAAAGAACTATTTTGTGGACTTGTATTTTTTGTAATCAAGCTGAGCAAGAAATCTATATAAGGGTTAGAGATCATTTATTGAATATTCCTAGTAAAGGTATTGTAACTTGTAAGAAATTGAGGGTGGAGGATAAAATTGAGATGATAAATTTAGGAAAAGAAATCTTGAAAAGAGCCGAAGAGATGCTACCAAATGATGTGCCATTACCTCATTCAAGCATATCTAATTCAAGAATGGATATGTCCTTTTTTAAGAAGAGACAAGTGAGTGAGATAAATCCTATAGAGAAAGCTTTTAGCAATCAAATACACTCTCAATTAGATGCATAGATTGCTAGAATGTTTTACACCAATGGTGTTTCATTTAATTTGGCAAGAAATTATTTTTTTATAGAAGATTTTGCTTTTACTTTTGCTACTAGCCATAGTTTACCTGGTTACGGTACAAAGGTTATAATCATTTGAGAACAATGTTAATTCAAGAAGAAATATTAAACATAGAGAGATTATTGGAACCTATCAAGAAGACATAGAGGGAAAATGGTGTTAGTATTGTGTCTGATGGTTGGAGTGAAGTATAAAGAAGAACATTAGTGGATTTTATTGTAATAAGTGATGTGAGTCCTATGTTTAATGCTTTGAGTGATGTCAAAGACAGGCACTATAATTCTAAAATGTTGAAAGAAGTCATTGATGAGGAAGGTTATTAGAATGTTGTACAGGTTATCACTGATAATGCCTCAAATTGTAAAGTAGACAATGAGATCATTGAACAAATTTATCCTTATATTTATTGGAATCCATGTGTTTTTCATACTCTTAACATTAATTTGAAAAATATTTGTGCTACAAGAAATTTAAACAATAATGTTGAGACATATGAGATGTATCATTAGATAACTGAGATTCATAGGGATGATATTCAAATTAAGAATTTTATAATGATGCATTCCATGAGATTAGCCATCTTTAATAGTTTTTCTTCTCTAAAGTTGCCTATAGTTGCCAATACTCGTTTTGCTCAAGTTGGTATTACATTGAAGAGAATGAAGCTTATAAAATATAATCTTCAATATATGGTGATTAGTGAAGACTTGTTGTCTTATAAAGTTGATGATATTAGAAAAGCAAGGTCTGTGAAGGAAAAATTGGTTGATTATTTATGATGGGAAAAAGTTGATTATATTCTTTAGTTTATATGACCTGTTTACCATATGATACATCAGCCCTTCACCTTATTTATGAAATATGGGATCCAATGATTGATGAAGTGCGAAATGCCATTTATAAGTATGAATGTAAAGAGGTTGGAGAAGTGTCTTCTTTCTTTTAAGTGGTATATGTCATACAAAAAACTCATTGGAGTAAAATTAGCACACTCCTTCATTATTTGGAGTACTCATTGAACCCAAGGTAACCATATGTTCTAATTTAATAATCTTTATATTTATTTAAATGTTATTTTTATTTCTTTAATTTAAAAAATAATAATAGTATAGATAATTTTGTGGATTTATTCCTTTGAGTGAAGATATTATAATGATGTTTGGTTAGATGCTAAGTCACAAAGAGTTGCTCTTTCTAGCGATGAAGAGATTTGCATCAAAAGGAATAAGTATTTTAGAAGACTTTTCCCTAATAATGAAGATCGCTTAAAAGTTAATATGGAGTTTGCAAATTTTGCACTTAAAAATGGTCCATTGGGAGAATTTGATTCTCTTTATGATAGAGATACTCTTGATCTAAACATTTGGTGGAGAGTTCATGGCTCAAGTGCACCATTACTTCTAGGTATTTCCCTCAAATTACTTGGTTAAGTATCTTCTTCTTTATATGGTGAACAACATTGGAGTACATATGGTTTTATTTATTCTATGAAGAGGAATAGATTGATTCCTAAGCATGTCAAAGACTTGCTGTTTGTTAATAACAATCACTATGTCTTAGCAAGAAAATGTGGGACATCTATGGTAATATTTCCACATTGTTTACTACTCCCATATTACATCATAAGACATGGTGACTATTAAATACAAAATTAATTTCTTTTTTTTTAATTTTATGTAGGTGATGACTTTGTCTCTTTTGAATATATTAGATTGCTTAATATCACATCTCTTTTTCTTGATGAACCCAAGTTAGAGGCGATGGTTTTTGCCGAAACAAGGCTTAACGATGATGAAGTAGAAGTATGTGTTGTTATTAACAAAAATGAATATTATATCTAATTCATTTTAGTTTATAGTTGTCAGCAATTTAGTATGAGCTTAATACTTATATTTTGATTATGTAAACTTTGAATATGTTTTTATGACTAATTTATTTTGATCATATAAACTTTAAATATATGTATATATAATTTTCATTTCCTCCCGTGCCCATTTCATAATTTTTTAGATGATGATGTTTCCATATTTATTCCTGTCCCCCTTCCTGTGCATCCCTGCATACTACTATACCTTTCCCTACTATTTTCCAATTTCTAATTTCAATCTGTTTCCTTTTTCATAGATTTTAAATTTGTTTGGTAAATTTATTAAATTATATGTATATGTATATATATATCTATAGAAAATAAATTTTTTATTGAGTTACCCCTTAATAAAAAACCACTTTCTCATATTTTTTTTCCCACATAAAAAAATAAAAAAATTAATTATATAACGTTTTTCTTAGGTAAGCAAAACACAGATACATAAAATCATCAATCACATACTTCATAGTATATAAGTTCCAGAGAAGTTCGACTCTTTCGATAATTCATATTGTGTATACCAAGCAACACCATAATGAAATATCAAAAGAAGAGGAAAATAACTCCTTTTTTAGTTTTATGGCTAAGTTTTTACCACCAAAGCTATATAAGTAAGGGTTAAGGAGCAAGATTAAAGAAACATATTTTATTTGAGATTATAATTATTTGAGAGAATTATTTAGACTATATATTTTTAAAAATAATATTACATTTCAAATTATATGGAAGACTTGCTCAAACATAATGTTTTCTTCTATAAAATGGAGACATACAAATGAGATCAATGCAATGTTTTATTTGGGGGGATTATCTAGAAGTTGGATTTTGTTTTATTTTATCTTGTAGAACTTAGTAATATAAATTGTCCTATGTGTTTTGACATCTAGTTAAATTTGTACATATTATCCTTCGCAGCCAAGGCTCCACTTTCGATCATTGAAACATTCCATTCTTCATTCATTTGTGTATATATTAGAATCTCCACTCTACATAATTGTTTCCTTATTTTCAATATTAATCTCAATAAATTCTAATGTGTAGATAATAAAGTTATTTGATACAGAGTAATTGAAAATATTAATAGTAAGTTGGACTTGTTTTGACTAATCTCTTATATATTTTATAAAAGGGCTATTTCATACGGTACCTAGCAAATAATACTTCCTTTTCTTATTTATTTTTTATATCACATAACAAAATTGAAAAAAATAAATTAATATAACGTCTTATTTTTTTCTCCTAAAGGGAAAAAAAATACAAATATATATTATCATCAATCACATATTTCCCATTAAGTAAGTTCCTAATAAATTCAACTCTCTTGATAAGTCATATTAATTATACCAAACAACACGATAATGAAAAATCAAAGGAGAAGAGGAGAATAATTCCTTTTTTTTTTAATTTGAAAATTAAACTTTCACTTCCAAATATATATTAGTAGGGGATGTGGAACAATATAAAAAAAATATATGTTTTATTTGAGATTAAAAATGATTGGGAACATTATTTACACTAGTTGATTTAAATAAAAAATAAATTATAGTTATATGGATAAATTTATCAAACCTAATATTTGTTTAAATGATTTCCAAACGTACAAATGGTATCTTTAATGTTCTACTTATTTATAATTTCTTTTCACTTCTCTTCTGAAATCCATTACACCAATTTTAACCTTTGATACCCTTACAAAAATATTCATGTTAAATAACTTTTAGTTGAAAGTTTTCTTTTAGAGCCCAAATTTAGGTTATGAGATAAGAATAGATTTTTAGTAAAAAAATTACAAAAGAGAAAAAAAAATACCAAAATGACCCTCCGAGCCTTTTTCTTTATGTTCTTTTTTCTTCCAATTTCTTTTCTACTCTGAAACTTGACGCACACAACCTCCTATTCTTATCTTCTATTTAACCTAGCTCCACTTCTCTATCTACCTCCAACTTAGTTCTCTTTCCTCTGGTCATGCCACCACGTGAGCTACCTCTTTATCTCTAATATGGGAAGCTGTTGGAAAATTTTATACGCATACGCAACAATATATAACAAAAATAAAATAAAATAAAAACTTACCATTCGAATTTGTGCCATGAAAGAACTCACCGCCCTGAAGTGAACTTTGATAGTACTTTAGTAAAAAAATCCTTTTTAGTCAGTTCACCCCCTATGATTAATACAATGCCTCCTGTAATACCCTAATATATTATTTAATACTAATCCTTATTAATTTATATTTTAATGTAACCCATAAAATCTTAGCTTAATTATTTTTTAACATTTAACCCGCACATCCAAATAAATTCTTTAATTAATTTATACAAATTATTTTATTATTTTACTTTTTATTTAAATCCACCCTAAAATCTATAAAATTTACCCCGATTTAATTTTTCTAATCGGGTACCCTAATATTAAATAAATTAAGTTTATCTTAATTCTGAGTTTAACCTAAATCTAATTATAACCCTAAATTTATTATTTTTTTTCCTTTTTCTTTCTTTTCCATTTTCTCTTTTTCTTCCTTTCCTCTTTTTGTTTTTTCCTTTTCCTTTTCTTTCCTTCCCTATGCCCAACCCACTCTTTTTTCTTGTCCTCTCCTAGGCTTGTGCCTAACTCATCCCTTTCTTCTTTTCCCCCATCTAAACACTAGCCTAGACTATATATTACTTTTCTCTCCTTCTCCCTTGCCCAATTTCCCGTTCAAATGCACCCCAATCCCCTGCATTTCCTTTGCTTGTGCCCTACACCCCACCGACCTAATTTTCCCCTTTAGGCGAGACAAGCCCTTACTTCTCCCTCATGTGCCCCTCTTCCCTTCCTTTCCTAGCTTCTGCATCTTCCTTCTCTACCTAGCTTGCACCAACCACACCTGCAGCCCCTACATCCCTTCCACCACCTACTCTCCTTGCCTACCTTGAACACCTAAACCAACCTATTCCTATTGATTTTCCCTGCCCTTCACTCCCAACCATGTGCATACATGCACATAAATACACACCACACCCCTTCTCTTCCTTCCTTTCCTTCTCCCATTAAGCTCTACCCTCTACGACCTTCCCTTACCTATATTTTTTCTTTTCCCTCACCACCACCTCCCCATCGCCCTTCCTTGCATCAATCTAGCAACCACACCACCACCTAGCCATCTCTCATGCTATATAGTGCCTTCTCGCCCAACCCCATCACCTCCTCCCCGTCCATCACCCTTTTTTACGTCAACCCAACCACACAACTGTTCCTCTACATACCCATTTCATGCGCCCCTCTTCCTAGCTATGTTGCCTTCTCCATAGCCCAACAATAGACTCGTAACCATTAGATATTGCTATAGCCTTCCCTCATCCCAGCTCCAACCACTGCCTAATCCCCTCTCCCTCAACCTCACCCCTTCTCCTCTTTCCTTTACTCCTTCCATCTAGCTACTCAACATCGTCTAGTGCCACCCTCACCCTTCCCTGCACAACCACGCCACCATCCTAAGCCATCACCCCTAGTGGCCGACCAACATTTCCCCGGAAGCTCCCTATAATTTCCTCCCTCATATTGCATGGAACGTGAACAGCATGAGTGTGTATATGTATAATTTTTACCCTATTTTAATATCAAGGGAATTTTAGCAATTTATTATTTAATAATTATTTTAATAAATATTATTATTGTATGGATTCAATATTAAGTGTTTGTTTAGAGCTACTTATCAAAAGTTGTTATCCAAACTAACTACCTATTTTAAAAAAAATAGCTTGAAAAATTCTAAAATGAGTAATTATCTAAAAAAATTATTTTTGATAAGTAGCTTCAAACAAGCCATAATATGGTTAATGTGGTATTATTTTTAGAAATAAAAGTTTAATTACTAGAGCCTAATAAATTTTAGTAGGTTAGTTGTATTTGTGCCTTTGTTGGAGATCAGGTAACCCCCTATACTTTACTAAAATTAGAGATATTTCATGATAGAACATTAGGGTTTTTGATATATAAATTATATTAAGCATGTTCGTTACATTATAATTATTTGCCTAAAAATGTTATCATGGGATTTGTTAAAATGGAGCATGTTAATTTATGTAAATTATTGTGTGTAAAAAATTTGATTAAAATGATTTAAATGACAAAAATAAATTATATATGTTATGTATGTCTAATATGATAGGTTGAGCATACTTCGCACATTTTAACATAATTATTACTATTGTGTTCCCTAGGGGCAATTTGATCATTTAAGCATATCATAATATTTATTCTAATAAGAATGTCTAATTTGTATTATTTATTGGTAAGTATGGAGGTGCGTGATTTGATGCTTTAGAAATACATGTTTTAGCATGATTGATATTATTATATACCCTAGGGATATTTTAGTCATTTAATGTGTATTAGGAAATTTATCTCGATAAATGTGCCTAATATGTGTTATTTATTATTGAGTATGGAAATATGTGACTCGATGTTCTAGAAACGTATGTTATGGCTTTACGTGCAAAATCATATATATGGAAAAAATTATCATTTGGCGTACTTGTTAATTTATTTGCATATTATGTAATTTAATTATTTTTTTTAACCTTTTCACGACAAATTAATAAATAAAATGGATGATATTGTGGTGATTTTGGCCTTAGGGGCATTTTGGTCACTTTTGACGTAATACACCTACTATAAATAATTAGACATAGGATGGTTTAGTGTTTATAGGAGATGATTTAGTGTTACTTTGACTCATATCTTAGACGGTTTTGGTAACATAGGGTTGACTTAAATAATTAAAAATAAAGAAAAAATAGTTAACTATGAAATTTGAATTATTATATAATATGTAATGTTTTGTGATCACCTTTTTAAGATATTAATACTAAAAGTGAAATAAATTGAGTTTGGTAATGGTTTCTCTCTAAGGGTAGCTATCCTAGAGACGAGGTAGGAGCCCTCAATTTGTCTGGTTAATTGGTGTGTTGTTGTGCCCTATTAAGGCTCTAGTTAACTCTATAGGTAACCTACGAGCTCTATAAGGGATATCAATGCTTAAGGCATCCTAGGTTAGGAGGGTATTGTGTCGCCTTGTGTGCTAGTATAACCAGAGAGATTTTATGCCTTTGGGTTGGATGGTTGGGAAGGTACCATGATGCCTTTTGTATTGATATGACTAGTGGGCAATTATTGTATCCCCATCGAATAATTAGAAATAGAAATAATTTTTGTATAAGGACTTAATGGATTAATATGGTTTGTTAGTTTGGTAGTTCATTATGCGCATTACTGGTTTTAGTATGTAAGCTTGATAGTTGCATTTGTTCACTATTTAGATTTCGTATATCGGTTGATAATGAGTACTTGTATGTCATTGGGTTATAAGTTTAGAGGATATTGTGTTGTCTTAGTACGCAGGTATGACTGGTATACTTTTATGTCTCTAGGTTATGAAATTGTATCCCCTTGAGTGAATAAAAATGGAAATATTTGTTATTGGATCAAAATTATCATTGGATTGGTTAGTAGTAGCCTTGGGACTACCTATGGATTAGTACAATGCCTTAGAGCCATACCTATTATATTATGGAGTTTTATTAGTAATGTGCCTTTGAGTCCTACCATTGATAGTATATATTTTATTTGGTTTTGTGCCTTTGAGTCCTACCCTATGGTATTGCATATATTATTGGTTTGATATTGAGACATGAGATATATTATGAACATTATGCTTATTTTGTTGATATTGGTTCTAATCATTACTTCATAAATCATCTCTTGTATGATTGGTTGGTAAGCTTCATTATTTTCTAAATGAATGAGTAGGATTGGTATATGGTTTTAGTGATTGCTGTATTTTTTTTCATCACATGTATATTTCACTATTTCATATTATGCTTTGTTGTGATGTCTTTCATGTGTTCGATGTAGGCTTTTTATACTAGTTTTGTATAATAGGTTATTCAGTATCATTGCACTAAAAGGTTCCTTTTCTGCTTATTCAATGGGAACAAGTCCTTGTAGGTTAGCTTGTGAGATCATTTGAAGGCTACTATTTGAGTTAAGATTTAGGGTTATCTAGTGTTCTGCCTAGTATCTTTTGACCCAAATTTTCTGTAGACTCTTGTGTCCCCTTTAATATATTTCTTCTCCTCATTAGATTTTAACTCTTTATCTAATGTTTTGAACTGTCGGGATAATGGTATTCTTTGTTGAAATCTATATTTTGTTTTATAGTTGTTATGGATTTAAGAGAAGTAACCTTTAGCCTTAATATATAGTATAAGAATGCTAGAAGATGCCAAACTAATACTTTCGCGAAACAAAAGGTTTTTTGCTCTAATTTTTTGGGGTTGTTACACCTCAAATATCATGCACTCGTAATAAGAGGAATGGAACTACAGATTCAATGACCAGTATTTTTTGTGAATATTGATGAGATAGAGAGAGAGAGAGAGAGAGAGAGAGAGAGAGAGAGAGAAGCACAAAATTCAAGTGCTTAGTTTTTCTGTATATAGAAAATAATTTCCATAGAACCAAGTAAAATAGAAAAAATTGTAGAAGAGTAGAATGATGTCTACTCCTCACATGATAAAAAATAGGAGGAAATGTTCAACCAAATCACTAAAAATGAAACTAAAGAAGACTAGGTAAAATGTTTAAAATAATTCAAAATTTCAGCGAAAAACAAAGTAGTGCCTATCCGAATCCATGACCCAACCATGCCCAGCTCAATCGGATCAAATGGACAAGTGGCGGCATGCTTGTGTATGTGTATGGTATATAGTCCAACTCACTAACCACACAAAACAACCCAAGCTTTCAACTCAAACATATCAATCGGTGAAGGGATATAAAAACTATTTAAAAACAATGTTGCCCACAAATGTGTAACACTAAAAACTCAGTAAACATCAGTTGTAGTAAAGGATTTGTTGTTTTTCCATTACTCCAAAAATCCTCCACTAATGGAAAACATAAAATAAAATACAAAAAATCTAGGAAAAAATAACACATCATCAATGTCACAAGGTTTGAGTTGATACATAGTGAAGTGAGACAATCATTGTATCTAATTCTCACATAACATGTCTTTCCATAACAGTCTACAATTTCCTCAATAAAAACACAAGTAATTTTAATGGTCATGTACAAACCTTGAGTACTCATGAGTGTTCTAGAAAGATAACTTAAGTCTTTCATAAAAGGTGGCTCCGCTTTCACACTCATCTAGATAAGTCTATCAAGTGTGTCTCACAAGTACTACCATACAAGGCTATGAATTCATTAAGAGCATAAAAATTCTAGAACTTAGTTATGTCTAGTAATGAGTTCATTAAGTTTATCTCACTATGACCACTCAAAAATAGAATTATTAACTCATTTAGAGTCTAAGATCTCCCTAATAAAGCATTACCACCTACCATAGGGATGGAAATGTAGTGCATTAGAGTAATAATATGGCTTTGCTTGAGCATAAGTGGTATCTATCATACTTTCATCAACTCAAAGGCTTAAGCCCTACCCCCTCGAAAATTAGAAAATAACTCTTCTTGTTTTCCCTTTGTAAGAGGATCTACTATATTTATCTCTAATCTGACAAATTCTAAGAAGATCACATTGTTCCTCAACAATTCTCTTACAGAACCGTGTCTTACAAAAATATTTCCTTTTACCATTGTACACACTATTCTTCTCAACATAAATAGTTACTTGTGGGTCCTAATGCAAGGAAACTAGTACAATTGATTCCTTCCACAATGGCATATTAACAAATAGATTCCTCAACCATTCTGTCTCTTGACTAGCTAACTCAAGAGTAATAAACTAAAACTCTATCATAAACCAAGAAATGTAAGTGTGCTTAGTAGATTTCTAGGACACACCTCCTCCTAGTGTGAAAACATATCCACTAGTGGAACTAACCTCATAATTGTATGAAATTCAATTAGCATCAATAGATCCTTCTAACATAGCAAGAAATTTACAACAAGATAAAAACCAATCCTTAGTTCCCTTAATATATATAAGTAAACTAAGAAGTGCATTCCAATGATCTTTATCAAGGTTGCGAGTATATCTACCTAGTCCACTCATAACATATGCTATGTTAGGTCTAGTATAGTTATGATTTTAGCATATTTTTCTTGCGAAACACTATAACCTTAGTTCCATTTCAAATTAATGCTAGGATAATAGGGAGATTTCTCATGTAATTCATCATGACAATTAAAATTTTACAATATCTTATCAACATAGTATGACTAACTCAACAAATATCCCTTCTTAGTTTCTCATTTTAATATTGAGAATTATATCATCTTTTGATAGATATTTCATGTTTAAGTGAGAAGAAAAAAATAATTTGGTCTCATTAACCACAGTCACATTAGTACCAAGAATCAACCTATCATCAACATACAAACATATAATCACACAATTATGTCCAAACATATTGGAGTAAACACAAGAATTAGATCCATTTACCACATCACCATTGCTCACAAAAGTTTAGTTAAATTTTTTATACCATTGTTTAGGAGCTTGTTTAAGCCAATACAATGAATTTCTCAATCTACACACTTTGTTCTCTTGACCTTCTTCCACACAGGATGCTCCACACAAGTTTCTTCTTTAAGGTCACCATTCAAAATTGTAGTTTTATCATCCTTTTGATCAAGTAAAAATCCATGGATAACACCAAAAGTGATTAAAGACCGAATAGTGAAAATCTTAGTTATAGGAGAATTAGTATTGAAAAAGTCAACCTTTTTCTTTTGTTTATAGATTACAAGTACCAAACGAGCCTTAAAATTGTCAATGGTTCCATCAATTCTCAATTTCTTTTTAAAGACCCATTTACATTCAATTGGTTTACACCCTCTAGGCATGTCAACTAAATCCCAAGTGTGATTATATATTGATGATTCTAACTCATCTTTAATTAATTCTCTTCAAAAACTTAAATTAATTGAAGTTACTACTTCATTATATGATTTAGGATCTTCTTCAATCAAAAAGGAAGACACAAAGTCTCCACTAATCCTATCTACATCATCATTCTCAATGAGAAAAGCAACCATGAAATCAAGTCCAAAACTAGTTTCTATTTTATGTCTTTTGCTTCTCCTAGTTCACTAACAACATCAGTATTTATAGCAATAAAGGAAATATTCACAATTAAAGCTATAGGAGCATCGTTGGAAGAACTATCTTTAGCACATGCATTCTTTTTCATGGGAAGCATGTTTTCAAAGGAATTTCCATTCCTAGATTCACAAATTGAGTAGTTACTTAAGCAAATGAATCTATAAGTAGCACTATTCTAAGCATAACCTATAATTGCACAATCAAATGTTTTAGTTCCTACATTATTCCTTCTAAAATTAGATAAACCAACCTTAGCTAGACACCCCTACACTTTTAAAATTTTCAAGTTAGGTGAAAAACCTTTCCATAGATCGTAGGGTGCTTTATCTAGCTTTTAATGTAGAACATAACTCAAACTATAACAAGAAGATAAAAAATCTTTCCCTATATATGGTTAGACATACCATAACTCAAAAGCATAACATTCATCATTTATTTTAGAGTCCTATTTCTCCTTTTAGCTATGCATTTTTGTTGTAGGTTATAAGAGGCACTAGTTTCATGTATAATACAATGAATATCATAAAATTTCTTTAGGATGCTAGTTCCATATTCACCATCACTATCAGACCTAAGCCTCTTTTTCTTATAGTCTATCTGGTTCTCAAATTCTGCTTCATATTTTAAGAACATTTGTTTAGTCTTAACCTTATGCGTAAGGAGGTAAAATTTGGTATATCTCAAATAATCATTAATAAAAGTCATATAGTACCATTTACCACCTCTACTTACAGTATTCTTAAAATCTACTAAGTCTGTATGGACTAATTTAAGTCACTCATTTGTTTTGTTAGTGACATGTTTGAAAGGCATTATAATAAACTTATCTTCCACATAAATATGTCACTTTTCATAATTAGTGTTTGACACATTAATTATGATTTAGGAGTAAAAAATCAAGAATTATATTTCATAATAATGGAACAAATTATTCTTCATTTAGAAAGTGTCTCCTGCAAATTTGAAGACTAACAGATGGTTACGTTGCTCGAAATGTAACAAACAAGTAATTAAATGTCTACGTGCATGTGTATGGCATGCAAGGAGGGAGTAACCACGTGAATGAGAAGGATGTTGGTAGAATTTTTGAGCACTATTAAGTTATTTAGCTAATTTAGTTATTATGTAATAAAGTAAGAGAATAAAGTCAGCATAAAGTAGCATAAAGTTAGTGTAAAGGTAGTATAATATCTTTTAGCTTGGAATCTTTTGGAATATGCTTTAGCTAGTGGTAGAAAGGTTACATGATTTATAAATGTCAAGCATATGGAATGTATTATGATTATTGAATGAAGAATTGAAGTTGAAGATCAACATTGATTGAATTCTGTGTGAGTTCAAGCTCAAGCAAATCAAATATATGTGAACGGTTTAGCTTGAAAGTTTTAATCTCTTCGTCTGTGTGAATTAGAGATTAATCTATATATTTTTTGCTATTCTTAATCCATATTTTTCTTCCCAAATTACCATCAAATTCCTACTCTATTTCATGGCTAAACAGATCCCTAAATTGGTATACCAAAACCGAAACCCTAAAACATTCATTCAAAACCCTAACCATCTATACCAACCAAACACCACCTTATTTCCTCTTCTTTGAACCAAACCCTAACCCTAGACCATGACTATAACCATCATACAAACCCTAAATTTCAAAACCTCATCATATTCGAATCACATTCATCATTAATTGATCATAATTGAATCATCATCATCATCAACGAATCACCATCATCATTTTTCTACCATAATTCGAACCACCATCATCTTATTTGCATCACTTTTGAAACTTTAGTCTTTAAAATCACCATCAATGAGCCTTTATCATTATCTTCTTATCCTCTTTTGACCATTAGATCCATATAATTGAATATTACACCCTTCCATACACATCAATTTTAGTATCAGAGCTTAGGTTGGTAGAATTGCAACCAAGATTCAATCTTTCTTTCAAGATTCTTCAAGATTCATCAATAAAGATTATTATCTTCAAGAATCTCCAAGAATTCATAATAAAAAAGAGAGTTTTGTGATTAATGCTTGTTTAGAAGAGTGATAATTGATTGATAAGAAAAAGAATGGAGAACTAAGGAGAAGACTTGAGAGATTTTCTCAAGACCTTGATGGAAAAAATCAAGGAGGTAAAATTGTACGTGGAACGAGTAGAAATTTGCCAAACCCATGAGTCCCATGTGCAGCCAAAACCTGAAGGGAACAAGTAGAGGAAGGGCACATGAGAAGAGCACATCACTGGGTGGAAGAAAAAGAAGAGAGCATGGGAAATTACGTAAGGGCACGTGACACTTCGAGGAGAACTTATGATGATGTGGAAAAGGGAAACAAATTTGATCTTTTTGACTTTGAAGGTAATCTTAACCCATAATCTTTTCTTTAATGGTTGCAAATTCTTGAATCTACTTTTGAATATAAGGAAATTGATGATGAGAAATGGTGCCGAATAGCGATATTAAAGTTTAAAAAGTTTGCTAGAGTGTGGTGTGATAATTTACAAAGGAGACCGGAGAGAGAAGGAAAATCAAATATTAGATCATGGGAGAAATTAAAGAAACATTTGACAAAGAAGCTTGTGCCTGGGGAATACGAGTAAGAAAATTTTATAAAAATGACTATGTTGAGGCAAGGTTTACTTGAAGTTGAGGAATACATTCAGGAGTTTTAAAGGCTAGCTCTAATATGCAATGTCCAAGAACGAGAAGAAAAAAGGTATGCATGATTCAACAAGGGTTTAAATATGAATCTTCAAGAGAAGGTAGAGGTGTACCCATATGAAGTGTTTGAAGACCTAGCCAAATTAACCATCAAGTTCGAGAAACAGTTGAAGAGGACTAGACCACCAAGCAAGTTAACCTATGATTCATATGGTTCAACTTTCAAGGGTGCGTCGAGGCCACCAATTTATCAAGCTACAAGTTAAGACCATGCTACGAAGTTCACTCATGAAGAAAAGGTAAAAGATCAAGTGGTTGATAAGGTGAACAAATAATGCTTCAAGTGCAGAGGATATGATCACTTTGCTTGAAATTGTCTAAACTAAAGGGCGTTGACTTTGAAGGAGATAGAAAATATGGAGGCTTGTGAAGAGAATGAAGACCTTGATGAAGACCTAGAAGAGGAGAGTGATATCATAGAGGATTCTTTGGAATAAGGCTAAGTGGATTGCTACGTATTACAAAGGGTGCTTCAAGTACGATCGCAACCTTTACTTACTCAACTGGAGAAGATTTTCAAGGCCAAATGCATAATGGGTGATAAAGTGTGTGAAGTCATCATTGATAGTGGCTCATGCACTAATGTTGCTAGTGAAAAGATGTTGAACAAGCTTGGTTTGGAGACCAAGGGTCATCAAAGACCATATTCACTCTAGTGGCTCAACAAACATAAAGGCGTAAGGGTAACCAAACAAACTCTTATCTCTTTTAAGATTGAAAATTATTTTGATGATGTTTTATGTGATATTATGCCTATGGATGCTTGTTAAATTTTTTTGGGGATGCCGTGGAAATTTGATAGGAACGTTGTGCATGATGGAGTCCTTAATGAGTATGTGGTGTGTAAGGGCCAAAAGAAATTTACGCTCAAACCTAATCTAGATGGGGAGGATTTGGTTTTGAGAAATGAAAAGAAGGAGGATGTTGAGTGTAGGAAAGGAAAAAAGAAGAGTAATACAGAGTTGTTGATCCTTATTGAGTATGAGATGAATGAAGCCATAAGAGATGAGAAGATATACTATGCTTTAGTTGTAAAAGAGGTCCAACGAGGGAGAATGCTAATATGGATCTAAAATTACAACAAGTATTGAAAGAGTATGCCGATGTGTTTTTGAAAGAGCTACCTAGCAGGTTACCTCCTTTGAGAGGTATTAAACATGTTATTATTCTTATTCCAGGAGTTCCATTATTGAACAAAATATCTTATAGATGCAATTCAGAGGAGGCTAAAGAGCTACAGAAACAAGTGTAAGAGTAGTTAGACTGAGCTTATATTCGGGAGAGTATGAGTCCATGAAGTGTTCCAACTTTGTTAGTATCTAATAAGGATGGTATGTGGAGGATGTGTATTGATTCGAGATCCATCAATAACATCACAATCAAGTACATATTTCTAATTCCAAGATTGGATGACATGTTATATAATTTGCATGGTGCGAAGGTGTTCTCAAAGATTAATCTTAGAATCAGTCATCATCAAATGAGGAAACGAGAAGGGGATGAGTGGAGTATAGCTTTTAAGACTAAGTATGGGTTATATGAGTGGTTAGTGATGCCATTTGGGCTATGTAATGCACCAATTTCCTTCATGAGGTTGATAAAGGAGGTACTTAGACCATTTCTTGGGGTCTTTGTTGTCGTTTACCTCGATGATATCTTAGTATATAACAAAAGTGAGTTCAAGCACATACATCACTTGAAGATGACATTTGATAAGCTTAGATAGGTGAAGCTCTATGGTAAGAAAGAGAAGTGTGATTTCATGATGAAAAGGGTGATCTTTCTAGGTTATATTGTGAGTGGAGATGGTATTCAAGTTGATATGTCAAAGGTGGAAGATATAAAATCATGGCATATTCCTACTAATGTTCATGAAATTTGAAGTTTCCATGGGTTGGCCTCATTCTATAGGAGGTTCATCAAAGACTTCTCTACCATTGCAGCACCTATCACATAGTTAATGAAGAAAGGGGAGTTCAATTGGAATGATCAAGTGATGAAGAAAAGGGAGTTCGATTGGAATGATCAAGTGACAAGGGCTTTTGAAGACTTGAAGATAAAGCTCTCAAATGCACCGGTATTATCTTTACCTTATTTTGATAAATTATTTGAAGTAACATGTGATGCGAGTGGTGTAGGCATTGGGGGGTGTTCTTTCATAAGAAAGGAAGCTAATTGCTTTCTTTAGTGAGAAGTTGAATGGCACAAGACTCAACTCTTCAACCTATGATAAAGAGATCTATGCTAAGTGCGTTGTTTGGAGACATAGAGTCATCACTTGAGACTGTAATACCCCGTATTTTTTTAAATCTAATTTTATTAAGCTTAATGATTTATTAGCGTAATTTGATGTAAACATTTAATTATTTTAATTTCAATTCATTTTATGGATTTATCGACGATTTCGACTTCATATTTGAATTTAATTAATCATTGTCGTTGCAGACCATTCTAGATAAATTCGTTCACGACTATGATTCTATTATATTCATATGATTTCGATTTTTTGGTTAAAAATATGTATTCCCGTTCTTTCTTGTATTTTAATTTTTTTAATATTTTAGATTCGCTTTCGATTATAACTTCGTCGTGTGATTACGACATTATTTTGGAGTTATCTTTTGTTAACAAAATATATTATTTAAATTACAGAATTTCTGTTTAAATAGTTAAATTTATTTTAATGATTTTATCTGTAGAAAATATTTCCGACTTTAAATTTATTCGTTTTTGGAAATCATTAATATTTTTGGAAAGTTTTAATTTAAAAAGATTTTAGGAGCTTATTTATGAATTTCTTTCTGAAATTAATTTTATCCGTTTTATGCCTTTTAGTTTGTAGAAAATCGGTTTCGGAAATTATTTAAATTAGTCTCGGTTTATTAGAATTTGACTTAAATATTTCCTTATATATTATTAAATATTATTTCGAGGTCTTATAATGTATTTCTGTAAGTAAAATAAATCTTTACGTTTGTTGGTAAATTTTTTGAAAACATTCCCGAAGTTCTTTATATAGCTTGTATATCAATTTTAAGCCTTTGGATCCATTCAAAATAAATTTTCATTAAATAAATATTAGGTAAAATTATTCCAATAACAATTTTAAATATTTAGTATTTTATTTTATACTTGTATTTGTAAAAAAAAAAACCCAATCGGTGCCCCGACCGACCCCCTCTTCTTTCCCTTTTCTCTCTTCTTCTCTCCTTTCTTTTCTCTTTCTCTATCCCCGACCCATCCCTGTTCTGCAGCCCCAAATACAGTCCTCCTTCTCTCCAAATGCCTTCTCCTTGCTTTGCCCTACCGGCCGGCCTCCAACCTACTGTCACACGCCACCACCGACGACGCCGCAGCTACGCAATAGCCACAGCAGGAGCCATCGAAACAGCTACCCACCACCAGCAGTAGCGCACAACAATAGCAACTGTGTAGGTCACGCCACCGCTACCCGGTCACCGACGAAGCTTCTCCGGCCTTCCTTTGCTCCGATTTGTTGATTTTCGTTTGGTATAAATTTCTGAAAAACCCTAATATGGATTTGATTAATTGAGTATGATTTAGCTTGTGATAAGCTAAATTAATTGTTTGATTATGTTTATATGTATTGTAAGAATGTTTTGGATAGGTTAATTGTATGGTTATGTTGGAATTTTGGAAAATTGGATTTTTGGCCGGGTTATGCCCAATTTTTTTGGATTCGTCCAATTTGGTGATTTTAGATAAATTGATTACACAATATGTTTTTAAATGTATCTAATTTCATGTCGGAACCGTCAATTTGAGAAATTTATGCATAATTTATCAGAATTTGATTTCTAGGTCAAAATTCGTGTGTGATAAAATTGGGTCGCATAATTGAGTCGTTGCGCTCAATTGATTTTATAATATGGTTTGAAATGTATTTAATTTCATATTGGAAGTGTTGCTTTGGGAAAATTGTGCGTAATTAATCGGAATTGGATTTTTAGGTCAAAACTCTTGCGGGACTAAATTGGATTGTGTAATCGGGTCGCTTTATTCAATTGACTATATAATTTACATTAGAATACATTTAATTACATTTCCGAAATGTCAATTTATATATTTTAGTAAGAAATGATCGGATTTGCGTTCCGGGCTCAAAAACCCTAATTGTGCTAAATTGAGTATTTTTTTATTGGTTTTGGGAAATTAGTTATACGATATGTTATAAAATATGTCTAATTGCATTTCTAAACATTTAATTTAAATAAATTAATAGAATTCAACCGAATTGCATTTTCGGGCCTAAAACCCTAGATTTCAAGTGAGATTATGAAATTGATCATATGTATATTTGTTTTTCAAAAAATTAAATTTATAGAAATAGTTGAAATGATCCTAATTGTATTCTAATACCTTTAATTGGAATTAATTGATTTGAATTATCCAAGCTTGTGTTGTGGGTTTTAAAACCGTAATTTTGAAAACGGATAGTCTTAAATGGGCTACTAGGAAGATTATTTTAGTTGAAATTAATTATCTAGATTTATCTAAAATTAGTTTAATTGTGTTTGGAAACTATCAATTTGAGTTAATCGAATTGATTTGGTCGATTCATAGTTTAGGCATTAAAAACCCTAATATTCGGGGATGGTTTTATAAAATTGATTTTTGCTATGCATCTTTTATCTAATCGATTTCTGTCTTTGGGTTTTAAATCATTTAAATTATGTTTTAATCTAATCGGTTTGGATTTGGTTCTATGCAAATGGTTGGTTTACCTATTTAGTTGTAAAACCTAATGAATAAGTTATTTTTGATAAATTAATTTATAATCGATTATTCTTTCTCGGGCTTTGTAAATTAATTTGAAATGTCCCAAGTGATATGTGTGTTAATCCGATTTGATTTATATATAATCTTAAATCTTAATAGAGCTATGCTCTTGAGTCCGTTTTGGACACATTTTCTAAGAAAGATCGTTTGTGTCCGTTTGCATTTATTTAATTAGAATATGTGAATTATTAATTGATAAGATAGTTTCTAACCTAGTTCCAATTTATATCGGTGATCTAGGAAAACTTTCTTGTGGACTGTCGAGCTTTCGATAGCTCTCCCTCATTCTCAATTTGCTTAGCTAGCTTCGGATTTAGGTAAGTCTTTACTTACCTTTACTTATGGCGAAATTTGGATGTATGTCTACTTGAAGTGAAAGGTGATAAGTATGTCTATCGGTTATTTAATCATGTCAAGCGTATGCTGTGTTCTGTGTGGTAATTTTATGTATGTATGAATTCATAGCCTTAATGCAAATGTGTGTTAGTATGATGTTTGAATATGGTATGTATTTGAGTATGTGAATGGTTGGATATGGATTGAATTTATATGATACCCTATGCTGTATTTTTATGTCATGGAAATATTCATGTGGGCCTGATTTATGGTCGGTTAAAAATCCTTGAATAAGATACTAATTATTTAAAGTGGAAGATCATGTGAGTTGGGCCAAGGTGTAGGGTCCGTTCCACCGAATGATAATAGTGGCTCAGGTGTTCTGTCCCTGAGAGGTGATTCAAGCCGTTCCACTGGTTCAGAATAGTGGCTTAGGAGCATTTTGCCCTGAGAGGTGTAGAATCCGTTCCACCGGACGATAATAGTGGCTCAGGTGACTTCTCCCTGAGAGGTGCTTCAGTTCGTTCCACCGGATTAAGAATAGTGGGGCCCTATACTCAACGTGAATAAAAGTATGATATGAGTTAAGTGATGAATAAGACACTAATTATTTAAAGTGGAAGATTACGTGAGTCAGGACTAGGTGTAGGGTCCGTTCCACCAGACGATAATAGTGGCTCAGGTGTCCTGTCCCTGAGAGGTGCTTCAAGTTGTTCCACCGGTTCAAAATAATGGCTCAAGAGCATTTTGCCCTAAGAGGTGTAGGATCCATTCCACCGGATGATAATAGTGGCTCGGCTGTGTTGTCCCCGAGAAGTGTTTCAGACCGTTCCACCGGTTTAAGAATAGTGGGGTCCCTGAACTCATCGTAAATAAATAAAATCGGATGTAATAATGATTATTATTGGATTGTTGGATTGGTGTTATTTAGCATGCGATCATGATTTCTTTTATGCTTGTATCTTATGTGCTATCATGTCTAGTAATGTACTCATAAGTATGAATCTGTGACCCTATGTTCTATTGTATGTAATAAATGTATAATTGAGCATGAGAATTGTAAGCTATAGTCTTTCATATCTTATGTGTTTCATGTTTCCTTCCCTAAGTTTGGTGGTCTTGATTTACTCAGTACCGGACATGTACTGATGCTACCTTGGTTGAATGGGTCATGTGATGATCCACTGATGGTAGGGAGCAAACCTCTTGTGCAGGTTTAAGATCGGATACTTTTTGGGGTGGAAGGCTTGACTTGAAAGAGTAGGCAATCCAGAATTTGATCTATCGGGATTTATCTTATTTAACTGTATTTTTTTTAAGTTTCAAGTGTTGTATTTAAAATTTCAAGGGTATTGTAATTAACTTTCAATTTCTCGTACTCTGATAAGCTTTCAAAATTCAGATTTATTTCATAGGTTCCGCTTATTGATTCAACGATGACTTTATTTAGTGAATTTATTTACTTATCATCTGCCTGCAGATATCTCCTTGTGGGAGTATATCCTCACGGCATAGATGTTATTTGAAAATTTGTTTGACAGGTTTTAGCCTTGCATCTAGCATGAGATAGATGGTGGACATCTATCTTGTGTTAGATGTGGCGGTAACATTCCCCAAATTCTCTTCTAGCTTTCGATTTATTCCTTCAATTTTTTTTTCAGGAGTGAATTTTGGGGGTATTACAGACACCCAAGCCTTTTGTACTTCATTCATATTAGGAGAGTTTGAAGTATTTACATAGTCGAAAGAAGGTGAGTTCAATATATGCTAAGTGGATAAACTTCTTGCAGACATTTATGTTCTCTACAAGACATGTGGATGGCAAAGAAAATGTTGTGAAGGATGCATTATCGGGCAGAACCATGGTACTTACAATGATGGATGCAAAGCTTTTAGGATTCAAGATGTTGAAAAGTCAATATGCCATGGATGATGATTTTGCTATGATCTTTGAAGAGTGCAAGAAATAAAGGGGTTTTGGAGCTTGTGTTATTCAATATGGGTTCTTATTCAAGCACAACAAATTATGTGTGCCGAAGACTTTAATTCGAGACTTTCTAATCAAAGAGGTGCATGAAGGAGGAATTGTAGGACACTTTGGAGTTCACAAGACTTTGGAGTTGTTGTAAGAACATTTCTATTATCCAAGAATGCAAAAAAGAGTACATGTCATGGTTGCTAGGTGTGCTACATGTCAAAGGAGAAAGAGTTTCTTTTACAAAGTATTATATGTACCTTTACCAATGCTTACTCAACCATAAGAAGGTGTTAGTATGGATTTTATCTTGGGATTTCTTAAGATACAACGAGGCAAGGATTCTATTATGGTTATAGTGGATTGATTTTCAAAAACGGCTCATTTTATTTCGTGTCACAAGATCAATGATGCTACCCATGTTGTGGATTTATACTTCAAGGAGATCATGAGGTTGCATGGAATTTCGAGAAGTATTATTTTAGACAGAGATATTAAGTTCCTAAGTTATTTTTAAAAGACTTTATGGCACATGCTAGGAACAAAGCTTCTATTTAGTACGTCACATCATCCTCAAATGGATGGAAAAACCAAATTTACTAATAGAACTTTGGGTACTTTGTTGAAGGGATTGGTGAGTAAGAGTGCTAAGGATTGGGATATCAAGTTAGTAGATGCAGATTTAGCTTACAATTGAAGTCCTTCTACTATAACTAGCTCTAGTCCGTTAGAGATAGTATATGGTACTAATCTATATGTGCCAGTCGATATGGTTCCATTGAAGAAGGTTGAAGTGAAGAGTTATGATGTACAAGAGAGAGTGGAGTTATTTAAAAAACTGCATCAGGAAATCAAGCACAATATTGAGAAGGCAAATGAAGTATATAAGATAAGAGCAAACAGGTTTAGAAGCCAACATGTTTTTCAACTAGGAGATTTGGTATGGTTACATTTGAGGAAGGAGATATTTATTAATCTAAGGAAATACAAGCTTATGCTAAGGGCAGATGGTCCTTTCAAAGTACTTCAAAAGTTTGGAGAGATTTCTTATGAGCTCAATTTGCTAGATTCATATTACGAGGTGTCAAGGACATTCAATGTTGGAGATATCAGCCCTTACTATGGAGATGCAAATTTGAGGGAAAATTCAAATCAACTAGGGGAGGATGATACAGAAGAAAACACTCAATAATTGGCTTTCATAATAATAGAACCAATTATTCTTCATTTGGAAAGTGTCTCCCACAAAGTTGAAGACCAACAGATGGTTATGTTGCTCGAAACATAACAAACAAGTAACTAAATATCTACGTGTATGTGCATGGCATGCAGGGAGGGAGTAACCACGTGCACGAGAAGGACGTTGGTAGGATTTTCAAGCACTATTAGTTTATTTAGCTAATTTATTAATTAAGTAATAAAGTAGGAGAATAAAATTAGCATAAAGTGGCATAAAATTAGCATAAAGGTAGTATAATATCTTTTATTTTAGAATCTTTTGGAATATGCTTTAGCTAATGGTAGAAAAGGTTAAATTATTCACAAATGTTAAGCATATGGCATGTATTATGATTATTGAATGAATAATTGAAGTTGAAGATCAACATTGATTGAAATTTGTGCGAGTTCAAGCTTCAGCAAATCGAATATGTGTGAATGGTTTGGCTTGAAACTTTTGATCTCGTCGTCTGTGTGAATTAGAGATTAATCCATATCTTTTATACTATTCTTAATCCATATTTTCCTGCCCTAATAACCATCAAATTCCTACTCTATTTCAAACCCTAAAACATTCATTCAAAACCCTAACCATCCATACCAACAAAACACCACTTTATTTCCTCTTCTTTAAACCAAACCCTAACCCTAACTCTAAACCACGACTCTAACCATCATCCAAACCCTAAATTTCAAAATCTCATCATATTTGAATCACATTCATCATTAATTCATCACGATCAAATAATCATCACCATCAACGAATCACCACCATCATTTTTCTACCACAATTCAAACCACCATCATCTTATTTACATCACTTTCGAACCTTTAGTATTTAAACTCACAATCACCGAGCCTTTATCATATCATTCAAACTTCATTCGAACCATTAGATCCATATAGTTGAAGATTACATCCTCCCACACACATGAAATTAATTTCAACCTATTAAGTTTGTTTAAGGAAGTTATGTTCACAATCGCTAGCTTACCATGCAAAATATCAACAAACTCACACAAATAAGCATAATAAGATTCAATCATTTCATCCAAATATAATTGAATAGTCTTTATTACAAGCATACTATTAGCTAAATACCCTTTACCCACACATACCCTATTTTTTTATTATTACAACTTTATTAGCATCATATATGAGTTTCATGCCTAATTTAATTAATAAGTTGCCAGAAACTAAGTTCCTATGTAGGAAACATACAAAGTAAACATCACTCAAGGATAATTTTTTTTCTAGAAGAAAATTTCCTTTCCAAGAGCTCTAGCTATGGCTTGGTTTCCCATGTAGACAAGCTCACCCTAATTATGATCCTCTAGTTGGCTAAACATCTCTCTGCTAGTACAGAGATGCTTTAAAGTGCCTGTGCCTATAATTCAATATGCCCTATTGTTCACCATGTTAATTTCAATCATAATAACAATCACATCTTTAATCTCAGCAATATTAAATTGAGGAGCTAGAGAAGCAAAAGCTTGATGAATCTGATTTTTTTGACCCTACCTATTATAACACTAGTAATCCTTATCGCAAGCCTTCCCATGGACAAAGCAAGTTACTTTCTTCTTTTGAATCTTGTTCCCCCCTTTTGAAGTTGGATTGATTCTTTTGTTGTCCTTTCTTCTAGGGTATCTTTCCCTTTCCTTTGAACAGGTCTTTATCAGCACTAGATATAACCAAGTTAGCATAAGTGGAATTAACAACATAAGAATCACACTTATCTTTCTGTCAATTAGCCACTTCAATCCTCATATGGCTAATCAACTCTGATAAAGTTAAGTCTCTTTCCTTATGCTACATATACTAGTAATAATTTCACTTTAAAATATCCACACAAAATTGACCGACAACCCATAATTAGTTATGAGACAAATAACTCAAGATCCACTGATAAGGAATAGACTACAACCTCAAATTTATAGTCTAAAATAATTAGAGTAGCAATTCTATTTCATAGCAGCAACAAATAATTACCCAATGTTAGCAGTAAAATAAACGAAAGATGCTACATATACTAGTAATAATTTCACTTTAAATTAATGGAAAACTGTATATGAATATGCAACAATATATAACCAAAAAAGGCATCAAAAAATAAAAACTTATGATTCGAAGTTGTGTAGTGAAAGACTTTACTCCCCTCAAGTGAAATTCAGTCAAACTTTTGTGGAAATCCCTTCTCAACCAATTCAACACCAAGGTTAACATAATACCTCCAATCTCGTGCACTCGTGATAAGAGGAATGGAACTATAAATTCAATTCCCAACAATTTTTTTGTGAATATTAGAGAGAGAGAGAGAGAGAGAGAGAGGCACACACATAGAGAGAAGCGTAAAATTTAATTCCTCATTTTTTTAATAGAAAATAATTTCTACAGAACTGGTCAAAATAGAAAAAAATCATGGAAGAGTGAAACATATTCCACTCCTTACTTGACAAAAAATTGGAGGAAATGTTCAACCAGAGTACCAATAATGCAACTAAAGAAGATTGAAAAAATTGTTTAAAATAGTTCAAAATTTCAAAAAAAAGAAAGTAAGGCCTATTTAGATCTATGACCCACCCATACCCACGCCCAGACCTCCTTAGACAAGACTGGTGGGAAGTGACATGATCATGTGTGTGTATAGTATGTAGTCCATCCCGCTAACCATGCAAAATAAACTAAGCTTTCAACACAAATATGCCAATCTTTGATGGCATATAAAACTTAGTTAAAAACAATATTTCCAACCAATGTAGGAAGCAAAACCTTAGCAAAGGACTTTATGTTTTGCCATTAACCTAATAAAAGCAACAACCAATGAGCAACGGACAACACAATAGACCAATTGTAGTAACATGGATACAACACTACAACACAAACCTCCAAGGTCACCCAAGATCTAGTTTAATCACCAGAGAGCCTCTACCAACCCTCCTCTTACCTCAGACAAGCTCCTTCAAGTTTGTAATGATTTTCACTATTTAGTATAATTATGAACCCTTATTTGCCATTTTTTGATTAATTTGTGTGATTTATCTTTGGTTAAGTTACATTAGTTATTATAACTTTTTAATATGTGTTTTTTGTGTAATTTAGATAAATTAGCTGTCATTGATTTAATTCATTTGTAGGGTTTTGGTTTTTGACCTGCATATGTCTATTTAGGTTGGCTTTGTCCAATCTTAAGCTATTTTTTTATAAATTGTCTTATAAATTATTTTAGCATATGTTTAACTGTATATTGAAACCATCAATTTGAGGTAATTGTTGAAAATCTGTTAAATTAGATTTGTTAAAATTGGGGACAAATTATTGTACTTTTAAGTTATTGATTATTAAAAAAATACCTTACAATATGTTTAATTTTATTCTTATACTATCAATTAGAATAGGTTGGCAATTTTTTGACTAATACGCATTCTATGCTAAAACCCTAATGTCTGGAAATGAATATCTAAAATTGGTTGTTGGTATGGTTATTGTTACTTAAATTGTTGGTTTAAATTAGTTTAAAATGATCCTAATTTCATATTAACACCACCAACTTGATTTAATTAGTTGGAATCAAAGAATTTGCATTTTGGACTTAAGACCCTAATTGGTGAGGTATTCGTGTTGAAATTGGTGTGATAAAGATATCCCTTCTTATTTAGTCTTCATAGCACTTGAAAGATGATTTAGGAGACTAATTTGGTGGATTATAAACCTAGAGATTTTTCTTTCTTATGCCTAGTTAGCTTCTAACTTCTGTAAGTCATGAAAGCATGATTGTGACGATATGTTATGTTCTCTTAAGTGGGAATTTTGGTTGATACACATGCTTTTTTGTGGGATATGCTATTACATGATTAATGTTTGAAATAGTGATGTCATTGTCGAAAAGATGGAAAATAACCTATATGCTAAGTATATGCATGAGGAGTGTGATACAAGTGATGTTGTGCGTGTTAGGTCACTTTTGATTGTTTGGGAAAGATGGATGTGATTGATATATGTTTTTTGTTGAATTATGTCCTCATTGTGTGATGTATAATGTAAAATCCTATTTTTTTTAGCAGAAACATTAACATAATTAAGTAGGTGTTACTACTACACTTAGCATAGGTTTGGTTTATGCCTTTCTCTTACTAAATGCAAGTACAAAATGTTTGCACCAAAGAAATAAAAAATTACAAAAATAGATAAAAATAGAAAAAGAGTTTATTAAATTAAATGTAAGAATAGAGTATGGAATACATGTTTTAGATAATATAATACATTGAAAGAGAGATAAAAGGAACAAAAGGGATGGAGAGTCTAAAAGAAATACCTAGACTACACACAATATGTGCGACTGACGATAGTTAAAACTCTATGCCCTAACCCTGGTATAACTCGAATCACTCCTTGGAGGGACTCCCTCAAAATTAGAAAGATTATCATTAAATACATGTGACACAATGTCTACAAAAATGTTGTATTAGTATATATCTTATACTAAGTAACACATCTATTCTAGCATCTCTGGTACCACAATATTGGGATTTTGAAGCCATATAGAATATTAGCCTTTTAGCATCAACTAGGGTTTTCTCTACTAGGGAACCTCCACTCATAGTTTCTATAATATTATGATTCATAAACATTAGTCATTCATAAAAATATTATATGAAATGTGTTCACTAATTTGGTGGTTAGGAAAACTATTACAAAATTTATAAAATCTCACCTAGTATTCATGTAAAGATTCACCCCCCATTTTGCCGATTATTACAAATTTCTTTTCTAATGTTAATGACCCTTGACGAAGGAAAGTACTTTTCTTGAAAGACCTTTTACATATCATCTAGATCTTGTAGGTAAGTCATATAGCCATTATAACACCCCAAAAGTGATATATGTTTGGCTTACATACCATTCTCACATCAATTATAAGGTAAAACAAATTGAGTAAAACATAATGCACGTAAAATGAGGAAACATTCATAAACATAGATAAAAGATTTGGAGGCTACCTCTGAATAAAATGTTCAAATACATAAAGGGAGACAAAGAGTCCTAAAAGGTACCCAAGTCAAAACAAGGAATAGGATAACATAAATCTTCGATCCCAATCCCATACATGAGATATAATCACTCCTCCCAATCAAAGTGTCATAAGCACCATAATCTTCCAGTGGGTTTTCAGTGACCTACACAAACTCAACTAAGTCCTCTACTTATAGGAATGAGCATCATCCATAAAAATGATGATCAGTACATTAAGTACCGATAAAGGTTAAAATATAGCCATAACCAAGTTACATATAACATAAATCATATGGAAGCATAATATAGCATGTTAACATAATGCAAGATAATAATGATTCTATAAAATCATTATTAGTTACTATCAAAATCCATTTTCATATCTATGATGAGCTTAGGAACTCCACTATTCTTAAACTAGTGGAATGGTCTAAAGTACCTCTTAAGGACAACACACTTAAGTCACTATTATCATCTGGTGGGACGGACCCAACACCTCTAAAGGTAAAATACACCTAACCACTATTCTAAAATTGTTGGAATAGTTTAAAACACTTCTCAAGGGAAAAACACATCTAAGCCGCTATTATCATCCAATGGAATAGACCCACTACCTTGGTACTAACTTATGTAATCTTTCACAGTAATTGATAATATCTTATTAATTATTAATTATATCAAGATAATATTTTAGTTTACTTTGAGCCCATAAATCTCTCTATTCTTAAACTGGTGGAATGATCTTGTGCATCTCTTAAAGAAAAACACACCTAAGTGACTATTATCGTAACTTCTTGCTTTAAGTAATTAGTATCTTATTCAAAGTAGTATTTCTTAAGTTCCTCATGCATATGAATATGTAGACATGCACAATATATAATATATCTGAGTATAATCATCTGAAAAATATAAATCACAACTACGTGAATACCGACACACTTCTCTAAAGAAAAGGCCACACCCTTCCTAAAAATTCCTAATTTTTATAAGCTAGTAATAACTTCTTCCCTATTACTCATTTTATCCCCATTTTCAATACCCATACTTAACATATTAATATTATTAGCATACCCAAAAATCATAGTCTAACTCTAATGTCTTATATATACGATAATAGCTAATCCTTAGGGTTACTATTTATAATTTTCCACAAAAATCTAATTTCACAAATTAAGCATAACTCTTTCCATAAAACTCATATGACTAAAAAGTTTAATATAAATTCCTAAAATTTCAATACTAATAACATATCTAAAATTAGAGTCTAACATAGACATTTCAAACATGTGATTATAAACCCGCCTTTAGGGTTATTATTCCTACTTTAGCATTTTTTTCTTATTTGTTGACCTTAAATCATTCATAATCACTCCAAATATTCCATAAAAGGTATTTAGTATATCTCTAACCTTTTAACACATTAAAATACCAAATATCTCATTTTTAACCCTGATTAACTAAAATACCCCTAAACTAGCCAACACGCCCATTTCCACAAAAATAGCTGATAACCAATATGAAGGTTTTCCAACTTCCATTATATCATAATGATACTACTTACCACATTATTTAACATCATTCCACACCTAGAAAAACATATTAAAAAAACATAGGTCACATGATCATACTCACGGTTACAAAGCAATGTTTACTGTAACAGCAATATTTAAGGTCATTCTCTTCACATATTCTCACTTTACACAAATTTTATGCCACATCATCATAAAATAATAGTATCAAAATAACATTATCATCATAATAATATCAAATATGAGATATCATAAAAAAATACATATTGCACACAAAAACCTAGTTATGACATATATTCTTACCAAAGCATCTCCGATCTCTGCACACGTATAACCTAAGGTACCTTCCCTAAGACCATAGGAATAACACCTAAAAGTTAAAATAAAATAAAATAATAGAACTAATGGACTAAACCAAGAAAAAGATATGGAAAAGGAGCGTGGAAGGAGGAGAAAGAACCAGACCAAAATAAGGTTAGGCTTTAGTGGGAACTTGCTTTGCAAAGGAGGGAGCAATGACACTTGTTGTCGTTACTATAGAAGGGGGAATGACAATGAGGGATGTATATTGGGGATAATGGAAGTTATTTCTAATGCTTGGAGGGGGATAATGGTTGTTCTTTTCAAAGCTTAGAGGGAGGTAATGGTGGGGATGGTTGGTGTTAGGGGGTGAGTTGTCATGTTGAGGGTCGGTGCTAGGAGTGAGTTGCAATGTTGAAGGGCATTGTTGGGCCCATATGGAGCTTTGGTGATGATGAGGTAAGGAGAAAGGAAGAGAAGGAAGAAAGGAAGAAGGCTTTAGTGTTGTTGCTATTCAACAATGGAATGGACACGAGAGAGAGGAAAAGTGGAGAGGTAGACTTGTGTGGTTTGTAAAGGAGATGGAGTAGAGGCATGAGGGTGTATTTATAGAGGAGAAAGTGAGGCATGATGGTGTTAAAGCAGCCAAGAGGTTGAATATTAGGGAATTTGGTGTGGGTTGGATTTTTGTAATAAGGTCATGGAGAAATGGTTGGGTTGGTAGCACAGACTGGGCAGAGGTCATGTAGCTAGTGCAATGCAAGGACAGTGTGGGAGTAGTGCATGGTTAGGAAGGGTAAATAGAAATGTATTGGGGGTCATGCAAGAAAGGACTTATATGGATGGAAGGGGAAGGAGCCAATCGATGTGGGGAGAAAAAGAAAAGAGAAAAAAAAAAGAATTTTTAGGCTGGGTTAGGAGTTAAGTTTAGAATTTTAGATTAGGGGATTAGGATAAGGCTAAATTTAACTTAGCAAAAACCAGATGTTAGGATTAGGTTAAAATATGAATGACACATAATTAGGATTAGGGTTAGATTTAGGGTTAAATAATTTAGGTAAAATAAAATAATTGATTATCAACCAAGTATCGAAAGGTCCCTTTGTACAAAAATACCTAATATCTTAATCTCAATACTAATAGGGGAAAAATGAAAAATTACATTCACATGACCACTAGAAACTTTAACTTGTATAAAATACAAGTCATCATATTTGTTACCATAGGCCACAATGAGATTACCTTTGGTGAGCTTCTATTGACCTGAACTAAAGCTACTATAGAAACCCTTATCATCATGTTTTCTAGGTGAAGTAAATTTATGTGAACATTTGGTGTATGTTAAAAATCTTTGATAACAAACTTCATCAAAAGCTTAGTTTCCAAGCATACATCTCCCCTGCCAATCACCTTAGGCAATCCATCATTACCCATCTTCAAAAGTCCAAAATAACTTGGAGTATAAGAAGTGAATAATTCCTTCCTAGATGTAACATGTTATAAAGTACCACTATAAATAACCTAACTTATCTCATAACTCACAAGATTCACAAATTCTCATGAACAATAATGAGAAGAACATCAGATGTGGTAACAATTATCATCATCATTCTTCTTATCTTTCTTGGGATTATTGTTATCTCTCCTCCACTTGTAGCACTACTTCATGATATGCCACATTTTCCCACAATAATGACATTCAAGATTCTTGTACTTGCCTTTTGACTTACTACTGCTCTTATCTCTACCCTTTGAATTTTTTCCTTGCTTCTCCCTTATTTTCAGCAAACAAAAAATTTGACTGTGAAGATATCCCTTGAGTCCTTCTTCTCATCTCCTCATTCAGAACACCATTATTTACAAGATCTTTAGTCACCTCACCATTTGGGGTGGAGTTAGTAAGTGATATCCAAAATTTCTCTCAATAATTCGATAAAGTATTAATGAGTCACAATGTTTGAACCTCATCTTCAAACTTTGTGCTCATACTTGTCAACTGATCTAACACGTCTTAGAAGCCACTAAAATGATCAATAAATCAAAGACTCATCTTTGTATATCAAATTCATCAACTGCTTCAAAAGATATAATTTATTATTCCTGGTTTGAGGCATACAAATTTTCTGGTTTATCCTAGAGTGTATTTACATTTGTCTCATTCACAATTTGATTTATACTCTACCTATTGCCAAATTAAATTACACACTTGTTCATGATCAAATTATTAATCTTCATCGGTTTATCCTAAGCAACAATTAGTCGATGTGACTTTTTTACATACAAAAGATCCTTCAATTTACCCTTCCATCTATAGTAACTAGACTCTTTCAAATAAGTTGTCTTACTTGTTTCAGCTTCTATCTTAAGTTATGATACCACTTTAGTTAGGTAAATAGAGAATGAGTCAACAACAACAACCATAAAATATAAACGATAACAAATCAATGACACACTATTTATATGGAAAAAAAAACTTCCAATGCAAAAGAAAAACAACCACACTATAATTCGGTCCACTTAGAAAACTTTCACTATGAAAAATATGAGATAAAAAATTCTAGTATTCAAGTGCTAACTGGATATTACACTCATAAATCTAAAATAACACGACTAGATATACAACACCTAAAGAGAAGAGTTTACAACCATAAAACAAAGCTGATATAAACACATCCAAAAATTAATCTACAAGCCACAAAATAACAAGCCTTTTTATAGTAATCAACAATAGGATGATATTAGAAACCTCAACAATTTTTATCGAAAATCAAACACAATAGATCTCCTAATTGAAGCAAAAACCAAAGACACAGATCTGAACAAAAACGACAACTAAAATACAAACAAAAAATATAACTTATTCATTTTTCAATGTCGTATATAATATTAGAATATATTACACTATATTTTAAAAATTATTATACATTCAAACATATAAAAGTATATTGTACTATATTAATACATATTGGAGCATATTACTGTAACACTTCTATTTTTCACTACTAAAAATATTTGTTTAAATCATTACAAAAATCATAAATAGAAGATAACCTTATGAAAACAAGGTGCTACCACCCCATCTAACACAGCATAGGCACCTCAACACCTACCTCACATTAAACACAAGGCTAAGTATTTGACCAACCTAGAACAAAAAGTAATTAGAGTGCGTAAGAAAAATACTAAAAGGTATGAAAGTTAACATGTACAACCCAGGACTATGTAAGCGTAAAATAATCCGTACAAAAGGCACATAATAAAATGTTAACTAGAGGAAATCCATTATAGGGAAAGATGCCTTGATCACTCAAGGATTAGAAAAGAAAGTCTCTGGGAATGCCTACACTCAACAACCCAACTATACTAAAGAAGAAGATGGATAGCTCACTAGTTTCCCTTAGAAGCTTACACAAGACCTCTTGCTCATTAGATTAAGCATGGGTTCCAACAATAACCCCATATATATGTATATGTAATGAGCAAATCAATCCATTGCTAATGTAGATAAAGGTATAGATAAGACCCCACACAACTTGCTTACTGTAATGACATACCAAAATATACATGTAACACACCTACTATGTCATGTACTATCACACTAGGTCATACAGGACATATTTAGATCCACAAGAACATGATTGATCATAATCATACAGGCACACAGGGATATATAGATTATATCATACATTTTGTATTCTTAATGAAACATGGATCACTTATATTATCTACATAATAGTGTTTAGGGTGTAGCTAGTCAGGCAATGTGCAAATAAATATACATGTATGACTTTTCAACCATGGATTCTTATGGTAGGTGGATCATGATTATACTAAAAATAAATTGACCGATAATTCATGGAATCATGCCTAAATAAGAGAATCATAATTCAATGGATCATTCAAGGGAAACATATGGTAACACATAGTGTGTACATATATATATATATATAGATCTATATATATACAGACACATACATACATACAATGATAGGTATACCACATTATACATTCATAGGAGCACATGATTGATAAAACATTTAAGGAAGGTAAATGTGGGTTACATAATATACTTATCAACCATCGGTTACTATCTTTAGTTAAAGTAATAATATTATTTATTCATACTTGTTTAATGATAAATGAACAATATTATGTAATAATTCATAGCTTAAGTAAGGTGTAAGCTCTTAAATACTTATGGGGTAAAACCAAGTATCATGTCAACAAAATAACCATATTAAGATCAAGCATAAAATAAGATAAGGATAATTAATACATTTTTCGGATTCATCTGGTTATTATTTTGAATGAGGTGAACATAGAATTCCTTTACAAAATTATTAAGCAATAGCTGTGATTGCTCCCCATATTCTCTCCATACCCATGAAAGTCAAATCAAATAAATTGACATAAAATCTTGGTCAAATCCTAAATAACTGGTAGATATAAGTCTTGACTCATGCCAAAGTAATTTGATCGACATAAGTCTTGGCTCATGTTAAACTAACTCTCCTATGGTGACTAGACCCTTTGGTATTGATGCCCACTAGTACCTTATTAGGGTCTGAAGTATAAAAGAGACCGAGACTAATTGGGATCCCAAGATCAACTAGGATCCCACTCAATGGCAGATCAACCCTTGGTAGCTAATCGATGATCAAATAATTTAGACCCATAATAATGTTCATTCTACTTTAAGTGGTTAATATTTTATTGGAACAACATCTCATAACACACCAGGGTTCGTAGAAGATATCATATCATACCATACCATAGCCATTTAAATCCAAAAGTAGCCATATAAGGTTCTCACATTATCCAGTGTTCCCATTAAAGGTATCTTGAGTGGCCATCCCATTTCTTGATCAATTATGCTAAAAGGTGGAATTATACAATGTTAATATCAAATATAAATGTCCCAGCGAACACTTGATTTCCATTTATTTCTATTCGCTCATAATTTGAATCTAGGTCAAAGCCTTAGTTTCATTACTTAACCATAGTCTTGTCGTACATTAATGAATAATCCAAGTTAATCCCTCATGCCAAAGATGAAGATCTAATTGGAGGTCAACTAGAGTCCAACCCTAAATCATGTTATTGATCCATTTATCTTAGTTGCCAAGTGAATGTCAACTTAAGATCATCATATAGGTCCATTTTATTTTCTTCCATTCATGCTAAGTCATTCAAAATTACAAGGTTCCACATTTTAAGGCCATGATATAAGTCATTTGAAGCATATAAGGCATCATTATAATTAATTATATATATATACTATCGATACAAAAAATCCATTTTAGGCAATTAATCGTGTTATGGTCAAGAGAAATTATAACACTTCGAGTCGATATGACCTTGCGGAGACTACCCTAGACTAACTTTAAATTGATCAGATAGTCCCACAAATCAACATGAGTCCTTTCCGAGCAATTTATCCTCACTCACACACTTTTCAATAAATTTTTAGAAAATTTCCGAAAATTTCCAGGAGGGCTACCCATCCTAAAAATTGCTCAACGGCAACCATGTTTAACTCTAGAGTTCTTAGGATGGAATCATTAAGAGGATGTTATACTATATTGATATTAGTAGCCATATCAGTCCTTACAACACTCCACTCAATTTTGGGATATTACATTCACACCCACTCAAAGAACACAATGTCGTCGCTGTACTTTGAGCACTGACTGTCTCATAACAGTATATTCTAAGAATCATGCTGCTAGGAGACCGACTGACTCATCTAAGTTTATCTTGTAGTTGCAATTTTTCTCTAATACCATTTGTGACACCCTAGGTTATATGATCATGCAGGGGATACCTCGAAGAGATTTCAAATTGATTGGATATCTCCACAAATCAATACGAGTCATTTTAGCGTGCTTAAAGAAATTTTAAAACTTCCTATGAGGGTCACCTATCCTAAAATTTACTCCACGGCTAGCATGCTTAACTGTGGAGTTCTTAGGACAAAAACACCAAAATGATTGTATACCATATTGATATAAGTATCCATATCAATCCTCATAATACTATGGGGTATTATAGAAATGTCTAATTTCTATGTTAAGGTTAACACTGGTCAACAAGGCTTAACTTTCTCTTTATTAACTTTAGGAAATCAATTAAACTCAATTAATCTAGGTAATCTTATAAATACTAGCATATTATATCACCTTCCATCATAAGGAAACACAAGTATCACATTTGGAAAGAAATGGGCAAAAAATGCAAATCGGACCTTGACTAGTCAATGGTTTCCAAGAACTAGTAAATCAGTCATGCTAACTAGTCAATTGGTCCCATGGACCAATCGACCAGTCTGGGCACTACCAAACTTTCATAGTGGTGGTGATCCATCCCGCTGGTTAACCTTACCATTTGATTGTTCAAAAGAATCAGTCGATCGGTTTGGTCAAACTAGTCGATGGGTTTAACCTAAGACTAAGAGTATTGAAGTTACAAGCTGACCGATTAATGAGTTCATTAGACCAATAAATTAATCCTAGGGACGAGTCGATAGGTCATGGGGACCATTCGATAGGTCATGGAAAACACAACCCCTACCAAACACACTCACACACAATTACATTCCACAATATTTACTCACTCGATCTAAACATCAATCATAGGTCATTTGAGGTTCTTCACAAGCAATATTCATGGATTGACATGCAAAATACCAAAATCATACTAAGAATCTAAATAAAATCATGCTTCCACTTTATAAAGTTAATAAGAGTTAGGAAATCATACAACATATTCTCTTCATCTAGGCCATCATGTAAATGTCTTATACATCATATTGCACATGCTATTGTTGCTAAGATGCTTAGAATGCTAAGGTCAACTACTAAATCTAAACCATATCCATGAGGCTTATGCACCCAAAGTATCAAGTTAGACATCCTACCACTACTTTCATTTATTCAATATTAACAATTTTAAGCACAATTTCATCTCTAGTACTCATGCTTATAGAACATACACTACATCTACCCATACTATTTTCCACAAAAATAGGGAAGATAATGGTTTGTCTTACAAGAACTTAGAAAATCCTCTAAAGAGAGTAAAATTCTTTGAAAGTCCAAAGCCTTCAAACACTTGAACATCTTTTAAGAAGAAAGATTAAAACATAGTAAAATTTTAATATCATACAAAAATTAAATAAAATTTGAGGCTGAAGAGAGAAATAAGAGAGAAACTACCTCCTCAAGAAGAAAACAAAAACCTAGAAGACACAAGCTAATCCCTCACTGTTTTACTAAATCTAACCCTGTATTATTTAAGAAAAAAATAAGAAAGAGTTAGAGGAATGATTAGAAAAGGAAAAAAGATAAGAATCGAAGGCCAAAGGAATAAAATGTAGATGGAGCATGTATGAAGAATAGTGTAAAACCCCCAAATTTCACTCCTAAAAAATTTCTCGTTTAAAAGAATAATGTAGAAGCTAAAATATAATTTGGAGAATGTTACCGCCAAATCTAACACAAGATAAATATCTACCATCTTTCTCATGCTAGATGCAAGGCTGAAACCTGTCCAACAAAATTCAACAAACATCTATGCCTTGAGGACAAACTCCCATAAGAAAATATCCACAGACAAATGGCAAGTGAACAATTTCACTGAATAAAATCATTTCTGAATAAATTAGCAAATACCTGTGAAATAATCTTGGACTTTAAAACTTAAAATGAAAAAGGGTATAAAATCCAAATAATTCTCCAACAAAATTAAAAACCAACTAAATACAAATCAAGTGAATGATTTATACACCAAAATAATACATTTGAGATATAATAAAATCTAAGAAGAGAACCAAGGGGCATCCCAACAGTGGATCCAACTTTATTCACCAAATTGAATCACCGGATAGCCTACTCTTAAAATTCAAGGAAAACATTCCTCCCAATAATATGACATTCAATACTAAACCTACACAAATGGTCTGCTCCCCACCATCAGTGGATCATTACAGTACCCAAACAATCAAGGTAGTATCAACACGGGTCTGGTACTGAGTAAATCACAACTACCTAACTCATGGAAGAAAACATGATACACATAAGACACGACAATCTTTAGCTGACAATACTCATACTTTATTATACATGTGATACGTATACCATTCCACTCCTGCAATAATGCATACTCGATTACACATGCAATACTTACACCATTCTATTCATATAGTAACTCATGCTTGATTATACATACTCCATTTTACTTATATAATAACTCATGCCCGATTATACATATGGTACATACAATAGAACATGGAGTCACAAACTCATGATTATAATACATGACTAGACATGACAATACATAAGGTACAAGCGTACAAGAAAATTATGATCACATGCTAAGTAACACATACTACCCTAGAAGGTATCATTCTACACATAAGGTCCACATGTAATTTTAAACAATAGGTCATGTGATAAATAAATATGGGCATGCATCATGTGATAACACTATTATAAGGAAGACAACAAAGAGACATGCATATGAAAAATAAATATAAAGTTCATAAGTGAACGAGAATAATTCATTATTATATTCCTTTATTGTGATCACCACCATTTGTTTATATTGTCTTGAGGACGGAGACTCAAAGAGATCGTAACAACTAATCTAGTACTTGAACAATACTAACCCTAGCTAGCCCGCCGAGAAATGTAACCAGACCACCAATAAATAGGATACCTAATCACTTAAGTATACATACCCCCTATAGGGCCAAAATATATCGAGACACCTATAGAGTAGAAGAGGGCCTCTCCGAACGTCGTAAGGCACCCAGGATCACAGAATAGAAAACCACTAGAATGGTACCAAGTGAATACCAAACCTAACTCGGATAGCTACCCCGAGTGATACAAGTCCCAACTCAAGATCTTTCACTTTAATTGATGAATATTTTATTCAAGGGTTTAACCAATCATAGATCAGGTCCACATAACAATACTTAGCTCACATCCATCAACACAATGAATATCCATTATTATATCAATTTTAAGTGGCATTAAAACCAAGCAGCATTAAAGCCGATAAATTTCAAGCGGCATTAAAGCCGAACCAATCCAAGCGGCATTAAAGCGGAACCAACCTAAGTGGCATTAAAGCCGATTGATTTCAAGGCCATTAAAGTCGAACCAATTCAAGTGGCATTAAAGCTGATCAATTCTAGAGGCATTAAAGCCGATCCAATTCATGTGGCATTAAAGCCGAATAATTTTAGGGGCATTAAAGCCGAATAAGTCCATGGCATAAAATACATCATAAGGTATCATGCAACTTCAATACATATTCAACCCTTCACACAATTACACACATACAATATTTAAGCGTCATATTAACACGCATTTGCATTAAGGCTATAAATTCATACATTCATACAATTACCACACAAGAATACATCATATGCTTGACATGATTAAATAATCGATAAGCATACTCATCACCTTCCACTATAAACAGAAATACATCTAGATTCAGCCATTAGTAAAGGTAAGTAATGACTTACCTAAATCATAAGCTAGTTAAGCAAATTGAGAAAGAGAGAGAGTTATCAAAAGCTTGACAATCCACGATAAATTTTTCCTAAATCACGGATGGAAATCGGAACTAGGTGAGAAACTATGTTATCGATCAATAATTCAAATATTATAATAAAATCAACACAAATGGACACAAACAACCTTTCTTGAAAAACGTGTCCAAAACCTATGAGTTGCGAGTATAGTTCTATTAAGATTTAAAATTAAATAGTAACCAAATCGGATTTAACACTTATCATTTAGGACATTTAAAATTGATTTAAAAAGTCAGGGAAAGAATAATATATTATAAGGTATTTTATTGAAAATAACTTACTCATTAGGTTTTACAACTAAAGGAACAAACCAACCATTTTTAGGGAACCAAATCCAACATAATAAGATAAAAATATAATTCAAATAATTTAAAGTCAATGCCGGAAATTGATTAGGTAAAAGAAGTATAGCATAATAAATTTTATAAAATCATCCCCAAAAATTAGGATTTTAATGCCCGCACTACGAACCGACTAATTAAATTTTATTATCTTAAATCGATAGCTTAAGAGTACAATTAAAATAATTTTAAATAAATCTAGATAATCAATTTCAAAAAGAATAATCTTATGAATCACAAATTTAAGATAATAGGTTTCTGAAATTAGGGTTTCAAAGCCCAAGACATAAACTCGGATAATTCAAATCAATTAATTACAATTGAAGGTATTAGAATGCATATAGGATCATTTTAACTATTTCTATAAATTCAATTTTAGAAAAAAAACTATTCAAATGACCAATTCTATAATTTCACTTGAAATCTAAGGTTTTAGGCCCAAAAATGCAATTCGGTTAAATTCTATAAATTTAATTAAATTGAATGTTTAGAAATGCAATTTGACATACTTTGTAACATAGCATATAATCAATCACTCAAAACCAATAAAAGAAATACCCAATTTGGCATAATTAAGATTTTTGAGCCCGGAACGTAAATCCGATCAATTCTTACTAAAACATATAAATTGATGATTCGGAAAAATAATTAAATGTATTCTAATGTAAATTGTATAATATATTGAATAAAATAACCCGATTACACAATCTAATTTAAACCCGCAAGAGTTTTGACCTAAAAATCTAATTCTGATCAATTTCATACAATTTTCCTTAATCAACACTTCTGATATAATATTAAATACATTTCAAATGATATTATAAAATCAATTGAATAAAAAGACTCAATTATGCAACCCAATTTCATCACACACGGATTTTGACCTAGAAACCCAATTTCGATTAATTCTGCATAAATTTCTCAAATTGACGATTTCGATATGAAATTAGATACATTTTACAACATATTGTAAAATCAATTTACCCAAACTAGCTTAATCGGACGAATCCCAAAATTTTAGGCATAACCCGGCCAAAAATCTAATTTTCTCAAATCGACCAAATACATTACAATTAACCACTCTAAATCAATCATACAACATATATATATATATATATATATATATATATATATATATATATAATCGAACAATCAATTTATCTTTTAATAAGCTAATTCATACTCAATTAATCAAATCAAAAGTTAGGGTTTTCAGAAATTTATACCAAAAGAAACTAACAAATTAGGACAGGCGAAAGCCAGAGAAGCTGCACCGGAGGTCGAGGACCACTCGCCGGCCATCACCCGAGCTCGCTGTGGCCGGACGGCAGCACCACCTGCTTCGGTTGACACTGCTGCGTGTGACTGCTGCTTCGGTTGTTGCGGCGGCTATTGCAGTTGTTTCTGTGACTGCTGGCGGCACTACTTCAGTGGTGGAGGTTATGGTAGCAGTGGTGGTAGCCGGCGGCCAACGAAGGAGGAGCAGGGAGGAGGTGAGGCTGGGTTTGGTTCATACAAATAGGGACAAGTCAGAAAAGGGAAAGAGAAGAGAAGGGAGAGGAAAGGAAAAGAAGAGGGAAGATGGGGAACCGATGGGTTTGGGTTTTTTTTTGTTTACGAATACACATAAAAATAAATAATAAATATCTAAAAATATTGTTGGAAAATTTTATCTACAATTTATTTAACGAAATTTATTTCGTAAGGATTTGAAGGCTTAAAATCGATATAAGAGCTATATAAAGAATTTCGGAAGTATTTTTAGAATAATTTACCAACGAACGTAAAAATTTATATTATTTACACAGATATATTATAACACCTCGAAATAATATTTCAAAGCATATAAGAAAATATTTAAATTAAATTCTAATAAACAAAGACTAATTTAAATTATTTCTAAAACTAGTTTTTCCACAAACTAAAAGGGTAAAATGGAAGATAATTAATTTCGGAAAGAAATTCATAAATAAGCTCCGATTTTTTTTAATTTAAAACTTTCTGAATATCTTAATGACTTTAGAAATGAATAAATTTAAAGTCGAAAATATTTTCTACAGATAAAATTATTAAAATAAATTTGACTATTTTAAACTGAAATTTTATAATTTAAATAATATATATATCGTTAACGAAATATAACTCCAAAACAAAGTCGTAATCACATGATGAAGTTATAATAAAAAATAAATCTAAAATATTAAAAATCAAAATACGAGAAAGAACGGAAATACAGATTTTTAACCAAAAAACGAAATCATATGAATATAATAAGATCATGGTCGTGAACAAATTTATCTAGAATGATCCGCAACGACAACAATTAATTAAATTCAATTATGAAATTGAAATCGTCGATAAATCCATAAAACGAATCATAACTAAAATAATTAAATATTTATATCAAATTACACTAATAAAATAATTAAGCTTAATAAAATTAAATTTTAAAATATGGGGTATTACAAATAGTGGGGAAGTTCAAAGGTCAAGGAAGAAGGAGAAAATTAAAGAATTTTATTAGAATTGTTGAGGATTTCTAGTAGAAAAGAAGGGTAATGGGGTTTATAAATCTAGATCCCAAACCCTAGCCCGAATCCAAGCTTCCAAGTGCACACTTCGGAGGTTCAAGGTTACTTTTGATTTATTTGAGCTCAAATGATGAAAACTGAAATGTTTCAAGACAATGTGCTTTAGAATTTCAAACAGAAGAAGAAAGTAAGGACAACAATGAAAGGTACCTAAAGTCAACAATATTCAAAGGTTGCAGGGATGAATCACCTACTCAGGATTCTCATAAAAGAGAGAGAAAAGGAGAAAGAAGAAGAAGATAAGAGAGCTAAAGTCATGAAAGTGACTTCTGAGAAATTACCTCACCACGAATCCATTGAAAATTAATAAAACAAGTTAAACATGCTCAAATGCTTTGCAAAAATCATAAACACAATGTTCAAACATAATCACCATGTAGCAAAATTTTTGGGAAAAGATTTTTAATGAAAATTGAGCTCCAAAAACAACTAGCTTAGTTAAACCAGTCAATCGGTTTGTTGGGTTTTAAAACTCAACTTTAAGGAATAAACTAGTCAACTGGTTTTCTGATGAAATCAATTATCTTCCAAAATCCAAACCAAGCTCAACTAAAGCCATACCAACATTAAACATGCCTCCAAACCAACATCAAACACACTTAGATCATAAGCAAATGCAAAGATTAATGTAAAGACCCTAAAAACTGAGGTATTACAATTATACTCTATTTTTGTTATATTATGTAGTATATTATATTGTATTGTAATATTTTTTTCAAATATATGAATCTAATTATAAATATAAGCGTAATCAACTATTTTAGATATATCTTATATATAGTCTAGTTTTTTGAATATCTGATTTGATTTAAGAGAAGTAGATCAAATACCCAATCCGATAAATGCGGATATCAGATTTTAAGGGTTGAAGTAGGGCGAACTGAAGTTAATCAACTTACTTGAGCTTCGTAAAAAATCCAGCCACAAAGATTAATCAGAAAGGAAAATATATGGGGCAGTTTTGCATAAAACGAAATCAAGAAAGCTAGTAGTATTAGTAATTATTTATCTTATACTGCTTCATTTTATGAGAGATCTTTATCAAACAAAACAAACTAAAGGAATACACATACACATATGTATGTATATGTGTGTGTGTGTCTATATATATACATAGAGCCGCATCAGCGATCATTATTCATTAGCATATATATATCACTGTTCGGAAACAAATGCTCAAACTTGGAAGGAATCAACCAGCAACAACTTAACATCATCTTTGAGGCTTTTGCTTAGAAGAGTATATTTATCTTCTCCGTCATAAAGAAAATGTGTCACACGAGTGAGGTTGAGCATTCGACAGAGGAAAGGAAGTGGAACAGCAGTGGGTTGTAGCATATCTTGATTCAAATCTTTCCAGGAATCCTCCACCTTTTTTCTAAGTACTTCACAAGCTTCATCACTGGAAACACCGTGTTGTCGCATATAACAGTCGACCGTCGAAGCAACGTGATCCCGACTTTGTTCAAACTGCAAGCATGGAGATCAATGCATAACAACAATTAATTGTAGTTTAATTAAGCACTTGATTTTTTTTTTAAATAGTTTTTTTTAATAATGTTAAATATGCACGTACGGTACGTGATAGTCATACTAACTAGTGTACCTCGTAGCCAACTATGTCATCAAGAAGTCTAAAGATCATACAAGTAGCTTTTTCAGGTCTGGGGAAATGCGATGCCCATTCAAAAACTTCCTTAGATGCTAGATCGCCCATGCCTAAGAATGATAAAGGAATTGTGAGACGATAGGCAGAGCTTGTTAGGGCGTTTTCAATATGCTCTTCGTAGCTTGGAACATATTTGTGTTCTCGCCATCTCGCTTCCTTCAAATATGCTCGGCATAAGGCTTTCAACTGCATGTAAGCGTAAAATTAAATATAACGTAAATTAATTAATTGGAATGAATAATATAATATAATATAATATAATATTTATACTAACATATATGTGTTGGACCGCTTACTTCTTCTTTGGCGTAGTAGACCATTTCAGACTTTCCATATTCGGCCAGAAGTTGCTCAAACTGCTCGTAAGTGTCAAGTACTAAGTATTGACAGACAAGTTTCATGTACCCATGGAGCTCTTCGACACAGCTTCTATCCCACCTGATGATCAAATACAAATTAAGTATAATTAATATGACTTATGTTAGTCATCAAGTAAGTAATTAATTATCTAAAGAAATTTAATTATAATGCATTGTTGTCTATACACAGACACAGTATAGTCACATACTCAAAAGTAGTAAATTGTTTGACTGTACATATATACCTTTGAATGGCATTAGTGAAGAGCTCGAGTTCATCCAGTTTACCATACGCATCGTACATGTCGTCAATACAAGTTAAGATCTGACACATCTTGGTACATATAATTCTTCCAACATAATACTTCGGTTCATAATAACAGCCTGATGCCCAGAAGAAGGACTCAGTAAATCTAAGAAGGACTCGGTAAATCTATCTCTTATGAAGGGTAAACTTGTAGGAAAATCTAGGTCACCATTCCACCATTTGCAAAGATTCTTGAACTCCATTTTGTGTGCCGATTGAAGAATGTTATAATCCATTTTAGCAAACTTGAGCAAAACTTTGTTGCAAGATGCGTAGGTTTCATAGACAGGGATAAAACGTGCAGCCTCTATGCGGGGGAGGCTCCTATGAAGAGGTTGTTTCAGTGCACGGCTTACTTCTTTTGCTAAGGCTGGATTAGTCGTCTTCAACTTATGGTTATTGGCAATGGAGGATTTGAGATGGGTAGTTGTGAATTCAAGTGCTTCTTCTAATATATCTTCGTTGTGTACTCTGAGAAAGCAAGCTTCATACAAGCTTAACATGCCTTGGACGTCGCTTTTTAGGTCTTCCTTGAACCCATTTTCTTTGTCGTCATGGAATATCTTGAACAAGTCTACATGCACGCACGCAATTCATAGGAAAAATGCATATTAATAAATACTTGAAGTTCGTATATAATTAGTATATAGCTTCTTGGTACGCACCAGAAGATATAGGAAAGCTGTGTTGTCTCATAATACGAAATTTGAGAGCAGTATGATGAAGATCATCCTCAGGGCTACCATATTTTTCCTGATCATAAATTCTTTGCAGGATTTGTTGTATTTCATCTTCAAAATGGTAAGCGACCCCGAGACGTTCCAGGATGTCGATGAAGGTAATCTGTTGCAGGTGCTTGGTAGCAGGGATTGCCAATAGCTGCTTTCTTACTCCTCCTTTAAGCTCATTGATTTGCTCCTGCCTTTTGGCTTGAGTTACCTGTAACAATTTTCAGCGGCTCGCTCCATTAACTTACTATATAACAATTAATTGAAATAAATAAGCAAAATTACCATGGTATTTAGCTAGCTATTATGATAAAATATTTAATACCTCATCCTCGGGAATATAGTCGAGGAAGCGAGTTCCCCAGTAGCTAGGCTTGTATTTTGCGATCGGCCGAGCCATCATCGCAGTAGTGTTCTCAGCAGCGACGCTTGAGGCAAGAGTAGGATTGTTGGAAGATACTTGAGTGGTCATTTGTCTTTGTTGGTGGGCTCAGTGATCTATATAGGGTCAGATAGTTATAACCTGGAAAAGAGGTATGTGATGAGTAATTAGTTGATTGATTTGGGAACCGGAAAGTGGAAGAAAAGCTTCGTGTTTTGCAGTTTGAATGAGCACATAGCAGAAGGCCGGGTTCTATTTATAGTGGCTAAATCTGTAGCCCGCGCGCTGCCCGGTTGGACTACATTACCGGTACGGCGGTACCTAGTACACTTAATAATTTCGTAACGAATAGGAACGCACGTGACAATAAGGAACGACTTGACAAAATTCCTCACTGAATATTGAGTAGTTCATAATATATTTTTCCTCTCTTTGGAAATGGGAGAGTTGTTCTTTCGGTCTTCACAGAGGATGGCAAATTATACCATACAATTTCGACGTTGCAACACGTAAATTATTTTTTATGTCAAAGTTATATCAACTTGGTTGTTAATTTGTAGAGAAAAATATTATAAATATTCTGGTTTAAGTTTTTTAAATAAATATAGTAAAAAAAATATTTTAATTTAAAAAAATACCTCTCATCTGTGTGCAACATATCATAATGTGTAAGTAATGATAAAAGATTGCACTCTATATCACTAGTTTTATTTTCCATTGCAGCCGAACTTCTCAACAACAGTCTTAAGAAGGCGATCGATCTCAATCTTTAGCAAGGAGTGATGGCCAAAAATGATGGTAAGATGATTAGTCATACAAGATGAAAATAGACTAATCTTCTAACAAATAACAACCACACATACAAGATGAAACAGACAAATTATGATGATCAAATTTCAATAATGAACAAAGTAGCCTGAAGCTAGGGATGATAAGTGTTGGGTTTGCATCGAGTTTAGCAAGATTTGGATTTAATTATAGTATTTTAAGTCATATTAACCAGATCTGAAATGGTTAGAACTAAACTTATTAGGTCTATGGAGTAAATGAATTCTAATTAGTTTCTAAATAGATCCAAATATGTTTTTTTTAATCAAACAATTTATCAAAATATTGATATATTTTTATTTTTATGTAATTCAACTTGTATTTTTTTTTATTGAAACAATACCTCAAAGGATATTTTGATCCCTCAAGATTTTAAAAATGAAATTAATTAATTTATAACTAAAAAGGTTTTGCATATTACTAATACATATAGAGTAAATAGATAGAAAAATAATTAAAAAGATAAATTAGAAACCCGAAAAAATCACAAGAAAGATGGAAAAAATAATGAACAAAACATGACAATAAAATTAGTTAGCATATATAAAAACACACACACACACACACACATTTGGTTTATATGTCGAGTTTAGGTTTGAAGTTGCTTGATATAAATCTAGACTTATTTAAATATAAATAAGCACAGACCTGATCAAGACCAATTGGATCCAAGAAAATTAGAAGCAAACATGCTATAAATGAGTTAGGTCTGGTAGATGATACCACTAGTCCAACAAGGATTGAGTAATAAATTCAATGAAAAAAAAATTCCTCTTATACACTACTTGCACTATATATGAAAGAATGTCACTTTAAAAAGACTAGTATTAAGTGTTCATCTTAATACTTATATTTTTCATTTTTCCACTATATAATAATTTTTACTTTGCTTTCTCTACTTGGTAAAATAGAAAATAAAGCATAAAATTAAAAGATTGAATTTTAATTAATGTTTTCATTAAAAATTCTTAAAAGTTTAAGAGTGACAGTCTTCTCTATATATGCAGATGATGTATATCATTTTAGTGTCATGAAAAAGGGGTACAATAACAGTTATTTTGGGCTTTGATAATAGTTTTAAACTATTATCAAAGTAAACGTTGTTAAAGTTTTGATAACACTATAACAAAAGTTAGCATAGGCCATGAAAATGGCCACAAAATGCAAAAATTTATGGTCAAATATATTATATATAATATGATATTGTAGTTTAAGTAAAATGGCCATAGAAAGAAGATTTTTAGTGATCATGTTCTACCTTTTGCTATGGAAAAAAATGAGTGACTAATTTACCATGGTAAAAATATTTTCGTGATGAAGTAGCCACACGTTTACCACGGTAAAATACTTTTGTGCCCATCTCATAACGAATTTACTACGGGAAAAAAAATTTCATAGCTAACTTGCCCCTAATTTACCATAAAAAGATATTTCCATAGCCGATTTGCCATGCATTTGCCATGGAAAATATATTTTTATAGCCAACTAGCCACTAATTTGCTATAAAAAAAAATATATGTACATGCCTGACTTGCCATGAAAAAAGAAAAATTCATGGTCGACTTGCTACTAATTTGCCACAAAAAGATATTTTTGTAGCCAACTCACTATTAATTTGCTAGGGAAAGATATTTTCTATTCACCATAAATTTACCACAAAAGATATTTTCATAGTTGACTTGCCACGAATTTGTCAACAATTTTACCATGGAAAGATATTTTGTGGCTAACTCATCACAAATTTACCACAAAAATTTTTTTGTGGCTAACTCAATACAAATTTGTCATAGAAATATATTTGCATAGCTTAATTGCCATGAATTTGCTAAAGAAAATTAAATTCACATAATTGCTTCCAAAAAATATTTATATGGTTAAATCCTGTACCCATTTAGCTAGCACAAAAAAATTATGACCATATTATGAATTAAGCGGACCAAGTTTTGTTTAAAGGTATAGTGCATTAGCAACAATTTCATCCTTCTATTTTGATTATTTTAAACATATAGTAAAATTATTAATTTGAGCCCTACTATGTGTGCGTCTATATATATATATATATATATATATATATATATATATATATATATATCAAAGTTAAACCCTTTTTAAAAATTTATTTATTTATTTACTTGATTACTCATTTGACATTTATATTGCAAACTAGGTATAAGCTCTTAATAACATATATAATTGTGTCTTATAACCAATTTTTCATCACACAAAAAAAAAAGCATTGTATTTTTAAAAAAAAATATATATATATTATTCTAACTATGGATCAAATGTGTCATCATATAATTACCTAAAAATGCTTATTCATATAAATTAACAAATTCATATTATATATGGCGCGCGGGACACATACAAACCCTTCCTAACATTCAAATATAGGAACTAATCTTAACCATTAGATTAACATTTGATCAACAATGAAATTTAATAAAGACCTAACCTAAAAACTAATCCAAACCTAATTCTAAACCCTAAACACTAAACCTTAAACCCTAAACCATAAACCATAAAAATTAAGTCCTAAACCCTAAACATAAACCATAAACCCTTAGCCCTTAACCCTAAACCCTTAACTTTAACCATTAACTCTTAATCCTTAACCCTAAACCCTAAACTATAATCTTTAATCCTAAATCCTAAAACTTAAACCCTTAACCCAACACCCTTAAACCTACACCCTAAACCCTTAATTTAAACCCTAAATAATACATATGATTGCATATATGACAAAATAAGACTATATGTATTTTGGTAGGTGCAAATGGTTGTGCCATGCACCAATTAACTTTAGCCTAGCATATTTCATGAAAGAAAATATATCAACAATGGTAAAGAAACTAAAGGCATTGAAGGATGGAAAAAAGAAGGAAATAATACATAAAAAACAAACTAACTAAAGCATAAAATAATACCTAGATTAGCGATAGGCTAGCTCTCCAACTAAAGTGGAAAAAGTAAATATAAATGAAAATTCACTTGTACGAACTATATTTTACTCGTCGATTACTTGTAGAATATGTCTTCCCAAACATATGTGACTATATATTAAGATAAAAACATCCACCACATAAGTCCCGACCAAATTGAACAATGTCTCTCATATTCCTTTATACGTTTTGTGGCTAACTAGCTTATTGTTTAATTTTGAGTGAATTTTCTTACACATACATAGATATCATAACCAATTTCCAGCACTACTTCAAATATTACTAGGATGACCATTGTATAGAATTCAAACAATGACTAGAGGTCGTGATACATGCCATGCCATCATGTTCATTTCCATTCTTTCTATCCTCTCACTTCTCCCGAACATTTCAATATTCATGATATAATAGCCATTTCCAACGATCAACAATTAATGTAAAGATTTTGCTATAATAATTTATCTCTCCAAAGAAGATGTATAGAAAGAGATAGGGAAGGAAGAGAAGAAGAAGAGTGATACAAGTAAATATATGAGAGCTACCACAGCTATAAAGGAGGTGTAGAACTAATGAAAACCTAAATACCAAATCTAAGTGTTTTGATCCAAATCAGTGCTAGATAAAATAAATTGATCCTAAGAATTACCTTCATCAAATCATAAGAAGAAGAATGAGACCTTAATAGGATAATTCAACAAATAAAATAAGAGCAAGAGCGTAACTCAAAGGTAGTAGAGAGAGAATATGAAATAAATCTTACTCGATGTAGTGTGACTTGAAAAGACAATGAATCACTCTCACTGATACTAGGTCCTTGATAAAAAAAATAAAGGATGAATGAATGAAATAAAGGAAAGAAGGAGGCAACACTTATTAGCGATAGTGGCATATATCATGGAAGCTAGAAGGAAGAGAATGGGTTGATAAACAGAGTGACATCAGGAAGTGAGCAAAGATAGGGTATCGAGGGGTCAGGGTTTTGTTGAGGAAATGAAAGGATGAGGGAATGGAAACAAAAGAAAGAAGCAGGCAACACTCATTGACGGGAGCGGCGTATGTTGTGGAAGGCAGAAAGAATAGACCGAGGCGACGGGGTGAAGCGATGCCAGGGAGAGAGCAAATCAAGGAGTCAGGGGGTCAGGGCTGGGCAGAGGAAATGAAAGTGAGAGTTAATCTTCCCAAAATTTATAGTTATGCCACCATTTTTTATTCCTTTATATTTATGGTTATGCCACCGTTTTTCTCCACCTATTTAATCCCATAAGTTCATCTCAACCTTTCATTTTCTTAATCCTACAATTAGAATTTGTTCCTAAACTTGTATTATATATATATATATATATATATATATATATGTATGTATGTATGTATATATGTATATAGTATGATAATTTATATGTCTTGATTTGATAACAAAATAACATGTAATTAATTTATTTATATGATCATGCATTTGTAATTTATATTTCCTAAGCACTAAAGAACATAGTTGTGTCTTCTAACCAATACTTTCATATTAAAAAATAGATAATATTATATTGTTACAAAAGAGTGTTATTTTCATTAATTAGATCAAATACATGATCATAAACAATTATATACATATGTATCTTACAAACTTAATTTACTAATGAATTTTTTTCCACATTTTGAGTCCAGGTAATGCTTGAACCCTCTTTATTTTTGTAATATTTTCCATAGAAAAAATAGAAAAGAACTGTCATAAGATTTTGTACTATATGTTTCTATTAAAAAGCATATGATGTTCCTCAATTAGAGTAAAGTTGTTATAAACAATGTTTGTAGTGTTTAATATTGCTGTCAGGTTGCAAATCTTGCTAATTTTAAATTTTACACAAATAGAAGACAAGCGAGGAGAGAAACATTTCACAAAAAGGCTATAAAGAAAGAGGGAGTTGTTTGTGTCTCTGAGGTGGCAGCAACTTTGATTGATCAAAAATGTTGAAATTTTTTAATTCTACTCCTTTTTTTGTCACGAACATGATGTAATATCATAAAATTGTAAATTTTTAGTTTAGAAAGTTTTAAGAAAATTTTCTCTTTTTAGAATAATTGTGGTAACCTTAAAGTTACAATTTTTAGAAAATGTTTATGTGTTAAAAATATTTTAAAGATTGTTATATTAGTGGTTAAATTTTTTCTACAATTTAAAAGGATAATTTAAACCCTTATTTTCTATAGAATAGTAAAAGGGTAAAATGAGAATTTTATAAACAAACAATTTTTGATAAAAAAGAGAGTAAGTAATTAAAATAATAAGATGCCTACCTTATGAGTGACATGGGGTGTATTGTATTATTTTTATTTAAAATATTTTCTTGTTAATTATTTAGTTAGTGAGATTAAATTGTGATTTGGAAGTTTATTTGTATATTTATGTGATCTAATCTTATGTTATTTTTGTAGTTAATTAAGATATTTTAAAGAGGGACACATTTTTCTTGTTATATATACTACGATTTCATATTTTCATTTATTCCTTAGTATTTGTAATTAGTATCTACTAATTATCTTAAATAATATTATATGACTTTTCTTTCATTATTTCATTTGTGCAAATTTGTAGAAAAATAGATCAACATTCAATAATTTAGCCATAACATTTTTGTCCGATAACAAAATTGCACGATTTGTTTTACATTAGAAAGCTAAATTCAATATCTACAACTTTTTTTCTTTTTGGTTTTTCTAATATATAAATATAACTTAGTGAAATATATCAATTAATGTCGATGATATTTTTCTTGTACAATTTTATTATATCTTTCTATTCTAAAAGCCCATATAATCTCACACTAAACCCTAATAGCCAAACCAACATTTTTATTTCTCTTCTTGTGTTGTGGCTTATGTTCTATTTCTCCACTAATAATTTTCACTTCTTCAACCAGTTCATTAAGACCTTCAATTGATTCATCAAATTATTAAGCCATCTTCAAGATTATGGATTCAAGATCCAATTTTTATTCTTCTTCGTCTTCTTCATTTGAGTTCAAGGAATAATCAATATTTCAAGATCATCAACTCCCAGATTTATATTGGTGTCATAGGATTATTCTTTATGCTTGAAGATCTTATATTCTATATATAAAGATTTTACATTCAGTAATATTATTTTACTAAACAAATATACATAAATTATACATGTGTGGAATATGATGTCTATAAAGTATGGATGTTTATTTATTATATAATTTTATACCTTATGACTATATTTTATATGTCATGATATGTAATATGATTAGCCTATGAATATGAGTTTATGTTATATTCGTGGTAGATTCGATTTTGCTATAACTTTGCACTATTTTACAAAAAACCACACATAATTCAATAATGAGAGTTTACCCATCATATTATATATCAAATTGAAGCCCCATAAGTCTATTTTTCATATGTACTAATTTATAATTTTGAGTTATGTATGGAAAATAGACGGGGCTATAGTAAGAAGTTATCAAATATGAAAAATTAGTATCTCTTACAAAATTAAATTTGGGTGTGCTATGTTGGTTTTCAACAATTCTTGAGCTTTGGTAGTTATGTTACCACTAAGTAATAATATTTGACCTAGGTTGATCAAGCTTGATCTTTTAATATACGTATGGTTTCAATATTTTGGTTATAAATTTGATTTAGATTTGAAAGGTTGGTTATTCTAGTTGGACCTTTCTATTTTTAAGAAGTTACCTTTTTGTGAGTTTTCTATTTAGAGAAGTTTCCATATTTAGAAAGTGGATAATAAAAGAAAGAGATTTAATGAAGAAAACTTACTTGTGTGCATTATGTGATCACCTTAACATGACATTAATACTTTAAGCGGAAAAAGTGGGCTTTGGAACTTTCAAGGTTGGTCTCCTAAAGTTGGGGATCGGCATCAGCCTTTTCTTTTCTTTTATGGATATTATTTATTTTATTTTCCAATTGTGCTTGGTTAAGGTTCCTTGTCTACTCTATACGCTTCTTTGGATCCTATTAGGGGGTTTGCACAATTAAGGACAGGATGACAGAGGTGGTATGTCTTCAAACTATTATTGTGCCCTTTGTACTATATCCATTGTGATGACCCAAGTGTGATCTCTAATTCTTCCATGGTTAATAGTAGGTCTTCAAAATTTGTTTTACTATGTGAACCTCTGGTTGGTTTACCCACTTAAATAACTAGAGGTTGTGATCACCTAAAGTAAAGGTTAATAATTGGATGTTTCATTTATTCCTATTTGGTCTTTTTATATAATTCAGTGTGTGTGTGTGTGCGCGCGCGCACGTGTGCATGCTTCTATATTATATTACATTACACTTACATATTACTTAGTTGTTCCCTTTGTTAACTTGCTATATGTTTTAAATGAGGTTGTGATAATCCATGATGTACATGTTGAGTAGATAACCTAGTATAGATTGAGCAAGAACCTATTCAAGGTGTGGATGTCATGCATGATGAAGAAGAATGATAGTGGTGGTGATTTTCATAATCCTATTTATCACTAATGACTACATTCATAGATTGTGGTTTTATTAACCATTTAATTTTTATTTTACATTCAATTGGTTTTTTTGAGTTTATTAGACATTATTTTTTTAGTTAATAATAAATTTTATTATATTTTATTATTTTATCTATCCTTAGCAATTAGTGTAAGTTAGAATAGTAATGTCTACTTACAATAGTTGTGGCGGTAATATGTTCATTATATTTAGCATTCATATATATTTTTCCTTATTTTTTTGTCAATTGGTTTTGATAAATGGGGGTGTTAAAAAGTGCTATCAGAGCAATGGTTTTTAGAACTAATTTTCAAAATGTTTAATGTGAAGTGTGTATTAGGAATTTTGAAGTAAGTTTGAACCCTTTTGAGAGGTGTTGATTTTGAAACTTGCAAAGCCACTAAGTGAAGAATGGGTTAGGGATCATAGAATACATGATTGTGTTTGTCCTTCATTATTATATGATAGTGTGATCTTACTGAGTTGTATAAGGACATGATCATACCTTTTTTATGTGATAATATAAGTTGCATCCCTTCATGTGCTATGGTATACCATTATGAATGTTCTTGTTTGCCACATGTTTCCTTTTTTATTAAGGAGGTAGTATTCCCATTTTTTACCTTTGGGTTATGTTAACTATGTTTTTTATGGCCCTTATTTTTAAATGAGTTTTAGAAGTGTCTTCCTCAACCTATATTGGTTAGTTATTTCATTTTAAAGTATTTTAATGAGGTTTTGGTACTTTACACAAAGAATGGTTGCTCTGATATTTCATGGTATATTTATAGCAATATTTTATATTTTAGGGATTAATTGACTTCTTATATTATCACTTTTTGAGAAGTTTACCCACTCATATTTTAAAAGTATCAAAATACGTTTAAGGTTTTGATTATGTTTGAGGCATAAAATATTTGTGTTTATATATGCTTATGAAATTTAATTTGCTAAGGTTTTAAGGATTATAATTTAAAGAAAGCTTTGGATTTCTTAGATCAGTCTTTACAGTTTTGAACAATTGGTCCTTTCCTCTATTTTGATAAATATTTATTCTCAAGAATGTTATTTTTGAAGCATTGTTTTACCTTTAAAACTTAGAGTTTTCATGGATATTTATTCTCAAAACACTTTTTCTAAGTATGGTATTGATGGTCATTCCCTTATTGATATCTTCATCCTCCACAACTCTCCTTTTGTAAATTATACTTGTTATGCATTACTTCTAGATTAACTTAGTCAGTGATATTCCTTCATTATGCTAGTTTTCTTATCATTGTTGTATTCCTTTACATTACCTCCCTTTGTTAGCTTCTTTTATTTGTTATAATCTTACCCTTGTCAAGATTTTTACCTAAATAATTTCCCTAATTATCATCTACCCTTTAATGTTATTATATTATTAGGATTATCTTGCCTTATTTTAACTTTTTTATTCTCACTCTCATCAAACAATTTTTTGAATCCTTGTTTGTCATCTTGCTTCCAAACAATTATAACTCATAGATTTGCCATATTGTTATCCTTCCCATTCGCTACATTCTTTGGTTATTAATTTTCTTTGATTTACTTTCCTATTATGGTTGTGATTCCATATTATTGCACTCTTATTGTGGCCACCTACCTTATTGTTGCTCTTTCATCTTGTTATCTTTGTTTATTGGTACAATTTTATTTTCATAATTCTTGCATTATTTCAACTTGTTTCCTTAATCTCCAATGATGATATGAATATAATAATTTCCTTAATATAATTTTGTTCTCTTTCTTTGGTTCCAAATGTGTCCATTTTTCTTGGATGTATATTGAATCCTTTCTAAATCACATGTATTTTCTTTCAATTATTTCCTTGTAACCTCCTTGTGTTTCCTCTATTATACTAGCTATCATTTATATTTTTGGTATTTTAATCAAACATAATTATATTATTTACTTATTAGCTCCATTACGATTTTTTTATCTCAATTGCTTGCGATGATTTGTGTTCTACTTATATTATCAATTCTTTATTTTGAATACCAATCATTTGTTGTTGACTGAGGGAATCTTCTCTTACCATCTTACTTCATTTTACCTATTTCATTTTACTATTCTTTGGAAGTCAATCCTTAGTATTGCTGATTCATCTTACTTTTAATTTATATTGTGGAATTAGTAAGACGCCTTATGGATAGACTATGTTAATCCCTAAAATTTAACTTCTATTAACAATCCAATTTACAAATGCCCCTCATATTCATTTACATTTATTCTTATGAAACTAATTGTCATTTCATGAGTCTCTCTTCTTCTTTTTCAACTTTTTTACCTTAGCATCCTCACTCCATCGTAGAATCATCCTCATTCCCTCACATGATGTTGATTTCATGTAATTGACGCACTATATCATGAATCCTTTATTCGAGCCCAAAGTATCTCACTTTTGTTAGGTAGTCCTCTTTTGCTCTAATATTGTGAACTTGTTAATGAGCGGTTTTCATATGGTGAAGCTTTTCATCCTATTTGTATTTGTTAAGCCCATTTGGTTCTAGGACTCTATTAATATCTTAAATCTTATGTTAAATCCATGTTGTATTTTCTTAATAGATGTTCTTCTTCTTAATTACCTTGTGATTCTCCATGTTACATTTAGCTTTTGGTTAGTTTGATTCCTTATTACTATTTTCATTCTTCTTTTTGATATTCTATATTGTGATGACATCCATATTATTAGTCCATCATCACTTTAAAAGGTTAATTTAACATTATTCTTCCTCTTTTCCTTGATCTACATTTAACTCCACGATTAATGTTATGTTGTAATATATATTTTTGTTGAGTTCTTTTTTTCTTAGTTGAGCCTCAGGGATAGGCTCTTTGTATAAATGGTATTTATCCTCCATATTTTGATAAAATGGCATTACAATTATGGCTTTCTAAAGATGCCATTTGAGAAAAAAACATATGATATTTTTTTAAGATTTTTATGTTCTACTATTCTTTAGTAATGTGTATTTATAAAACTCTTAAATTTCATTTAATATTTTTAAATTTTTTATCGTGTTTCACTAGAATTTCTTATTTGATGAAGTTTAAAGACAAAGTTCTTTGCTAAGGGGGTAGAAGTGTAATACCCTATAATTTAAAATTTTAGTTTTGAAAGTTTTAAGAAAAATTACAATTTTTATAGTACTTTTGGTAACTTAAAAGTTACTATTTAATGTAAAACAATTCCAAGATTTTGAAGATTTTCTTATGCATCACGATAAAAGGAAGTAAGGGTAAAATTTGAAGATGATTATTTACCCTACAATATGGATATCATCAGAAAGATTATTCAATCAGGAGTCCAACGCATATTTCGAATCTCAAATCCAAGTTTTCTACATAAAGTTATGACTGTTGACCATATGTGTGTCGAGTTGAATTTTTGCACACTAATAGATAAGTTGTCGTAATTACCATTATGGATGCCATTATCTTTTCATATTTATTAGCTAGGTTGTTATTGAATTATTTGATAATTATGTTAGGATATTAGTTAGTTAATTTATTTCCTGAATCATTAAGATATTAGATAGTGTTTATCTTTAATCTTATGATATATCTTATCTTTTTAAGATTTTGTTAGGATTTAATTAGTATTATCATAGGAGATTACTATTCATGTAAATAGTGATTTAATTAGTGTTTATGATATTTAGATTTAGTTTATCTTATTATTAAGGAGGTTATATGAGGAGGTGGATATTATTTTATAAATATTGAATGCAAAATCATTATTTGAGGTGGATAGCTGAGTTGAGTTATTAAATCAAGATTTCTCTCATCTAAACCTGTGTGAGTTTCTTTGTTCTATGTTTATGTTATCTATATGATTCGTAAAATAGATTTATCTCTAAATTATCTTATATGTGTCAGTGATAATTTAGAAACCCTCTATACCTTTCCTGTGTGGGTTTGTATAGAGTTATCTAGTGAAGTTTACTATGTATTTATTTATTAGAAATCCTTTGAGAGCTATCTATCTAAGGCTTTCAAAGCTAATTTGAAGAATTAAATTATGTGATCATTCATCCATATCCTCAATTTAGAATTCATCCTTATTTTATCATTATAAACCACATAAAAGTGGGAATTTTTGAAACCACTCATTCCACTACACATCACTATTTTTAGAAAATACTTATTTTTCATGTGATCATGTGTTGAAAATATTTTAAAGATTGTTATATTAGTGGTTTAAATTTTTCTCCAATTTAAAAGGCTATTTTCAACCCATATGTTGCATAGAATAGTAAAAGAGGAAAAGAAAATTTTCATAAGCATACAATTTTTGACAAAAAAAAAGTAAGTAATTAAAATAATAAGATGCCTACCTTATGAGTGATGTGGGGTGTGATATATTAATTTTATTTTTTATAATCAGTTAGTTAGTGAGAATAATTTGTGATTTGGAAGTCTATTTACATATTCATGTGATCCAACCTTACACTATTTTTGTAATTAATTAAGATATTTTAAAGAGGAATGCATTTTTCTTCTTATATATATTCCAATTTTATATTTTCATTTATTCCTTAGTATTTTTTATTAGTATCTACTAATTATCTTAAATGAATTATCTTTATTTATATCATTTGTGCAAATTTGTAGATAAACAAACCAACATTCAATAATTTAGCCATAACATTTGCATCCAATACGAAATTAGATAATTTTATTTGTGTTAGAAAGCTAAATTCAATATATACAACTTTTATCCTTTAGGTGTTTCTAATATCTAAATGGACATAGTAACATATATCAATTAATGTCAGTGATATCTTACTTGTATGATTTTATTATATCTTTCTATTCTAAAAACCCATATAAGCCTATACTAAACTCTAATAGCCAAACCTATATTTTTATTTATCTTCTTGTGATGTGGATTGTGTTCTATATCTTACACTAATGTTGTTCACGTCTTCAACCAGTTCATCAATACCTTCAATTAATTCATCAAAATATTAAACAAGATCTATTTTTTTGTTATTTCTTCTATATATAAAAATTTTACATTTGATAACATTATTTTATTAACCTTATATACATACATTATATATGTGTAGAATATGATGTCTATAACATATGAATTTTTATTTATTATATATCTTTATACCTTCTTATGACCACATTTTATGCATCATGATATGTAATATGATTAGTTTAAGAATATATGAGTTCATGTTAAATTCGTAGTAGATTCGATTTAGTTGCAACTTTGCACTATTTCACGAAAATAGCACATAATTCAATAGTGAAAGTTTACCCATCATGTTACATATCAAATCTAAGCCCTGAAAGTCTATTTTTAATAAAAAAAAGTATTGGTTTTAATTTTAATTTATGTACAAAAAATATATGGGATTATAGTAAGAAGTGGTCAAATCTGGAAAATTAGTAACTCTTACAAAATATAATTTTGGTGTGATATGTTGGTTTTGACCAATTCTTGAATTTTGGTAGATATGTTACCACTAAATATTAATGCTTGACATAGGTTGACCGAGCTTGATCTTTTAATATACATGTGGTTTCAATATTTTGGTTATAAAATTGAGTTGGATTCAAGTAGCTGGTTATTCTAGTTGGACCTTTCCATTTTTGAAAAGTTAACTTTTTTGGTAAGTTTTCTATTTAAAAAAGATTTCATGTTTAGAAAGTGAATAATAAAAGAAAGAGATTTAATGAAAAATAATTGCTCATGATAATACATTTATACTTTAAGTGGGTTAAGTGGGATTTGGGTCCTTTAGGGTTGGCCTCTTAAAGTTGGGAATCAGCATCAACCTTTCCTTTTCTATTGTGTATATTATTTATTTTATTTCTCAACTATGTCTAGTTAAGGCTCTTTGTTTACTCTATAGGATTATCCAGATCCTATTATGAGGTGTGCATACTTAAAGATAGGATGACTGAGGTGGTTGGTCATCGAATTTCTATTATTCCCTTTAGATTATATCCAATGGGATGACCTAGGTATGATCTTTAATCCTCTTGTGGTTGGCGGTAGGTCATCAGACTTTGTTTTTTTAGGTGACACATTGGTTGGTTGTAATCACCTAAATTAAAAATTAATAATTAGATGTTTCATTTATTCATGTTTAGTTGTGTGTGTGTGTGTGTGTGTTCTTCTATATTATATTCTATTATACTTACAAATTATTGAGTTTTCCCCCTAGCAAACTGTAACACCCCCATTTTTAGCATTGAAAATTTCTTTAAAAAGAGTTGATTGTGGAAACTAAGCTAATAAAAAATGTAGGGTGTTATAGCCACACTTAGTATAAGTCCGGTTTCTCTACCTTTCTTACACTAAGTGTTAAGGCTAAAACGTTTATCCACTTAAATTAAGAATAATAATGGATAAGAAGAAGAGAAATGTTTCATTATAATATTAAATTGTTCTAATGACACAAGATTAAACAAAAGAGTTACAGCTGACAAAGGAAAGAAATACATAAGGGGACATAAGAGTCCAAAAGATATCCAGATCAAAAGATGCCAGAATGGACACTAGATAGTTCTAACTCTCAACCCCTACCAAAAGCCATTAAGTTATACCCTCAAAGTACCCCTACAAGGTAAAGACTGCCCATTGAATAGGCAGGGGACCATAAAACGGAACCCATTAGTACAACGGTACTGAGTAAACCAATATACAATACTAAGCATGTAAATATCACATGGAGCACATAGAAGGTAGCACAACGTATCATGTCATAACATATTAAATAGTACATACTATAGCAAAATGCCACATTCATACCATAACTCATATCATACCATATGCCACATGTCCATCACATCAAACTTAACCATATTACAACTATTTCATTAATCCAATTATACTGAGGGTGTTCCATGAAATGAAAAACACCAAACCATAATTAAGGCCTTTCATGATAACCACATATATTCCACTTATAACATGATAAGGAAATCACTGAGACAATTGCCAACCAATACACAAAATCCAAATAGTGCACGAATGCAACTATCAAACCAACATACCAAAACCAAGTAGTACGCGGAGGCAACTACCAAATCGACAAATCACAACAATCCATTTAAATCCTTATACAATAATTATTTATATTTTAATTACTCGAGGGGATAAAATAATTACCCGGAGACATAAAAGTACACTGGTCATACCGGCATACTAAAGCAACACAGTATCCTCCCAACTTGTAACCCAGAGACATAAAAGTACTTCGGTCATATTGGTGTAACAAAGCAACGCAATATCCTCCCATCTTAGGACACCTAATCCTTAAGTATCGATACTCCCTATAGGGCCCGTAAGTCACCTATAGAGTAGACTAAGGCCTTAGCTAAAATGCCGAGGCATCCGACGAAACCACCAAACCAAATCGAGGGCTCCTACCTCTTCTCTAGGGTAGCTAACCCTAAAGAGAAACCATTCCCAAATCTCAAGGTCTTCCACTTTAAATATTAATATCTTAATAAGGTGATCATAAAATATCACATAATGCACAATGATTCCAATTTCATTCTTAACCATTTTTATTTTATTTTCAATTATTCAAGTCGATCATAAGGTCAACAATCCAAACCAAAATCAAAGTTAACTCTAAGGTCAACATAGGAACCGATTAAGGTCATCTTATTCCAATTATTCACACTTTGAGGCATAATAAGTCATAAACGACCAAAATGTCATTATATGTTATTTACTCAATAGTTTACCACTTTAATATCAATTGTTATTAGAATTAAGCAAAATTCATGGTATGAATAAATAACATTAAAATAGGTAAATTAATATAAAATATCAATTCTATAAATTTTCATGAGTGACAAAGATACCATTTTGCCCCTAAAACACAATTAAGCTCATTTAGCACATTAAATCGTAATCATGCATAATTATTTTAACACAAGCAACCCTATTTTAATATGATATCATACGTATATTTAAAATATATATGTTTAACATATCCTTGCATAAAAATACATGGTCACACACTTAGAGAAATTAATATCAATATATAGTGCATGCATACTTTTTTATGAGATTACAAGAAAGTATAAATTACACTTAAGCACAACATAAGAAACTCCAAACATGTTATCACACGATTTTTATATATTTATTAGGAGCATATAGGTTACCTCTTTCCAAGCACAAATAGCAAAATAACACAAAGAATTCCCAAAAGAATATTAACACCTTCGAAAGATGGAGACACAAGAGGAGAAGACAAAGGATGACAACTTCACAATTTAATCAAAAATATAACATTATTTACTTATATAAAAATAAATAAAGGCTAGATAGAAGGAAATGTAGAAGTGAAAAAAAGAGAATAAGGATAAAGAGAGGAGGGTGGGTCTTGGTTATAAGCTCAACAAAGTTTAAGAATACTGAGCAAAAATAACCAAAATAAAGAGAAAGGTGGGAGTAACGAAGAGGAGAAAATAAGAAAAATACTGAATGAAAACAAAGAAATACAAATAGGGTATAATTAGGGGATGGATGAACCAAAAATATGCAGCCACAAGAGGGGGAGAGGTAGCTTGTTCAACACTTAAATGATAAAGGACAAGGTGGTTGAGTGTGTAAGGTGGTGGAGTATATTTAGGTTAAATAAAGTTATGAAAACCAATCAATCAACCAAGGGATGGGGGAGGTGATGGTGTGCAGGTCCAAAGTTAGCTTTAAGCATGGGGAATGCAAGTGAAGAAGATTGTGTGCAAGAAAAGCCAAAGTGACACAACTAGCATAGGTAGAAAGTGTATGAAAGTAACTTTAGCTCAAAATTTTGTTGAATGAATAAGAAAATGCTCAAATTGATACAAAATCTGATCATGGAAGCGTAGGAAATTAATTTCGTGCATGAACAGTAATTTTAGGATTTATATATTATTTTTAATGGTGGAAAGATCAATAAAGAGGTTAAAATTAATAAAATTATGAATATTTATGAAAACCCTTAAAATAATGTTTTAAACTCACATGTAAAATTTTATGAATTTACAACAAGGTTTGATATATAAAATATTGAAATAACGGTTAATTAATAAGCTTATAAGTTAATTCCTAATATAAATACCAAAACTATTCCTAAAATCACAAAAATTTCCATATAATCTTATTTAATCATCTAAAACCTAAATATAATTTTTCATAATTTTTAACACACATTTGATATGATATTTAGCTAGCATACCTTAATTATATATTTTTCATATACAATTCAAAAGGGATAAAAAACCCAAATAAAATTAAACCAAAATGTATAGATTTACATTTAAATGCATTTAGGAACTAAATAACATTTTATAATAATATTTTACAAGGTTTAACTTAAAAGTTTATATATATAAATAGTATTCTATAAGCAAAGTGCGTCTAGCCGTAAAATTACATTTACTACCGAATCACCCAAAACAATCTTCAGGCTATGAAATGTTCTACAATAATTTATGTAATTAAGTATATATAATTAGAACTAGTTAAAAATTTGGTATTACACAAACTTATTACATGCTTTAAATGGGGTAGTGATGATCCAATATGTACATGGTGAATAGATAACCTAGTGTAAATTGAGTATGAACTTTGTTCAAGGTGTGGATGTAATGCATAGTGAGGAAGAATAAAAGTGGTGGTAATTTTCATAGTCCTATTTACCGCTAATTACTATTTTCATAGATTTAGCCTAAAAAATTTCTAAAATAAGTATTTATCTTATATAATTACTTTTGGTAAGTAGATTCAAACAAGGCATTAATCATTTCATTTATGTTTTACTTTCAATTGGTTTTGTTGAGTTTATTAGACATTTTTTTTAATTAATAACAAACTTTGATGTAGTTTCTTATTTTATCTAGTCTTAGCAGATAATATAAGAAAAATAGTGATGTCTACTTACACTAAATTGTCAGTAATACCTTCATTGTATTTAGCTAATACATATATTTTTCCTTATTTCTCTAGTTAATTGGTTTTGAAAAATAAGGGTGTGACACACGAAGCCTTAAAAGACTATCATTCCTACTTGCGAGTCCTAATTATGCTTGTTGCTACTGGAGGCAAATTAATGTCATTTAGGATATCAATATTTCTTCATACCTACATTTTTTATCTAGGAAGATGCCACATGCACTTTCTTTGTCACCCACGAAGTCTAGTCAATCATTATGTCTTTTTTTTTTTCCTTTCACCTCACTTCTTTTCCTAACTCAATCACTTCAATTTTTTTCTTCACTATCAACTGTGCTATTTTTTTGCCTTCATATTCCTTCTATATCATCTCCTTCTCTTTTTGATTTTGCTAGTTGAGAGAGGAATTGGTAATTTTATCAAACAAATTATACACGCTTTAGCCACACGATTTTTACCTATTAGCCGCAAATAGTCCAGTGGCCCATATGATGATTTTTTATAATGTAACAGTTCTAAAACTATCATCAAAAACCTCAAATAAAAAGTCAACAGCAGAATTTTAATGATAGTTTTGTTTGAAAGCATTTATCAAATCCACATTTAATAATAGCTCTTAGCATAACACCCCCATTTTCACAGTCATAAATTTTTATTGTTTAGGAAAAAGTTTGTGGAAGCAAAACCAAAAATGGTATGAAACTACTGCATCCAACTTGAAGAAGATACAATTAATACCTAATCCACGTTAGGTTCAAGGGTAAATTACCTTTATACTTCAAGGAATCAGGTGTGACTAGTACCTAACTCAAGACTAGTATGAGATTTACTAATAAAGAATGAGAGTGTGAGAAAACTCTTTAAGATGTAAGCAACAAATATATGACCAAAATCAGATCTCTCCTACATAAAATTAAGTTATTACAAGAATATTAAGGATTGAAGAATATAACGGCATTAAACTAATAAAAGATGTAAAATTGAGAGAGATCGGTTAGCTTAATTCTACGCTAGCTCACACCCCATCAAGCCTGCCTCCACTTGGGCTTCAGAATCCTCCATAAACACTTCACCATCTACCTATTTGAATTAGACAAGAACTAGGAAATGGACATGTCAGTACTCACGTACTAGTAAGATTAAACTATTACACAAAAGTATGGAAAGTATGGAACGCAATATAAGTCTCACCTAACAACATGGTTATAAATAAACATAGGCATACTCCAAGAATTTAAACCATGTGTAGCATTGAAATTGCATTAAAAATCAATGTTTCCAAAATAAATCATGGGTTGTACTCACCTTCCAACCAAATTCCTTGCTAAGGCAACAATTTAAACACAAATCAAACTCTTAGGAAAACACTTAGCCCATCAAAACATTTGAGTGGACTCTTAGGGGAATGTTTGACGCCATTTAAAAACATGAGCAAGCTCTCAGGAAAATTTAAATATGATCGAATTAGGAAGATTAAGAAGAAGTTAAAGGACCAAAAGTAGCTTAGAAGGCATCCGAGGACAAAATTGTGAGGAAATGTACAAATAATGGAATGAAACATTTTTAAACTATGACTAGGATATCAATTTTATTTAAAAGATGTGAAACATGTTTAAATAACATAATTTACTCATTTTTATATTAGTAAAAATATTTTTTAAATTCGGCCATTACACTAGAACTAATATAAAATTTATGTTTTAATAACAGTTGAAGACTATTATTAAAAGTCCACATCTTGGCCATTCTAAAAGATAGACGGAAGCAATGTTATCGAAAGTCAAAATCACAATCAAACTAATAAGAAGTTTGATAGAGTTAAGCCCTCATAACTCTTTATTGTACTACATATTATTCACTCCATCATTATCAAATCATATATCTAGTCCCAACAATAACAACAACCACGAACAAAGAAAAATTGAGCAAATTGAATAAAAAAAATCAAAGAAAAACTAAGCAAATCCATTGCCTCCATTTTGCCTTGATTTCTCATTCCAAATTTTAAACATACATGAGCAAAAATGAATATACATAAAACTAAATTGGAGCAATAAAGCACAAAATTCAAACATTTTAAAACTAATATGAGAAATCATCAAAAAAATTTTGGCTAAAAAGTAAAAATCAAACACAAATCAAGTAAGTTGAACATGAACATGAACGATAGTTCAACTCAAAGGGAAACGCTCAACTTGAGTTTCAGATATGAGCCAAAGAAGAACAAGGAGCATGAACCATCAAGGAGTGACAATGACACTGGATAGCCTAAAAAGGAAAAAGAAACCATGTAAATAAAACATTCAGCCTCATAATCTTTTAGATCTAAGATAAGGAAAATCAAAATTAGATATTACACAAACCTATCATGAACCATTGAAGGACGGATGATAAATTTGAATGGATCTAGGAAACAACAAGGTAAAGTTTTTGTTACTTTGATTTGTTGAGGCAAGCAACAACAATTTGAGGTTTTCTTTTGGACATTAAAACCATAGATATGAGTATTGGATGTTTGAACTGAGGGGTTGGATGGGAACGTAAAATCTGCCATTGGAGGGTCACTGAAGGATATGAAATGAGATTTTCTTATGCTAAGAGCAATGTGTTTGAATTTGGCATCCCTTAGTTCTCTCTACTTAGTTATAATAATGTTAGAGTTTTAATAATGGTTTGTTCATAGAGCCATTATTAAAACTCAAGCCTTGGATATTGTCCTAAAATTTGAGGCTTTGATAAGAGCTTTTCAGTAGAACCATTATTATATCTTTCCACCCAAAATTTTCACACGTTTGTTAATAGTTTTATTGCAATCATTATTAATGTTGTGTTATTAAAACTAGTTTTTGTAGTAGTGTTTGACTTAATTTCACCAGATTGTATATGTTTCAAGGAGTTCAATTTTAGTGCCATGTGCCTTATATTTATTTTTATCTTGACACAAACCTATCGATGTTTTTAATCTTAGACTACTAAAGTTATATATAATCTTAATATTATATATTTTTAAAGAAAAATTATAAAATATAAATATTTTTAATATTTAAAAAAAAAAATTCTACTTAGGTACTCTAACAATTAGTCTACTATTTTTCATGTACCCTATGTTTTTAATAATTTCGTATACCTGAATTTTTTTAATATTCTTTATATTCCAATTTAATTTCATATAAGTACCTAAATGGTGTAAATAAACTATTGTTTTGTTCAATTTAGTTTTCTTTTTAGTTACTTAAGTGGAACTAAATTGAAATATAATGGTACATGATCAAAATTATTAAAAATACAGGTATTTTTCAAGTGTTTTTAATAATTTTACTCAAGTATCTTTATATTTTAATTTAATTCAACTTGAATACCTAAAAGGACACCTAAATAGAGCAAAAAATTAGTTCATTTAATTTTCATTATTTAGATACACATGCGAAAGCAACTAAATGGAATTTATCCAACATTTTTTTGGGAATTTTCTAGAATGAAAAAAAAAATGATTGAAATCTTATGAAAATTAATAAAAAAGATATAGAAGTTATGTATATATATATATTCTCAAATTATCCAGAGTATCTCAATCCAGCGTAGAAATATGATACCAAAAAAAGGTATCATTTTAGTACTCCAAAAATAAAAATATTGATAAAATGTTAGGTAAAAATAAATTTAAAATATAAAGTACTTAAATAAATATAATTGTTTGAAATGCATGGTCATACATGACACCAGAGCATTATTTATCCTATAATTTTTTTAAATACATTTAATATTAGAAAACTATATAATTTGTAAAAATAAAAATTAATACAAATCATAGCAGGTAAAGACTGTCGAATAAAATTAAACATCATTCTTGAAATGTCTTGGCAGATTGATCTTTCTCTACACTAAAGAGGAATCTTTTGGAATCAAGCTTAATTGTGCTGGTTTTCATTTACACTAAAAGAGTAAGCTTGCTATATGAAACAAGAGAGATCGATAACCAAACCTCAAGGTAGCAATTGAATCTAACGAATTAGATTTAGATCAGATAGTAACAAATTAGATCATTTACTGATATTTTTGTGAGTTATTTGTATAGATTGGTTGTGAGTCAGATCAAACTATTTTAGATCATTTTATTATTTGGATCAATTCGACTTTAGGTATATGTAGATTTAGATTATAGCAGGTTAGCTTTTTGGTTGGGTTGATCTAGTTTGGATTTGGGTCGCTTCAAGTTAACTTGGTGTAACACCCCCCATTTTTACCACTTGAAAATTTCTTTAAAAGAGTTGATTGCGGAAGCTAAGCCAATAAAAAAACGTAGGGTGTTACCGCCACACTTAGTATAAGTCCCGTTCCTCTACCTTTCTTACACTAAATGTTAAGGCTAAAACATTTATCCACTTAAATTAAGAATAACAATGGATAAGAAGAAGAGAAAGGTTTCATTATAATATTAAATTGTTCTAATAACACAAGATTAAACAAAAGAGTTACAATTGACAAAGGAAAGAAATACATAAGGGGACATAAGAGTCCAAAAGAAATCCAGATCAAAAGATGACGGAATGGACACCGGATAGTCCTAACTCTCAAACCCCACCAAAGGCCATCATTTTGTACCCTCAAAGTACTCCTGCAAGGTAAAGACTGCCCTTTGAATAGGCAGGGGACCATAAAACAGAACCCGTCAGCACAACGGTACTGAGTAAACCAATATACAATACTAAACATGTAAATATCACATGGAGCACATAGAAAGTAACACAAAGTATCATGTCATAACATATTAAATAGTACATACCATAGCAAAGTGCCACATTCATACCATAACTCACATCATGCCATATGTCACATGTCCATCACAACAAACTTAACTATATTACAAATATTTCATTAATCCAACTATACTGAGGGTGTTCCACCAAAAGAAAAACACCAAACCATAATTAAGGCCTCTCAAAATAACCACATTTATTTCACTTATAACATGATAAGGAAATCACCGAGACAATTACCAACCAATGCACCAAATCCAAATAGTGCATGAATGCAACTATCAAACCAACATACCAATACCAAGTAGTGCGTGGAGGCAACTACCAAAACGACAAATCACAACCATCCATTTACATCCTTATACAATAATTTTTCATATTTTATTTACTCGAGGGGATACAAATAATAACCCGGAGACATAAAAGTACACTGGTCATACCGGCGCATTAAAGCAACACAGTATCCTCCCAACTTGTAACCCAGAGACATAAAAGTACTCTGGTCATATTGGTGCAATAAAGTAATGCAATATCCTCCCATCCTCGGACACCTAATCCTTAAGTATCGATACCCCCTATAGGGCCCGTAGGTCACCTATAGAGTAGACTAGGGCCTTATTGAGGCACAACCGGCACATCAGAAAACCAAACAAATCGAGGAGTCCTACCTCGTCTCTAGGGTAGCTACCCCTAGAGAGAAACCATTCCCAAATCTCGAGGTCTTCCACTTTAAATATTAATATCTTAATAAGGTGATCATAAAATATGACATAATGCACAATGATTCCAATTTCATTCTTAACCCTTTTTATTTTATTTCCAATTATTCAAGTCGATCATAAGGTCAACAATATAAAACAAAATCAAAGTTAACTCTAAGGTCAACCTAGGAATCCATTAAGGTCATATTATTCCAATTATTCACCCTTTAAGGCATAATAAGTCACAAACAACCAAAATGCCATTATATGTTATTTACTCAATAGTTTCCCACTTTAATACCAATTGTTATTAGAATTAAGCAAAATTCATGGTATGAGTAAATAACATTAAAATAGGTACATTAATATAAAATATCAATTCTATCAATTTTCAGGAGCGACAAAGATACCATTTTGCCCCTAAAACACAAGTAAGCTCATTTAGCACATTAAACCGTAATCATACATAATTATTTTAACACAAGCAACCCTATTTTAATATGCTATCATACATCTATTTAAAATACATAAATTTAACATATCCTTGCATACAAATACATGGTCACACACTTAGAGAAATTAATATCAATATATGGTGCATGCATATTTTTCTTTTATGAGATTATATGAAAGCATAAATTACACTTAAGCATAACATAAGATACTTTAAACATGCTATCACATGATTTTTATATAATTAGTAGCAGCATATGGGTTTACCTCTTTCCAAGCACAAGTAGCAAAATAACACAAAGAATTCCCAAAAGAATATCAACACCTTCAAAAGATGGAGACACAAGAGGAGAAGATAAAGGATAGCAACTTCACAACTTAACCAAAAATCTAACCTTCTTTACTTATTTAAAAATAAATAAAGGCTAGATAGAAAGAAATGTAGAAGTGAAGAAAAGAGACTAAGGATAAAGAGAGGAGGATGGGTCTTGGTTATAAGCTCAACAAAGCTTAAGAATACTTAGCAAAAATAACCAAAATGAAGAGAAAGGTGGGAGCAACCAAGAGGAGAAAATGAGAGAAATGATGAATGAAAATAAATAGAGACAAAGGGGGTATAATTAGTAGATGGAGGGACCAAAAATCTGCAGCCACAAGAGGGGGGGGGAGGTAGCTTGTTCAACACTTGAATGATGAAGGACAAGATGGTTGAGTGTGTAAGGTGGTGGAGTGTAGTTAGGTTTAAATAAAGTTATGAAAACCAATCAATCAATCAAGGGATGGGGTAGGTGATGGTGTGCAGGTCCAAAGTCAGCTTTAATTATGGGGAATGCAAGTGAAGCAGGTTGAGTGCAAGAAAAGCTAAAGTGACACAACAAGTAAAGGTAGAAAGTGTAAGAAAGTAACTTTAACTCAAAATTTAGTTGAATGAATAATAAAATGGTCAACTAGATACACAATCTAATCATGGAAGTGTAAGGAAGTAATTTTGTGAATGAACAGTAATTTTAGGATTTATAAATTTTTTTAGTGGTGGAAAGATCAATAAAGAGGATAAATTAATAAAAATAGAAAATAAGCTCATAAAATTACGAAACTTTGTCAAAACCCTTGAAATAATATTCTAAACTCACCTATAAATTTTTATGAATTTACAACAAGATTTGATATATAAAATATTGAACTTACGGTTAATTAACGAGCTTAGAAGGTAATTAATAACATAAATACCAAAATTATTCCTAAAATCATGAAACTTTCCAGATCATCCTACTTAATTATTTAAAACCTAAATATAAATTTTCATAATTTTTAACACACATATGATATGATATTTAGCTAGCATACCGTAATTATATATTTTGCATAAAAAATTCAAAAGGGATAACAAACACAAATAAAATTAAACCAAAATTTCTAGATTTACATTTAAGCACATTTAGGACCTGAATAAAATTTTATAAGAATATTTTACAAATTTTAACATAAAAGTACATATATATAAATAGTATTTTTATAAACAAAGTACGCCTAGCCGTAAAATCGCAATTACTACCAAATCACTCAAAACAATCTTGAGGCTATAAAATGTTCTAAAATAATTTATGTAATTAAGTACACAAAATTAGAATTAATTAAAAATAGGATATTACACTTGGTGTATCATGTCTTTTCAAGTTTTGATGGATCTAGTTGGGTTGGGCCAAGCTAATCTTAAATTGAATCACTTTGGATTTGGATTAAATCAAACATTGACTATTAAAATTAATTCAATTCATTAATATCTTAAGCAATCATTAAATTTAACTTCATGTAAATATATAATAAAAATGCATTATTAATTCAACTTGTTTATATAATATTATGATTTTTTAAAGTTGTATTTTTGTGCATCAATAAAATTTAAATATCATTAGCAAATAAGAATGTCCACGATAAAATTAAGAAAAATAATTAAAATTTATAAAACAATATAGTTTTAACAGATTTAAATAAATATTAAAATATGTATAACTTTTTATTATTATAGCTAGTTAATATCAAATTTGGTCTTATCAAATTAGATTAATATCGGGTCTAGTTGATGTTTGATTTTGTATTAGCTCATATTATAAGCTAGATTAGGATCAGATTGAGTTAATAAATTTTTAAAAATTATATTGGATTGAATTTTATAAAGATTGGATTGCTTTAACTTGTATCGGTTCAAACCAAACCATACAAGAGGAAGAAAATAAAACATAGGTCATAGTCATCACTCATCTAATGTTTCTTAGAGTTAAACATAAGTAGTAAACAAGTGTTCTTGAAGTATTTGAGCATGATCCTCAAATTATGTCGGGTCATAATTTTTATATTACTATATCAAATTTCGATAGCTATAATGGAACATCTTCCTTTCCCAAAAAAAAAAAAAAAAAAAAACCTCAGTTATTTTAAGAAAAAGAATTTTAATTTATATATTACCATGGAACATCTAAGAACAGTATTACTTATGTGAGTTTTCCCGGCCTTCTAGAAAGGTTCAGGAAATCCATACAACCATATACTCGGTGTGCCCTTGTCAAATTATGCACCCAAAATTGTTGCCCATAATTAAAACATGGAGCCGCCCATCAAATGACAACAAAGATACATTGAAGCAAACCAAACAACGTAAACTCTCCACACCACTGGAGGAGGAAAAACAACAGACATCATAAAGAAAGAAACATCGTAAAAATTCTTAACCGGGATAGATCTTTTGTCGCCTACTGCTTTCCTTGTATGACAACACCAGTTATGTAAATTCTAAAAACAATCTTATTATTCTTGCATTGAAATTATTGCATTAATTTGGTCTATTTTTGTTGCTAAATATAACATCATAATTATTAATACTTTTTATAGTTTTACTGATGAAACATTAATCATGTTGTTAAGATTAGAATTCAGATGCATATATGAGTAGGTTATTACTATAATATTTTTGGAATTAACGACTGATAATACACATCACCATGAGTCTTTTTTAATATATTTTGTTCATACTTATATATTCTCAGTAGATCACCCACCATTTAATTAATGCAGACAATATATTTAATTACCCAATTCTTTAATGACAGGTTTTTTACAATGAAGATATATAATATTTATATAAATAGTCATATTAATTCTTTTAAATCTCTATTATATTCCATTAAAATTTAGCGGGTGTGTGTACATACTTCATACACAATGGTCATGCAAATAATAGCTTGAAGGGTTATGGATAAATATTTATTTATATTTTCAAAACAATATTAATTGGAAAATGTATTGCTAATATTTTTATTTTATGGGTGCTATTAAATACTCCATCTGTTTCATAACATATAATTTATAAAAAAATTTAGTACATAAATTAAGAAGCATTAAAGTTTAGAATATATAAATGGTATACAAATTAATTAAAATATACGTATTAAAATTTAAATAATTTAATTATTATGAGATACATTAGTAAGGTGGAAAAGAATAAATTATAAAATATAATAATAAATATTTGTTGAAATTTAAAATATAACTTATTATAAAATAAAAATAAATAAATTATTTATTTTCTATTATAAAACCGAAGGAGTAATTAATTGTTCCAGTCTAATCGATCTCCTTAACTGTGTTTTTTATTCTTTTTTAAGTGCTTTTGGTTCCTAATCGGAACTTGTCAAGATAGCATGCAAATTGAGTATTTTCCTCGGAAAATTAATATCCGTTTCACCACTATACTGGCATCGTAAATTGAAGACTCGGTTGATTAGTGTACTTTTTACCTATAGAAGTTTAAGAAGGTATCGCACGTAAACCTGAAGCCAGAAGCGCACAATCAACTATCCAGGCTTGCTTGGTACGGGGCAAATAGATATGGAATTTTTTTTCTTCTTATTTTATATTTTTTTATTAAATATTTAACAATAAAAAATTTATTTTTAATAAAATATTTATTTTAGGTTAAATTTAAATTTAAAATAAATATTTATTAAAATAAAAATATTTAATTTTGACTAAATTATATAATATATAAAAATAATTTTCTCACTCTTATTATTGCTAGCACTAGGGCCCATTTTTATTCCCGAGGCTTCACCAATTAGATTTCGAATCTCGAAGAAACTAGACTTATAAAGGAGGCGAAGAGACTTATGAGAACAAGTGCGGGGCAAACGAAACGACGGACGACAAGTTGTCGTGTATGAGATTGGCATTATTACTAGGGGTGTGCAATGTCGGATATCCGTATCCGATCGGATATTTTTTTCGGATATCCGATCCGACCGGATATTCGATATCCCATATCCGAATCCGTATCCGAAACACCGGATATCCGAAACATCGGATATCCGAAATATCGGATCGGATATCCGGTCGGATATCGGATATATCGGATTATTGAAAAAAAATATTCGATTATTAAATTTACATATATAATCTATAACTAAAAAATATTTTCAGCATAAACACTTGTTTAAATATTTAGCTTGCATACAAAAAGATAAAATACATGATTAATCATATCCAAAAAGAATTAGCGATCAAGATTTGTGAACAATGACACTCTAGAACTGTGGAACGACCTAAGTTAAGAGGTTCAAAAAATTTAGGAGTTTTTTTTTCTGGTTTGGGTGCTTGCGTGTGCGTAGGTCGTGACCTATTTGACTATTTGTAGATTATGGTTGTTTATTTTATACTTTAGTTTAGTAAATTATATTTGGACTCATGTACTATAGTAAAAAAATGATCCAAACTTGAAGATTGAAAGAAAAAAATCAGATTATAAATTAAATTATGCCTAAATATAACTCACTTATTCTTAAAACCGGATATTTTTTACGGATCGGATTATCCACTAAAAAATCGGATCGGATATCCGCTCCGGTCAAAATTATATTTGACCGGATCGGATATCCGCTCCGCTTTTCAAAAACCGGATCGGATATCCAAACTTTCGGATCGGATTTTTCGGATACCGGATCGGTTTTTCGGATCCCGGTTTTTTTGCACAGCCCTAATTATTACAAGTTTTTCAATGAAATGGGGGATTATGACAATCATTTTTACAGACTTACTGGAGCTTTTCCCCTACAGGAAGATTATAAAGAAAAAAAAAAGTTAAGGAAGCCTAGCGTAAAATAAAATCAGGAAAGGCATTTAGTCTGATATGATACTGAGGGAATAGACCTATGCACGAAAAAAAAAAGAAAAAAAAGGAAAAAAAAAGTGATCTAGACCCAACCAATTTGACATATTCATGACCCTAGGGATAAAATTATGTTTCTTAAACTCTAATATCTTTTGATAATTAACCTCATAAATCTTACAAAAATGTTCTAATCTTTATTAATCATCTCATTAGGACCACTTAGAAGATTAACATCCTCTAGCAAACTAAATATTGCATGCCCTTGACCAACTTCTTGGAACATCCCTAAAATTTATTACTAATTTTTTTTTTGCTAAAACTTGAACATAAAATAATGGAGGGCCACCGCCATATATAGTATAAGTTTAGTCACCATACTTTTCTCGTACCAAATATAAGACTAAAATATTTAATTTTAACAACAAATAAAGAGAGAATACATGAAGATTTATATAAAATGTAAACAACAAGAGCTTAGGAGATCAATTCCAAATATAAAGCAACGAAAATATAACAAAATGAGATACATCGAACTAAAAGTCTAAAAGAAGGTATCTAAAAACAAAATCTACTAAGCAGCAACTAGATAACTACAATTCTATTCCTAACCCCTAATATATCACTTGTCCGCAATCATTACATCAAAATCATCAATGAAATCATCAAATAACTACAAATTAGCAAGATTGGCATCTACTCATTGAATGAGTAGTGACTACAACAAGGTACTTGGTATGATAATATAGTAAGTAATATAACCATTTCAAAGACATAAATCCTTCAAATAGACTAGAAGGTTTGGTATATTAGATAGGATCATTCATACAATATAAACAACGTATGATCATGTGTTACACAAGAAGACTAAACACATAATCATTATTCATTATATAAGGACAAAACTTAAAGAAAAAGCATTATTAGAATATTCACTAGTGATCACACAATTTTGATTACTTTTTCACTTTTAGAACAGAAACCTACTATTATTTCTAGTGGAGTGGTCCACTATAATCTTGTAGAAGGACACAACACACCATTCAAGGTGAAATACACTTGAATCCACAAATAGACACCAAATATTTAAGTATGTGTACCCTTTGCTAACAGATAATTTGGAATTTCATAGGGTAGATCTAAGGCCATTTTAGTTTTGGTAGAACTAGGTCATTAAACATGGAAAGATGGATCTCATCCCTAATTCAAGAGATCTTTCACTTTGACTATTAATATATTGTTCATAGATATTTACCCAACACTTATCACTTCACTTATATAATGAATTCATACCAACACTTGTTATATTCCACATTAACTAGAACTACTCAAAGGTCAAATCAAAACACTTTATCAAAACCACATTCAAGGAAAACCAATGTAGTCTTATAAAGCCTTAATTCTCACTTATATCATAAAACCACCAATAAGGGATATTAATTTACCAAACTCAAGGCAACACTTAAATACTTCATATTAAAAACTATTAAATAAAAATAAAAATTCAAACTCCATATAAGACACATAAATGACAACTTTATCCTTAGGTTTTTATATGCTCACTTTATGCCATTATGAATACTAAACCATTATATTCTTAAAAGATATTTAAACCAAGACTTGAACTTATTAAAATAAGCATACAAAATAGGGATACCAATTTGGTAAAATTTTATGTTATTGTAAAATGGCTAAAATGCCCTTATTTTTAAATTGGTCATATCATACTTAAGCCCCTAACTTGCACTAACTATAATTCCTCCAATTTTCTACATGATACACTCAACTCATTTTCTCTTCAAAATACATTTAAATTCTAAAAAGACACATATTTGATGTAAGAAGATGTAAATGCCCTTAAACACCTAAAAATACTTTAAAACTTGAGAAAACTATAACTAACTCTAAACCACTTTAAATCAAGACAAGTTATATATGAAAGTTTAAGTAAAAACCATAAGGAACACAATCGTGAACACAAATTTTGTTAAAAATTGCCCATATTTGGGAGTATTGCATGTATACTCTAAAACACATATAACAACACACTTAAATACAATTTTAAACCATTAAAACACTTAAAAAGACCCTAAGGTCAAAAGCCTCAAATGTGTGCATATATACTTTTCTACACATTTTTTTTGATACTCAAGAATAAAAATGTATGTAAGAAAATACTTACAATATCATGCTTAGTAAAAATAAAGCAAAGCATAGGAATAATAAACTAGCATGGTTGAAAAGCATACTTTAGCCTAAAATGACATTTTTCCTATATAACACATGATATATGAATACAAACTCTTAGAACATAAGACCATGCATTATTACAAATAACATGTTATCATACTTAAGAATCATAAATATAACACATAGCACAAAAATCATATACCTAAGGAAAATATTACATTATCTAGCTAACAATTCTTCTAGCAAAATTACTCCTCAATTTCCTTACTTCCTTTCTCTTAAGGAACCTTGAACACCTTCAAATAAAAGAGAAGAAATGTTTTTAGGAAACCATATCAACAGAAACATACAAAAAAGAGAGACTAGAAGAGAGAAAAAAGATAAACCTATGCATTTGAATGGAAGATCTTGGATAATAGATCATAAGGGTTTTTCTTCTCTTTTCACTAAATCTTAATATGCCATTATGTAAGGAAAGTAATTATGAGTTAAGAAACAAGATTATAGAAAAAGAATCAAATAAGAAAATGAAGAAATAGAGGTAGAAGATGTTGACTAGTTGCTAAGGAGGAGGAAGTTTAAGTGTTTAACACTTAGAATAATCAAGAAGAGACAAGATAGATCGATAGGCAAAAGGAGAGCAAATGCCTTGCAAAATTCATAATAAAACCAATGCACACCAAGAAGTGGTGACCAACCAAGCTAAAGAGACAGAAGAGGGAGAGTTTTTTTTTTTCAAAAAAAAAAATCCTTTTCTCACACTTAATTGCTAAACATAGGTTAGAATTAAGCAAATGTTAAGTGTATACATAAAAATGTAAAAAAAATGATGATTAATGAGAAAAAGTACAGAAAATGGTGTGGGGAAGGTGGTTGGCATCAATTCTGGCATGCATAAGGTCTTCCATGGCTAACCATGTCCTGTAGGAGGAGAGATGAAATGTTTAATGTATAAAGTGCTAAACGGATGTAAAATATAATACTTAAAAGTAATTATTAAGCCTAAAAATTTCTCAAAATATAATAAAATACAAACAAATATCAAATATGATCAAGGAAGTGAAAGCAAGAATTTTATTGGCTTAAAAATATTTTACAAATTTTATATACTTTTAATAAAAAAAACTACTAAATAGGATTTAATTTGGAAAAAACTAAAATCTCCCATAAAACTATAAAAATTAATAGCAAACCTTAAAGTAATATTATGAACTCAAATGTAAATTTTAGTGAATAAATACAATGGTTCAATATAAAATATTGACCTGAAGGTGAAATATAGAACTTTTAATGTTTTTTGAAAAAGAAATGTCAAAACTATTGAGAAAATAATAAAAATTCATGTACCATTATTTCAATTTATTTCCAATCCAAATATACATTTTTAGAATTATCTATGTTTGATTCCTCATTAATATCAAAACTCATTGAAAATAAGTAAAGTTGACAACTACAAGAGAAATAGTAGAACTAATTATATATCAAACAAAATTTTTAAATATATATTTTAATCCATTTATGATCTAACAAATTTTTTAGTAAAATATTTCACAACGAAGTTATAAAGTTAACATAAATAAATAGTAAATAGTATTTTTTTTAATAAAATGTTACATTTAATTAGCTGTAGAGCAACATTTTTAACAAGAAATCACTTTAAAAAACCTTAAGACCATATTTTATGTAATAAAAAAAACATTTAAACTTTAAATATATTTAAGGTATAATTTTTTGGATAATATTTGGGGTTAAACATACATAAAATAGTATATTTTTTTTTCATTTAAATAAGCTAAAATAAGGCTAAAAAGAGGTTAAGATCACGGACACATAAAGGCTTTATGTTGATGAGATTTTATGGTAAATATGGTTTTAAAATATAAAACTCATTGTTATATAACATATCTACAAGAACCATAGAAAGCAAATTTATCAATGTGGCTTTTTCAAGGCAAAAATAAAAGCAACATGCTATCATTTCAACTTGTGAAATCACTATAGGGTGGGGATGGACAAAAAAGTGTCATCGTACATTGTTTTATGACTGCAGGTTCGTGTACTTCAATTTAAACCCACCTTTGGTATAGTTATATGATAACTTTTTTTCTCTATAATGGTTGTTATATACTTAGGATCAACTTTTTAATGTTTTTGGTCATGTTCCTCAAATATTGAAACATTGTCATTCAATGTATGTACTGCCTCACATATATCTTATTAAATCTTTAAAATCTTGTTTCCAATCCTCAAGTTTTTGACTCTCTACAACATCATTATGAAATTCTCTCTCTACACACTTGTTTGTTTCTATCAAACGATGGCTTCTTCGTCTCACCAAAATACCCCCCCTATGATTGTGATTTCTAATAATGACAATGATTAAGATAATGTTATCATTTCAATAGGTGAAGAGAACTTACCTTGAATTAACAATGAGAATAACATACTTACTTAGGCTATTTGAAGGGAACAAATAGTGATAACAATGGCAAGTGGAATGGGAAGGGTAAAAGAAGGAAGGGGAGGAGGGCATGGCGAAAGAAAAGGATATGGTGGTAGAGGAGGATGAGAAGAAGGAAGAAGGAAAAAAGATAACCTCTTTCCTAAGAGGTTGAGGATTATCCTTAGTCATTAATCGACTCAACTCTGTCGGTGACATCCCATCCTCATTGTGAGAACCCAAGGACATCTCCTCAATTAATGGATATGATGCTGCCTCCCCATGTTTATGACGATAATTAACAATGTTGTTAATTTTTTTTTCAAATATTCCCATATACTTATTTCTATATTAATATTAATAAATAACTTTTTATGATTATAGAAATTTTTTATTTAATATTTCATGATTATATTATATTTGTGGATTGATTAAAACAATGCCTTATTTGTCAAATTCTAAATCAAGTGATTAATCATATTAAAAGCAATAAATCACATCTATTGTTAGTGTTCTTAGATTTAAATAATTTTAAGAATGATTACACTTTTATCCTAGTTGAGAAGAAATTTAAATTACATTGTTAGGGCAAATATTTATAGAAATTAATAGTACAACCACCGTAGTACTATAATACCTCCATTTTCTCAACTTTTAAATTTCATCTTAAATAAACATATGAGGGAAAAACAAGGAAATGGGGATGAAACTCCTACACCAAACATGAAGTGAAGTGTGACCCTTTACCTATATAGCCTATGTCTCATGCAAGGCTACAAATGTACCTTAACTACAAAATGTTGCATAAGTAAAGCATTTATACATATTACTACTTTTAGAGTAGTGCTAAGAACCATTTATATAATATGAGTAAAGAATTAATAACATAGTAAACTCCATAAAGAAAAACTAATAAATCTTCAAACGACCCCATATATAGAGAGAGATAAGTCACTTACCTATATCATAATTATCTACTCCCTCAAATGAGTTAAGATTGTCATGGTGCCATAATATAGTATTCGTATGGTGAAATACTGAGTAAGACTTAATTCCTATGTCCATATAAACATGTAAGGTGATGGAGTAGCATACGTATTCAATATTATCACATATCAATGAGATAATTGTCATGTTTTCATGTTTAAGCAAATGAAACATAGAGAATAATTCATGATTCATGATTTCTCATATTGGAACCCACCCTGAGGCATCTTGAAGATTTTGAATTCTTTCTATTTTTTAATATATCATCCAAATCATATATATATATAGGTATTCAAGATTTGACTCATGGTAAAAGTAAACTTATAGATTACCATCGGGAAAAAAATTTCATATAAATATTATTAGGTTGTTCACACTTCCTATTCCAGGTATTATCCATAACATTACTTTTAAACATCTGAATAGTATATAGTGGTTGTTCAGAACCATTTAAAACTTTGAGCACACTCTTAGGGGAATGCTCAGTCCCAAGCATGCTCTCTGGGGAATACTCTAACTCGAATAGGCTCTTAGATAAATGTCCAGTCTCACTATCATATTGATTGCAACTAATCTAGGTATCCTAATACTTAAGTGTATATACCTCCTACAGTGTATCTTAACATCTATAGAGTAGATAATGTAGTGATCTATTGTTAATAACCCCCTTAATTTTATTAAGTATTGAAAACATAGTTTATAGACTCAAGTTTTTACATATTCACACATAACAATACCTGGGGTTTATATTATGGTAAACCTCAATATCTATAAGTGTTAAAAATATTCTCACAAAACAATTCCTAGGATTTTATATTATACTAACCCTCAACGTTTATAAGTGTTTAAATATTCACACATAAAAATACCATTTCAAAATCCATATTTTATTTGTGTGCTTAAAATAGCAAAAAACTCATAACATATAGATATAATACATAAGGCATTGAAAGTTAGCATAGCTATCAGAAACCCATATTGGTTAAAGCCTTGAAATAATCAATATTAATCTCAAAAGACCTCTTAGAATCCAATTGAGTGAGAATATAATATATTCTTGAGTTTGAAATCACAAAATAATATAATATGCGACTTTCAAAAAAATTACTATTCACTAGGAAAAAGGAAAAGGTATAAGTTGGAGTCAACAGTCAATGGTCAAAGTTATGGTCAATGGTTAAGGTATGACTATCATTATTTTCATATTCAATGTTTTACCATTTTAAAGCTATTTTGATCATTTATGTCTAACTACATTAATATTCTATTAACCTTATTGATGCCATTAGTGAGGTGATTAATTCATGATTAGCATGTGAAAAAATTAGTCATGAAGATCATGAAGAACATATGCAAATCTAAATAATGTCATATTATGTTTCAACTTACACCTAAAAATACCAATGAACGACATGGAATCCCTAAATTACCAAAAAAAAATTCACTCTAACATCAAAATTAAGCCTAAAACTGAGGCTAATGGATTAGTCATAGGTTTTGATAGATGTACACACTTAGGAGAAAATGATCATAACTTCTTTGATACTTAACATTTGTCAGATCTGAAAGATGCTTTAAAAACTATACTCATAGAAATTTAGTTTGATATATAAAAGGCCATGTATCTCTAATCCATGTGATAGTTTCGAGACTAAACATTCAACACCAAATCAGCAAGTTTCAAGTATGATAAGTAAACTTGTGCTTAGCACAACTTTTACCATACTTACATAAATGTTAACATATTATATATCAAATTTATCCTAAACATACCAATAAACATGATGGTATATTTATAAATAGAAAAAACCAAAGCTTAGATTCCCCAACTAGGATTTTTAAAGCAAGCCTCAATCATAAGATATATATGTTCAACTCTTTTGATTCATATTCTTACAGAGTGCATAGATCTTCACCTATATCAATTTTCTTTTTTCACAACGTCATGATCCATATACCATAAATATTAAAGAGTATCAAATATATAATTATCCTCAAGAAATACTACTCACATCATACCTATATTTGGCATGAGTACATAAAATCTTACCTTAATCCAAGTTTAACAAAAATGATGACAAGGAGACCATATATTACTCATCATCCATCACCCGTAACACTCCATGAATCACCTCAAGAAACCATATATAAATACACACAAAAATCTACTTATTTTTAATCTAAAAAAAGAAGAATAAAAACTAGAATAAAAGAATATATTAAGATATCTTACTTTCAAGATTTTATACACTTATACCTTGATCATCAAGTTCTTTCAATCCTCTAGTTATACCCTTCTTAGCTCGATACATGACTTAGAGCTAAGTTAGTGATATGGAAGCTTTTACAAGTTTTCACATGGTAGTTTTGGTGGTAGGAGTGCTCGAATGGTGTGAAGGTGACAAAGAATGATGGTGATGATGGATGAAGATAATGATGAAGGAAAATAGAGAGAAATGCTTGAGCGAATGAGTGTTTGAGTTTGAGTTTGAGTTTAAGCGAGGTGAAGTGAAAATAAGAGTGTATATGTTTGTGTAGAGACTAAATGAATGTGTAGAGTAATGATTAGTTTTGTTTAGGTATTATCTTAGGTAGGTAACAACGAACAGGAGAGGAAACTCAATAAATAGTAACCAAGGCTAAGGCCTTGTCTGGTCATTTTCTTGTGATACAAATCAGAGGACTTAAGATTATATCTCATATACATTGGGGAGGATTTAAGGAAAGAAATGTAAGTTTTTGTAACTAAAGATGGAAATTAAAATTTAAAAGCCATAAGAATAGAGATAAATTATTTGGAATGCATCTTTAACTCTAGAGTATAATAATATAAGGATCCTTGAAGTTTTGTAAAGTTTAAATACTAAAAATAACTAATTCAGAGCCTATACAGTTAGTAAAGTACAGAAAATAAAATAATGAGCACTAAGATTCCTACAAATTGAAAGATATCTCAAGAGATATATTTTAAGGTTTCATATAAAATTTGGTAATTTCTAGATAAGAATAAGTACATAAAATGAGAACTTGAATGTATGAGCCAACTCCTTATAGAAAAATTCAATATAAATAAAACAAAAAAAATCTAAAAATAATAGAATTTACCAAATCTATACTTCAAGTGGTTTATAACCCAAAAATAATATTTCTAAAGGCATTATAGTAGTAAATTTAGTTTTGGCTCAAACATCCCCAAACATGAATAATGATTTTGCAATAGGCTTAGAGAAAGGGTGTTTCTTAGTATGAAATGGAAAGTTCATTATTTTTCTTAAAAAAAAAGCTTTGAATAACAAAGTAGAACTTTAAAATTGTTTAAAGGTAACCATTTATGTTTTAGAGAAAATTGCTAACATTCCACAACTAAGTAAAGGGTTAAATTGGTCTTACAAAGCAAAGGATTGTAACAAAGGTTGATAAAGTCCTGAGGAATGTAACAAAATATTTAAAACACAACAACTCTTTATCTCCTATTAAAAAAAATCCTAAATAAATTAGGTTTACAAGAAATAATATATACCAAGTAAAATCATCCAAATAAATTTCAAAAATATTTATGAAAACTTTATAAAATTTAAATAAAATAAAGAAATAAATATGTGGATCTAAGTTTTGAATAGTCAAAATCAAATTGTGGGACATATCCTTCATTCTCAATTTCCATTCACCATTATTGTATATGTACTGTGAAATGTTGATCCTCGCATAAAAATGTTACTTATTGGTGAAATGTGAGCTTGTGAATTATAGTTGTGTGTGAAGACTAGCATAGATTGGTATGTGTAGGTTAGCATAGTTGTGTGTGGAGCCAAATGGAGACTAATGGTGGAAACACAGAGGGATGGGGTCATGTTTGGCAATAAAGATTATGTTTGTTCTGATCTCCTTGGTCTTGCAAATTTTAGCTCAACCCGAGTGTTTAGGAAAAAAATTGAGGACCAGTTTTATTTACAACGGCACTATTTTTCCCCCTATCGTTAACTCAATATTACTAGGGTTAGTTGGTACTACAATCAATAAATTTGTCTAAGGACTGTAGCTATCACCGAGTATAGTCAAACCTATATAAACTCTTCTTCTCTAATTCTTTTGTGGTTTTTGTGAGTGAATTTTTGTATTGATTGATTTTGAGATGATTGTATGATTCTCCTTGTAAATAAAAGTATTGTAAGTAATAAATCAATGTTTTCTTAATTATTTGTTCCTATTCATATTATGTTTCTCTATTGAATCTTGAATTCTAGATTTGTTATCACATATGGTCTTGGGCATTCATATTGGTGAATTTTTCCAACAAATTAATATTAGAGCTTGGGTGCATTACATATCTACATTGGGATGACATTCATAAGATTTGAGATTAAGTAATTTGATTTTTAGTGCACTTTAGTTTGTGAGATTTGAAGATGAAGATGATCATTGTTTAAACTAGATTAGAGAAGGCATTATTTAGAAAAGCGAATAAGCCTAAGACAGGGACTGAGGATAAGTTTGATAAGATCATTATGAAAGGCCCTATCTACCATATAGTTGTGTTTATCTAATGAGATCTTATGAGAGATGGCCAAAGAGATAGTTGTGTCTACCCTGTGGTCAAGGTAAGAGTCTTCGTATATGATGAGATTTGTGACGAATAGTTTGTTGTTGATGAGCTAGATGCATGATTAAAGATTAGGTGAGGGATATCCTTCAAATCTCATCTTTATAAATTTGACTCTATTATTATGGATCTTCATGTAGGAAAAAATCATTGATGTGAACGACTAGGACCTAATCTAACAAGAAATTAGAAAATTTCAAGATACAATTGAAAGAACAATTAGAATATAAGAACAATTAGGAAAATAATGGTGATCTTTATCACATATCACACTAGCGATTACAAAGAGAATTAAAACAATTATCATAATATCACTCATTACACAATTCTATCCAAAAAATAAGAGAATAGTAGAAGAGATGCTTTAGATAGGTTTGATGTCCTCTAGTACGAATAGGGTTAGCAAAAACACCTATTAATAGTAGTGCAAACAAACCCTAACAAAATTGAGGTGATAATAGAAAATTGAGAAAAACATAGACCCTGTTAGCAAACTCGAGTGCTTGGTGATTTTCCAAAAATTCTTGATTTTTACTTAATTAAGCATAACCAAGAAGAACCAAGGAAACACAACCCTTGTTGATAAACATACCCCCGGTCTTCTCCTTTTATTGATTTTAGCCCAAACTTCTCCAGATACCTACATGTACCAATCTAAACTAGTCTACACACACAAAAATAACTAATGTGCTTACAATCTCCACCTTAACATAATATTTGTGAGAGCTAGCAATAAGAACACAAAAGATCATCACAAACCCCTAAGCCCAAAGAGTCCCTCTTAGCAAATGAACACAAGTAAGCAATGATTCCATTAGCACATACACTAGATCAACATCAGAAGCAACTTGTTGTATTATCCTATCCTCACGAGCTAACACGCCAAGCCAAACAACATTATAGGCTCTAGTCATAAACACACAATCTCATAACCTCTAAGGCACAATACTAGCACACTAGTGCATCTCTGATCATCAGATTCACAACCAAGATTAAAGTAACCTACGAAAAAATACTTAACAACACATAAGTCATTCAAGCTAGTATTAAAATCACCAAGTACCTTAGAAATTGCACCAAACCTCGCCAAGGTGTCTTAAAGAGACTTACCACACACATGCTCACAACACTCATAGCTTAAGTAATACTAGGGTCGGTACTAATCACATCATACATCAGACATCTTATGGCTCCATAATATATAGTAGTGGATAAGAAAGACACCTCAAAAGTAAGAAATGGTATGATGAGCTAATTCAATGGGATTAAAAAATTATACTAATTGCATTGGCTAAAAAATTTCAAGTTTTGAAGGAAATAAAGAATGAGAGTATAAGAGTTGGTGTTATTTTTGTATTATAGTTATTATATATATTTTTTACTATTTCAAATACCAAAAATACCTTGCAAGGTGCACCTTGGTACATGATATATTTATTGTCTATTGATTTATTTGATCTAGAGAATAAAATTCATTTTATTCTTACATAATATATAATTAATTTTTTCTAATTTATGTTGGTTAAATTTGATTTAATCTATAATGAAAATAAGGTAATGAAAGCATGTCCACTAAATCATTTTTTTGTCCTCCATTTATTTTATTTTTATATATATGAGATGATTTTAAGAGGCTTTTATCACCAATGTATTGTTGTATTTTAAACCCTTATATTAGTTAAAAATCTCTTATTTTACTAAAAAATAAATAGTTATTAGAACTTATCTTCATATTCATCAATAAAGTAGTAGATAAAGAAAATGCCTTTTTGACTGTTTTACCACTCATTAATAGAATTCTATTATTTAAACTAGCCAATTTGATTCCATGGTGTTGTTTTATTCTATAGAATGTTACCATCTATTTCACAAGGAACTTAACAACCTATAATTAAGTGGAATAAGCAAACAACCCTACAAACATATAGTCTTAAGACTAAAAAAATGATGGAAAATTATCTACTCATCAAGATTCATATGGAAAAGAACTACTTTAAATGTTTTGCAGTTTTACATATTATCTTGAGATGGTTTAGATTCTACATTCTCATGAATGCTTAGCTAAATTCTAATCATTTGGAAATATATTTCTAAAAATAAAAATAAAAAAATACTCTATTGAGAAAATTGATTGTCGAAACTTAAAATCATGGCTAGCATTTCTTCTCACATGCATTTGTTTTTTTTTTCCACTCATTACACTATTTTAGAAAATTAGATCTTATATAGCATCCAACAACACTACTTTCACACAACATCCTTAAACACAAGCAGTTATAAAATTATATTATTTTCAAACACCTCATAAAAGATTTGTAATGTAGTCTACAAGTACAACACATTTGATATGAATGAATTGGGAAAAAAATTGATCCACTTAGTGAAAACATAAAATGTGACACGTTTTTAACTTCCGTACGATAGAGTAACAACAACGTCTCTGAACTATTCAAAAGTTCCCAAAAATTTTGACAAAGTAAACAACACATTTATTTCCTCATGGGGCTAGGAGATAAGGCTTTCATGGATATATATGTAAAAATTAATATAATATAGAAAAATGATAGAATAAGTAATTGTAACACCCCCAAAATTCACTCCTGAAAAAAAAATTTTGAAAGAATAAAGTGGAAGCTAGAAGTGAATCTGGGGAATGTTACCGCCACATCTAACACAAGATAAATGTCCACCATCTATCTCATGCTAGATGCAAGGCTAAAACCTGTCAAACAAAACTTTAAACATCAATGCCGTAAGGATAAACTCCCACAAGGAGATATCCACAGGCAGATGGCAAGTGAATCAATTCACTAAATAAAACCATCGCTGAATTGATCAGCGGAACCTGTGAAATAAATCCGAATTTTAAAAGCTTACCAGAGTACGAGAAATGAAAGTTAATTACAATACCCTTGAAATATTAAATACAATACTTGAAACTCCCAAAAATAAATACAGTTAAACCAGACAAATCCCGACGGATCAAATTCCGGATTGCCTAATCTCTCAAGCCAAGTCTTCCACCCAAATAAAATATCTGAACTCAAACCTGCACAAGAAGTCTGCTCCCCACCATCAGTGGATCATCACAGGACCCATTCAATCAAGGTAGCATCAGTACGGGTCCAGTACTGAGTAAATCAATACTACTCAACTCAGGGAAGGAAACATGAAACATATAAGATATGAAAGACTACATATTACAATTCTCATGCTCAATTATACATGTATTACATACAATAAAACATAGGATCACAGATTCATGCTCATGAGTACATTATTAGAAATGACGGCACATAAGATACAAGCGTACAAGAAATCACGATCACATGCTAAATAACACCAATCCAACGATCTGATAATAATCATTATTACATCCGATTTTATTTATTTACGATGAATTCAGGGACCCCACTATTCTTAAACCGGTGGAACGGTCTGAAGCACCTCTCGGGGACAACACACCCGAGCCACTATTATCATCCGGTGGAACGGATCCTACACCTCTCAAGGCAAAACGCTCCTGAGCCACTATTCTGAACCGGTGGAACGACTTGAAGCACCTCTCAGGGACAGAACACCTGAGCCACTATTATCGTCCGGTGGAACGGACCCTACACCTGGTCCTGACTCACGTAATCTTTCACTTTAAATAATTAGTGTCTTATCCATTACTTAACTCATATCATATTCTTATTCACATTGAGTATAGGGCCCCACTATTCCTAATCCGGTGGAACGGACTGAAGCACCTCTCAGGGACAAGTCACCTGAGCCACTATTATCGTCCGGTGGAACGGACTCTACACCTCTCAGGGCAAAACGCTCCTAAGCCACTATTCTGAACCGGTGGAACGGCTTGAATCACCTCTCGGGGACAACACACCCGAGCCACTATTATCGTCCGGTGGAACGGACCCTACACCTCGGCCCAACTCACGTGATCTTCCACTTTAAGTTATTAGTATCTTATTCCAAGATTTTAACCGACCATAAATCAAGCCCACATGAATAATTCCATGACATAAGAATACAACATAAGGTATCAAATAGTTTCAAATCCATACTCAACCATTCACATACTCAAATACATACCATATTCAACATCATACTAACATACATTGGCATTGGGGCTATGAACTCATACATACATAAAATTTCCACACAGAAAACAACATACACTGGACAGGATTAAATGATCAATAGGCATACTCATCACCTTCCACTTGGAACAGAAATACATCCAGATTCTATCATAAGTAAAGGTAAGTAATGACTTACCTCAATCCGAAGCTAGCTAAGCAAATTGAGAAAGAGGGTGAGCTATCAAAAGCTCAACAATCCACGAGAACGTTTTCCTAGATCGTCGATAGAAATCGGAACTAGGTTAGAAACTATATTATCAATTAATAATTCACATATTATAACAAAATCAAGACAAACGACCTTTCTTGGAAAGCGTGTCCAAAACTTAGGACTCAAGAGCATAGCTCTATTAAGATTTAAGATTAAAATATAAATCAAATGATTTAAAACCCAAAGACAGAAATCGATTAGATAAAAGACACACAACACAATCAATTTTATAAAACCATCCCCGAAGATTAGGGTTTTTAAAGCCTACGACACAAACTTGGATAATTCAAATCAATTAATTCCAATTAAAGGTATTAGAAAGCAATTAGGATCATTTCAACTATTTCTACAAATTTAATTTTAGAAGAACAATTATACACATGATCAATTTCATAATCTCACTTGAAATCTAGGGTTTTAGGCCCGAAAATACAATTCGGTTGAATTCTATTAATTTAATTAAATTGAATATTTAGAAATGCAATTAGACATATTTTATAACATATCAAATAATCAATTGATCAAAACCGCTAAAAGAAATACCCAATTTAGTACAATTAGGGTTTTTGAGCCCGTAACGCAAATCCGATCAATTCTTGCTAAAATATATAAATTGATGGTTCGAAAATGTAATCAAATATATTTTAATATAAATTGTATAGTCAATTGAATAAAACCACCCGATTACACAATCCAATTTAGTCCCGTAAGAGTTTTGACCTAATAATCTAATTCCGATTAATTATGCACAATTTTCCCAAATCAATACTTTCGATATGAAATTAAATACATTTCAAACGACATTTTAAAATCAATTGAGCGAAACGACTCAATTATGCGGCCCAAATTTTATTACACACGAATTGTGACCTAGGAATTAAATTCCGATAAATTCTGCATTAATTTCTCAAATTGATGGTTCCGACATGAAATTAGATACATTTTAAAACGTATTGTATAATCAATTTATCTAAAATCGCCAAATTGGACGGATCCAAAAAATTTGGGCATAACCCGACCTAAAATTCAATTTCCCAAATTTCAACACAAACCATACAATTAATATATCCAAATCAATCTTACGGCACATATATACATAATACAACAATTAATTTAGCTTATCACAAGCTAAATCACACTCAATTAATCAAATTCAATATTAGGGTTTTCGGAAATTTATACCCAACGAAATCAGTAAAAATCGGAGCAAGGAGGGCTGGGGAAGCTTCGTCGGAGGCCGGAGGTGGCTCGCCGGTGACCGGGCGATGGCGGCGCAGCCTGCATTGCTGCTCGTCGCTGCTGCAGCGTTCGGTCGTTGCTGCTGCAGCGTTCGGTCGTTGCTGCTGCTCCTACTTCGGTGGGTTGCTGCGCTGCTGCTGCGCGGCGTCGCCAGCTGCGGTGGTCGGTCGCGTCGCTCGTTGTGGCCGGCGGTGGTTGACGAGGAGCTGGGGAGAAGGAGGTCGGGGCTGGGGTTTCTGGCGCAGAGAACAGAGAGCAGGTCGGGAAGGAGAAAATGGGAGAAGAGAAGAGAAAGGGAAAGAAGAGGGGGGGGTCGACCGGTCCGGGTAAGGCTCCCTTTTTTTTTTTTTTTTTTTTTTTTACAAATACAACTACAAAATAAATACTAAATATTTAAAATTGTTATTGGAAGAATTTTACCTAATATTTATTTAACGAAAATTATTTCGTAAGGTTCCGAAAGCTTAAAATTAATAAAAAGACTATATAAAGAATTTCGGAAACCTTTTCGGAAAAATTTACCAACGAACATAAAAATTTATATTATTTACGGAAATATATTATAAGACCTCGAAAAATTATTTAAAAGCATACAATAACATATTTAAGTCGAATTTGAATAAACCGAAACAAATTTAGATAATTTCCGAAATCGTTTTTTTTTCCGCAAATCAAAAGGGATAAACGGAGGAAAATTAATTTCGGAAATAAATACATAAATAAGCTCCAAAAACCTTTTTAATTTAAAACTTCCCGAAGATATTAACAATTACCGGAAACGAATAAATTTAAAGTCGGAAATATTTTCTACGGATAAAATCATTAAAATAACTTTAACTATTTAAACAGAAATTTTATAATTTAAATAATATATTTCGTTAACGAAATATAACTCCAAAATAAATTCGTAATCACACGACGAAGTTATAATCGAAAACGAATATAAAATATTACAAATCAAAACACAAGAATAAACGGGAACACATATTTTTAACCGAAAATCGAAATCATAAGAATATAATAAAATCATGGTCATGAACGAATTTATGTAGAATAGTTCGCAACAACGACGATTAATTAAATTCAAATATGAATTTGAAATCATCGATAAATCCATAAAACGAATCGAAATTAAGATAATTAAATTTTTACATCAAATTACGCTAATAAAATCATTAGGCTTAATAAAATTAGGTTTCAAAAATACGGGGTATTACAGTAATTATCTTAAATAAATATTTACCCATATTAGCATAATCATAGTGTAACTATTTACCCAACATCATTCAATGAGGACTCTCTTACCAAAACTATCAATAAAAGCAACTTTGGAGTGCCTCAAATAAAATTCTTAATTTGAAAATTAGATCTTCTTTGTCTTCCATAAGTTCCTTAATAACTTAATATGGCCTTCTTTTAGGGCTCGGGCTTTTTCATGAGGATTTTATTATAGTTAGGCCTTGACACCTTGGTCCATTTATCACAATCAAAAGTTAGGAGCCATTGTATTCTCATAGATGGATGCTACTAATGAATGGCTTGCTTTAAGTTACTTATCAAAAGTATCCATGATAATTACTTTTGATAAGTAACTTCAAACAAGGGGAAGTTATGAAAATCCATCAAATCCACTAAAGAATGCTCCTATCAAAACTCAAAATGCACTAGAATCTTGACCACATTCTCAAGATGTTATATATATAAAAGAGACCATGTGCGAACTAATTTTCATAATAAAAGTGTATGGATGACTTTAATTTGTTAGATTACAAAAATTAACAATCAGAATAGAAAGTTAAAAGGTGATAATTGGTAGTATTTATTGTGGAATTATTGTAATAAAAGGTTTGTTGCATCTAGTATTATAAATAAGAATGAGCTTTATTATCGTTTCCTTCTTTAAATTATGTCCTCATATTTTAATGACAAGAAGTTATCAATGAAACTTTCTCGGAGTTCTTGTTATTCCATTCCAATCATTGGAGTGCTTGTGGGATCAAATTTTGGGTTGAGGATTAATGTATAATTTTTCCTTTTTGTTTATTTTCCTTTTGATTTCTTTTGTATGTTTTTTTTGGGCTTTTAATTTTCATATTTTTAAATGCTTATCTTTTTCCTTCTTGTTATAGAATTTTTATTTTGTTATTAGACATATTTATATTTATCTTCATCTAGATTTGTGGGTTAGCCTTTAACATTTAGGAGTTGTAAGCTTATCTAAGTTTAGGTTTCTAGATAAATATGTAATTAAATTTAATAATAAAAATCTACCTTGATTTACGTTTACATTAATCTTAGTTTGGGGTGATGGTTTATAATTTTTAGGGTCATTTAGGTTTAGATTTTTTATATTGAGTTGTGGTTGAGTTTTAATTTTTCTAGTATTTTTTTAGTATTAGTTTGATATATGTGTTTTTTTTTATTATTTTTAACTTTATTCAAGAATAATTTTTTTTAAAATAATTTGTAGTTAAATTTGGGTTTGCTTATTTTTATATTTAAGGTTTTATGGAGCCAGGGTTTAGAATTTTTAGATTTGTTCAGATTTCGGGTGTAAACTTTAAGATATATGGACTTTAAATTTTTTTCAAGTTCATGATTTATAATTTATGGCTTATGGATTTTAAAATATTTTAAATCTGGGGTTTAAGATTTATTCTATTATTCTAGATTTGTTAGTATTTAGGGTTTAGGGCTTAGAGTTATGATTTAAGGTCTAGAGTTTAGTGTTTTAAATTTATGATTTAAATTTTTGGTCTAGATTTTTTGTTTAGGTTGGCATTTAGGGTTTAGTTATAGGATTTATTATTTAGGTTTTAGGGTGTGGGGGTGTGGGGGTTAGGGGTTTAGTGTAACACCTCCATTTTTAGTACAAGAAAATTTTGCTTACAGACTTAATTGTGGAAGCTAAAAGAATGAAAACATAGGATATTACCGCTACACTTGGTATAAGTCTGGTTTCCTCTACCATTCTGATACCTAGTGATAAGACTATACTCATTACTTCACTTAATTTAATAATAAAATTATAAGAATCATGTTAGAGATAACAAATCAAATGAGCATTATGTTGAATAAAACAAACAATAGAAGTTACAAAACTCAAATGAGAGGAAAGCATTAGAGGGCATAAGAGTCTAAGAACAACCGTATTAAATATACCGAAAGGGACACTGGATGATCTTAACTCTCTACCCAAACTACTAGCCTTTGACTGATCTTGCAAGATGATCTGTAAAAACCAATGCCCATTGAATAGGTAAGGGCCCATGAAATGGAGCTCTTTAGTATAACGATACTAAATAATCCATTATACTAGACTAAAATAAAAAGCCTATATAGAACACATAAAAAGCATCACATCAATACATCATATAAAAAATTTAAAGATACACAATATGATCAAAATAAGATAATAAGATCAGATAATCAAATATCACTAAGCCACATACTACTTATACACATTCATTTAGAACATACTGAAACTTACTAATCAAATATCCCACGGATTCTCTCTGTATTAATGATTAGAATCAATCTTAACATAATAACCATATCCTTCACCACATATCTCATATATCAATGTCAAAGCTAATGACATCCATACATCATAGGTAGGGCTCAAGGGATCAATACCAAGAATAGGTAAACATAAATGCTACTATTAAACCATAGGAAGGCATGAATGCTACTACCAAACTATAGGATGGCACGAAGGCTACTACCAATCCGTAAGTAGGCACCAAGGCTACTACCAATCCATAAGTAGACATGTAGGCTAATACCAATCGACAAGTAGGCACAAAGGCTACTACTAAACCATAGGTAGGTACAAAGACTACTATCGATCTACAGGTAGGCACAAATGCTACTACCAAACTAATCCAATAATCATTTTGATTCAATTATCCTTTCCATTTTTATTTAATTGAGGGGAGATCATATCAATCTAAAGACATTAAGGTGCTTCGGTCATACCGGCACCAAGGCAACACAATATACTATCAACTATCAACCCAAAGAAACTAAGATATCTTGGTTGTATAAGAACATGAAGGAGTACAATACCTTACTTATAAGGATACCTAATCCATAAGCATTCATACCCTCTATAATTCTGCAAAGCTAAATAGTGTAAGATATAAGGCTTGACTAAGGTACTAAGGCACACAAGCAAAAAATCTATAATTAATGGTGGGATAAACCACTCTTTAGGATAGCAACCCCAAAAGAGTCACCATTCCCAATCTTGAGTTCTTTTACTTTAAATATTAATATTTTATTATAGTGGTTACAAATATCATATAATACACTAAGAATTCATATTTTTATACTTAACCATTTTTGCTCATTTTTAATTATTCAGGATAACCATAATTAAGGTCAATATGATAATATACTAAGGTCAACATTAAAAATCTAAGACCATCTTAGGCTTAATTATTCATATCAAGCATATTAAGTCAAAAATGACCAAAATGCCCATGAAACCACAATTGTCTCATTTTCCTTTATTGTAAATACAACTTCCATATCATTTATTAATTTATAATAAAAAGGATAAAATATAATAATTACATTATTTAGCATATGATTAAATTATAAGACACCTCAAATGACCATTTTACCTTTATATATTTTATAACACATAAATCTCTAACATGCATATCTAACTCATCTAAAATCATATATTTCTATGCTCAATAATAAACAATAAAAATTAGGCATACTTACTGAAATAAATCACTTGGTATGTTTGAAAGGACCAAATTGCCCTTAGGCCAGAAACTAATAATAATCATATTGACATATGCCTAAGCATGCTCAAGATATCCTATTACACATACATATGATAAATAACTTATTTTTAATGTTAAAACCAAGGTCTAGGAACCAGTCAATCAGTTTACCCTAACACGACACCAAATCATAAATTATATGCAGATTCTTACACATAAATCATCCTTAACCACATTAAAAAAATGTATCAATATAGTCTAGCACATTTTTAACTGAATTAACTTGCATTTCATAGTATGGAATCATCATATCCTATCTTTACCAAATTTCATGATTTTTACTCAAGGTATACCACCTATCTATATAAATCACATATGTAGGCTATATACACTCATGACAACATACAGAAATCAACTTAAAGGAACTCAAAACAATCATAAATGCTCATACCGCCCCTTAAATTAGAATTCCAACTGTGAAATTCTCAGCTTTTAAAACCTTAAAACTAAAACTTAAACTCAAACATTTACACCAAAACCTTATTAAAATTTTGAACTTAAAACATAAGGAAAGAAGGACATAAAAACTTGAGGCAAAAACAAGGAAATACTCAGCTAGACCACTCAACCTTTTTCCCCAAATCTAACTCTTCATCGCTTAATAATTGAAAAAAAAGAGAGCTAGAGACAGGATTAAAAGAGTGTAAGAAAATTAAGTGCAAGGCTTGAAGTGTAGAAAGAGAGAAGGTGAATGCCAAACTTAAAGATTTTGATGGCTCAAAGAAAAGTTGCACACAAGGGATGACTGGGGCTATTTATAACCAACCAATAGTAGGGAATCATAGAGGGCTTAGGAATCAACTTAAGACCCTATAATTGATCATTTGAATTGAGCTAGATAGATGGATTTTGTCTAAGATATGATCACCTTTCCCCCAGAGCTCAAATGATGTCCCTAGGGAATACAGTTTAATCAGGCCAAAATTAGCATACATGAGTTAATTAATGGAAGGTCAGTGTGGAAGCAATATTTCAGTTGTTCAAAGTCGTGCCTGAGATTGAAGCATTGATATCATACACATAGAGGAGAGAGGCGGAAGAAGACAAGGCTAAAGTCATCTCTCCCCCTTAATTATCCCAATCGACCTCTAGATTGATTTAAGGAAATATTTTGGGTTAAATACATCATAAAAATGTTTAGAAATCTCTTAGGGATAATTTGGCATGGTTTAGTAAGGTTCCATTTCAGTATAAGAGATTTTTTAGAAAAAAAAGCTTGAAAAATATGACCAACTCCATAAATCATACAATAGGTTTGGGCCTACTAGTTGACTGTCCTATAAACCAGTCAATTGATTTATTTAAGAAAATCTAATTTAATGAAACAACAAACTAGTCGATCAATTCATGGAACCAATTGATTGGTTTGTCGGAAAAACTCAATAAACTCCATTTTTCAATATGATTTCAAATCAAAATTTTCCTCAAACCAAATCATAACATTAAATCAAAATCAAAGGTCTAAAAATGAGCAACATTCTCATTCAATCATTTACAAAAATTTGGCGTATTACAATGTAATTCAAGATTGAGGTATATGAGTCAATTCCATGGGCTTAATAATAGTGGTCAGAAGCGTTATGCCTTTGAAGGTTCTTCATACCATTCTAATCATTTAAGAATAGTGGTAAGGAGTGTTTCTTCCTTGGGAGGTCTAGAGTCTATTCCGCTGACTTAATAATAGTAGTCAGGTGTATTTTTTCCTTTAGTTTGTTCGACTAGATTAAGAACAACAGGGTCCTTATACTCAATACAAATAAAAGAATAGATTATGTTTACATCTAATAATGAGACGTGAAATAAATATATACCTTACATTATTTTACGTTAACATGCATGTATGCTTATTATCTGATGCAAACTTAAGTAAATTCTTTGTATCTTTTTTCAACTATATTGTTACCTTACTCCGTTCGTAGAATATTGATCATAATTTTCATAAGTGTTTCTCATTCTCATGAGAAGACAACCCAAATATTGTTGTGTAGGTTGATAAGGACCCTTTGGATGATTTTGTTACATATGATGTCTTATGTGTGGAGGAATGATCTTATATATTAGGGTTGGTTATAGAGTCATGTTATCCGATGATTAGATTTTACCTAGATACTTTTTTGGACACTTATTTCTATGGGATCCTATTTATGTAATTTTGGCTATTATAATCGGAGTTAATCTCCAAACTTTTATTTAAGTTTATGAAGTTTCTCTATTTTTTTATTTATCATGTTTTATGTTCTAACTATTTTGCCTTATAATTGATGTAAAGATGAAATTATAAGCTAAACTTATATCAATTATGGCGGTAACACCCAACTATTTTAATATTACATTTCTGCTAAAAAAGAGATTTTTTTTTATAGTAAAATTTGGGTTGTTACATCTACTATCATCCCACACTTAGGATTCTCGGACCTTCCCTTGAAATATCTCCCATGTACATGAGTACTCTAGATCATTCCACTTCCTTCCCCTTTCTTCTACAATATTCCATAATATTCTAGATTACTCCTTAAATATTTAGAAGTTGTAGACCTTCCAATATACACTAGAAAATTCTAGTTTATAAGATCTCTTTGTTACTTTACAACCAAATTGAATGTTTCGGATGTATCTAACTCAACCTTGATCCATCTTGTAGGGCCCAAAGTTGTTACTCTATGAAACTTTGCTCTTTAAATAAAAAAATGACCAATCAAAATAACTTAATGATCTGAGTAACTAATAAAAAATATTAGAGTTACTTCCATAAGGCTTATAGATAGTCAAATTGCTATGTTGAGAGACAAGAAGTAAGAAAGGATAAGATCGAGGGTTGAGATTATTCGAGGAGTGGAAGATTTAATAAGGTTAAAAGGCAAGAAAGGTTGAGTTTTTGGATTTCATGGAGGAATCTTGAAAAGGCAAGAACAGGGGTTTAGGGCATCATAAATAGTATTAGGGCATCATAAATAGTATTTTATATGTTGTAGTTGTAGCAATATTGTTTTATTTTTTCACAACAAATATTGGCTAATATCATTAAATATCGACTGATATATGATATTTTATTGAGATTATGGTGATAAAATGTAATTTTATGAAACTATTGCATTTTCAAAATTTTACATCACATCTAACCAAAAAACTAAAAATTTGTGGTACCAATATTTTGTTGTATGGTTTGTGAGTATCATTTGCTGCTAGGTAGAATTTGAATAGGGGTTTGAGGTTTGTGAAAATAAAGATTATTATATATGTAGGTTGAGAGATGGATGTAGGTTAAGTTACTTGATGTTGCGTTATAGTTACATAATGGGGTAGTAGAGTTTCTTACTTTTTTGAGTTAGTCGAATGACACTGGCTCACGAACGGTGGTGACCCAAATCAAACTATTGCTAATAGAATAGCCTTTTACATTACCAATCTACATATATAATGATGCTTTTTAAATTCCTTAACTATATTTAAAGTAATGAAGATAAAAGAACAAAAAATGACTTTATTCTTACACTACCATTCTAGTTTATTTGTGTCAACCAAAAGAGCACAATAGATATCATATTTGATAGTGATAAGCTACACTTCTTTCTATTTCCTTAGTTTTGTTAACAACTTGTTGCATGTTCAGGAATTGTATAAGCACACTTATTCTTTTTCTTTTTTTTTATTTGATTTTGATTTCCTTTCCCTTTATGTCTTTCTAGCTTTCAAGAATGAATCCCATAATGTGTTATATCCATTTTATCAAGTGAGATTGGATTGATAATGTGTGCTCCAAACATAGATAATCATGGTGCTTAACACAAACAATTGCATTTGGAACACCTAAGTATATACTTTCTTTAGTTAAATAAGATGGTATATAGTTTTTAAAATATTGAGGCTTTATCTTGTTTTGTGATTAAGGAGATTATTTAGCATCTTTCTCCTTGTATTCCTAAGAATCCTAAATTTATTATCATCATCATCATCATCATCATCATCATCATCATCATTATATATGCTTTGGCTAAGATACAAATAGTTTATATTACATTCATAGGAATTAATCTACTTCATTTGATTGTGCATAATCATACATAGGTTCGTCCCTATACATGAAGCCAATTTCCACTATTTTTCCTTTATCATACTTTTGAATTTTGTCCCTTCTAGCCAACCTAATGCTTGTTGTGTTCTTCCTAGTATATACATTCTCTTCCACTAGTAGTAGTTGGGGTCCATCCATCATATATGAATATTATACGTTGGTACATTCGTCATACCTTAGCGACATAACCATGATGTGACTAGCAACCTAAAACCTTATTAAATGCACATAACATAGTAATAATTGAATATCAAAAAGCGACTATTTATAGCTCCTAGTTCTCTAGTAGAGAATGTCACTCTTCTGTTTGAGTGTATTATAAGCAAATAATCACATTCACATGGTTATACAAAAAGACCAAAAGTTAGGTTTGTATTGAGGGCACCCACTTGTAATTATAGAACTTAATCAACACATTTAATAATATGTGAACATAAATTCTAAATGCCAAACAAAATCTAAAATAAATCTTAAACCTTCAATAAATATAAAAATTCAAAATAAATGGAATAAGCATTAAAAATCTATAAAATCTAAAATAAACCTTAAACCCTTAACAAATCTAAAAAATATAAAATTAAATGAAATAAACACTAGACCCTAAATAAATCTAAAATCCCTAACATAAATAAAATAAACAATAATCCTAAACTCTAAACTTAAGATACTCAACCTAAACCTCGAGCTCTAAGTCCTAAATTTAACACCCCAAAAGTTTATAACATTTGTTTTTGGGTGTTTAGCCTTTTATTTAAAAATTAACACTTAAACCTTGGCTTAATTATTTTATTATTAACCTTTGACCCATAACTAACCTATCTATTGTTAAGCCTGCAAAGACCTTGGTCTTACTCTCTAATTACACCCATCGACTAGTCGAGAAGAATCAATCGACTGGTCTATGAACAGTCGACTAATTTGCCCAAACTAGTTAATTGGCTTGAGGAAATACATGGTTTGGTTGAGCGAAACCAATTAACTGGCTGACTCAAACTAATCTACTAGTTAATACAAACGATCAACTGGTTGGGCCAGACCAATCGACTAGTTTGATTGGTTTACATGGTTTGTTTCTTTTCTATTTGGTTATGCTTTGAGACTATACTTGGGACTATACTTTGATTATTAATAAGATAACATACAAATTGTATCATGGATCATTGAACTAATAAGAGGATTAAATGGATCATAATTTATGATATACTCTATGAGTAATGTAAAGGCTAAATGAGTATTTCACTTATCATAAGTGATAATATTGAGAACAGAGTAATGAAACTTAGCATGGGCTTGAACAAAATGATAATATGGAGTTGAGTAATACAGTAGAAGGATAAATGAAAACCCACATAGTTGGAAAAATGGAAAGAAAAGGATTGATATGGAATAAATATAAAAATTGCCTTACTTGCTATGTATAGGCCTTGTGTGATCACTCATCTTTATGGATAAAATTCTAATCATGTAAAATGAAAGGCAATCAAATTGAGTATAGGTCTGGGTTACCCGATCCTTGATTAGCTATTAGGGGTTAGTTTTCCTTTGAGCACTTTTGGTGCCTTCAGGTGGGTTCTTAAGAGGTCCTAATGATGCATTAGGGGGTATCGATACTCAAAGGTTTGGTTACCTAGGTGGTTGGATTCAAATTGGACTTATGTGTATATTTGGAACACCCCCAAATTTACTACTGAAAAATTTCGTTAAATTTAACGAAATTTTTCAGTAGTAAATTTGGGGGTGTTACAATATTGGTTGTTTTTGGCCTAGGCTTATGTCCACTCTGGTGATTAGCTTCACCTTGGACTTATGTCCACTTAGTGATTGCCTTTGGCTTGAACTTTATGTCCCTAATTTAGATAGGCTTCCATGGTATATGAGACCATAGGTTGGTGTATAGTCCATCGCTTGATAATAATAAAATATGGTTAATAAGTAATTGATTGATAAAGTATGAATGATAACCAAGTAAAGAGTTAATAATCGGATAATGATGGAAGTAATTGTATAACTAGCCAAATTGGACAAAATCTATCTTGTACATTTGGCAATGGTCTAAATTATTAATTGGATTATTGAATGGAGTACTGGTTGGATGATTGACTTGTCTCATATTTGGATAAGGAAATGGTATAACCTAAAGGATTGAGTAATTGGAAGTAAACCCAAGAGGTTACTTAGGTTCTATATGCTATTATATGTGTGAGTGCTTATGTGATGATGATGTGAAACCAAGCATGATATATTCTGCATTATTTGATTTTGCATGATAGCATGTCCTGATGTACTCTTACCTTTATACATGGCTTGATCATGGTGTATTTGTATTTTATATCCATGTATGGTAGAATTTGTATGCTTGTATTTACATTGAGAGAATAACTTGGTTTAATTAGTACATAGCATATTGATATACCCATTTGTAGGTGTTTTGGGATGGCTAGTAAGGGGCCTACCACATTTGGGTCGGAGCTTGAGAGCAAGGATAATAGTAGATTTTGTGAGGTCCGTAGCACACTAAGATTTTGATTTTGGGGTCATACCCTAATCTCATTTTATTGTGCCCCGTACTTTTACTTACTTGTGTTCTGTAATGACTTAGTTAGAGACTATTAAGGTCCTTTAATGTAAAAAATCTTCAAAATTTTTTATACAATTGTTATTTCGCTCACTCTATTGTTTAAATGCTTTAGTTGGTTCAATCTTGTGATAGGTACAGTGGTAACACCCCATTTTTTCTAGGTGTGTTTTTACCTTTTGTAATATTTTAATCAAAATTTTTTTAGAGTAAAAAATGGGGGTATTATAGGTTTTTATCAGAGAATTTTTACAAACATCCATTGCTTTTGAAAATAAGTTGGTTGATACCCTAAGTTTTATCAAACCCTTTTACTACAATTGCCTTACTATCAAAATTTTTTTAAGCTGATACCATCCTATGGTATTAGTCTTTATTTGAATTCCTTTCCCTTGATTTTCTTAAAAAGTTTAATTATTTTCACACTTGGAATGTCTGTGAGTGAGAGAGGGTTTGGGAATATGACATAGATAACTTTGTGATAATTTTTGTACGAGTCTCAATACTCAGTAAACTGAATTCTATCTCTAATATCTTCTAGTATTTAGGATGTGATGGCTTCTTACCACCACTATGAACACATTGAATCTTTTATGGAGACTGTTGGAGCTTACATAGAGGGCTATATCCGAGCACCTCTACGTCCACCGGTGCCAGTAACTGCACCAACTTTGGAGGATTGGCACAAGAGGGCTGTACATCATCACCCAACAATCTTTGAGGGATAGGACGACCTTGACATCATAGAATGATGGGTCCAAGGCATGGAGAAGACTTTCACCTCCTGCGGTTTCCCTAGAGACAAGACGGTAGATATGGCAATCTATTATATGAGAGGAAGGAAAACAAATGGTGGAGGAGCATCCAACGTCAGGGTGGAGAACCTAGGGATGGAGAATGTTCTTGGAGGCATTGCGAGTCCACTTTTACTTGACTTATCTGTACATGAAGAAATTCGATGAATTTATGGTGCTTCAGTAGGGGGCACATGTCCATCGTGGAGTACTACACTCAATTCATGAACTTGGCTTAGTTTACTCCGAAAGTGGAAGCCAATGAGGTAATGTAAGTTCATAGCTTTAAGATCGGATTGGGGATCTGATATCAAGAGTTTCTTGGGGGAGTTACTCCACCCAATATGGTAAGGATGTATGAGAAAGCCCTGGAGGAATCTCGAGTCATTTAGACTCAGAGTTCTAAGTCTAGAAGTAAGAGAAAATTTGAGAGTTGACAGCATCTTGGTGACTAGAAGAAAGCCGTGTTAGGAGGTTACTTGCCACCTAGATATGGCCATAGCATGGGGTTAGCACCTCAAGATGGAGGGTTTCTAGGGGTCATGCCGAGGAGAGGCACTACCACAATAAGAGATGTGGGTCAGATCACCCTAGGGTCGGCTGTAGAGGTAACAAGGCCACATACCATGGATGTGGAATGGTGGGGCATAGAGCATATGAGTGTCGAGTTGGCAATGGCAACATCCATAGAAGCCAGACTTAAGCTCGAAGCACAAGATCTATTTAGCAACCACATTCGTATATTTAGAGAGTTCTTCCATCACTAACTAGTGCCTCCAAAAAACCTAGTTAACCTAGAGGTTTGATGCCTCATCCTTTCTAGCAAAGGCAAGGATCTACTAGTACCCCTAGAGTTTCATCAGCAGGATACCTGAATGTGATGAGTCAGGTCGAGGTAGAACACTAGGCTAATGTGGTTACTACTATGTTTACTGTCTTTACTTATTCTACTTGCATGTTGTTTGATTCTAGTGCATCACACTCTTTTGTGGCATCCGCATTTGTAGATAGAGCTTCCATATATGATTCAAGTGGTATTTCTACTTCTTTTGTGTTGCATTCGGGGGATAGGATTTCATGCTCTAGCTTGTACCAAGGAATTATTTTGGTAGTGGGAGGATTCAAATTTCTTTGAACCTCATGGAGCTAGAGTTACGTGATTTTAATGTGATTTTTGGGATGAATATGCTGGAAAAGTACTGAATCACAAGGCTCAAAGGTGTATTAGTAGAACTTTGTGCACAAAAGGGAGGAGGAACGATAATAATTTTTTAAGCCAAGGAGGGTAGTAATGATAGCTACTACCATTACTAGTGTTACGGGAACGACAAGGAGGGCCAAAGGGGATGTGCGAGGATTAGTGGAAGTGGAAAAATGTATAACACCACAAAATTTTGTAACATTTTCTTTTGGTTATTTAGCCTTTTATTGAAAATTAACCCTTAAACCTTAGCCTAATTATTGATTAACAACATTAACCCATAGCATACATAAATTATTAAACATTTTCCTGATTATTTTTACCTATTTTCTTTTTACTAAACCTATTCTAAACCTAATTATTTTTCTCTGATTATTTTCATAGCCAACATCCTAACATAACCAAGTTAAACCTAAAACTGAAATAAAACAAACCTATTTTTCTTTTTCCTACCTTTTAACATCCTTAAATATACCCTCTGAACACCCTATTATTCTACCTTTGCATGTCCTATATTTCTCCCTCAGTCACTTTCCCTTTCTTCCTCCCCTTATTATGCCTTGCCCATACCTATCATCCCTCGCGTTTCTGCTAGACCATTCCCGTCTCCCATCTATGACTAAACCAAACAAAACCTACACCTACCAACCTTACTTGTCTATACACAAACACCCCCTCTTCTCTTCTCCTTTGTGCACACACACCCTCTCCTCCCTTCTCCTTCGTGGACACACACCATCTCCTCCCTTCTTCTTCATGTGTCATTCCATCCTCTCTTCTTCTTTATGCACCACCTAGCCTCCTCCTCTTCTTTTTCTTCTCCTTCTTCTTCTTCTTCCTCCCTGTCACTGTCTCTTTCTCTTTTCTTTCTTTCTTCTCCTTCCATGTAACAAGTCTTGCCAAAGCCTCCCTCAACTCCTCTGTAACTGCCATTGTAGTACCACCTCTAGGAAACAATGATTGTTTCCATTAATGACCCCTCTATTTATATCATCGTTCCCTACACCGTAGCACCGCAGCACCAACAATGCAGCCTATGCTTAACCATCCTAACAACGCTAACCTTCCTTGTTCTTTTTCTTCTTCTTCTTCTTCTTCTTCTTCTTCTTCTTCTTCTTCTTCCTTTCGCCATCATAACCCTTTCTTCTCCTCCCCCTTCCATCATTTCTTCTTTCTTCTCCTTCGGTAGGTTTTGCTGCTCGTCACCCTTAGGAAGCATAAGTTCCTACTATTGCTGCCCTTACTCCTTCAACAACCCCAATCGTTGCTTCCCCTCCACCTTCAATACCTTCCACTGCTTTCATCCATCCCTCCTTCCTCCATCTTTCCCTTCCTTGGGCTTGATTTTGTTTTGCCTTCTAACACTAGCCACAACTACACATAACCCTTCATCCTTGCTTCCATTTTGACACTCCTCGACCCTCCCTTGCTCTCCATTTTTGCGTGTCACACCTGTAACACCCCAAATTGATATATCCATACAGAGGCTTTGGAGTGCTTTTGGATTAATCGGCTGGCTCCACAGATCAACACCATTTTTGTGTGTCACACCTATAACACCCCGAATTAATATAACCATACGGAGGCTTTTGGAGTGCTTTCGGATTAATCGGCTGGCCCCACAGATCAACACGAGTCCTTTTAGCATGCTTTGTCCTCACTCAAGCACTTCCCAAGAAATTTTCAAAAATTTTCTAAAACTTCCTAGGAGGGTCACCCATCCTAAAATTGCTCCACGGCCAGCACGCTTAACTATAGAGTTCATAGGATGGAATCACCAAAAGGATGATATACTATATTGATATAAGTAGCCAAATCAATTCTTATAACACTCCACTCAATTTGGGGTATTACATTCACCCCTGCTCAAAGAACACAACGTCCTCATTGTGCCTCAACCATTAACTATCTCAATATAGTTTATCCCAAGAATTGTCCTGCTAGGTAGCTAACTAGCTCATCCAAGTTCAGATAACGGTTGCGGTTTCGCTTTGATACCATTTGTAATACCTCGAGTCGATACAATCATATGGGGGCTACCTTGGAGAGCTTTTGAATTAATTGGCTATCCCCATAGATCAACATGATTCCTTTCAGCACGCTTTGTCGTCACTCAAGCACTGCCCGAGAAATTTTTAGAAAATTCTAAAACTTCCTATGAGGGTCACCCATCCTAAAATTACTCCACGACTAACATGCTTAACCGTGGAGTTCTTAGGATGGAATAACCAAAATGATGGTATACCATGTTGATATAAGTAGCCAAATCAATCCTTATAACACTCTACTTAATTTGGGGTATTACAACACCTTCGTAGTCACCCCACTATAACCAGCTCCCATATCTAGCCACTAAGCCGCTACCATCACCATTTCCACCATCACCTCCAGCCTCCACCACTGCCACCATCTTTCCCCCTACGTCACCTAGCCAGCCTGCCACCTTCCAATTCCTTCCCCTTCACCTATGTGCATGACTCACGCTATATGCACATCGTGAGTTTGTGCTAAATTTTGAGTAAGTGTGCTATATTATATATATATATATAATGGTATTTTGGTAATTTTCAAAAAATAAATATTTTATTTTTATAATTATTATTTTACATGTTAAAATATTAACTTAGTATTTTTGGATTATTTTTAGGTATGAAAGTTGTTTAGCGAGATCCCGTCATTTTAGTAGAATGCCGCTATATTTTTGCTAGAATTCAGGTAACCGTTATACTATCCTAAAATGTTAAATTTTACATGATGGCATATTAAGGTTTTTGGTGTATGAAATATGTTAACATTTATTTATTACATTATAACTATGTGCTTATTATTATTTTCATGAGAATAAAAAAAGTGAGCATGTTAGCTGATGTAAAATATTACGGATATGAAACTATGGCTAAAATAATTTTATGATTATATATGTGACATGTGCGTGAAAAATGATGGAATGATTATGCTTAAATTTATTTATGGAATATTAATCATGGATGTAAGCCCTAGGGACAATTTTGTCATTTTACCTATATTATAATTTTTACCATAACTAACATATCTAATGAGTATTATATATTATAAGAATGAGATTACATGATCATGGATGTATTAAATACACATGCTAGGATTTTATATGTAAAATTATGGAATAATAGGCAAATTGGTCATTTGGCTTATCTAATAATTTATTTGCATAATAAATTAGTTTCATTATTATGCTTTAGAATTTTTATAACAACTTATTAAGTAGAATTGATTTAGTATTTAAATGGATATAATTTAGAAATTACTGGCCCTAGAGACATTTTGGTCATTTTTGACCTAATGCACCCAAAAGGGAATAATTTAACCTAAGATGACCTTAGTATATTTTTAAGGACTAACCTTGGTAATGATCTTGATTTTAGTTGTCTTGGAATAATTGGAAGTGAGTAAAATGGTTAAGTATGTAAATTGGATTTATGTGATATGTATATAATTTCGTGGTCACCTTAATAAAATACTAATACATAAAGTAAAAGACCTTGAGATTGGGAATGGTGGCTCTTTAAGGATTGCCAGCCTAAAGATATGGTTTAGCACACGGTTAATTCTAGATTTTTATTGGTGTGCCTTAGTACCATGTGAAGCCCTACATACTATGCTATTTTATTTTGTGAACTGATAGGGGATATGCATAATTATGGATTAGGTATCCTTGTTGTTAGGGTACTATGTTACTTTTATATACTATTGAGACAAAGGTACCTTTGTGTCCTTAGGTTGATAGTTGGTAGGATAATGTGTTGCCTTAGTGCACCGGTAAGACTAGAGTACTTTAGTGTCCTTAGGTTCAATGTGATCTCCCCTCGAGTAAATAAAAATGAAAATTATTGATGGATTATTGGATTGGTCGGTAGCATTCTTTATACCTATCTATGGTTTGATAGTAGCCTTTGTGACTACCTGTGTTCAGTGGAGCCTTTGTGCCTACCTATGGTTCAGTAGCAGCCTTTGTGCCTATTTGTGTCTTGGTATCTGCCTTCGTGCCTACCTGTGATGTGATGATTTGATATTGATCTGTGCTTATAAGCCTACTTGTGTTATGAGATTTGTCAGGATTGACGATGAGGTTTGTAACATATGGTTATTGTCTTATATTTGAGGTTGATGTGTTTCTAATTATACTACAAAGATTATCACTTAGATGATCCTGTGATAAGATTTAGTTAATTCCAAATGAAAGTGTATGGTTAGTATGCGGTATTGCTGGTATGTGATTATATGAATGATTAATTGACGCATGTACATTTTAATGTTTATACCATGTATTATTTTGATGTCTTGCATGTGTTATATGTTGATTTTTCATTTTGATTTAGTATAAAAGGTTGTTCAGTACTGTTGTACTAAAAGGCTCTTTTTCTGAACCCCTACCTATTTAATGGGCAATGGTCTTTGCATGTCAGCTTCTAGGCCCAGTCAAAGCTGGTAGTTCGATTTGAAGACGTATGACTATTTGGTGCCCCTTTTGTCATTTTAATTCCAGTTGCGTTTAGACCCTTATGTCCTCATATATTTTCTCTCTTTGAGTTTTGTAAACCATTGATGTTGTTTTTATTTAGCACCATATTTATCTATTATTCTCTCTATTCTAATTCTTGTAATCATGTTAATAATTTAAGTAGAGTAATGACTTTAGCCTTAGCACTTGGTATGAGTATGGTAAGAGTAACTGAACTTGTATCAAGTGTGGTAGTAATATCCTTCATTTTTATTAATTTAGCTTTCGTGCCTAACTCTATAAACGAAAATTTTCTATTCATAAAAACTGGGGTGTTACAAAATGTGAGGGAGTGGCTTCAGTGGTGGATGCCGAAGCAAATGGGGAGGATTCAGTGGTGATGGCTAAATGGTTGGGGGTTGTTTTTGTGATGATGGTCATTGGTTGGGGGTTATTTTATTGGTGATGGCTGGTGTTGGGAGATGGTTTCAGTGGTAATGGCCAAAGAAAACATAGGAGAAATGATAAGGATAACTGGTGTAAGGGAGGGTGGTACGGTGGAGAGTGGCGTTAGTTTTTTTTTTTTTTTTTTGTGGCAATGATGAGGAGGAGGAAGGGGATAAAGAAATCTTTACCTTTTTCAACTCTTCAATAGAAAATGGAGCTAGGAAATGAGGTGGTCAAGGCATTAAATGTGCCCAAGTTTAGGAGGTATACACACACACACACACTCTTGCATGCATTGGCAGAGAGAGAGGAGGGAGGTGATGTATTCAAACAAAATTTTCAACCAAAACCCATCAGCGTAGGAGGTGAGTGTAACACTTCAGAATTTACTACTTAAAAATTTTATTTACAGAAGCATTAATTATAGAAAATAATAGGTTTTACCGCCACACTTAGTATAAGTTTGGCATACTCGACCGTCATTTTACTATGTGCTAAGGCTAAAACGTTACTATGCAAAAATAACATCTACAACGTAAGAACAAAATAGAGATTTTATTACAAATTACATTGTCCTAATAAATACAAAAGAATTAGGCAAACCCATTTTAATATGATAAAAGGAGAAACAACAAGGGAATTAAGAGTCCGAAGAATATCCAAACCAAAAGATGTTGAGCCGAGCACCGAATAGTCCTAACTCTCAACCTTCTACCAGAAGCCATCAAGCTGAACACTCAAAATATTCTTGAAAGGCTCATTAAATATGAAGTGCACCACAAATGGACTCCTTAGTACTACATTACAGAGTAAACCATTATATATTACTAACATGGAAGGCATGTGGGGCAAAATATAAGAACATGACATAGATATATCTAGAAAATCATATAGTCATGAAATGGTCACAACTAATATAATAAAAAGAAGCTCAAATATAAAGGTAGGGCACTGAGGTAAATACCAAAAAAACAATCCATATCAATTCCAATTCTACTGTAGGGCACTAAGCCAACTTCTAGATCAACCCATCCAAATTAATTCCAGATATGAAGGTAGGGTGCTAAGGAAACTACCAAACCACATACCAAAATATGTAGTGCACAACGACAACTACCAAAATAGTAATCCAGAACAACCCATTAATATTTTCATACATTAATAATTTTAAATTTTAATTCCTTGAGGGAAATGCAATAAAATCCCATTAACATAAAATTATACTAGTCATACCAGCACATAAGGTAACACGGTAACCTCCAACCATCCAACCTAGAGGTATGACAGTACTTCGGTTATACTGGTGCACAAGGTAACACAATACTCTCCCAACTTTGGATACCTAATCCTTAAGTATCGATACCCTTATAGGGCCTATAGGTCACCTATATAGTAGAATAGGGCCTTACTGGTGCATAACAACACAGTGAACTAAATAGATTGACAACTCCTACCTTATCTCTAGGGTAGCTACCTTAGAGAGCAACCATTGCCAAACTCGAGGTCTTCCACTTTAAGTATTAGTATTTTATTAGGTGATCACATATTTCACATATATTGCACAAATATTTCCATTTCCATAATTATCTATTTTTTCTTTTTTTCTAATTATTAAGATAAACCGTAAGGTCATCGTTCTTTTTCAAATTCAAAGTTAACACTAAGGTAACCTATCAAAAGTCTAAGGTCATCATAAGTCCAATTGTTCGCCAATGATATGTTAGATCAAAATTTACCAAAATACCCTTGAAACCTTAATTTCACTATTTTATTCAGTTTCGTACCACATATCATCATTACGATAAATTTTTCATGAAAAGGGATAAAAGAACAGAATTCATAAAAAATTAGCTCGTAGGAAATTATTGTAATTTAGCAATTGACTGTATTTTTTACTTTTCATGCGTTTAGAAGGTTGTGCCCACACATCACTATTTAATACTATACCACAATAAATAAAAGTAATTAAACTAGAACAGATGAGAGGGTTTAGAAAATAACTAGAAGGAAATGTTAGCAAGGTAACAGTGCAACAAGGAACAAGACACGCATTTTATCACAGAATAGTAGACACAATAGGACATGAGTAACGATGAAGGAGCCAAGGAAAAGGGAGAAAACCTTTAGCTAAAAGGGTTGAAGAATTAAGGGAAGCAACGAAAATATTTTTCATTGGTAGGGGGAGCTATGGCAAAGAAGGCTAAAGCTAAGGTAAGGGGAGAGATGCTTGTAGGTGGAACAAGGGGGATTAGTACAAATGGACGAGGGTGGAGGGAGGTGCTAGTGGTGGGGGTGATGTGCAACAATTTTAGTTGAAGCCAAACGAAGGTGGAATGGAGGGAATGGACGCTGGTGTGGTGGTGGTTTTAACAAGAGTTGCCGAAGGTAAGGTTGAGGGAGCAATGGAAGTGGACAAAGCTAGGGGAATGTGTCTAGTGGTGGTGTGCATTATGGAGAAAAATATTGAAAAAGAATGGGAATTGGTGGTGATTAATAGGGATTTTCTCTAGCTTGAGGGGGCTAAAGAGGATAGAGAAGAGCATAAGATTCACTTGGGGTTAATGCACTACACAAAAAAAATGAGGGAAGGAAGGGTTTATATAGGATGGTGGCATGAAGGGGAGAATAGAGCAAAACAAGGGGAGGGAAAATGGAGGAGAGGGAGGTATGGTGTAGAGGCATGGTTAGAATCTAGTTTAGGATAGGAATAACAATTTATAAAGAGTAGTTGAAGTAAAAACATCCAGTTACCGAGAGTAGGGTTACTTGATAGAATAGATATTGGTTATGCTCTAAATTAATAACCTAAATTCTATTATATTTTAGCCTAATTAAATTTATACTTAATATGTCATAATAATATACAAAAAATACTTAATACAAAATACCTTACAATAATTATTATAAATAATTATATATAATTATCTATTTATGATTAAAGTTTCTAAAACTAGGGTATTATAGTGGGAGTTGATTTTAGATAATGAAGGTAGGATTAGTTAAAAGCATGGAAAAGGGCATTTGGTTGGGGATTGTTTCATGCAGGAGGAAGAGGAATAAGAAACCATACAGGGAAAGAAAAGGAAAAAGAAATGGAGAAGGAGAAAAAGGAAAAAGGAAAAGGAGAGAAGAAAATGAGCTTAGGGTTAGAATTAGAATTAGGTTAAAATAATTTAGATTAGGGTATTATAATAAATTAATTTTCAATAATCCAAGTTTAGGTTTAGTTTAAAAATTTTAACGGCTTGAAGTAAAGATTAGGATTAGGGTAAAATTTAGGATTAAGGAATTAGGGTAAGGTAGAAATATTAATTTTTTTCTATTAGAATTAGGTTAAGATATTGATTACTTGGGATTAATATTAGATAAAATTTAGGATATTACAATAGAATAGTATAGAAGATAAATATATAATTTTATCTTGTATTATGTGAAAATTTTAGAACCTTCTCTTCTACGAAAGGGGCTAAGAAGAGCTCAACTATAAGTAGAGAAGCAAACCATAAGATCCGCCGTCTTAGAAGTCTTAAGTGTTGTAAACTCTCTACCTGTGTATACATTATCTTGTAATACAAAGCTTCATTCTTCAAAACTATATTATATTCTATACTACTCACATTCTTATCTTGGCATTAATTTGGATTAGGCTTGCTTGACTTAGCCTCACAGAGATGTCGTAACTAAGCTAGTGTTATATAGCGTTCCATGGGAAGAGTCATGCCATGAGATAAGGATATTATGCAATTGACATTGTGTTTTGATTTATGAAAAGTTGGTTTTTTGTCCATTACCTCTACACTTCTTATAACTATTCAAAAACCTAGCTTCTTCCTAGTAGTTGTAATTGGGGACTACTACTATGTCCTCAACCTATCCATGATTCCAATATGAAAATTTCTTTTTATTTTAGTTTTTTCTAAATTTTTATTCCATTACTTTAGTTAATTGTTTAGTTGAACTTGAAAATCCACTAACTTTTCATTAGTATCTCAATTTTTCCAATGAAGTCTACAAGTCGGTCATAAGTCCCTTTTTGGTTTGAAGCAAGCATCTCGGTAGTGGTATGCCAGGTTGTCAAATACTTTGCTCTAAGAGTGTTATTTTCTAATAGCACTTAATTATTCAATCTTCCTCAAGCAAATTGTAACCAACCTTACCATAGTAGTTGTGTATGTATGCAGATGACTTCTTGATTTTTGGCTCTAATCTTGGTGAAATCAATAACCTCAAGCAACATATTCATCAGGCATTTACCACCAATACCTCGGCAAACTTCACTACTTCCTTGATTTTGAAGTATCCTACCTTTGCAAAGACATTCCTTACTTAGCATAAGTATATCAAGGAGGTGCTATAATCATGTTCCCTTCCTACTACACTAACTACCAAAAACTCCACTTCCTCTAAGTGCATGCTTCAATAGGAAACTTACCTCATAATCAAAACCTGTACATAACTCACATTAGTAAACTAATTTATCTCACTAATATTTGACCTAATTTGTCTTTCATAATTTAAATTCTTATTCAATTTATATATACACTTATTACTTCTCACTTCTTAGCTCTCAATCATGTCCTTTGATGAGTTCAAGGGTATATTAGTTAGGGAATTCTTTTGTAGGATTCTTAGCAAATCAAACATCAAGCTTTCTCCAACTTTTATTAGATTGTTTGCACAACCACTAAAATATCTAGAATGACGTACTTTGATATTCTCGGTTCATCTACTGTCTACTACAAATCAAAAGAAATTTATTTTATATTTCTCAACAAAAAAATAGATGAGTATAGATCCATGGCACAAGCTTTAGCAAAATAGGCTTGGTTGAGCTCGTTAATCCCTACTCCGCTCTTGGTGTTGGTGATCTTAATCCAGCTGAGTTCTAATGTGACAAAATAGGTGGAAGCACTTTAATTGCCAAAATCCCTATTTTCCATGAAAGGGCTAAGCATATAGCGAAACATTACCACTTTACTCGTGACAAAGTGATTAGATGATACTTTATCCAACTAACTAATTAACCTAGAAAGTCTCAGGTTGTTGATGTCCTCACTATAATCCTCCTTTATCACAAACATTGGTAGGTATTTTCGAAGTTAGGAATGTTGGTGGCTTAAGGGGATGTTGGACTCATCCACTTCCATCACAACAATTGTCATCACTAATGAATGGTTACAATAGACTGGTGGTATTTAGTTAACTATATCATTAGTTGTTCTTGAGTGAACCCTCACCCTCCTTTCTCCCTAGCCATGTTCATAATCTAGTGAAATCGAACTCTAACTATGCCTAGTATGCCTCTCTCTCTAGACTTGTGCTATAAACTTTGAGCTTGTATAATGTAAGACATGATCTCCATTTTCCTTTATTACTTATGTCATCACAATTATGAGTTATGCACACTATAACTACCTACTTTGTAAATATGATATAGCTTCCTACTCTAGAATAGTTTGGACATTATGAGCTAACTATTCAGGTAACAAATGAGGCTTAGGTTCATATTTACCAAAAAATCTACCCCTTTGAAGAATCTAAGTTCAAGCTAATTAAATTTATCCAAAAAACAATTCTTTAAGCAAACTTCTAATGTATTAGCTAGACCATCGAATAATCAAGGAATGATGTTTGATAACTTGAGTTTAAACCATAAGTTCAAAATCTTCTAGACATGCACCTGCAGATTCTAAAACCAAAATTACCACCCAAGATGTAATTATCACATGAGAAAGGAGCACTCAAACAAGGTTAATTTAAAGCCCATTATCGTCCATCACAAACCATGAACTACTGGAAGTGCATAACCAACACTCATATAAATAACATATTTAAGATTTTCTAAATAAATAAATAAAAACACAGACATAAGCATTTGATATAAATCTTTTAGGAAAATGATAATTGATTACATAAAAGATGAGAGAAGCGATAGTTTAACTCAAGGGATATTTGAAGATGAGAAAAGCAATAATGAAGAAAACAACGAACAAAATCTCAAATTCTACTAACTGAACAAAGCTAAACACTGAACTTACGACCTGAGTAACCATTGGAGTTTGCCTCCTCAAACCTTTTTTCACCTCATTGTCATTTCGTCTCTTTGTGCCTGCTTACGCTAAACTACCAATACCCAATCTGGCTGCGTTCGATGACATTGGTCTTGAAGAAATTTGATCCATCAATTAGCACTACATAAGAACAAAATACATCAATCCTTGTATTTTATCAAATATTAAAATGATGTAATTTTAATGGAATAAGAAAAATGCATGTCAAAATTGTTAATGTATGCCATTTTGTTTTATCTTCATTAAATATAATGCATACAAACCCATATAATACACAAATTTACATGTTTAATGACACTTTATGATGGACACCAAGTGCAAATCCAAACACTCAAATCTATTATAATACATCAGTACTCTAATGACATATATATCTCAAATTTCAAATATAATTGAAGTAAGATATTTTTGATTCTATCCCATATGATATTTTCCTACTTTGAATTGTTTTTTATCATTATATGAATTTTATATAATTCTTGGTAACAATTCTCCATTATTCCACTATAAGCTCTGATTTTCTTCCAAATAACAAATTATTGGCATTTTACTTAATAATAACATCAATAATATTGTTATCTTGTTACTTTTATTGCTAGCATTATTATTATTAATTATAGGATACTAATTATTTAAGTTTTAACTAATAATATTGATGTTATTATTATAATTATTCATATAATCTCTATTATTAATAATATAAATTTATGTAATAGTATCAAAATTATTTTTAAATATATTGAAACACATTATGTTGATTGATAATAAAAAAAATTAATAAATGGAACTTTAAAATTATATGTTGATGTTAATAAAATTGTTGGATATGTATTTGTCTCTATTTTTCTTCACATATGATTAATGTAAAACCCCTTTTTCCTCTCTATTTTTTGTCCCATATGTGAACCCAGTCCCGTAGTTATCCTTCCTATTTGTAGCACCACTAAAACACCAGTATTCCCCTTTGTCCCTTTAGTTTTGATTTCCCTAAAACCAACCCCAACCCATTCATTTGTTTCTTGCAACCCATCTCCTCCTAATTTGTTGGCATTCTCTCATGCAACACCACCCAACCTTCAACCCTTCACCTTTTTGTCCCTTTCAAAGCCTTTAACTCCCTTACAATTCCCTATTGTTTTTCTCTAGTTGACATCAAGCCTATACTCCATAAATCACCCTTCCCATTTTTGTTCCCTTCAATTCCTTTTTTTTCCAAGGTTCTACAACTCTCATTTCCTTCTAGAACTGTGCATTCCTCCCTCCTTTACTTCATTGTTAACCTTGCCTTTAAGCCTCTAGTTTTCCCCCTTTTCTCTTTCCTACATTGTATTTGGTTAGACAAATATCTACATGTAATAAATACTTCATTCATAATTTTGAAAAACAAATTAGTATGATACTCATTTCCCTCATAGAAGAGATAAACCTACAAGTCTAGTAATTATGTTTTGAAAGCTACATTTTCTTGGTTAGCTATGTACCTCTCATGGTTTCTTTGTGATTATGTACTTTCTAATTTAGAATATTTTATTATGTGTAATTTTGGTCATGATATAAAGAATTGCTAGCCTTATTAGGTCATTCTTTTAAATTATTTTACTCTTTATTTTTTTTTATCTATGTGAAATTGCTTCATTTATGGTGTTTTGTTTTTTTTTTTCTATAAATTTTATGTGTTTTATATTTTATTATTTTAAGATGGCGTCAACAAAACACCAAAATAATGAGTAAAGTGAAGCTAAGGGAAAAATTTTTTGGGTCGGGCTAGTTAGTTTAATGAAACTTTTTATATATTTTGTGATCTTTATATTAAGTGGATGCAAAGGAGTAAAGGAAAGAAAGATTCAACCACTTCACAATGAATGCCATGGAAAAATTTGGTTGTTGAATTTAAAAGAAAGACAAACTTGAGTTATAATAAGGACTAGTTGAAAAGTAAGTGGGATTAGATGTGAGATAAATGGCATTTATGGAAGGTATTGAAAAGGAGAGACACATGATTAGGCTAGGATCATGAGAAAGGAAAAATAAGTGCATGTGATGAGTGGTAGGTGAAAAAGATAAAAACATTTTATTTTATTTTACTTTGAAATCCTAAATAATTTTTTTTATAATCTTAAAAAATTAACTAAAAATTAATTTTAAAAATGATATGTAAGTTTATATTTAATTATAATTTATTATGCAAAATTATAATTATAATGAATTATTTAAATAAATGAGTGAAGTAAATTTGTAATTGTAATACCCTAAATTAAGGAGAGTATTATAAGGATTGATCTGGCTACTTATATCAATATGGTATACTATTTTTTTAGTGATTCCATCCTAAGAACTCCATAGTTAAGTGTACTGGTCATGGAATAATTTCTAGGATGGGTGACCCTCATGGGAAGTTTTAGAATTTTCTAAGAATTTTTCAAGAAGTGCATGAGTGAGGACAAAGCTCATTGAAAGGACTCGTGTTGATCTATGTGGCCAGCCAATCAATTCAAAAGTACTTCAGGGTAGCCCCTGCATAGTCATATCGACTTGGGGTGTTACAAATGGTAGCAGAGCAAAACCAGGACAACAATCTAAACTTGGATGAGCCAATTAGTTGCCTAGCGGGAAGATTCTTGGGATATAAAAATGGTATCAAAGTAAAACCAAGATCGTGATATGAACTTGGATAAGCCAATCAGTCGCTTAGTCGGAAGATTCTTAGGATAAAACTATATTGAGATAGTTATTGGTTGAGGCGCAAGGAGGACATTGTGTTCTTTGAGTGGGGGTGAATGTAATATCCCAAATTGAGGGGAGTGGTATAAGAATTGATCTAGCTACTTATATCAACATGGTATACTATTCTTTTGGTGATTCCATCTTAAAAACTCCACGGTTAAGCATGCTGACTGTGGAGTAATTTTTAGGATGGGTGACCTTCCTGAAAAGTTTCACAATTTTCTAAAACTTTCTTAGAAAGCACATATGTGAGGACAAAGTACACTTAAAAGATTTGTGTTTATTTGTGGGGCCAACAGATCAATCCGAAAGTGCTCTAGGATAGTCCTCGTGTGGTCATATCGACTCGGGGTATTACAGTAATGATCTAAGTTAATTCTATGAAAATAGTCCTATTAATGTAGAATAACTAATTAAGTTTCAATGACATTTGTAAAAATAGGTAAGAGAAGAGTTCAAAAAATATTGAAGGGAAATAATCCACATCAAAATTTATCCACTAATGTGGAGTTTTTAATGTCCATATGGTAAAGACATTGCCTGTGATTTCTACACTCTAAACTAAAACATCACGCAAAAGGTGTATCTTGGTGACATTATTTTTTTAAATTAAAATATTTTTAATAACATTATCTAAAAATTAAAAAATATATCATAATATTTTTTTTCTATAAATAGATATCCATATTATTATACTTTTTGTATAAAATTATTATGAAATATTGTTACAATCTTGGAAAAAAAATTATGAAATAAATTTTGAGTAAAAATAATCATAATATTTTTAGTAGAATAATAGTGAAAGATTTGTATAGAATTAGTAAAATATTATTTTTTGCATAATAAAAATGAAAAATGAGTAGAATAATAGAGTAAAATATAAGTCACTAACAAAGATTTAAAATAAGAAAAATAGTGGTGAAAGATCGGTGCAATAATAGTAAAACATTAATAGTTATACAGATGAAATATTACTAATAATAGTGGTGAAAGATTATTTTAATGACTAAACATAAAAACAACTATAGTAAAATATGGAGACATTGATGATAAAATATGGAGACAAATATGGTTAATCATGAAAGCATAAGTGGTAAAATTCAAACATAATAATGATGAAGCATAACAAAATAGTAATAAAACATGAAGGTAATTTTGGTAAAACATGGTAAGCTAGTTTTATTAGAAGAATCTCAACTAGAATCTCTGAAAAGTATGAGTAGTTATGGTGAACTATAAAAATAACTATGGTGAAAAATGAAGGCAACTATAGTAAAATATGAAGGTAATAGCGTAAAGCACAAGCATAACAATGGTTGTATAATAGTGAATATTAATTTAACAATAGCAAAAAATGAGAAAAACAATGGTAAAAAAATCGTGCATTAAAGGTGAATCACTAGACGTACTAATGGTAAAATGTCACAAATAATAGTCATCGACTATTAGTTTAGTGGTGAAAAATTAGTTTCACGATGAGACAACATCATAACAATCACGATAAAATATAACCATGATTATGGTGAATAAATGGTGAAAGGCAATCAATGATCCTTTAGTTAGCCGTTAGTGTAACACTCCCGAATTTTGAACTAGAAAATTTTATTTTAAGATAATACATAAGCGTATAAAAAATAAAACTAGCGGATGTCACTATCACATCAACCATGGTAAATGTTTGATCATCATATAACACATGTTTGATGCAAGATAAAATGGAACGACAAGTTAAAATAATGCATCCTCAACAATACAACAATAATAATAACATGGATGAGAATAAAATAGATAAAGGAGAGATTACAAAATTCAAATACAGGAACCAACGCCAAGAGTTAAAATAACCTAGAAGAATAAAAAGATCCCAACTTAGTGGGAAAAAAAAATCTAAGCTAGTTAGCATAACTTTTAATTAATAGAAATGTAAACCTCAATCTCCAAGCAATGAATAGCTACTGGCCCACGACATCATCCTCAATATACTATAGCTAAGAGTCATAATCTTACAAATTGTCCTTTGCTCACTCGAACAGAAGCTGGATCATTATAGTAACCACACTAATATAGTATCGGTATGGTAAAGTGAGGGATGGCAATAGGTTGGATCGGGTCGAGTCTAGGTCTGGGATGGATCCAACCAGACCTTGATTCGGACCTATTTATATTTTCTAGACTCAGACCCAACTGAGACCCACCGGGTCTCAAAATTTTAGATTTAGACCCAATTCCACTAGGTCTAGCAGGAACATGAGTCCTAAATGGGTCCAAATATTTTTGAAAAATATAATTAATAATCTATGTCAATACAATATATTTATGTTTTATATAGCTTAATATGTTTTTTTTTTGTTAAAGAAATTCCTCCAAGTGAAAAAATAACATTCTAAAATAGTTACGTTAATTTTCAGATGGTGTTTTAATGTTTTTGGAGTACAATATTATACATATTGCTTATAAACTAACTAAAAAAAATAAAATTAAAAAAATGAATAAGGAGCTCAAATAAGATTATGATAATAATGACAAATATAATATTAGTATGAATTTGTATTTGTATATATATTGTAATACCCCAAATTTTTGTTAGCCGAATCCTGAATAATTAATACCTTAATCCAAACCCTAATATCAAGAATTTTATTTTAGCCCTACCCTAATTCTTTTATCCGAATATCTTAACCTAAAATAGATCCTTAACCTAGAAAATTTTTAATTCTTAACCTAACTTTAATTTTAGTTAATTTATATAATTAATCTTACCTTTTTAGCTAATCAATTTTTTTTAACCTAATCTACTCGTAACCTCTAGCCTCTTTTCCCTTTTTCTTTTCCTTTCTTTGTTTTCCTTTCTTTTTTTCTTTTCCTTCTTCTCTTATGCTAATTTTATGGCATGAAGAAATTATGTTCCTCTACACAATCACCATCACCCTTACTACCTTCGTGCCTCTGCTGCACCATGACACCATCACCCTAAACACACCACCATCATCTCACCATCATCCTCTGATTCTTCCTCTATTTCCTTCATCACTCTCGTGCACCACCATCATCCCTATCATTCTCTACAAAGTTTACCCTCTCTCACACCACCACTCCCCTGCCATTTTTCTCTTCCTTGGCACACCACCATACTAGTATATATACCCCTCCATCCCTCTATTTTATTGTTGTCCATCACCCCTGCTTGACCTCTTTTTCTTCCTTCTTCTTTCTTCTTTCTTATTCTTCTTCCTCCTTGATGTTGCCCTATTTTTGGCCTACGCACCACCTATTCCACCATCATGCAACACCTCAACCATCACTCACCGCCCATTGGCCAGTGGACCAACAACTAAGATCACCCCAACCTTCCCCAACACTATCGTCGGCCAGCACCTCCGACCATCACCTCTTTTTCCTTCTTCTTTCTCTCGTATATTGCACTTTTGTAGAGTGCACGGCCTTAGTACGGCTGTGCAACACTAAAATTTTCTTATCTCATAGTCGTGTAACCTTTACATCACCTAGTCGTGCGTGATCTTTTCTCTCAGCCTAGTGTGCACCGCTGCAGCATAGCCGTGCAACCTCTACAGCGCCTGGCTATGCGTGACCTTTTCACTCAACCAGAGCTACACTGTCTACTGCACAGCCGTGAAAATTCTCATTTTTATCCATGCACCCCTATTTTTGCCCCCAAATCTTATCCAAACACTACTAAAAATTTCGCCATAATACCACCATACATTCTACTACACTTCCATACAACTCAAGCTTTTCTTTGACTCCGATTATTTCCATTTTTTACCCTCCTCTACCTTAACTTTCCCCTCGATTTTAATCTTCAATCCTAATCGTACTTTCAATGATCTCGAAGAAAGTCTATGATTTACGTGCATAGAGTCTAGTGCCTTTGTTGGTAAGGATACATGTCGTAGCTAGGGTTTTATTTGATACAATTATTTTTGTATGTGCTTTTATGTTGTATTGAGTAATATATTTATGGAAATGCTATGAAATGATATTCTTGAGAGTATTTAAATTATGTAAGTACATATTTGGGTATAATGTTGGATACAGGATCTCTATAGGAAACTGAAGATATGTACATCGAATAATGATTGGAAATTTATATGTATTGGTATTGGGTTTCATAAGGCCTTTGGGAGAATACAATTGTCTTGAGTACCCTAAGGGTATTATGATCATTTTAGGATAATTACGTAGTTGTACTTATGTTGTTCGGTTGTATGCTTTGCAAATTTATATGAGTTCAACATGATAATATACAATCAACTCTGAATAAGATACTAATGATTTAAAATAAAAGATCACATGAGTTGGGTTAAGGTGTTTATATGGGTCTGTTCCGTTGGATAATAATAGTGAGTCAGGTGTGTTGTCCCCGAGAGGTGCATCAATCCATTCCACTAGATTAAGAATAGTGGTCCCCTATACTAAACATGAATGAAAATATGATTAAGAGATAAATTATAAATAAAAAGATACTAATCATTTACAGTGGAAGATTACGTGAGTCAAGACCGAGGTGTTGAGTCTGTTCCACCAGATAATAATAGTGGCCCGGGTGTGTTGTCATTAAGAGGTGCTTCAGATTGTTCCACCGATTTAATAATAATGGCTCATGAGTATTTTATTCTGAGAGATGTTGGTTCCATTCCACCGGATAATAAGAGTGGCTCAGGTTTGTTATCCCCGAGAGGTGTTTTAGACCGTTCCACTGATTTAAGAATAGTGAGTCTCTAAACTCAACGTGAATAAAAGATTGGAATATGGTATATCTAATGAAAGATGTGGAATCAGTAATTATCTGGCATTCTTTGATTTACACATGTATGATTTTCTTATGAGAATTATTGTATCATGTGTAACTCTACCTAACTGTAACGTTACCTTACTCAATACATAGCGTATTGATTATCCGTTTCATAGGTGCTACTCAATCTAACGAGTAGACAACCTATATGTATATGTGATGCTGGAGCATTTAATGATTATCATATTCCTATTGATTCTCAAGGTAAGGAAGAATTAACTTTCTTAATATTGGAGCCAATCATTTTAAATATTCTTGATAATATGTCTATTCTTGGTATTGGAAACAATTTGAGATATTCTTGTAGGTATATTACATATTTGTAAGGAGAAGATGTTAACATACCAAAAAAGACTTAAAGTGTACAAGCATTCAAAGAATAAAAGGCTATGGCATACATGGGATGACACTACAACAAGATATAGTGATGATTATCATTAGTTATATTAAACTTGTTGTAAACCCTTAGTGTATTTTATGTAAGTTAGGGTTTTGTTGTAATTTCAGATATGTACCATAGTTGATTGTGTGGTTTTGTAATGTTAGTCATTAATATCATTTATATGATGATATTGTGATTAAGAATGGGCTTAATTCAAGTAAGGTCATTTAGCTTGAATGAAGGGGGAAGACCGGCAAGTTTAAAGGCCTTAATGTCAACTCCCTCACCTATATATACCTATGTTGTACATGCATATGAAAAAAAAGGAAGAAATTATTTTGAATCCAATTCTCAAGTCAGTACTTGATTTGTCTCTCCCTTTTGGAGTAGTATATCCAGGAAAACCTGGGGCATTCCTTCCTTCATTCGAAGATTTAATGCAACCTTCGAATAACGTCAACCAACCTTAAGCACTTATGTCAACTTTAAGCATCTTAAACCAAACGTTTTTCATAAAGAATCAACTTGTGGCTGACCGAAACAAAGTGTGATGACCTACAAAGTAGTGATCTGATCCTACCATTTTTGGTATCCAAGCTTCCACATTCATTTCCTTCGGCTGTGCAAGTTCTTGCACCTTCTTGCTGCTGTCTGCAAGGAAACAGCCTGCAAGAAAATCTAGCGCCCAGCAATCTTCAAAATATTCTTGCATCTTGATGTATTTCTTGAATCTTGAATAAATTCTTGATTTAAGGTTCCAAATATTGCAACAATCTTTTTGCAGATTCACACAATCCATTAAGCAAAATCTTCATATCTTCGACCATCCTCCCTTTCATTTATGTCGAGCCTCCACCAGTTTTTCCTTCTTCTAGTTTTTTACTTCTAGCATTCACTTCAACTTCCATCGATCCTTCCTTGTTTATTTTCTATCCCCATTTGTCCATTTATCCAGCAAATCATCCACCCATTTTTTTCTACACGTTCCAAAACTTGGTAGAAAAAGAAAAACCCCCGGTACCCCTGGTACAATATTACCAAGTTCGAAGGTTTTGAAATTTTTTTGTGCCTCGGTTTTATTCCATTTTATCTCCAATTCCAATCCATACTCTTCTTATTTTTCTTCTTCACATCTTCTATGGTGCATGGCAATAAAATCTTCAACTTGAAGAACTCATTTCCTTGAAGAAAGTCGACGGCCTTCTTGTTATTTTATGTGGCTGATTATTTGTCACAAAGAAGACCAAACTTCCAGCCAGCTTTCTCCCAACGTGCATGCAGTGTTATGTGGGCTACATTTCCTTCCATTTGTGCATGACCAATACAACAGGAAGTGATCAATATTTTCTTGTGAATTAGGAAAATATTTTATAATATTTTCTTGTGACTTAGGAAAATATTTTCTATTTTGTTTGGTTGCAGGGACACTCCAGCATCTACACATTTGTGGTATTCTTTGGTGAAAAAAGAGAAGTGTGTTTCTACCTTCACCATGACAAGTGAAGAGGATCGTGCATTGGTAGAGTCTATCAAGATTCTAACCACACGAATGGATGCCCAAATACATAATCAAACAATGCTTCAACAATAATTACAAAGTGTAGAAGCCAAGCTAGCTGATCAAGAGAAGTATCGACCATGGAAAAATTGCATGGAAACCACACAAGATAGTGTTGAAGGAAAAATGAAGCATAAATTCCATACAAAAGGAGGATGTGTATATTCAAAAATGCATCACAATAAAGATGTAGAGGATGAGATGAGTTCTTTTAGCTCAAGAAATCAAAGAAGACAACATCTATTCCAAGTAAGACATGCATACAATGAGGATCAAGGTATCAAACTTAACCTTCCTGAATGTTATGGTGAATTAAATGTGGAATTATTCTTTGAGTGCTTGCATGAAATTGAATCTGTATTTGAATTTAAAGAGTATAATGATGAGAGAAAATGCAAGCTTGCTACTCTTAAGTTTAAAAGATTTGATAGGATTTGGTATGATAGTTTGAAAAAAACAAGAGAATTCAAAAATTAAGTCTTAGGAAAAACTTAAGAAACACCTAGGAAAAATAATTGTGCCTCGATAATATGAGCAAGATATGTATGTGAAAATGACAACTCTAAGGCAAGGTCTATTTAGTGTAGAATAATACACTAGAGAATTTGAAAAACTAGCACTTATTTATGATGTCCAAGAGAGAAAAGAACAAAAATGTGCTAGATACTTAGGTGGCTTGAATAACTTAATAAGAGATAAAGTTGACATGTATTCTTATGGCTCTGTTGATGATTTGATTAAGTTGGCATTAAAATTTGAGATACAAACTAAATCAACCAAAGCCTATGTGAAGTCTAATGTTTCAACTTCAACTAAACCCTATTCTAACACCTTTACACCTAAATCAACATCTTCATATGATAAAAAGAATTATCGAGATGATAAAGGTAAAAATAAGGTAGTGGAAATGGAAAATACAAAATGCTTTAAATGTAAAGGATATAGACACTTTGCTAGGAGAATGTCCTAACCAAAGAGCCTTAACCTTGAATGAAATAGAACACATGGAACCATGTAGTGATGATGAGAATTTAGAAATTGAATCTCCTAATGAAATCTTAACCATGGATGAAGAAGAGGGAGATCCATGTTTTGTAATTCAAAGAGTGTTACAAATCCAAGCTAATATGACACCCACTCAAAGAGAGAAATTTTTTAAGACTAAGTGTAAAATAGGTGACATAGTTTGTAGACTTATTATTGATAGTGGTTCATGTACAAATGTTGTTGGTGAAGAAATGATTAAAAAACTTGGTTTAGAGACTAATAATCATCCTAAACCCTATTATTTACAAGGGCTAAACAAAGACAAAGGAGATAAATTCAACAAAAGAACCCTAATCACATTTTACATTAGAAACTATTATGGTGAAGTTCTATGTGATGTTTTGCCTATGGATGCTTGTGTATTACTTTTAGGAAGACCATGGCAATATGATAGAAAAGGAAATCATGATGGAGTAACTAATGAATATGTGGTGAAAAAAGAAAAACAATCTTATAGATTGACACCTTCTTTATGTGATCATATGCCTTGGAGTGATGACAAAAAGAGATTATTTTTACATGAAAAGGCTATGGAAAAATGCATAGAAGAAGAAGGAATTTATTATGCTTTAGTTGCTAAAGATTCTAAACCTAAGAAGCCAAAAATTGAGAATCCTAATCTAACTAAGTTGCATGATAAATATAATGATGTATTTCCTAATGATTTACCTCCTGGATTACCACTTGAAAGAGGTATAGAACATGTCATTGATCTTATTCATAGAATACCTCTTCCAAATACTGCATATGTCAAGCTTAAGAGTAATTTTTGGAAAATTTTATGGCATATGCTTGGTACTAATTTTTTTTTAAAGAAAATTTTTATAACATCAAAAATAATTACAAACCAGCTTATAGAATTGATCTACTTGACCCAACAAACCACTAAACTTATGACTCTTACTAGAATGATTACATATAGAAGACATAACCAAGCAGATTTATAAAGCTACCCTCTTCAAATCCCAAACAATATTTGAGAAAATGCATGCATTCCTTTCTTTCCAAATCTCATAAAAAGATACAGCATAAAAACCACATTTAAACTGAGCCTTAGTTACACCTCTACCTCTTACTCTGGATATAGATTTTAATAAATCCTGCCATGATCTATGCCTCCTCCTTTCCCTACAAGCCCTACTGATTATAACCCATAGCTTTTTCAGCACTGGGCAGTGATAGAACAAATGATTAGTACTCTCCTCTTGCAAGCAGAAACTGCATTGAAGGTTAATGGAAGGAACAAACTTGACTAAATTATCCTTGGTAGGCAATCTGGAATGAGCAGCCGACTAGAAGATGAACTTGTGCTTCGGGGTTGCTGAGCTGCACCAAATAGATTTCCACCAAAACACTTTAGGAGCTGCATATCTAATGGTGTCATACACATCAGAAATTTGATAGTGGTGATCAAGCTGCCAATTCTAGAAAACTGGGAGCAAACGAGATCTTAAGCCAAAAATACTCTTCATCAACTAAGAAGCTATACTAGGGAGCTGACATGATTCCACAATCTATTGTTTAATGAAATAGGAATGAACCCATTTTATCCATAATGCATCCTTCTCCTAACGCAAATGCCACAAATGTTTCCCCACAGTAGCCACATTCCAAGCAAACAAGTCCATAATTCCTAGTCCACCCTCCTTCTTAGGTAGACAAACCACCCTCTAGGCCAATAAAGCTCTTTTATTTGGTGAAACCTTCCCTGTCCATAGAAAATCCCTACATAAACCCACCACCTAGTGCAATATCTTTTTTAGAAGCAGAAACAATTGACTCCAGTAATTAGTAATACCAAAGATGACTGATTTCAACAATTGAAGCTGACTTGCATAGGATAACAACTTGTTGGCCCAATGATGAAGTCTTCCAGTAATTTTCTAAATCAATGAGAGCATATCTGTAGCTTTTAACTTAGAAGCATCTAAAGGCACCCCTAGATATCTGGAAAGCATAACAACTTCGTACTAAATTGTTATTTATCACTTCACATCATCCACAAACTGAGGTAACTAATAGAACTCTTGGTACAATATTAAGAGGTTTAGTTAATAAAGTACTAAGGATTGGGATGTTAAGTTAGCTCACATAGAGTTTGCTTATAATCGTAGTCCATCTAGTACTACTCAAACTAGTCCGTTTAAGGTGGTGTATGGAGTGAACCCACACATGCCTATCAATATGATTCCTTTGAAAAGAGGTGAGTTACAAAATTATGAAGCTGATGATAGAGTAAAATTTTTTCAATAGCTTTATAAAAAAACTAATATAGAAAAATCTAATGCCAAATATAAAGATCAAGAGAATAAGCATAGAAACCCACATGTGTTTTCTCCTGGTAACTTAGTTTGGTTACATTTGGGTAAAGAAAGATTTCCTAATTTACATAAAAATAAACTAATGCCAAGAGCTGACAGACCTTTTAAAATACTAAGAAAGTTTGGGATAATGCTTATGAAATTGAACTTCCAGACCATTATGGTGGAATTTCAAGGACTTTTAATGTTGGTGATTTGTCTCTATATTATACTGATGAAAATTTGAGGGAAAATTCTTCTCAACTTGGGAAGAATGATGTAGGAGCATCTAATGATTCTAATATTCCTCTTGATTATCAAGATAAGGAAGAATTAACTTTCTTAATATTGGAGCCAATCATTTTAAATATTCTTGACAATATGTCTATGCTTGGTATTGAAAACAATTCGAGATATTCTTATAGGTATATTACATATTTGCAAGAAGAAGATGTTAACACACCAAACAAGACTTAAAGTGTACAAGCATTTAAAGCGTACAAGGCTATGGCATATGGCAATACAAAAAGATATAGTGATGATTATCATTAGTTATATTAAACTTGTTGTAAACCCTAAGTGTATTTTATATAAGTTAGGGTTTTGTTATAATTTCATGTATGTACCATAGTTGATTGTGTGGCTTTGTAATGTTAGTCATTACTATCATTTAGATGATAATATTGTGATTAAGATTAGGCATTATATGGGCTTAATTCAAGTAAGGTAATTTATCTTGAATTAAAGGGGAAGGCCGGCTGGTTTAAAGACCTTAATGTTGACTCCCTCACCTATATATACCTATGTTGTACACGAATATGAAAAAAAAAAAAAAACGAATAAATCATTTTGAATCTAATTCTCAAGTTAGTACTTGATTTGTCTCTCCCTTTTGGAGTAGTATATCCAGGAAAGCCCAGGGCATTTCTTCCTTCATTTTCTTTCCTTCATTCGAAGATTGAATGCAGATTCAACCTTCGAATAACATCATCCATCCTTAAGCACTTGTGTTGATTTGAAGCATCTTAAACCAAACGTTTTTCTTCAAGCATAAACTTATGGCTGATCGAAACAAAGTAGTGATCAATCCTATGCTTCTCTCCACCTTGATCCACACCAATATGTGTAGGTTGATGAGGACCAGGTGGACAAATTAACAGCCTTTGATGCTACATATGTGGAGTAGTGATTTCTTTTGTATCAAGGTTTTAGGCATAGAGTCATGTTATCTAGAGGATAGTTTTACCTGGATACCTGGGATCCCTTTTGTTGTATTTTGATATTGTAATTGGAGTTGATCTCCAAATGCTTATTTGATGTTATTAAAATCTATCTAATTTCTTCCTATCATGTTTTAAATTTTCTAATCATTTTTCCTTGTGATTGACGTAAGGATGGTGGGGGTAAGTCAGACTTCTATCAATTACGGCAATAACACCCAACTATTTGATTATACACTTCCTCTTAAAATAAAGTTTTTCAATAGTAAATTTTGGGGTGTTACATATATATACACACACACACACACACACATATATATCTAGCGGGTAGGGTCTAGGTCTGGAACTGCTGGACCTAGACCTAGATCCATTCACATACATATGGACCCAAACCCATTAGGTCCAAAAATCATGGACCCAAACCCGCTAAAAATGAGGTGGGTCTAGCAGATCTAGGTTAAGTCTGGGACCCATTGCCATCCCTAGGTAAAGTACTCGTAAAACAAACTACCTAAAACATTGTAAGGGTTGATGCTGCACTATGAGGTCACATAGTAGCATGGTATAAAACATACTTAGAAAATATAATTCAAACTCATGATTATCATATGATAAAGCATGCTTAGATAAGAATCATGAAAGAGATAATAATACTGGTAATTCATCAAGATCACATAAAATAAATCATATTTTTATACTCCATTTAGTGACCATATACTTTTTAATTATTAAGATGTTTGGCCTGACCACACCTAATTTTCCACCATACAAACAAGTCATGGCAGTATACACACACTATGGGATACCACACCCACCACATATGATCAGAATACATCAAGGGATCTTTTCTCTAGGGATACCACACTTTGAGTGCATTTACCCTAAGGGCTAACACAGATTGGGATACCACACCTCCCACGTGTGATTATAATACATCAAGGGAGATTTTTTCTAGGGATATCACACCCATCACACCTTAAGTGAATCTATCGTGAGAGCCAAAACAAATTTGGGATACCACACTTGACTAAGTGATGGACATACGAAATGGCAGGAGGTTTGTGCTGGGATACCTCACCAACCATACCTAGGCACTAATGTTACATTAATCTTCCATAGTATAATTCTATACCTCAAAAATGTATATATACCTTAGTACCAACTATAACCCGGTAGAGAAGAAAATAGGTAGCTAGCCACCTCAAGAGTTGGAGAAAAAGCTCAAATGACATCATAATCCCATTAATAAGTGATATCACAAATCACAATCACAATCACAATTTCATTAATAACCAATTGGTTGTTTCCAAGTAATAACACCAAACACAACTCATGACATATAAGCCACAAAATTAGGTGTTTAGAGGTGACACCAAACTTAACCACATTATACATCCAATCCACACAACAATATCTATCATTTTTATTTCCATCAACACTAATTAAGTATGGTTAAAATCATGATTTAATGTCACAAATTAATGGAAAGTAAAGTTGTAATCCTAATAAGAAGACCAATAATTAATATATAAGAAATGGCAAACTCAGACTGAACTAATTGATTAGTCCATGGGACCAATCGACTGGTTTGATCATATCATACCTAAGGAAAAATAAATACACAGTAAAACCAGTTAACTGGTTGGTCCAATCAATTGACTATTTATAGAAATCAGTTAATGAGTTTGGCCTGACCTATAATACCCCTAAATTGAAAAGAGTATTATAAAGAATGATATGACTACTTATATCATTATAGTATACCATCCTTTTAGTGATTATATCCTAAAAACTCTATAATTAAGCGTGCTAGCTATAGAGAAATTTTTAGGATGCACTACCCCGAAAAGGGGTTTTAATAACAGTTATTTTATAGTTTTAATAACGGTTTTCAACCGTTATTGAACCGCCTGTTATTAAATCTTTAATAATGGTTAATAACCGTTATTAAAAATACACAAAAACCCGCGAATATGTGCGTAAACTTCATATTTAATAACGGTTTTAAAGTAAAAACCGTTGTTAAAAAATAAGTTTTAATAACAATTTTTCAGTAAATTATTGTTAAAAATAAGGTTTCAATAACAGTTTATAAGAAAAGACCATTGTGGAAAACCAGGTATTAATAACGTTTAATACAAAAACCGTTGTTAAAACATCATCGAATTAGGGTTTTGGTAATTGATTATGCGTTTATTAAACTCTCTAATACATATTAAATGAGCATAAATATGAGATTAAATTGAGTTTTAATTACGGTTATTAAACAAAACCGTTAATAAAACCTATGTTTTAATAATGGTTCTATGAAAAACCGTTATTAAAATATATGTTTTAATAACGGTTTTCATTCGAACTGTTATTAAAATATAAGTTTTAATAATGGTTCTTAGTAAGAACCATTATTAAAACTGTAGGTTTTTTTTTATAAATATTTTTTTGGTTTGTTCCTGCCTACATACACAGTTGTATGATCAAATAATTATGTAATATGCAATGTAAAACAACATCAATTCATACCAAATCTGCAATCACACCATAATTTCAATCAATCTATAATTGGTATGCATGTCTCAATACACCAACTATACTTAGGAATAAAAATTAGTAGGCATACCACAACTTGGTAGTTCTATACCCCAAAGTAAAGAGTTTAAATATCAAGGATGGAAGACCGAAAGATGTAGACAAAATACAAACTTAAAAATTCATGTAGAATATATAGATCGCTATCTAATACCAAATGAATGAGTGCACGTGCTTGGCCTATTGGTCTCTAACTTCATCAATTTCATCAACATTGTATTGCTGGCCTTGTGCATAGTCATTGGTGAAAAACTACAATGCCCATGTTTCAATTAATATACAGTTAGCCATTAGGTCAAAAATATATATATGTCATGATTCATTAATAGAAAAATATAGAAAAGCAAACATACATGGCTTGGATCTATATTGACCGATCTATTTTGGACTATAAGATCCATTGCTCTACATACATAGTATCCACAATCATCGCCGTTTTGCTATTGTGGACACTGTCAAATGAATTCAGTTAGCTCTCTAACTATTAGATATTAATTTGAATTAAAACAAAATACAAACTAGTTGTCTTCCTACTTACCATGATAGGCTCATATTGAAGATTCTTTGGGTCTGGGACACCATTCCCACCTCTCCTTTGATATGTCGTCTGTAGTGCCCTAATAAATAGAGTTGGATACATAATATTGTAAGTATATATACCTCAAATAATGAAAGTATAATATATATATGTATAAATAAGCTATAATGAAGTAAGAAGTGAAAAGTATACTAACATGTCGATAAATTCCTTCCCACTACGACGAGCGACCTCAAAAGGCATGTCATAGGTTCAAAGGGAATCAAACACATATACTTTATTAAGATCAGGTCGGACGGCGTACAAAACCCAATGTTCAGTTGTGAGGTGAGGAATGAGATAGAGCTTGTTGTGTCCCTCAATCAAAATGCAATCCGCTAAATAGTTTATGTGCCTACCCTCTATTATTGTACTACCGTCAGCTATGTAGTATGGGCACACAAACACAATAGAGGACATCATTCCCTCCATCGCAACGTGACTAGTTACCAACCTATGGACGACAATAACAATGCATATTTGTTAATAACTAATAAATCATATAAGAGGTCATAAAAATTCCATTTCTCTAAAAGTACTAAAATCTGAAATATGAAATAATGCTTACGTGACATAAATGGCGACACTCGTGGTTGACATCCATTCTTGATTATAAATGTCGCTTATGTCAACCGTCGATACCATGTAAGTAGCATCGTCCCTTCCAACATACTCAAGACGACAATCAATGGAAATATAATTATTCCCAAGGTAGTTTTGGGCATAGAAATACAATAAAGCTAATGCTGGTGGAGGTTGGCATATTTCCGAAGAAGGAATCTATTGTAGGGCAACTGATTTTTCAGATTTAGCTCTCTTTCCTTTAGGAGTGCCCTCTTTTGTGTTGCTCGTTCTATTAGTACCTCTCTTGGTTTTACTAGCAGGAGTAGTCTTCTTCTTTGATTCCTTAATTGATAATAATAATAAAAATATGTATTGAGCATATATATATATATATATAAAAGGTATAAACAGTGTAACTACTAAATAAGGTCTAATGAAGATGTTGAATGTCAATACATCTTCAGTAGTAAGACGTATCTGATCCACAGGCCAAGGCACAAAGCTTCCATGAGCTTCTAGCACTATGGCTGCCTCATCGCCCTCTTTATAACAAGGCAAGGGCGCACTGCTAATGATTGGAGTGTCAATACTCACCGGCCTTATAATTAGGGCTAAGTTGTACCCGTGGACAGTTTGCGTTTGGGTACTATGACTGATGCAGACCCTTCCTTTTTCCAAGAGAGTTGAAAGGTCATTCGCTAACAAGTCAGATTTATGCAAACCCTAAACGAAAATATTACACATTATTAATTATTTATGACATCGAATACATTTAATAACAATTCATAGTTATGTAATGCTTACCTCAGAAAGAGAAGAAAGACGTGCATCAGCTTCACAACTGTCTCTGACACTATTTACATTAGGTATGTGAAGCTGATCATGGTCGACTAAATCGGATGGCTTATACCCTTGAGATTTAAAAAATGACAACTCTTTCTCCATTGTTTCCATCCATTCAAATGCTACATTCAATTTCTGTGTGAGGATGGCCACTTGCTCATTAGTTCTACGAGAACCACGAGATTGACCACGTACGCTCGTTCTCATAACACCTAATCCAAGACCCTTGTGTCTTCTAGGGTGTTATACAATTCCTATAGCCTGGGACACAATGTTATATTGGTCTACCCCCTCCTCACCATCTGACGCTTGAAGTTTGTCCTGTAATGTATATAATATATGTAAATTTAGCTTACATGAATAAGCATAATATAATAGTTTTCTAAAAGAAAACTAAGCAGGGTTCTAGATATCTAAAAACTTACAATTTTTGTGGCTACAACATCTACATCTTTATTAATATATCTATTTCTTGTTGCTCTAGCCTTCTTCCATAATGTACCAATATTAATGGACGAGGTACAAGGGTCTAAGTCTTGGGCTATGAGTTGTAAATCAAAAAATATTCTTATAATGTACCAATATTATAAAATCATCAATACATTGTAAATAGATAAATCACAAAACACATATCAACTCCTCTTCAAGGCCTTCATACCCTTTTCGAGCCATATTATGCCGGTATTTATTCTACTTCGCAATCTCTTTATTTTTGGCACTTTTTTCCTATCTGACAAGCTAAAACATAGTGACATGGTTATTTCAATATTATGCACAATACTAGGATCGATACAAAATATTTAATTGTTATCTAACAAATACCTTAAAATCACCCGTAAGACGATATGCAATAAATTGGTTCCAACTTTCTTGATCGATGAAACCGTATCGTTTGGGTGGATTCTGCCATAGAGAACCATCCCTCTTTTGATACATTTTCCTACAAGCTAAATATGACCTAAATGTTCTTAGAAGCTCCCCACAATGTCTAAGAAGTCATTTCTTCCTACTCTCTGGCACATTAAACACTCTCTAAAAAATAAGACATATAAATGTATACCGATGTTAATGTATTAAAATTAATAACATGCATTGCCTACAAAAATGATTACATAAAATAGTATAATTACCGTGATTTCCTGCTAAATATTCTCCTTATGACTCGTTGGAACCTGCTTCCAATTATTATAGGAGATAGGAACACAGTTACGTGTCACAAGTGAAATGTAAATCAAGAACATGTCTGCATAAGGGCTAATGGGAAGATTATAAGTATTCTATCCCAACTCGACCGGTTTTCCTTTATTCCTTATATCTGTGATGATTCTCATAATCGTTGGTCTTTTTTTCCCTTCTTCATCACTAGTGTCCCTATCAATATTTTTGTTGGCCATATCTCTAAAAAAAATCAATAAATAAATTATGTTCGAATGTTATGTGTTGAGCATAATTGAGTTGAAAATGCATTTAAAAAAACCAACATAGATATTATATGTTACAGTATTATTACTCTCATTACCTTCTTTTCCTTCTTTTTTTCCCCTTGTTTTTGGATTAGATTCAAGATTTGATACATATATTACTTCACGATGATCATTCCTGACATATATTTCCTCCGCCTTAATTTTATTGTTATCATCATTCAATTATTGAGTTGCTTGCACAGCTGAGACCCACTCTTTATTCCAATTGGCATCATTTTCATCATCACATTCATTGGCATTTCTTTTTTTTTGTAGATAGTACCATAGACCATATGTTATCAGCAGGGTCAGTGACACAGAATACTTGTGTCGCTTGTGATGATAAGATGAATGGGTCTTGTTTATGCCCTGCCCTATTAAGATCTACTAATGTAAATCCATCTTCATATCTAACTCCACAACCATTATCAACCCATTTGCACCCGAATACAGGGATTTTAAATACAGTGTAATCTAAGTCCCATATATGTTCAATCACACCATAATAATTCATATCTGCATAAGTTGGATTCTTGTCTTTCGCACTAGCAACATGCATTGCCTCAACCACTAAAGTCACCCCACTGTTCTGTATTGTACTCTTCTCATTTTGTTCTTTTGTATAAAAAGTGCAACCATTGATCATATAATTGGTATATTGAAAAACATCATAACGAGCTTTCTGAGACAACCAATGCAAGGTTTCAGAAATTAAAGTTGGGAAATATCCGATGAGTGGAATAATGCGATCTCTTATCCAATCAACAAAGGAAAGATTATGTTTATCAATAATCCATTTCTCAGTCTTTAATGGATTTTCAATCCGTAAAGAAGTCATATGCTCTTCAATGTACAGCTGAACATCATCATTGTTGTGTAATACATATAGATGTGCTACACGGAACATGTTAGGGTCTACACGCCCAAACTGTTTACCTCTAATACCCTATCCTTCAAATTTTCCTGCATGTCGAAACTTAGGAATACCAAGAGTTTCAGTATTTGACAAGTAATTTGTGTAAAACTCAATTGCCTATTCCACTAGGTAACTCTCAACAATATATCCTTCTGGCCGATATCAATTCTTCACATAACCTTTTATCAACTTCATAAACCGTTCAAAGGGGTACATCCAATGGCCATGAACAGGTCCTAACATCTTTATCTCATAAACTAAATGAACAGCTAGATGTACCATAATGTCAAGGAATGACGGTAGAAAATACATTTCAAGTTGGCACAAATAATCACAATCCCTTTTTGCAAGGCGTCTAAACTATCAGGATGTATAACTTTAGAGCAGACGGCTTTAAAAAACCAACAAAGCCTCGTGATAGTAATTCAAACACGTTTTAGCAAAATTTCACGTATAGCTATCGGCAACAAGTGCTGCATCAAGATATGATAATCATGAGACTTAATGTTAATTAATTTCAACTCTTTCATCAACACGAGCCTTCTGACATTTTAAGAATACCCTTCCGGAACCTTAACACTGTGAAAGAATTCACAAAATGAAATTTTCTCTTTTCTGGAAAGAGTATGACACGCCAGTGGTAAATATGTTCTTCTTCCGTTGTCTCGCGGTGTCAGTTCCTATCTAATACCCATTTCTTCCATATCCATTCGAGCATTTATGCCATCTTTAGTCTTACGTGGAACATTAAGTAATGTACCAACAAGACTGTCAAATATATTTTTCTTAATATGCATCACATCAAGGGCATGTCTCACATCGAAAGATTCCCAATAACGAAGGTGGAAGAATATTGACATCTTCTTCCACTCAACTGATGGAGGCTTATCTTTATTCTTCTTTCTAAACTTGACACTCAAATGTTTCATCTTCAGCCACACTTGTCGACCCGTCAACGGATTGGTGCCTGCCCTTCTTCTCGGAATCCATTGAACGCTTTTCTTTGCCTACGATAATGATGATTCTTCGGTAAAAACCTACGATGCCCAAGGAACACAGTCTTTCGGCCATGTGTTAGCTAAACAAATGAAGTATTCTCCTCATATATCAGACATGCATAATGGCCTTTCACACTATAACCTGACAAGTATTCTCCTCACATATCGAAAGGATCTAAATTATAGAATATGTAAATTGATCTTCAACTAGCTAGACAAATCATAAATATATTCTACCAGATCTTAACCAACTATATAAACCTAAAAATATCAAACTATTTAAAATAAGGACATAATCTTTAGTTATATATTTAACAAACTAGCTAAACATCAAACTATCATCAAATCATTCAAGCTACGCATAGTAAAATTAAATAGATATTAATAAGATAATATATATATATATATATATAAATATATAATAAATCCTAAATGATTATTATTATTATTATACACAATTATTCATCTCTATTTAATTTTTATCACAACACCGATGCCCAACCAATCTCCTCAACTTTTCCCCACAATACCCTTATCCTTAGGATTTTTCCCTATAGCCCTAGTTTATATTTAGTATAATAAACGATAAACACTAACCCTAACCCTAACCCTCCCCTCCCCTAACCCTAACCCTAACACTAACCCTCCCCCTAACCCTAACCCTAACAATAATTAACCCTAATAAATTATAACAAAAACTAACACTAAACCTCATAAGATAATGATCCTAAACCTATAGCTAACCCTCCCCTAACCCTAACTCTCCCCCTAACCCCCAACCCTAACCCTAACCACAATTATTTTAGATTATATATACACATCTTATATATAAATATACATATAATAGAACACATATAAACACACATTTTACGGAATATAAATACACGTCTTACAAAATATATATTAAAAAAAGCATAAAAATACACATCTACATAATAATGTGAGTGCTAAAAAATATATTTACACCTTTTATACTTAGAACATACATATCTTATGATAATAATATATATTTTAGGCTTGTGGATTCTCTTAAAATAATAATACATATTTTTATAAAATAGATTATAAACACACAGGCACACACACACACACACACACACACACACACACACATATATATGTATGTATGCAAAGGTCTCAGGCACAATAAAAAAAGGACATCAAAATTTTTCACCAACACATTCAACAACAGAGAGGCATGAGTTGGGTATGGTGGAAAATACAAAGGTTGGACGGTTAAACGAGAAAAAAAAGGGTGCAGTGGTGATGGTGATGGTGATGGGGTATGGTTCAACAGAGGGTGAGGGATGGTTTGACAGACTAACTGTATGGGTGTAGCATGAGAAGGACAAGGAGATAAGGAAAGTGGTTGGGGGTAGAAGAATAGGGCATGCCAAGGGGTAAAAATGGTAGGATAGTTTTAGGAATATTTTATTATTTTAGGTTTAGGTTTAGTTGAATAGATTAGGTTATCGGGTAGAAGAAATAATTAGGTTTTCGAACACCAAACCGCAATTTTGCAATAACAAACAAACACAACCCTATAGCAACATGCATGCATTTATATATATATATATACATACATATAAGCAGAGACAAATTAAGCAATGAGGGAAGAACAAACACATACGTAAAGTGCTGGCTACGTTGGCAAGAATGACACCATGCACATGGAAAGCCAATAATGGCAGAGGGGTGGTGGAGAGATGGCGGTGCGAGGGTTTCCATTAATTTAGAGGAGCCGGAACGGTAGTGCAAGGGTTTGCAAGAGAAAGAGAGTACGAGAGGGACGCAGCAGAGTCTAAAATTTTTGGCACGAAACAGAACTAAACAAAATAAAAGGGTGTTTTAATAACGGTTCTTATAGGAACCGTTATCAAAAGATGTTTTAATAACGGTTCCTGTAAGAACCATTATTAAAACGAGATTTAATAACGGTTCTTACAGAAACCGTTATTAAAACATTAAAAATTTTGACAACGGTTCTTGTTTGAACCGTTATTAAATCTTGTTTTAATAACAGTTTTATATGAACCATTATTAAAATGGCCGTGCAAATTTTAACTTTGCACTTTTAATAACGGATATTACCTATAACCGTTATTAAAACTTCCCGCGCATTAATTTTCACGCATTTGATGACAGTTTTCGAACCACCGTTATTAATGTCCCGTTATTATTTCTTGTTTTCGTAGTTGTGATGGGTGACCCTCCAAGGAATTTTGTAATTTTTTTTTGAAAATATCTTGGAAATCACATCAGCGAAGACAAAGAGTAATGAAAGAACTCATGTTGATTTATGGAGCTAGTTGATCAGTCCTAAAGCATTCTAGAGTGACCCCCATGTGATTATATCGACTCGGGTTGTTATGAAACCAATCGATGGGTGTGGTCAGACAAGTTGATATATTTAGGTTGGGACCAAAACCACTTTGATAACAAAATAACCAGTTGACGGGATTGGCAAGCCGATCAAATATTCATGGGAACTAGTTGATCGGTTCATCAAAAAAATTGACACAGTTAGTCAAATGTGGGTACCAAATAGAATAGAGCGACTGCTTACACAACAAATTGATTAGTTTAGCAAATCAATCGATTGGTCTATGGGAAACAACATTCAATCCTATGATCCACACTTAACTAAAAATTTTAATGCTTTCCCAAATTAATCCTAACATGCCTCTACATCATAAGACACATATAATGCCATACTTCATACATGAATTTACATAGAAACATGGTAGAAATTTGATACTTCACCAAATCATGCCTAAATTCACACATGATCTTAAAATACTCAAAACATGCTCTAAAACTTCGGAGATGAAAACGTTACCACATGCTTGAATCCCATAACTCAAAATAAACATACGCACTATAAAAGCGTACCTAGAACATAAAACCATAATGAACAACACAACACCTTAGTCCTATTAGAGATAATAATGCCTTACCTCCAAGTAAGCCTTCTACCAAAAAATACTTCTAATTTGATTAATTGATCCTACCAGGATCTATGATTTCCTAAGATAATTAAGAATCCAAAATAGTTAAAACTCCTTTTTAAAACTCAATTAAAATCAAAATTAAGATCTTTAACATTTCTTAAAATCTTAATCATTCCTTATTTAAAAAGGAAAAATCAGAGAGAAATAAGCCTAACATCAGGAGAATAGAGAAGAGAGGAATAAAATCGGCTAAAGGAAATCCAAGTGGCAAGCCTCTATTTCATCCCATCATAAAAGAAAAAGGGAGAAAAGTGAGGAAATGCCCAACACTTTAACAATTTTTCCAAAAAGAGAGGGATAAGGAGAGCAAGTGTAGAAGGGAGAGTTTCCAAATGAATCATAAGGGAGGTTCCCAACTGCCCTTACGCTAAAAAAAAAAATTGAATGATGAGAGAGGAAGAGATGACTTTGGGATGAGTGTGGAGACCCCAAGTGTTAGAAAATGTATGATGAAGGTGAGGAAGGTGGAGTGTAATAAGATGGATGGTAGTGGTAGGTAACTTAGGGGAGAAGGTGCAACATGACTTGCACACAACCATGGCTACCTGAGGAGAGAGGAAAGTAAGGGGAGAGTGAGAGAGAGAGAGAAGGTGAAAAAGTACCTTAAGATTATTTTTTGAAAATTTTTAGCAAAATAAATTCATATAATAATCAAAATAATGTAAAAATAATCCGAAAGTACCAAAATATGCTTATTAACACAAATAAACTCTAATTAGAAGTTTTCATAAATATTGAAAAGAGAATCAAAGCTCAAAATAGAAAAGGGTCTGAAATCACAGAATAGCCAATCAATCGGTTTGAGCAACCAATTGGCTGGTTATGCCAAAAATCAAAATGCCTATTTCTAGGTGTACCGCTTGATCGGTTTATCAACCTAGTGGGTAGGTACTTCTAAAATTCTCCTTTTATCTCTAATTCTGTGTCATATTGTAGAACCAAAACTAATTTATCTTATATCAATATAATTTTAAATACATTTTCAAAGATTTTAGGTCGGGGTATTATAGTTATAAGGAACCTATACACCAGGGACAAATGATAAGTTCATATTTTGATATATTTTATATCATTATAATCTTAGTTTTTAGTATTTTGTTTGAATAATATAGGTGAATAATTATGATTTTATACTTAAGTGAGAATAATTGCATAAACTTTATTATTTGAGCTAAAATGATATAAATTAAATAAATTTAAAGTATAATAATATTTATTAATTATTTATAATTTTATTTTGTAGGTAAAGTAAAAAAAAAAATGTTAGGCCTTTGGACCAACGGCCTAAGGACCGAAGGCCCAAAGTCCCAAAAGAAAGATAAAAGCCAATGAAATAAATGGGGTAGTGAGCGTGAGGTCAGAGCCATAAGATCGAGGAGAGTCACACACAAAACAGGAGCCGTCAGGGAGAGACGAACGAAAGAAAGGAGGGCTAACGTGGGGCGACATGAAAATAATAGCAGAACGGTAGGGCAAAAGAAGGGAGGAAGACACATGGCCATTGAAGAAAAAATGCAGACTAAAGGAGCTGCACGAAAAGAAGGAAAATCAGCCTCACGAAGAACAAAGAAAAAAACTGCGACGACAGAAGGAAAAGGCAGCAGCAAGAAAAGTAGGAGCAGCACGGAGCAACATAGAGAGGAGAGACAAGGAGGAGCACAACCGTCAATAGCAGCAGGTTAGCGTAGCGGAGCAGTCGCGCGCACAGAAGCAATGGAGGGATGTGCTATGTCATCACTGAAGAACGATGGAACAAAAAAAAAAAAATTGCATGGAAATTCACGCCAGGAAATAGAGAGAAAATTTACCTAGAAAAATTTATATAAGATGAAATTAATTAATTTTTTATCTAAATAAATTTTTGATCTTTCATTCAAAATTAATTTCGATTTATTCTTTCTCTATTTTTAATTTATATATTTGATATATATTACTATGCAATTAATTTAATAATTATAGCTGACTAATTATTTATTGCTGAGAATAAACTGAGACCCTATATTATGGTTTGAGATATAATTTTATTTTTCTTTGTTTCATGAGATTGTTATTTGACTATTTTAATTGCTATTGTATATATATATATATATATATATATATATATATATATATATATATATATATTTCTGTCAGGTATAATTTATATAGTACATGCCTTATTCTAGTTTCCTTATATTGACAATATGTAGGATTATTTGCCTGCTAGATGGCCATATAAATATGCTAGAATTTATATGTATAAATTGTAACTAGGTTAGATAACAATTCACCTAATAATTTTGTGATTTTAGGCGAAGTAGTAAAATATTTAGACATGTGTGGGTCAAAGAATGAAAATATAGCTAGGCATGCTTAGTGTACTAATTTGGGTATTTAGATTGACATCCTTCTAATTATACTTAATGCATTAAATCTAGTTAAATATAGGAGCCGTTTGTTACTATTATACTGCTAGTATTTAATAGGATTAATATTAGTGCTTTGTCGTATTAATTGTTTTAGGGAAGTAATATAAGGTGTATAGACCTACTTTTGGTGTACAACTTCGTCAATCTCTTTCTCATGATTAAATACCGACTTAGAAATTAATATTATATTTTAACCTACTTTAGTGGTGGATTTTGATTTTCCTAGCATATTTATCATATTTGCGGTTATCCATTATTATTATTATTATTATTATTATTATTATTATTATTATTATTATTTTCTAATTTTAAAACCCCCATTAGTATTTTTCTTATTTATTTATTTTGTGTGATTCAGAGTTTTTATTTTTATTATTTTTACGTTAGTTAAATAGAGGTGAGTCCTCTTAATCTTCGGTATAGAACGATACCCTTATTTACCAGTACTACAATTGTCAATAAGAAGATTTAAATTATGTGCCAGCTACAGCCACACCAATATACTATTATTCCTTGATATAAATCCAATATGTCCTCTATGTTGTGTGATGAATCATATCAACACACACTTGTTATTTGATAGTGCAATGACCAATAGGGTTTGGTAACAGATCAAAGCTTGGTTAGGAATTAGAAGAGGCTAAACTACACTCTCAAGCACAATCAGATAGATTAGGAAGTTAAGGGTGAAGAAGAATCAAATAAAAAACCTGGCTTGAACACTAAGTTAGGCTGCAATAGTACTATACCACACATGGATGGCAAGGAAAAAAAATACACTATGAGTAGGAACAAAACACATGCTACACACACACACACACACATCCCTTGGATAAAAAAGTGATGAAATATCTATAAATAACAATGGTGAAAGATGAGAAAAACAATGGTAAAATATTATAGTAATAACGATAAAACATCATTAATATTAATGGTAAAACATTGTTAATACTATTGATCAAACATCATTTCAGTTGGTGAAAGATATAATAATATTATTTTTAGTTCGAAGCATAAAAATATGAGTCTATATTTGTATTAAAAAACTTGGAAATATGACAATATGATTTTTATGTTTTATTTTTTCAAGAGTATAAATTAAAGGTAATTCAATTTATGAACTCTAATTAAATAAAAGACAAATCATAGTTACATTATTGTCATCATACAAAAATAAAGTACACACTTTATTTTTTTAATAATTATTATTTTATTTAAAAAATGTCACCTAAATAACCTGGTGTATCAAGGAAAAAGTTGCGTTAAATTACTAATTTTTTTTTGACATAGAATTAGTACTACTTAAGAAAATAGTTATTATTTTTTTAAACAAAATAGCAAAGTTATAAAAAATGAAAAAGAAAAAGGAAGACAAAGGAACAACTTTCTTGTTGGCACCAAATGAAGCCTAAATGTTGTACTATGTTACATGCTATTTTGGCATGTTATAAGTTATAAGAACTGAATTGAACCCCCAATCTTCCCTTAAAGGAGCCGACTCAGGTAGCACTTGTCCAACATATACCATATTTTTTATATATTCTATCCATTTATAAAAGAAAATTATTTGAGTAGTTTGTGTATATTTTTTATTAATTTATATATTTTTTATATAACTAAAAAGTAATATTTATATTTTATTCATATTCTTTATTAAAAAATAATAAAATAACAAATGCATAGATAATAAAAAAATTAAAGGAGAATAAAAGTAAAAGTTATGTACTTTTTTTTAAAAGACTTTTGTTTCAATTAAAAATTCAATGACTTTATTTTTTTTAAAAAGATGAACACATCATGATGACTTATGGATTGACACCAACTTTTGTTTTGTCCATCATCTTGATTTCAATTTATTTTAATTTCCTTTCCCCTTTCAGTAAATTTCCAAATGTTTTAGTTAACTCGGTACATATTTCTACACAACACAAAAATTTATGGAAGCATTATTTATTATTTTGCCTGAAAGTTAGAACATGCCAAAAAATAAAATGAAATAGGATGGACAAGTTGAAAAAATCCCAAAAAGAAAAGACACATTTATCGATGAGGAGCAACAATAATACTTACCATAGCAAGGATTTTTAAGTTTTATCTCAGCTGATGGAGAGAGTTAGGCTCCATTTGATTCTAATAAAATATTTTTTTTGTAAACTTTCCTCAAATAAAATAAAATAACTAATATTGAATAACTTTATTCATCACTATCTCACTAATTTATGTAAACTAAATATAAAAAATTATTTTCCTCTTCATTCTCTTAAAAATTTTTCAAAAACCAAATGGAACATTAGACAAATTTATCACAAAATTTATTCATATGTGCTACACTAACAGGCTATTATGATTAGATCAAGAGCAAGTAAATTTAGGTGAGGCTTAATTTGAATGAATAATTAATCAATATTTAATCTCAATAGTGTTGAAACCAAGAAAATGAAAGAACATAGGGGCCCAACATAATGCTAGCATTGTAAGAAAAAAAAAACATTAGGAAAAAGTAAAGAGAAATTTCAATCTTAAAAAAAACAAGAAATCCCTTATTTGATATATGAAAATATATAAGAAATTAAAGTCAATATTATATTTTTTATTAAAAAAGATATAAATATTCTGGAATTGAAAATAAATTTCTATATCTAATATAATTTATACCAAATAAACTCTTAAATTTATGTTCCTTATAAAATATTTGTATGATGAAAATTAGTCACCTTCCTAAATCTATATAAGCCATCCCTTCTTATTAAAAAAAGAGTCGCCACATATTTTAAAGATAAGGTTTGACCATTTATATCTTTCAATATATATTAATAAAAAAAATATAAAAATTAATGTTTATAAAATTATTTTTAAATACAAATATAATAATTATATTTTTATATCATAATATATTGTATTTTGAGATAAATAAATGGTTAAATTTTATCTTCAAAGTTTGTAGTAACAATATTTTCAATATAGAGAGAATATTTATTTAGGAACTCAAAGTAGAAATAAATTTCAAAGTAAAGTTCCTAGATAAAGTTATGACAAAAAAATACCAGAAAAATATTTGACTAATCATTAAGGTGTAGCTAAATTAAATTTATCCTCAAAAAGATCATGATTGGTGAGATCAACAAAATTAGCCACACAATCCTACACTAACGCGCTCTTATGAAAATTAGTGAGCTTGATCAGTAACCAGCACTGTAATTAAGTTTGTTGTAGCTAGAGTGGAGCAACTTGTTCATGTTTCATGGGATTGGGCATCTTCACATGCACCTCCTCTTCCATAGATGAACCGAGCATCGCAACGGCATTAAATCTTCTATTTTTATGATCAGTAGTAGTGGTAGTAGTAGGTGGAGGATGGCGATAGGTCATATGGCCTCCGAGAGCCTATCCACAAGGACACATCTTGCCACAAATTTTGCACTCATGTGTAAATTCACCACTAGATGCTGCTTCTGGTGCCGCCTCTCTACCTCCTTTATTCACTTTACCGTGGCTCCGTTTATGGCCGCCTAAGGCTTGAGAAGTCGTGAACGATCTATCACAAATGTTACAATGGTAATTATGCTGCAGATTGTTCATCGGTGCCGTTGTTTCTTAGGAAATATTAAAATTATCAGCATCCATCATCTCTTGCTTCATCCTCATCATCTTCTTGTCTTGACCAAGCAAAACAAAATATCCCCATGCGATTGATATAATTACTAATTAAGGCCCATTCTCTTTATATTATTTTTACATTAGATCAATTTAGATTAAATTAAATTGATAATAATTAAAGTAATATTAATGGTATGATTAATGTAGTAATAATAACAAGTTAAATGTTTATAATAGATCAGATTAGATTAGGTAAGATCTGATCGGTTCACATCAACAAAACATTCAGAAAAAGATCAAATCAGTGTTTATTATTATTCAATTAATTAATTAATTAGCATAAATCTTGGTTAGTATAAATTAATTAGTATACGTCTAACTATATATATGACCATACATTCAAGTTAGAGTGGGATACGGATTAAACCATAATCACGAGTCGGTACCTACCGTAATTGTCGACTTTACTGCGAATTAACTCAGAGGAAGACTTTCTCTTCTTCTTATTATTGTGCGATGTATCTTGAACGGTGGTGGCAGTAGGACGATAATTATAAAAGTTTGTTGATTCCTTCTTTAGTCCACTGTTAAAATCATCATCACAACTCAAGTCACTACAAGATTAATGCAGTACTTCAGAAGAGATTATACTATTCGTACACCAGCTAGATTCATCAATATGTGGGGAAGAACCATCTAATCCACCTGGAGCGGTTACCTTATCAGTACTTGTTTTGGGATGACCGCTTTTATCTGCAGTAGAACACCAACTACGTAGATTATCATCATCATAGGTGGCAGCAACAGGATTACCGACAGGATCATCATGAGCAGTATTAGCAGAATAACTAAACCTAGTAGCACTTGTATTAATCTTCGCCACTTTCTCCTCAAGATTTTCTAAACATGCAACGTTTGCCAGCAACTTGAGACCATCAAAATTAGGAACATAGCGTCAAGTGGGAGAGTTTCCATACCTTTGTATGTAGTATTATCAAGGTGGCCTATCATGTGACTATGTAACACCTTTTCATTCTCGTATATTCTCTTGCACACCATACAAGTATTATAGGTTGGCAACGATGGTGCTGTTGTTGCTGTTGAAATAACTGTATTAGTATTAGTATGAGAGGTGTTGGAGGCTTCAACATCTCGGTAGCTTTTCTACTCGATTGTGGATGTACTTGGAATCAGTTAGTCCGTGTCATACTTAATCTTTTCCTTTGTCATGTTGGGGCATTTGGACTTGCTCCTATGCTGTGAAGTCCATTTTTAAACTATGGTTGTTTTTGTTATTTTTATTAATGATCTAACTTTGGAAAGGCTAAACATCGGCTGAAATGTTAACGTGGGAAGGTGAGTAAATGTAAAAAATATTGAGATTTGAATACCCTAGGAGTGAGAGAGATGCATAATTTTTTTTTTATCATTATTCTCTTTAACATAAGTTTGATAAATTCAAAGATCTAAAATCATTTACCATTGAATTGTGCTGATTTTTAACCACATGCTTCCCATGATACCAATATTGATTCTAAATAGTGGAGATCTGATGTGGAGCTCTCTAGGTTAAGTTATTATTGGTATTTCAGTGGATGTTTTTATTTAGGCTAACTTCTAATGAGTTTCGGCTTTAGCATCGATCAAGTGGTCTATTGTGATAAGTTTTGGTTGAAAATTAGAGAGGTTTCTTTTAACATCTTATTACTGATTACTTTAAAAGAGCTCATTGTTTTGTCGCCTATAGATCAACCTTTGGATGTGTTTATAGCAGATATATTTCACGGTTTGCAACCTCTTCTCTGTGTTGTAATTATTATCTAGTTGTGCTATTTAGGATTGATGAGTGTAGTATTCAGGCAGTACTTGAATACTAGACTTTTGTCCCTCAGATTTGTCATAGTAAAAATTTCCTAAGTAGACTAAAGTGTCCCATGGTTGTTTTCCTTTCGTATTAGAATGGTTTTTTCACAAAAATCGTGTGTTGTTTATTTGCTTGTGTTTCTATTTTATGGTTACTGTTGTTTAACCATTCTCCCTTTGCCTCACTAGCTTTGTTTTATCATCTTTAATTTTATCATTTATACTATCCTATCATTTTGATATGTTCTTGAATTCAAATATATTATCCTTTGCAACCAAATCTACACTTTTAGTTACTTAACATTCATTCATTACATATACATAGTACCGTTGAAGCATAGGGATGCTAACACGGTGTTGTTTCGCATCCCTTAAAATGTTTTAGGGGATGGAATGCAAAATGAGATGACTCATTTGTCATAAAAAAAAGGCCTCCAAAATGAAGCCATTTTGAGATGTTTTATTAGTTGAAAATTACCCCATTGTGCTAGCCCTGCCTTGCCTCTTCTCTTCTTTGCATCATTAGAACAACAATGGCACCATAAGGTCACCTTCTCCCTCCCATCCTAGCTCCCTCTTTTGATTTAGATGTACCCCTCATCCCCGTCGGTTGAAGACTCTAATTCTAGCATTTGCTTCTCATCATTTTGTGTTGGAGACAGATGGATTTGATTTTGAGTCAACTTTGTTTGTTTTGAAGGGTAGGGTTGAAGCTCCACCACACCGCTTCGCTGCACCACTCTGCCTCTACTATTAGATGTTGAAGCTCTAGTCTGTTTTGGTGCGAAAGGTTGGGGAGATTGGTGCTAAAACTTTAAGATCAATGGTAAGAATTTCCATTTTCTTCCACTGTGTTTTGGTTGTTGGAGATGGTATATTTTGTGTTGTTGCTATGATTTATTGCATAACCAATGATCTTCATTTTGTGTTGTGATTGAAGCTCAATATCTTATGGTGCTTAAGAGCAAGATGTTGAGTTGTTGACTACTTGGTTCAAGGTAGGCCCGAAAGGTAATAAATTTTCAATTTTTTTCAATGTAAAACACAAATTATTTACTTACGATAAAGGTTGGAAAGGTTGAGGTTTTGGTGTTGGCGGGGTTGTTGGTATTGTTGTGTAGTTTTTGTTATGATTTTTGTCATAATTACTGATCATTTATTATGTATTGTAATTGAATTAGAGCCACTGATCATTCATTATGTGTTACTTGCAGTGATTTCTTTTATTCGTGTTGTGTTGCATTATGGTATTGTGGTGTTGCAGCTTGCTAGATGTGATATTTTATTATGTTCTTTACTTAGATTGTGTTGTGATTGTATTATGGCTTATTGTGGTAGCAATAGTTATATGGGTTATATGAGTGCTAGTGTATCTTCTACAAACATAAGTGATAATCTTCTTTGGAATTATGTTACTAAAGGAGAAAAAACCAATGGAAGAGAAACTATTTTGTGGACTTGAAATTTTTGTAATCAAGCTAAGTAAGAAAGCTATATAAGGGTGAGAGATTATTTATTGAATATTCCTGGTAAAGGTATTGTAACTTGTAAGAAAGTGATGATGGAGGATAAAATTGAGACGGTAAATTTATGAAAAGAAGCCTTGAAAAGAGCCAAAGAAATGCTACCAAATGATGTGCCTTTACCTCATTCAAGCATATCTAATTCGAGAATGGATGTGTCTTTTTTGAAGAAGATATTAGTGAGTGAGATAAATTCTATAAAGAACACTTTTAGCAATCAAACATGTTCTCACTTAGATGCATGGATTGCTAGAATGTTTTACACTGGTGGTGTTCCATTTAATTTGGTCAGAAATTCTTTTTTTTATGGAAGCTTTTTTATGTGGATCAAAGTGGAGAGAAACGCATGATCTAATCACTAATTTGTTTTGATCATCCACGGTTTGAAGTTGAAGAAAAGTGGGTTGGTTTAATGCTGATTAAACTAGGTTGTGTGCAGACTTGAAGGTTGAATACTTTGAATGTTGCAATTCATTAAAAGGCTCAAATGAAGAAGGAAAGACCCCAAGTTTTCCTTAATCGAAAGAGACTACAAAGAGAGGATGAAATGCAGTCCTAGCTTGTTAATTTTGTGTTCAAAAAATTATGTATATTATTCATGCCGTGGATGTACAAGTTAGGCCTTATATAAGGAAGGGAGACCGACTACAAGACCCTAAGCCAACCAAGTTTCCCCTCTTAATTCCAGTCATTTAACTCACTTGAATTAATCCCATATAATACCTAAAATTAACTCATAATATCATCATATAAATGATATTAAGGACTAACATTACAAAGCCACACAATCAACTATGGTACATACATGAAATTACAACAAAACCCTAGCTTACATAAAATACACTTAGGGTTTACAACAAGTTGAATATAAATAATGATAACATCACTATATCTTGTTGTAAAGTCATCCTATGTATGCCATAGCCTTGCATGCTTTGAATGCTTGTACACATTAAGTCTCATTTGGTGTGTTAACATCTTCTCCTTGTAAATATGTAATATACTTGTAAGAATATCTTGAATCGTTTTCAATACCAAGCATAGACATATTATCAAGAATATTTAAAATGATTGGCTCCATTATTAAGAAAGCTAATTCTTCCTTACCTTTAGAATCAATAGAAACATGAGAATCATTAGATGCTCCTGCATCACTTTTGCTTTTGCTACTGGCCACAATTTACCTGGTTATGGGCCAAGGGTTATAATCGTTTGAGAACAATGTTAATTCAAGAAGAAAAATTGAACATAGAGAAAACATTGGAACCAATCAAGAAGACATGGAAGGAAAAGGGCGTTAATATTGTGTCTGATTTTTGGAGTGACATGTAAAGAAGAACATTAGTAAATTTTATTGTAAAAAGTGATGCAGGTCCTATGTTTAATGCTTTGAGTGATGTCAAAGACAAGCACTGTAATTGTAACAAGTTGAAAGAAGTCAATGATGAGGTAGGTTACTAGAATGTTGTATAAGTTATTGCCGATAATGCTTCAAATTATAAATTATCCAATGAGATCATTGAACGAATTTATCCTTATATTTATTGGATTCCTTGTATTTTTCACACTCTTAACATCACTTTGAAAAATATTTATGCTACAAGAAATTTAGATAATAATGTTGAGAAATATAAGGTGTATCATTAGATAACTAAGATTCATAGGGTTTCTATTCAAATTAAGAATTTTATAATGATGCATTCCATGAAATTAGCCATTTTTAATAACTTTTCTTCTCTAAAGTTACATGTAGTTGCTGATACTCATTTTACTCAATTTGTTATTATATTGAAGAGAATGAAGCTTATAAAATATAATCTTCAAGATATGGTGATTAGTGAAGACTTGTTGTCTTATAAAGCTAATGATATTAGAAAAGAAAGGTTTATGAAGGAAAATTTGTTTGATTATTTATGGTGGGAACATGTTGATTATATTCTTGAGTTTACACAACCTATTTACCATATGATAAACCCACCCTTTACCTTATTTATGAAATATGGGATATAATGATTGATGAATTTAAAAAATGCCATTTTATAAGCATGAATGTAAAGAGGTTGGAGAAGTGTTTTGTTTCTTTTAAGTGGTATATGCCATACATATAGCTCATTGGACCAAAATTAGTACACCCCTTCATTGTTTGGTGTATTCAATGAACCCATGGTAACCAAATTCTCTAATTCTATAATCTTATTATTTATTAAAGTTTTATTTTTTATTTCTTTAATTTAAAAATTAATAATAGTATCTATAATTTGTGGATTTATTCCTTTGAGTGAAGGTAATATAGAGATGTTTGGTTAGATGCTATGTCACCTAGAGTTGCCCTTTCTAGAGATGAAGAGATTTCCATCGAAAGGAACAAGTGTTTTATAAGACTTTTCCTTAATCATGAAGATCACTCAAAAGTTAATATGGAGTTTGCGAATTTTGCACTTAAAAATGATCCATTTGGAGAATTTGATTCTCTTTATGATAGAGACACTCTTTACGCAAAGGCTTAGTGGGGAGTTCATGACTTAGGTGCACCATTGCTTTAAGATATTGCCCTCAAATTGCTTTGTCAAGTATCTTCTTCTTCATATGGAGAAGAAAATTGGAGTACATATGGTTTTATTCATTCTATGAAGAGGAATAGATTGTTTCCTAAGCGTGACAAGGACTTGGTGTCTATTCATAACAATCACCATGTCCTAGCAAGAAGACTTTCATAATATCAGCAACAAAAATCAATAATGTAGGATATCGATCTATGGTAATATTTCTGCGTTGTTTACTATTCTTATATTACATTATAAGCCATGGTGACTGTTAAATGATAAAATTAATTTCTTTTTTTTTCTTTTATATAGATGATGACTTTATCTCTTTTGAAGATATTGGATAGTTTGATATTGCTTCTTTCTCTTGATGAACCTAAGTTAGAGGCGATGGTTTTTGTCTAACCAAGGCTTAACGATGATGAAGTAGAAGTAGTTGTTGTTATTAACAAAAATGAATATTGTATCTAATTTGTTTTAGTTTATAGTTGTTATTAATTTAGTATGAGCTTAATACTTGTATTTTGTTTATTTAAATTTGGAATATCTTTTTATTATTGATTTATTTTGATCAAGTAAACTTTAAATATATGTATATATATATATAATTGTCATATCCTCCCATGCCCATTTCCTAATTTTTTAGATGATGATGTTTCTGCATTTATCCCCGTCCCCCTCCCTATACATCCCTGCATACTACTATACCCTGACCTCTTATTTTCCAATTTCTAATTTCAATTAGTTTCCTTTTTCAAATATTTTAAAGTTGTTTGGTAAATTTATTAAATTTTTCAAAAGTTGTATCGTCATATTATATATATATATATATATATATATATATATATATATATATTGAGTTACCCCTAGAAAAACACTTTCTCTTATTTTTTTTTCCACATAAAAAAATAAAAAAAAAGTAATTATATGAATTTTTTCTTAGGTAAGAATAGCACAAATACATAACATCATCAATCACATACTTCATAGCATATAATTTCCTGAGAAGTTTGACTCTTTCAATAATTCATATTGTGTATACCAAGCAACACCGTAATGAAATATCAAAAGAAGTGGAAAATAACTCCTTTTTTAATTTTATGACTACGTTTTTTACCACCAAAGCTAGATTAGTAAGGGCTAAGAAGCAAGATAAAAGAAACATATTTTATTTTAGATTATAATTAATTGAGAGCATTATTTATACTATATATTTTTAAGAATAATATTAACATTTCAAATTATAGGGAAGACTTGCTCAAACATAATGTTTTCTTCTATAAACTCTAGACATATAGATGGGATCAATGCAATGTTTTATTTGGGGGGGGGTTAGCTAGAAGTTGGATTTTGTTTTATTTTATCTTGTAGAACTCGGTAATATAAATTGTCTTGTGTTTTTTGCCATCTTCTTAAATTTGTACATATTATCCTATACAACCAAGGCTCCACTCTCAGTCATTCAAACATTCCATCCTTCATTCATTTGTATAGGTTAGAATCTCCACTCTACATTGTTGTTTCCTTCATTCATGTGTAGATAATAAAGTTATTTGATACATAGTAATTGAAAATATTAAAGTAAGTTGGACTTCTTTTGACTAATCTCTTATATATTTTATAAAAGGACTCTTTACTAAGGTACCTTAGTAAATAATACTTCTTTTTCTTATTTATTTTTTTATATCACATAACAAAATTGAAAAAAATAAAATAATATAACTTATTATTTTTATCTCCTAAAGTAAAAAAAATACATATATATAATATCATCAATCACATATTTCCCATTCTGATAAATTTAACTCTCTTGATAAGTCATATTAAGTATAGCAATCAATGCGATAATGAAAAATCAAAGGAGAAGAGGAAAATAATTCCTTGTTTTAATTTGACAACCAAACTTTCACTTCCAAATATATATTAGTAGGGGACATGGAAAAAGATTAAAAAATATTTTTTATTTAGCAATAGAAATAATTGGGAACATTATTTATACTATTTGATTTAAATAAAAAATAATTTATAGTTATATGGATAAATTGATCAAACTTAATATTTGTTTAAATGAAGTCCAAATGTACAAATGATATCTTTAATGTTCTACATTTTTGAATTTCTATTTTACTTCTCTTCTGAAATCCATTACACCAATTTTAACTTTTATACCCTTACAAAAATGTTCGCTTTAAATAAATTTTAGTTGAAAGTTATCTTTTAGAGCCCTAATTTAGGTTATGAGATAAGAATAGATTTTAAGAAAAAAAATAATTGAAAAAGAGAAAAAAAAATACCAAACCAACCCTCTGAGCCTTTTTCTTTACCTCCTTTTCTCTTCCAATTTCTTTTCTACACTGAAACATGATGCACATGACCTCCCATTCTCTTCCTCTACTTAACATAGCTCCATTTCTCTATCGCCCTCCACCTTCGTTCTCTTTCCTTTGGTCACGCCATCACACGAGCCAGCTCATTATCGCTAATAATAAACGAGAACTAGTTGGAAAGTTTTATATGCATATGCAGCGATATATAACAAAAAAATATAGAAAAAAAACTTATTGTTCAAATTTGTGCCGTGAAAGAACTCACTGCCGTAAAGTGAACTTTGGTAGTACTTCGGCGAAACTTCCTTTTCAGGTAGTTCACCCTCAAGGTTAACACAATGTCTCCTGTAATACCCCCAAAATACTATCTAATATTAATCCTTATTAATTTATATTTTTACATAACCCTTAAAATATTAACTTAATTATTTTTCTAACATTTGGCCCACAAACACAAATAAATTCTTAAATTAATTTATCCTAACTATTTTATCTTTTTCCTTTTTATTTAAATCCATCCTAAAATTTATAAATTTTACCCCAATTTTTTCTAATCAGGTACCCAAATATTTAATAAATTAAGTTTATCTTAATTTTAAATTTAACCTAAATCTAATTATAACCCTAAATTTATTTATTTTTCCTTTTTCTTTCTTTTCCATTTTATCTTTTTCTTCCTTTCCTCTTGTTTTTCCTTCTCTTTTTCTTTCCCTCCCTGTGCCCAACCCACTCTTTTTTTCTTCTCCTCTCATAGGCTTGCACGCAACTCATCCCTTTCTTTTCTTTCCCCCATCTAAACCCAACTACCCATCCAAATGCACCCCAAGCCCCTGTATTTCCTATGCTTGTGCCCTACACCCCACCAATCTCCCTTTCCCCTTTAGGCCAAACTAATACCCTACTTCTCCCTCACGTGCCCCTCTTCCCTTCCTTTCCTAGATTATGCTTCATCCTTCTTTGCCCAACCTACACCAACCACACCTACAATCCCTGCCACCAATTGCTCCCGCTACCTACCTTGCACGCCTAAACCAACCTATTCCAGTCGATTTTTCCTCCCCTTCACCCCAACCATGTGCATGCATGTACATAAATACATACCACACCCCTTCTCTTCCTTCCTTTCCTTCTCCCGTCGAGCCTTGCCCTCTTCCACCTTCCCTTGCCTCTTATTTTCTTTTCCCTCACCACCACCTCCTTGTCGCCCTTCCTTACGTCAATCTAGCAACCACACCACCACCCAGCCACCTCTACCCTTATATAGTGCCTCCCTGCCCAACACCATCACCTCCTCCCCATCCATCACCCTTATTTGCATTGAGCCAACCACACTACCCCTCCTCTGCATACACATTCCATGCATCCCACTCCCTAGCTATGTTTCCTTCTCCACAACCCAACAATAGTCTCTCCACAACCAGCCATTGCTGCAGCCTTCCTTCGTCCCAACTCCAACCACCGCCTTGTCCCCTCTCCCTCTCCCTCAACCTCACCCCTTCTCTTTCCTTTACTCCCCCCGTCTAGCTATGCAGCACCGCCTAGTGCCACCCTCACCCTTCCTTGCACAACTGTGCTTCCACTCTCTGCCACCCTAAGCCATCACCCCTAGCGGTTAACTAATATTTTCTTGAAGCTCCGTATAATTTTCCCACTCACACTACATGCAACATGAGTAGTGTGAGTGTGCATATTTATATTTTTACCCTATTTTAATATCAAGGGAATTTAATTTCTAATTTCATAATTATTTTTTAAAATATTATTATTTTATGGGTTAAATATTAATATGGTTAATGTGGTATTATTTTTAGGAAAAAAAGTTTAATTACTAGAGCCTAATAAATTTTGCATGATAGCACATTAGGGTTTTTGATACTTAAATTATATTAATCATGTTCGTTACATTATAATTATCTACCTAAAAGTGTTTGCATGGAATTTGGTAAAATGAACCATGTTAGTTTGTGTAAATTATTGGGGGTAAAAAAGTTGCTTAAAATGGTTTAAATGACAAAAATAAATTATATATGTCATGTATCTCTAATATGATATGTTCATCATACTTAGGCACATTTTTAATATAACTATTACTATTGTGTGCCCTAGGGACAAGTTGATCATTTAATCGTATCATAATATTTATTCTGATAATAATGTCTAATAATTATTAATTATTGTTAAGTATGGAGGTACACGATTTGATGCTTTAGAAATGCATGTTTTAGCGGGATTACAATTATTATATATCCTATGTGTATTTTAGTCATTTAAAGTGTATCAAGATATTTATGATAAATGTGCCTAATATGTGTTATTTATTATTGAGTATGAGAATATATAACTTGATGTTCTAGAAACGAATGTTATAGCTTTATATGCAAAATCATGTATATGGAAAAAAAAATATCATTTGGCATATCTAGTAATTTATTTGTATGTTATGTAATTTAATTATTATTTTTTAACCTTTTCATGATAAATTAATAAATAAAATTGATGATAATGTGGTGATTTTATCCTTAGGGTCATTTTGGTCACTTTTAACTTAATACACCTAATACAAATAATTAGACATAGGATAGTCTTAGTGTATTGATAGGTTGACCTTAGTGTTAACTTTTACTCAAACTTGGATCGTTGACCTTAGGGTTAACTTGAATAATTGAAAATAAAGAAAAAATTGTTAAGTATGGAATTTGAATCATTATGCAATATGTGATGTTTTGTGATAACCTTTTTAAGATATTAATACTAAAAGTGAAACTCAAGTTTAGAAATGGTTTCTCCTTAGAGGTAGTAGCCCTAGAGACGAGGTAGGATCCCTCAATTGTTTTTGGTTCATTAGTGTTGTTGTGCCCTATTAAGGCTCTGGTCTACTCTATAAGTGACCTACAAGCCCTTTTGAGGATATCAATACTTAAGGATTAGGCGTTCTAGGTTAGGAGGGTATTATGTCACCTTGTGCGTCAGTATGACCAGAGAGATTTTATGCCTCTGGGTTGGATGGTTGGGAAGGTACCATAATACCTTATACACTGCTATAACCAGTGTACTTTTACATTTTTGGGTAATTATTGTATCCCCATTGAGTAATTAGAAATGGAAATAATTATTTTATAAGGACTTAAATAGATTAATATGGTTTTTCGGTTTAGTAGTTGCCTATGCGCATTATTGGTTTTGGTATGTTAGCATGATAGTTGCATCTATTCACTATTTAGATTTGGTATATTGATTGATAATGAGTACTTGCATGTCTCTGAGTTATAAGTTGAGAGGATACCTTAGTACGCTGGTATAACTGATGTACTTTTATGTCTTCAGGTTATTAAATTGTATCCTCTTGAGTAAATAAAAATTAAAATGATTATTATTGGATCAAAATAATTATTGGATTGGTCGATAGTAGCATTGGGTCTACCTATGGATTGGTGTAGTGCCTTTTAGTCATACCTATTTTATTATGGAATTTTATTAGTAATGTGCCTTTGAGACCTACCTTTGATAGTATAGATTTTATTTGGTTTTTTTGCCTTTGAGTCCTACCTTGTGGTACTACATATATTATTGGTTCGACACTGTGATATGAGATATATTGTTCACATTATGCTTATTGTGTTGAGATTGGTTCTAATTATTACTTCAGAAATCATCTCTTGTATGATTGGATGGTAAACTTCATTATGTTCTAAACGAATTAGTATGAGCGGTATATGGTTTTGGTGATTGTTGTATTTTGTTCATCATATGTATATTTCAATATTTCATACCATGCTTTGTTGTGATACCTTTCATGTGTTCCATGGGGGCTTTTCATATTAGTTTTGTATAATGGGTTATTCAATACCGTTGTATCAAAGGGTTCCTTTCCTACTTATTCAATGGGAAAAGGTCCTTGTAGGTTAGCTTGTGAGATTAGTTAAAAGATATTATTTGGGTTAAGAGTTAAGGTTATTCGGTGTTCTACCTAGTATCTTTTGACCCAAATCTTCTTTAGACTTTTATGTCCCCTTCAATATATTTCTTCTCCTCATTAGATTATAACTCTTTATCTAATGTTTTGAACTATCGAGATAATGTTATTCTATATTGAAATCTATATTTTGTTTTATGGTTGTTATAGATTAAAATGAAGTAACCTTTAGCCTTAGCACTTAGTATAAAAGTGGTAGAGGATGTCAAAATTATGCTAGGTTTGGTGGTAACACCCACTATTTTTATAACTAATACTTTTGTAAAACAATAGATTTTTAATTCTAATTATTGGGGGTGTTATACTTCAAATATCATGCACTCATGATAAAAGGAATAGAACTACAAATTCAATGCCTAGTATTTTTTTTTATTAAGATTGATGTGAGAGAGAGAAGCATAAAATTTCAGTGCTCAGGTTTTTTGTAAATAGAAAATAATTGCTATAGAACCAATTAAAATATAAAAAATCATAGAAGAGTGGAACACCATCTACTCCTCACATGATAAAAAATTGGAGGAAATGTTAAACCAAAGCACCAAAAATGAAACTAAAGAAGACCAGGAAAAATGTTCAAAATAATTCAAATTTTAGCAAAGAAGAAAGTAGTGTCTGTTCTGATCCGTGACCCAACCACACCTAGCCCGGATCATATGGACAGGCAACAGCATGCACGTATATGTGTGTGGTATATAGTCCAACCTACTAGCCACACAAACTAACCCAAGCTTTCAACTTAAACATGTCAATCAGTGAGGGGATATAAAAACTATTTAAAAACAATGTTGCCCACTAATGTGGGACACTAAAATCTCAACAAACGGCAGCCGTAGCAAAGGATTTTTTGTTTTTTCATTGCCCCACACTACCCCAAAAAGCAATTTTAATAACGGTTATTTTATAGTTTTAATAATGGTTTTCAACCATTATTAAAACGCCCGTTATTAAATCTTTAATAACGGTTCATAACTGTTATCAAAAATATAAAAAAAAACCGCCAATATGAGCCTAAACTGTATGTTTAATAACGGTTTTTAAGAAAAATCGTTGTTAAATAAGAGGGTTTTAATAACGGTTACTACAAAAACCGTTGTTAAAACATCATCCAATTACACTTTCTGACATTATTTAGGCATTTATTAAACCCTAATACATATTAAATGAGCATAAATTTGAGATTAAATGTACATTTTTAATCACGGTTCTTATAATAACCATTATTAAAACCTAGGTTGTTTTAATAACGGTTCTTATGCAAACCGTTATTAAAACTACAGTTTTTTTTTAAGTTTTTTCAGTTTTGTTCCTTCCCACATACACAATTGTATGTTCAAATCATTACCAAATCTGCATTGTAAAACAACATCAATTCATAACAAATATGTAATCACACCATAATTCTAATCAATCCCTAGTTAATATGCATGTCTTAATACACCGAACATAAGGCATACCACAACTTGGTAGCTCTACACCCCAAAGTAAAATGTTCATAAATCTAGCCTAGAAGACTTAAAGACATAGAAAAATTACAAACCTAAACATGCATGTAGAATATATAGATCTCTACCTAATACCGAATGAATGTGTACACGTGCTTAGCCTATTGTTCTCTCACTTCATCAATTTCTTCAACATTGTATCGTTGCCCTTGTGCATAATCATCGCTGAAAAACTACAATGCCCAAGTTTCGATTAATATACAGTTAGCACTTACGTCAAGTACCAAACATATATGTCATGATTCATTAATGGAAAAATAACGAACTGAAAATATACATGGCTTGGATCTATGTTGACCGATCTATTTTGAACTATCAGATCTATTACTCTACATACATAGTATCCACAATCATTGTCGTTTTGCTGTTGTGGACACTGTCAAATGAATTCACTTGGCTCTCTAACTATTAGATATTAATTTTAATTAAAATAAAATACGAAATATTTGTTTTCCTACTTACTATGACAGGCTCATATTGAACATTATTTGGGTCTGGGACACCATTCCCACCTCTCCTTTGATACGCTGTCTGTCGTGCCCTAATAAATAGGGTTGGATACACAATATTGTAAGTACGCATATATACCTCAAATAATGAAAGCTAGTAGAATATATGTATAAATAAGCTAATGAAGTAAGAAGTGAAAACTATACTAACATGTCGATAAATTCCTTCCCACCACCACGAGCGAATTCAAAAGGCACATCATAGGTTCGAAATAAACATATAGAATTTATTAAGATCAGGTTGGATGGCGTACAAAACCCAATGTTCAGTTGCGAGGTGAGGAATGAGATAGAGCTTGTTGTGTCCCTCAATCAAAATGCAATCTGCTAAATAATTTATGTGCCTACCCTTTCTTATTGTACTACCGTTATCTATGTAGTATGGGCACACAAATATAATAGAGGACAACATTCCCTCCATTGTAGCTCGAGTAGCTACCAACCTATGAACGACAAAAACAATGCATATTTGTTAATAACTAATAACTCATATAAGAGGTCATAAAAATCCAATTTTACAAGTTAAGAGTACTAAAATCTCAAAATGAAATAATACTTATGTGACATAGACAGCGACACTCATGGTTGACATCCATTCCTGATTATAAATGTCGCTTATGTCAACCGTCGATACCATGTAAGTAGCATCGTCCCTCCTAACATACTCAGGATGACAATCAATGAAAATATAATTGTCCCTGAGGTAGTTTTGGGCATAAAAATATAATAAAGCTAATGCTGGTAGAGTTATCTTTGCTGATCTGAAGAAGGAATGTTTTGTGGGGCAACTAATTTTTCAGATTTAGCTCTCTTTCCTTTAGCAGCGCCCTATTTTGTGTTGCTTGTTCTGCTAGTATCTCTCTTAGTTTTACTAGCAGAAGTTGTCTTCTTTTTTTATTCCTTTTTTCATTCCTTAATTGATAATATTAAACAAAATATATATTGAGCATATAAATATATATATGAAAAATGTATGAATAGTATAACTACTAAACAAGGTCTAATAAAGATGTCAAATGTCAATACATCTTTAGTAGTGAGACGTATTTGATCCGCAGGCCAAGCCATAGACTATTTGCGTTTCGGTACTATGACTGATGTGGACCCTTCCTTTTGCCAAAATTATTGAATGGTCATTCGCTAATAAGTCACATTTATGCAAACCCTAAAAAAAATATTACACATTATTAATAATTTATTACACTGAATACATTTAATAACAATTCATAGTTTGTAATGCTTACCTCGGGAAGAGTAGAAAGAAGTGCATCTACTTCACAACTATCTCTGATGCTATTTACATTAGGTATGTGAAGCTGATCATGGTGTACTGAATCGGATGGCTTATACTCTTGAGATTTAATAAATGACAACTCTTGCTCCATTGTTGCCATCCGTTCAAATTCCACGTTCAATTTTTAGGTGAGGATGGCGACTTGCTCATTAGTGCTACGAGAACCACGAGATCGACCACATATGCTCATTCTCGTAACACCCAATCCAAGGCCCCTGTGTCTTCCAGGGTGTTCTACAATTCCTGTAGCCTGGGACACAATGCTATATTGGTCCACCTCCTCACTATCTGACATTTCAAGTTTTTCATGTAATGTAAGAAGGCTAGAGCAACAAGAGATGGATATATTAATGAATATGTTGATGTTGAAGCCAAAACAATTATAAGTTTGTATATATCTAGAACCCTACTTAGTTTTCTTTTAGAAAACTATTATATTATGCTTATTCCTATAAGTTAAATTTACATATATTATATACATTACAGGACAAACATGAAACGCCAGATGGTGAGGAGGTGGACCAATATAGCATTGTGTCCCAGGCTACAAGAATTGTAGAACACCTTGGAAGACACAAGGGCCTTGGATTGGGTGTTACAAGAATGAGCATATGTGGTCAATCTCATGGTTCTCATAGCACTAATGAGCAAGTCGCCATCCTCACCAAAAAATTGAACGTGGCATTTGAATGGATGGCAACAATGGAGCAAGAGTTGTCATTTATTAAATCTCAAGAGTATAAGCCATCTGATTCAGTAGACCATGATCAGCTTCACATACCTAATGTAAATAGCGTCAGATATAGTTGTGAAGCTGATGCATTTCTTTCTACTCTTCTCGAGGTAAGCATTACAAACTATGAATTGTTATTAAATGTATTCGGTGTAATAAATTATTAATAATGTGTAATATTTTTGTTTAGGGTTTGCATAAATGTGACTTATTAGCGAATGACCTTTCAACAATTTTGGCAAAAGGAAGGGTCGCATCAGTCATAGTACCGAAATGCAAACAATCCACGGGTACAATTTAACCCTAAATACAAGGCCGGTGAGTATTGACACTCCAATCATTGGTAGTGCACACTTACTTCGTTATAAGAGGGCGATAGGGCAACCATAGTATTAGAAGCTCATGGAAGCTTCGTGGCTTGGCTTGCGGATCAAATACGTCTCACTACTGAAGAGGTATTGACATTTGAAATCTTCATTAGACCTTGTTTAGTAGTTATACTATTCATACCTTTTTCATATATATATTCATATGCTCAATATATATTTTGTTTAATATTATCAATTAAGGAATCAAAAAAGAAGACTGCTTCTGCTAGTAAAACCAAGAGAGGTACTAGGAAAACAAGCAACACAAAACAGGGCACTACTAAAGGAAAGAGAGCTAAATCTGAAAAATTAGTTGCCCCACAAAAGATTCCTTCTTCAGAATCAGCAAAGACTACCTACACCAGCATTAGCTTTATTATATTTTTATGCTTAAAACTACCTCAGGGACAATTATATTTTCATTGATTGTCGCCCTGAGTATGTTGGGAGGGATGATGCTACTTACATGGTATTGACGGTTAACATAAGTGACATTTATAATCAGGAATGGATGTCAACTATGAGTGTCGCCGTCTATGTCACGTAAGTATTATTTCATTTTGAGATTTTAGTACTCTTAACTTGTACAATTGATATGAGTTATTAGTTATTAACAAATATGCATTGTTTTTGTTGTCCATAGGTTGGTAGCTACTCGAGCTGCGATGGAGGGAATGCTTTCCTCTATTGTATTTGTGTGCCCATACTACATAGCTGACGGTAGTACAATAATAGAGGGTAGGCACATAAATTATTTAGCGGATCACATTTTGATTGAGGGACACAACAAGCTCTATCTCATTCCTCATCTCGCAACTGAACATTGGGTTTTGTACGCCGTCTGACCTGATCTTAATAAAGTCTATGTGTTTGATTCCCTTTGAACCTATGACGTGCCTTTTGAAGTCGCTCGTTGTGGTGGGAATGAATTTATCGACATGGTAGTATACTTTTCACTTCTTACTTCATTAGCTTATTTATACATATATTCTACTAGCTTTCATTATTTGAGGTATATATGCGTACTTACAATATTGTGTATCCAACTCTATTTATTAGGGCACTACGGATAGTGTATCAAAGGAGAGGTGGGAATGGTGTCCCAGACTCAAAGAATGTTCAATGCGAGTCTATCATAGTAAGTAGGAAGACAACTATTTTGTATTTTATTTTAATTAAAATTAATATCTAATAGTTAGAGAGCTAACTGAATTCATTTGACAGTGTCCACAACAGCAAAATAACAAAGATTGTGGATACTATGTATGTAGAGCAATGGATTTAATAGTCCAAAATAGATCGGTCAACGTAGATCCAAGCCATGTATGTTTTCTTTTCGATATTTTTCCATTAATGAATCATGACATATATGTTTGGTACTTGATGTAAGTGCTAACTGTATATTAATCAAAACTTGGGCATTGTAGTTTTTCACCGATGATTATGCACAACGCCAGCAATATAATGTTGAAGAAATTGATGAAGTGAGAGAACAATGGGTCAAGCACATGCACTCATTCATTCGGTATTAGGTAGAGATCTATATATTCTACATGCATGTTCATGCAGGTTTGTATTTTGTCTATGTCTTTAAGTCTTCTAGGCTAGATTTATGAATATTTTACTTTGAAGTGTAGAGCTACCAAGTTATGGTATGCCTACTAATTTTGATTCTTGAGTATATATGTCCGGTGTATTAAGACATGCATATTAACTAGGGATTGATTCAAATTATGGTGTGATTGCATATTGGTTATGAATTGATGTTGTTTTACAATGCAGATTTGGTAATGACTTGAACATACAACTATGTATGTGGGTAGGAACAAAATAGCAAAAGCTTTAAGAAAAACTGTAGTTGTAATAACGGTTCTTATAAGAACCCTTATTAAAAATGTACACTTAATCTCAAATTCATACTTATTTAATACGTATTAGGGTTTAATAAATGCCTAAATAATGTTAGAAAGTGTAATTGGATGATGTTTTAACAATGGTTTTTGTAGTAACCGTTATTAAAACCCCTTTTTTAACAATGATTTTTCTTAAAAACCGTTATTAAACATATAGTTTAGGCTCATATTGGCGGGTTTTTTTATATGTTTGATAACAGTTATGAACCGTTATTAAAGATTTTATAACGGGCGTTTTAATAACAGTTGAAAACCATTATTAAAACTATAAAATAACCGTTATTAAAACTGCTTTTCAGGGTAGTGGCGACTCCACCTTTACACTCATCTAGATGAACCTATCAAGTGCGTCTCACAAGTATTACCATATAAGGCTTTGAATTCATTAAGTATATCTCACTAGGGCCACCCAAAAATAGAATTATTAACTCATTTAGAGTTTAAGCTCTGACTAATAAAGTAATACCACTAGCCATAGGGATGGGAATGTAGTGCAATAGAGTAATCATATGGCTTCATTTTAGCACAAGTGTTATCCACCATACTTTCCTCAACTCAAGGGCTTAAGCCCCACCCCTTTGACAATTCAAAAATAACTCTTCTCATTAGACCCTTTGTAAGAGGATCTACTAGATTTTTCTCTAATCTGAAAAATTTTAGGGAGATCACATTGTTCCTCAGCAATTCTCTTATAGAAATTTGCCTTACAAAAAATGTGTCTTCTTTTACCATTATACACACTCTTCTTCTGAACAAAAATAGCTTCTTGTGAGTGACAATGCAAGGAAACTAATACAATTGATTTCCTCCACAATGGCATATTGACAAATAGGTTCCTCAACCATTCTATCTCTTGACTAGCTAACTCTAGAGTAATAAACTAAAACTCTATCATAGACCAAGAAATGTAAGTCTTCTTAGCAAATTTCCACAACACACCTCCTCCTCCTAGTGTGAAAACATATCCACTAGTGGAGCTGGCCTCATAATTATATAAAATTCAATTAGCATCAATAGATCCTTCTAACATAGTAGGAAATTTACAAAAAGGTAAAAACCAATCCTTAGTGCCCTTAAGGTATTTAAGTAAACTACGAAGTGTAGTCCAATGGTGTCTATCTAGGTTGTGAGTATACCTACTCAGTCAACTCACAATATATGCTATGTTAGGTCTATTATAGTTCATAAGGAAAATCACACTAGCTATGATTTTAACATATTCTTCTTGTGAAACACTAGAATGTTAGTTCTTTTTTCAAATGAATGCTAGGATCGTAGGGAGATTTCACATGCAATTCATTATGGCAATCAAAATTTTATAATATCTTATCTACATAGTAAGGCTAACTCAAGGAACATCCCTTCTTAGTTTTTATCATTTTAATGCGGAGAATTATATCATCTTCCCCTAGATCTTTCATGTTGAAGTGGGAAGACAAAAATAATTTGGTCTCATTGACTACAGTCATATCAATACCAAGAATCAACATGTCATCAACATACAAACATATAATCACACAATCATGTCCAAACATATTGAAGTAAACACAAGAATTAGATCCATTTACCACATAACCATCGCTCACAAAAGTTTAGTGAAAAGTTTCATACCATTGTTTAGGAGCTTGTTTAAGCTAATACAATGACTTTCTCAATCTACACACTTTTTTCTCTTGACCCTCATCCACATTGCCCTCGGGATGCTCCACATAAATTTTTTCTTTAAGGTGACCATTAAAAAATGTAGTTTTAACATCCTTTTGATGAACTACAAATCTATGGATAACACCAAAAGGGACTAAAGAATGAATAGTATCAATCTTAGTTATAGGAGAATAAGTATTGAAAAAGTCAACATCTTTTTTTTATTTATTGCCTACAACTACCAAACAAGCTTTAAACTATTCAATGGTTCCATCGGTTCTCAATTTCTTTTTAAAGACCTATTTACATTTAGTTGGTTTACACCCTCTAGGAATGTGAACTAAATCCCATGTATGATTATAAATTATTGAATCTAACTCATCTTTAATCAATTCTCTTTAGAAACTAGATTTAGTTGAAGTTACTGCTTCATTATATGATATAGGATCTTCTTCAATAAAAAGGCAGACACAAGCCATCCCTAATCTTATATACATCATCTTTCTCAATAAGAAAAGCAACCATGAAATCAAGTCTAAAAATAGTTTCTATCTTATGTCCTTTTCTTCTCCTAGGTTCACTAACAACAACATCATTTATAGCAATAGAGGAAATAGTCACAATTAAAGGTATAGGTGCATCATTAGAAGAACTAGTTATATCACATGCATTCTTTTTCATGGGAAACACGTTTTCAAAGAACTTTGCATTCATAGATTCACAAATTAAGTGGTCAATTAAGCATATGAATCTATAAGCAGCACTATTCTTAACATAACCTATGAATGCACAATCAAACATTTTAGTTCCCACATTAGTCCTTCTAAATTTAAGTAATCCAAACTAAGGTAGACACCCTCACACCTTTAAAATTTTTAGGTTAGGTGAAAAAACTTTCCATAGATCATAGGGTGTTTTATCTAGCTTTTTATGTAGAACATGGTTACAAATATAACAAGAAGACAACATGGCTTCCCCTATATATGGTCAAACATACCATAACTCAAAAGCACAACATTCATCGTTTATTTTAGATTTATATTTTGAAACACCCCAAAATTCACTACTTTTTTTTAAAAGCGGAAGCAATTAAAATAGAATCACTTAAAACCTGTGAATTCTGGGAATCTTACCGCCACACTTAGTACCAAACTGGTTCTCTCCGACCGTTTCAGTACCAAGTGCTAAGGCAAAAGAAAGGAATAACAATCAATTATAAATCAAGACAAATTAAAGCAATAAACGGTTGTAAAACAAAATTCGAGTACGCATCAAGAAATGTAATTCATTTCCAAAAGACAATTAAACCTACAACCGATAAAAGGTTCATTAAAATACTCAATCGAGTAATGAATCAGAAAATGGTAAATACTATACCAAAGAAATAACAAAAGAATGAAATTGCATAAAGAATGAATACGACCACAACACTCTCGAACTTGAGCCAAACATGCTCAACACACAGCCCCGACTGATGTCTCGCCCACCTGCACAAATCAGAAGGGCATACTACTCGTGGAAATAAGCAGCACCCATGAAAAGGGTGATCAGTACGCTACGTACTGAGTAAGGTAATCGAACACTAAAGCCGACGCATAAGCACATAAAAACATGCATAAGAATAAAAGATCATAAAGACCATCATCATATCATAATATCGACCAAACATTTAGGTACATACACAAAGGCCCATAAATAATCCAGATTAATTTTTTACTTAATCTTTTATTGGAAGTCGATACAAACCAAGCTTTCTATCAAATTCATGCGAGTACAGAAGCCCCCACTATTATAGCTGGTGGATCGGAGGCACATAGGGTATCATACCCTAACCACTATTATAGCCGGTGGATCGGAAACACATAGGACTACGCGTCCTAACCACTATTCCTAACCGGTGGATTGGTTGGCCCTGGCTCGCATGGTGTTCCACTGTAAGTAATTAGTATCTTTTAGGCATTTTAGCAAAAATCTGGTTTGCGGTTGTTGAGCTCGGGAACCCCCACTATTATAACCAGTGGATCAGTTACACATAGGACATCATGCCCTAACCACTATTATAGCTGGTGGATCGGTCACACATAGGGTAAACACCCTAACCACTATTATTACCGGTGGATCGGTTGCACATAGGGTAAGAACCCTAACCACTATTCCGAACCGGTGGATCGGTTGGTCCCGTCTCAACGATCTTCCACTTTAAATAATTAGTGTCTTAAGTATCTTATTCAACGGCTTTCACCCTAGACATGCATGAATCACTCCTTTAACACTTCACACATTGTAACTCATAAATTCCATCCTCATGACTCCACTTTAATCACCAAAAACACCTGATACCGCAAAAACCCTAAGCAGTTGCACCAAACCCTAATTATCCACACGAACCCTAGCTCGGTTTCCTGCGTACCCATATAATGCTCCACACACTATTTTCCATTCAAATGTTTAATCACCCAAACAACACCTACATTACTTTCCTCAAATCCCAAATCAGCGTTCCATATGTAAACTTCACTCTCATACAAACTTTACACATCCCATGCAATTATTAACTTCCATGCAAACCCTAATACCACCATACAACCATTAACCATTATGCAAAACCCAAAATCTCATCATACAAAACCCTAAATTCAATCCACATAACCCAAAGATTCATTCATACCAAACCCTAGATTCAAACCATATAAAACCCAAAGATTCATCCATACCAAACTAAGTATCCATCCTTACCAAACCCTAAGTTCAAACCATATACAACCCAAAGATTCATCCATACCAAACCCTAGATTTGAACCATATCAAATAAGAGATTCATCCATATAAAACCTTACATTAGATCCTTCCACGCAAAACCATAAATTAGATTCTCCCAATCAAAACCATAAATTAAATTCTTCCATACAAACCATAGATTAAATTCTCTCACATAAAATCATACCAAACCATAAATTAAACTTCCCCATATAAAACCATAAATTGGATTTCACCAGACAAATCATAAATTAGATTCTCCCAATTAAAATCATAAATTAGATTCTCCCAAACAAACAATAAATTTGATTCTCCCATATAACATCATAAATTACATTCTTCCAAATAAAACCATACATTAGATTATTCCTTATAAATTCATAAAATTAGGTCTACTCACTTCCCTTAGTCAACTTCTTTCCCCATCCTCCTTTTTCATCCTTTCTCCCACATAAAATCATATCAACATCCTCACATGCATGTCTTACAGGGTCATTTACAAATAATACACATGCCATACGAAAACATACTTCAACTCCATGTCATATCATATACGACATAATTAATAATCATAAACATAGAATGCATAGCATATGAAGCACATAATGCATATAAGCACACAATGGCCTTAGTAAACCCTTACCTAAAATGACACCAATCTTGGAGCACGTTCCTACGCCTCCTTAGGGCTTTGACCGAATAATAACATACTAATAAAATAACCTTAACAAAATTCTAACTTTACTAACGACATAAAAATAATAGAGATATTATAAACCTTGATAATATAGGATTCAAGACTTTACCCTAATAATAATAATGATACTAATATAATAATATCAAAGATAATAAAACTAATATCAATGAGAATATAAAGAATAATAACAATAATAATAATAATAACAATCATCATAATAATAACAATAGTAATAACAATAATAACATTATTAACAATGATAATAGTAAAATATTTGCATTAATAATAATGGAATAAGAATAATAGAAATTCAAAATATAAAATAATCATAATAATTATACTTATAACATATTACTATTAATAATAGTAATAAAAGAAATAATAAGGGGAATAATAATAAAATCGAACTAAAGTACAATAAGGCTTCAGCCCTCAACATAAATAATAATAAAACAATAATACTACTAATAATAATCATAAAACTATTAAGTATATAAATATTAAGAATAATAATAATGGTATTTATAGGCAAATAATTGAAATAAATTAAATCAAGGCTTATAATAATATGGAAAATGGTTGAGAGGGTCTAGGGTTCAACCCTAGACTGGTGGGGATAGGCGGCACCGGTGGTGGTTCACGGCGGCACCGGCGGTGGCCGGAAAAATAGAAGAAAAGAGGGAAAGATGGATGTTGGGAAAAAGATATGGAGAATTGAGGTGAGATAAGAGGTGCTTATGGTTTCCCAGGAGGAGAGGGACAAAATGAGGGTGGTGGTGCAGCCAAAGGTGGCGGCGCACGGCGGAGGAGAAAGGAGGAAGAAGGAAGAAGAAGAGGAGGGGGACCGGTCGGCTGGGAAAGGAAAAAGAAAGAAAGAAAAGGAGGAAGAACCAGGCGGTTTGGGCGACGTAGGAAGAGGCGTTAAATGAGATAACGAACTTCAGGCGGAAACGGACTCAAAACATGGCACTTGGAAGGAGGCCGCACGGGCTGGGCCGAAGAGGAAGAAGAAAAAGAAGACTGGGCCGCAGCTGGCCCAGTTCGGGGAAAAAAAAGAGGAAAAAGAAAAAGAAGAAAAAGAAAGAAAAAGAAAAGGAAAAAGGAAGAAAGAAAAAGAAAAAGGGAAAAAGGAAAGGAGAAAAAAATTAGATTAGGGCCAATTAAATTAATCTGAAAATTTAGGATATTTAAAAATAATAATATTTAAATAAAATAATATTTAAATCCCTTTTTAGGCTAAATTAGGATTTTTAAAAGGTTTTCCATAAATTCCATTTTAATTAGCAAAACACCCAAATTTTCTTCCATTAAATTATTTATAAAATTAATATTAATTTGGAACTATTTCCTCCTTCTTATTTTAAATAAAATAATTTATTTAGTTAATTTCTAAAATACAATCCTTAATAGCTAGAATACCCAAATTCTCTCCTAATAAAAATACTTATAAATTTATTCTTGATTTTCCCTAATTAATTTCTTTTTATTTTAATCAAATAATATATTTAATTAATTTCTTTATAATAAAATCTCATTTAAATATAATATTTAAGATTAGAATTTTTCGGGGCATTTAATGTTTCTCCTTTTAGCTATGCCTTTTTGTTATAGGGTATAAGAGACGCACTAATCTCATGTATAATACCGTGACAATCATAAAATTTCTTTAGGATGCTAGTTCTATATTTACCATCCCTATCAGACCTAAGCCTCTTTTTCTTATAGTCTATCTGGTTCTCAAATTTTGCTTTATATTTTAAGAACATCTGTTTAGTCTCAACCTTATACCTAAGGAGGTAAAATTTGGTATATCTCAAATAATCATCAATAAAAGTCACATAATACTATTTACCACCTCTACTTATAGTATTCTTAAACTATGCTAAGTTTGTATGGACCAATTTAAGTTGCTCATTTGTTTTGTTAGTGACATATTTAAAAGTCTTTCTAATAATCTTAGCTTCCACACAAATAGGACACTTCTCATAATTAATTCCTGACACATTAATTAATTTCAAACTTTTAATTTTGTTCATCGAAGTTATGTTTACATACGCTGGCTTACCATCCCATCCCAAATATCAACAACTTCACACAAATAAGCATAAAAAGTAGCCTTCATTTCATTCAAATCAAATGGAATAGTGTTTAATACAAACATACCATTAACTAAATACCCTTTACCCACACATACCCTATTTTTTTATTATTATTACAACTTTATCAGCATCAAATACGAGTTTCATACCAACTCTAATCAATAAGCTACCAAAAATGAAGTTCTGATGCAATAAACGTACAAAGTAAACATCACTCAAGGATAATTTTTTTCTATAATAAATATTTAGAAGAATATTTCCCTTGCCAAGAGCTCTAGATATGGCTTGGTTTCCTATGTAGACAAGCTCACCCTAATCAGGATCATCTAATTGGCTGAATATCTCTCTACTAGCACACAAATGCTTTAAAGTGCTTGTTTCTAGAATTCAACCACAACAACAATCATATCTTTAATCTCAACAACATTATCCTGAGAAGATGGAGGAGCAAGAGCTTGTTGAGTCTTACTTCCTTGACCCTGCCTCTTATAACACTGGTAATCCTTATCACAAGTCTTCCTATAGACATAGCAAGTCACTTTCTTTTTTGAATCTTGTCCCCCCTTTTAAATTTCGATTGATTCTTTTTTTGTCCTCTCTTTTGGAGTATATTTCCCTTTCCTTTGAACATTTCTTTATCAACACTAGATACAACCAAGTTAGCATTAGTAGAATTAACAACATAAGAAACACACTTATCTTTTAGTCAAGTGGCCAATTCAATCCTTATATGGCTAATCAACTTTAGTAAAGTTAAGTCTTTTTTCTTATGCTTTAGGTAGTTTTGGTATTTATTCAAAGAATTTGGAAACTTCTCTATCAAATCATTAGCATGAAATGTTTCATATACCTTCATCCCCTCACCTACCACATCAACAATTAAGTTTTTGAACTCATGTACTTGCTCCATGATGGGCTTGCTATCAATCATTTGAAATCTTAGGAAGTTACCAACAACCACATACTTCTTCATACCAGCTTCATTAGATCTATACCGATTCTTCACAAATCCCAAATCTCTTTAGTAGAACCCACATCAAATTAAGTATCAAACAACTTAGACAAATCACATATTAAGTATAACTCTTCCCATAAGACTCATATGGCTAAAAAATATAACACACATTCCCAAAATTCTAATATTAATAGCATATCTAAAATTCAAGGTCTAACATAGATATTTCACACATGTGATTATGAACCTGCCTTTAGGGTTATTATTCCTACTTTAGCCATTTTTCTCATTTATTGACCTTAAATAATTCATAATCACTCCAAATACACCACAAAAGGCATTTCGTATATCTCTAACCTTTTAACACATTAAAATACCAAATATCTCATTTTAACCCATATTGACTAAATTACCCCTAAACAAGCCAAAATGCCCATTTCCACAAAATTATGTGAGTCCCAATATGAAGGGTTTCAAACTTTTATTATATCATCAGGATACTGTTTACCACATTATTTAACATCATTCAATACCTAGAAAAACCATATTAAAACAACATAGGTCATATGATCACTCTTAGGGTTACAAAGTGATATTTACTGTCGCAATAACATTTAAGGTCATTTTCTTCATATATTCTCACTTTACATAGATTTGGTACCACATAATCATAGGATAATAGTATCAAAATAAAAATATCATCATAATAATATCAAATATGAGATATCATAAAAGAAATACACATTACACACAAAAACCTAGTTACGACATATATTCTTACCAAAGCATCTTCGATCTCTACACACGTATAACCTAAGGCACCTCCCCCAAGACCATGGGAATAACACCTAAAAATTAATAAAAATAAAAAACTAGAATTAATGGAATAAACCAACAATAATATAAGGCAAAGGAGTGTGAAAGTAGGAGAAAGAACGAACCAAAATAAAATTAGGCTTCAGTGGGAACTTGCTCAACAAAGGAGGGAGCAATGACACTTGTTGTCGTTGCTATAGAAGGGGGAAAATTGAAAGATGTATATTAGAGGGGGAGAGTGGAAGTTATTTATAATGCTTGGAGAGGGAAAATGGAGGCTCTTGTTGAATTTTAGGGGGAGGTAACAGTAGGGATGGCCGATTTTATGGGTGAGTTGTGATGTTAAGGGTCATTGTTGGGCCCATATAGAGCTTTAGCGATGATGAGGTAAGGAGAAAGGAATAGAAGGAATAAAGGAAGAAGGCTTTAGTGTTGTTGCTATTCAACGATGGAATGGACACGAGAGAGAGGAAAAGTGGATGTATTTTAACTTGTGTGGTTTTTAAAGGAGATGGAGTAGAGGCGTGAGGATGTATTTATAGAGGTGAAGGTGAGGCATGCATGGTGTTGAATCGGCCAAGAGGTTGATGATCAAGGAAGTTGATGTAGGTTTGTTTTTTGTGACAAAGTTAAGGAGAAATGGTTAGGGTGGTAGCGCAGACTAGGTAGAGGGTAGGTAGCTGGTGCAACGCAAGTTCAATGTAGGTGCATGCTATGCAGTGTATGGTTAGGAAGGGTGAAGAGAAAGGTAAAGGGGTCATGAGAGGGGAAGGAACCAATTGAGGTGGGGAGAAAAAGAAAAGAAAAAGGGAAAAAGAATTTTTAGGTTGGGTTAAGAGTTATGTTTAGAATTTTAGATTAGGGGATTAGGAGAAGGCCAATTTAAGCAAAAAATCAAGGTTAGGGTTAGGTTAAAATATGAATGACATGGAATTAGGATTAGGGTTAGTTTTAGATTTAATGAACTTGGATAAAATAAAATAATTGATTATCAAATATAAGGATTGAGGTTCAAATATAAATTAATTGGGATTAGGTTTAGATAAAAATTATGGGGTATTACATCCATTATTTTATAGCATCGGCTAAAATAAAGAGGAAAACTTTGAGTTATATTTGATCTACACTTACCATGCTAGTTTTATGAAATTCCTTAATTAACTTGCTCAAATTAATAATGTAGGTTGATCCAAAATAGCTAGTATCCTGAAAACTAGTAAAGATAGGAAGCAAACGTATTAGTTCACATCTAATCTCACACTCATCCTGTTCATTAGGATAATTAATGCAAGGAAGATTATGATAAAAAAAAAATAGGAGTTTCAAGCTCCTTAAAATTTTGATTCACCATTAGTTCTTCAAATTTCCTTCAATTTCCTCTTCAAAAGATGAAGAGCTTTGACATAAATAATTGGATTAAAAACTAGATCGATCAGTTTAACTATTTTGACAGAGTACTAGAACGTCCCTCTGTTTAAAAATACCTAATATTTGAATTTCCATACTAATTGGAGAAAAATGAAAAACTGCATTCATATGACCACTAGAAATTGAAACTTCTATAAAATACAAGTCGGCACATTTGTTACTATAGGCCACAACGAGATTACCTTTAGTGAGATTTTATATGCACGAACCAAGGCTACTATAGAAACCCTCATCATCAAGTTTTCTAGGTGAATTAAATTTAGGTGAACATCTAGTGCATGTCAAACATCCTTGAGAAAAAAATTTGTCCCAAGCTTAATCTCCAACCATACATCTCCCATGTTAATCACCTTAGGCAATCCATCATTACCCATCTTCACAACTCCAAAATCACTTGGAGTAAAAGAAGTGAAGAATTCCTTCCTAGAGGTAACATGTTATGAAGTACCACTATCAATAACCCAACTTATCTCATAACTTGCAAGATTCACAACATTCTCATCAACAATAATGAGAAGATCATCAAATGTGGAAATAGTTATCATCATCATTCTTCTTATATTGCTTGGGATTCTTGTTATCTCTCCTCCACTTGTAGCATTGCTTCATGATATGCCACATTTTCCCACAACATTGACATTCAAGATTCGTGTATTTACCTCTTAACTTACTATGAATCTTATCTCTACCCTTTTAAAAAATTTCCTTACTTCTCCTTTGTTTTTAGTAAAAAAATATCTAACTGTGAAGATAACCCTTGAATCCTTCTTCTCATCTCCTCATTTATAACACCAATATTTTACAAGCTCTATGGTCATCTCACCATTTGGGGTGGAGTTAGTAAGCAGGACCCAAAATGTCTCTCAATAATTTGGTAGAGTACTAAGGAGTCACAATGTTTGAACCTCATATTCAAAATTTACCCCCATACCTGTTAACTAATCTAACATACCTTGGAAGTCATTAAAATGATAAAAAAAAATCAAAGAACCATATTTGTATCTCAAATTCATTAACTGCTTTGAAAGATATAATTTATTGTTTCTAGTCTTTGAGGTATACAAATTTTCTAGTTTATCATATAGTGTATTTGCATTTATCTCATTCATAATTTGGTTTATCCTCTACCTATTATTAAATTAAATTACACACTTATTCATGATAAAATTTTCAATCTTCATCGGTTTATCCTTAGCAAAAATCAGTAGACTCACATTTTTCAGATACAAAAGATCCTTCATTTTACCCTTCCATTTATGATAACTAGAACCATTCAAATAAGTTATATTACTTGTTTTAACTTCTATCTTATGTTTTGATACCATTTTGGTTGGGTAAATGGATAATGGGTCAACAACACCACTAACGATAAAACATAAACAATAACAAATCAATGACATACTATTTTCATGAAAAAAAAAATTCCAATGCGAAAGGAAAATAACCTCGGGATACTTCATTCCACTTAGAAAACTTTTACTATGAGAAATATGAGATAAAAAGTTTAGTATTCAAGTGCGAACTGCATACTACGCTCACCAACCTAAAATAACACAACTAAATAACAATTACAACACCTAAAGAGAAGAGTTTGAAACCATAAAACAAAAAGCTAATATAAACACAACTAAATATTAATCTACAAGCCACAAAACAATAAGCCCTTCTATAGTAACAAAAAATAGGATGATATTAGCAACCTCACCAACTTTCAGCAAAAACCAAACACAAAAAACGTCCAAATTGAAGCAAAAGCCAAAGCCATACATCTAAGAAAAACAGCCACTAAAATACAAACAAAGATATAACTTGTTCATTTTTCAATGTAGTATATGATATTTAGAATATATTATACTATATTTTAAACATATTTTGCATTCAAACATATGAAAGTGTATTGTATTATATTGATACATATTGGAGTATATTACTATAACAACCTTATGAAAACAAAATGCTACCACCCCATCTAAGATAAGATAGGCACCACAACACCTACCTCACATTAAACATAAGGCTAATTATCTAACCAACCTAGCACAAATGATAATTAGAGAGCGCAAGAAAACACATAAAGGTATGAAAGTTAAAGTGTACAACCTAGGGCTATGTAAGCCTAAACAAATCCGTATAAAAGGTACACCATAATAAAATGTTAACTAGAGTAAATCCATTATAGGGAAGGATGCCTTGATCACTCAAGGATCAAAAAATAAATTATTTGGGAATGCTTATGCTCAACAACCTAACTATACTGAAAAAGAGGATGGGTAGCTCACTGGTTGTCCTTAGAAGCCTACACAAGACCTCTTTCTCATTGGATTGAGTAAGGGATTCCAACAATAACCCTATTAATATGCATACATAATGAGCAAACCAATCCATTGCTAATGTAGATCAAGGTACAGACAAGACCCTGCACAAGATGCTCATTATAACTACATACCAAAATGTACCTACAATACTCCTACCATGTCACGTATTGCCACACTAGGTCATACAGGACATATTTAAATCCACAAGAACGTGATTGATCATAATCATAGCACATAGGGATATACAAGTTATATTATACATTTTGTATTCTTAAGGAAACACGGATCACTTAGATTATCCACACAATAGTGTTTAGGGTGTAGCTAGTTGGGTAATGTGCAAAGAAATATACATGTATGACTTTTCAGCCATGGATTATTACCATAGATGGATTATGATTATACTAAAAATAAATAATTTGATAATTCATGGATTCATGCTTGAAAATGAGAATCATACTATAATGGAGAATTCAAGGGTAACATACGATAACACATAGTGTGTACATATATATATATATATATATATACAATGATAGGTATGTCACATTATACAATCATAGGAGCACATGATTGATAAAACATTTAAGGAAGGTAAATGTATGTTACATAATATACTTATCAACCATCAGTTACTATATTTGGTTAAAGTAATAAAATTATTTATTCATACTCATTTACTAAGAAATGAACAAGATTAAGTAATAATTCATAGCTTAAGTGAGTCGTGAGCTTTTAAATACTTATGGGGTAAAACCAAGTATCATGTCATCACAATAACCATATTAAGATCAAGCAAAAAATAAGATAATGACAGTTAATACATTTTTCATATTCATTCTGGTTATTATTTTGCATTAGGTGAACATAGAACTCCTTTACGAAATTATTAAGCAATAGGTGTGATTATTCCCCATGGTATCTTAATACCCGTGGAAGTCAAACCAAATAAATTTACATAAATTACTAGTCAAAGCTAAAATAACTGGTGGACATAAGTCCTAACTCATGCCAAAGTAATCCAATGAACATAAGTTATCGCTCATTCTAAAGTAACTCTTCTGTGGTGACCAGACCCTTTAGTATCGATACCCACTAATACATCATTAGGGTCTAGAGTATGAAAGACATCGGGACCAACTAGGGTCCCAAGATCAACTAGGATCCTACCCAAAGGTAAACTAACCATTGATAGCTAATCGATGATTGAATAATCAAGACCCATAATAATGCTTATTCTTTTTAAGTGATTAATATTTCTCTTTGTTCACACTTTGAAACTAGGTCAAAGCCTTAGGTTCATTAATTAACCATAGTCTTGCTATACATTAATGAATATTTCAAGTTAATCCCCCATGCAAAAGATGAAGGTCTAATTTGAGGTCAACTAGAGTCCAACCCTAAATCATGTTATGTCAACTTAAGGCCATCATATATGTCTATGATATTTTCTTCCATTCGTGCTAAGTCATTTAAACTTACAAGGTTCCATATTTTAAGGCCATGATATAAGTCATTAGAAGTCTATAAGGCATCATTATAATTCATTCACTACCACGGAAAGGGGTTTTAATAACTGTTATTTTATAGTTTTAATAATGGTTTTCAACCATTATTGAATCGCCCGTTATTAAATCTTTAATAACGGTTAATAACCGTCATGAAAAATACACAAAACCCACGAATATGTGCGTAAACTTCATATTTAATAACGGTTTTTACTTAAAAACCGTTGTTAAAAAGGATCTTTTAATAACGGTTCTAATGAAAACCGTTATTAAAACTCCAGTTTTTTTTTTTAGTTTTTGCAGTTTTGTTCCTGCCCTCATACACAGTTGTATGTTCAAATAATTACCAAATCTGCATTGTAAAACAACATCAATTGATAACAAATTTACAATCACACCATAATTTCAATCAATACCTTGTTAATACACCGGACATATATACTCAAGAATCAAAATTAGTAGGCATACCACAACTTGGTAGCTCTACACCCCAAAGCAAAATGTTCATAAATCTAGATTAGAAGACTTAAATACATAGACAAAATACAAACCTGAACATGCATGTAGAATATATAGATCTCTACCTAATACCGAATGAATGAGTGCGCATGCTTGGCCCATTGCTCTCTCACTTCATCAATTTCTTCAACATTGTATTGCTGGCCTTGTGCATAATCATCGGTCAAAAACTACAAATCCCAAGTTTTGATTAATAAAATAAGTGATTCATCATTCTGAATCATCGGAATGTAGCTCGTCTTCTTCACTTGAACCCTTAAAAACTTCAATTTCATCAACATCATCTAAGTTCCTTTGTCTCGAAGATATGGTTCCAATAGCTCTTTAGAGGTACCTAAAGATCTTATCTCATCCATAATTACACAGAATTGGCATAATTACAGTAAGAACTAAGAAGTCTTTAAATTTGAATATGTTACACTATCCTGCCTCAATATCTTAGTAACCATGAAAACAAAAGAAAGTAATAGCCCCATAGTAAGATAGCTGGATGAGGCTAAATAGATGGATGGCTGGATAAAGAGATAAACAATAGAGGAAAAACAATTCTGATAAAAGTAAAAACTAAAATAACTGAAAACATATATTACCCTACATACAAAATAATACAAGGGGGTAGATATATAATGGTTGTTTCTAGAATAAATTCTATATGAAAAATACAAAGGTAGGCAACATGTATTACCACTTTAATCAAGAGGTTATATAACACCCTAATACCCTAGAATATGAAAAAGGTTTTCAGGATAGTCTAAATTAAAGGTTCAATTTGTAAAAAATGCCCTAGAAATATACCCTCAAGGTTGTATCACTTGTATGTTAGTTAGGAATGTTAGCTATGTAAAAAAAATATGAAAAATAACAAAAAAAACTTCAATTTAGAGAAAAAAATGGCCTTTTTTGGGCTCCCAGATTGCCCAAACTGGCTCCGCCATTTTCCATGTCGTAGATCTCGAAAAAATACCCAAAATAGCCTGCTAGATCACCTAAATCCAAGGTCCCATGAAAAAGTTATGACCCTCCAAAGTTTACAGTAATAATGTCTTCTCTTTTGTTTATTACTTACAAATATTTTGAATGGTGTTAATGTTAGTGATTTTATTTCTCTAAATATATTGTATTTCTGATCCATAGTACCCAAACTTATTTCCCAAGAGCCATTATTCAACAATAATGTTGAATCTATATTCTCCATACAAACAAATACAACAATAATATGTAAAGGTCTCGGCCAACACATGCATTTGTTAATATATAACAATAACGCAACAAATTCAACAACAAACAGCAAAATTTTCAGCCAACACATTCAAAAACACATTTTCTAATGACAAACCACAATATTTCAATAATAAATAAATGAAACCCTGTAGCAACATGCATGCATTTATATATATATACATATATAAGTAGATAAAAAGTTACGAGAGAAAGAACAAACACATACATAAAGTGAGCTAGCTACAAACACGATGGTGAGAATGTTGAGAGAGACAAGGGCTTCAAACACGACAGAGGATGAAGGTGCAAGTGCTAGCTAGCTTCGGAACAATGACAGCACGCACATGCAGAGCCAACAATGGCAGAGGCGTGGTGGAGAGTTGGCGGTGCAAGGGTTTCCTTTACTTGAGAGGAGCCGGTGTGGTGGTCCACGATGTGGTGGTGCGAGGGTTTGCAAGGAGAAGGAGAGCAAGAACTGAGCAAAACAGAAGGTGCAGAGAGTCTGAAAACTTTGGCACGAAACAGAACTGAGCGAAATAAAAGTTTGATTTTGGAGTTTTAATAACGGTTCTTGAGAGAACCGTTATTAAAACATCTTTTGATAACGGTTCTTCCAGGAACCATCATTAAAAGCTTCTGACTTTTGACAACGGTTCTATTATGAACCGTTATTAAATCCTCTTTTAATAACGGTTTACATAAAACCATTATTAAAACATCCGTCCAAATTTTAACGTTGCCTTTATAATAACGGTTTTTAACTAGAACCGTTATCAAAACTCTCCCGCCCATTAATTTTCATGCGTTTGACAATGGTTTTTGAACTACCGTTATTAATGTCCCATTATTATTTTCCGTTTTCGTAGTAGTGATTACATATATACTAACCATAGAAAAAATCCATTTCTAGCCACCTAATCATGTTATGGTCAAGAGAAATTGTAATACCCCAAGTTGATATGACCACGTGGGGGCTACCCTAGAGTGCTTTTGAATTGATCAAATAGCTCCATAAATCAACATGAGTCCTTTTAGATCATTTTTTCCTCACTCATGCTATTTTTAAGAAATTTTTAGAAAATTTTTAAAACTTTCCTAGAGGGTTACCCATCCTAAAAGTTTATCAACGGTAAGCATGCTTAACTATGGAGTTATTAGGACGGAATCACCAAAAGGATGATATACTATGTTGATATAAGTAGCCATATCAATCCTTACAACATTTCACCCAATTTGGGGGCATTACATTCACACCCACTCAAAGAACGTAACTTCCTTATTGCGCTTTGATCACTGATTATCTAATGATAGTATATTCTAAGAATCGTCCCGCTAAGCGATCGATTGGCTCATCTAAGTTCAGCTTGCACTCGCGGTTTTACTCTAATATCATTTATAACGCCCTGAGTTGATACGACCATACAGGGGATACCTTGGAGAGCTTTCATATTGATTGGCGAGCCTCATAGATCAATAAGAGTCTTTTCAACTTGCTTAGAGAATTTTCAAACTTCCTAGGATGGTCACCTATTCTAAAATTTGATCCACAGCCAGCATGCTTAACTATGGAGTTCTTAGGATGGAATCACCAAAAGGATAGTATACCATATTGATATAAGTATCCATATCAACTCTCATAACACTCCACTCAATTTGGGGGTGTATTAGAGAAATGCCTAATTTCTACGTTCCAATCAAAAAGACTCAATTTTATCTTTACTAACTTTATTCCATCAATTAAACTTAATTAATCCGAGTAATCTTATAGATACTAGCATCTTATATGAACTTCCATGCATAAGGAAACACAAGTATCACATTCGGAAATAAATAGGCAAGAAATGCAAATCAGGCCCAGGCTAGTCGATGGGTTTCCAAGAACTAGTAAATCAGTCATGTTAACTAGTTAATTGGTCCCATGGACTAGTCGACCAGTCTGGGCACTACCAAACTTTCACAGTAGTGGTGAGCCAGCTTTCCAGTTAACCTTACCATTTGGTTGTTCAAAAGAACCAATCGATCAGTTTGGTCAAATTAGTCGATGGGTTTAACTCGAGACTAGGACCATTGAAGTTACAGGCTGATCGATTAATGAGTCTATCAGACCAATAAATTAGTCCTAGGGACTAGTCGGTAGGTTAAAGGGATCAGTTGATAGGTCATGGCAAAACCCACCCCTACTAAACACGCTCACACACAATTATATTCCAAAATATTTACTCAATCCATCCAAACATCAATCATAGGTCATTTCAGGTCCTTAACAAGTAATATTCATGGATTGACATGCAAAATACCGAAATCATGCTAAGAATCTCAATAAAATCAAGCTTGCACTATATGAAGTTAATAAGAGTTAGGAAATCATACAACATATTCTCTTCATACTAGGCCATCATGTAAATGACTTATACATCATATTACGCATTCTAATGTTGCTGAGATGCTTAGAATGCCAAGGTAAACTACTAAATCTAGACCATACCCATGAGGGTTATGCACACAAAGTATCAAGTTAGGCTTCCTACCACTTTCATTTATTCAATATTAATAAGTTTGAGCACACTTCAATCTATAATACTCATTCTTCCACATGAATATAGAACATACACTACACCTACCTATACCATTTTCCACAAAACTAGGGAAGGCAATGGTTTGCCTTACAAGAAATTAGCAAATTGACTAAAGAGAGCATGTAACACCCCGAGTCGATACGATCATGTAGGGGCTACCTTGGAGCGCTTTGGGATTGATCGGCTGGCCCCACAGATCAACACGAGTCTTTTCAGCGCGATTTGTCCTCACTTACGCACTTCCTGAGAAATTTTCAGAAAATTTCTAAAACTTCCCAGGAATGTCACCCATCCTAAAATTACTCCATGGTCAGTATGCTTAACCGTGGAGTTCTTAGGATGGAATCACCAAAAGGATGGTATACCATGTTGATATAAGTAGCCAGATCAATCCTTATAACGCTCCGCTCAAATTGGGATATTACATTCACCCCCATTTAAAGAACGCAACGTCCTCGTTGCGCCTCAACCATTAACTATCATAATATAGTTTATCCCAAGAATCATCCCGCTAGGTGGCTAACTAGCTCATCCAAGTTTAGCACATGGTTGCGGTTTTGCTCTAATACCATTTGTAACACCCCGAGTCGATACGATCATGTGGGGGCTACCTTGGAGTGCTTTGAGATTGATTGGTTGGCCCCACAGATCAACACGAGTCCTTTCAGCGCGCTTTGTCCTCACTCACGCACTTCCCAAGAAATTATCAGAAAATTTCTGAGGATGGAATCACCAAAAGGATGGTATAACATTTTGATATAAGTAGCCAGATCAATCCTTATAACGATCCGCTCAAATTGGGGTATTACAGAGCAAAAGTCTTTAAAATTCCAAACCCTTTCCAACACTTGAACATTTTTTAAGAAGCAAGATTAAAACATAGTAGAATTTTAAAATCATGCAAAAATTGAATAAAATTAGAGGCTGAAGAGAGAAACTACCTCCTCAAGAAGAAAACAAAAACCCAGAATATATGAGCTAATCCCTTACTCTTTTACTAGATCTAACCCTATCTTATTTAAGAAAAAAAGAAAAGACAAAGAGTTAGAGGAATGATTAGAAGAGGAAAGAAAGATTAGAATCGAAGGCTAAAGGAAGAAAATGTGGGTGGAGCAAGTATGAAGAATAGCGGGAAAGTTTGAAGGTCAAGGAAGGAGGGAGAAAATTGAAGGCATTTATTAGAATTGCTAAGGATTTCTGGTAGAAAAGAAGGGTAATGGGGTTTATAAATCTAGATCCCAAACCCTAGCCCAAATCTAAGCTTCCAAGTACACACTTCAGAGGTTCAAGACTACTCTTTCTTTCTTTGAGCTCAAATGATGAAAAATGAAATGTTCCAAGACAATGTGCTTTAGAATTTCAAGCAGAATAAGCAAGTAAGGACAACAATGAAAGGGGATCAAAGTGAACAATATTCAAAGGTTGCAAGTGCACACTTCGGAGGTTCAAGGCTACTCTTTCTTTCTTTAAGCTCAAATGATGAAAAATGAAATGTTCCAAGACAATGTGCTTTAGAATTTCAAGCTTAATAAGCAAGTAAGGACAACAATGAAAGGGAATCAACGTGAACAATATTCAAATGTTGCAGGGACGAATCACCCACTCTGGAATCTCATAAAAGAGAGAGAAACGGAAAAAGAAGAAGAAGAAGACAAGAGAGTTGAAGTCATGAAAGTGACTTATGAGAAATTATCCCACCACGAATCCTTTGAAAATTAATAAAAACAAGTTAGGCATGCTCAACTGCTTTGTAAAATCAATAAACAAACCATTCAAATATAATCACGATGCTGTATTTTTGGAAAAATATTTGCAATGAAAATTGAGCCCCAAAAACAACCAGCTTAGTTGAACCAGTTGACTGGTACCTTCAACCAGTCGATCGGTTTGTCGGGTTTCAAAACTCAATTTTAAGGAATAAACCAATCGATTAGTACCTCTAAACTAGTCGACCGGTTTTCATCTGATATCAATTATCTTCCAAAATCTAAACCAAGCTCAACCAAAGCCATAAGTACCAACCTTAAACATGCCTCTAAACCAAAATCAAGCATACTTACATCATAATCAAATGCATAGATTAATGCACATTAAAGACCCTAAAAAATGGGGTATTATAATTGTATTGTATTTTTGTTATATTATGTAGTATATTATATTGTGTTGTAATATTTTTTTTCAAATATATGAATATAATTATAAATATAAGCATAATCAAATATTTCAGATATATCTTATATATAGTCTAGTTTTCTGAATATCTGATTTGATTTAAGAGAAGTAGATCAAATACCCAATCCGGCAAACACGGATATCAGATTTTAAGGGTAGGGGTAGGACAAACTAAAGTCAATAAACTTACTTGAGCTTCGTAAAATATCCAGCCACAAAGATTAATCATAAAGGAAAATGTATAGGGAAGTTTTGCATAAAACGAAATCAAGAAAGCTAGTAGTATTAGTAATTATTTATCTTATACTGCTTCATTTTATGAGAAATCTTTATCAAACAAAACAAACTAAAGGAATACACATACACATATGTATGTATGTGTGTGTGTGACTGTATATATATATAGAGCCGCATCAGCGATCATTATTCATTAACATATATATATTGCCGTTCGGAAACAAATGCTCAAACTTGGAAGGAATCAACCAGCAACAACTTAACATCATCTTTGAGGCTTTTGCTTGGAACAGTATATTTATCTTCTCCGTCATAAAGAAAACGTGCCACACGAGAGAGGTTGAGCATTCGACAGAGGAAAGGAAGTGGAACAGCAGTGGGTTGAAGCATATCTTGATTCAAATCTTTCCAGGAATCCTCCACCTTTTTCCTAAGTACTTCACAAGCTTCATCACTGGATACACCGTGTTGTCGCATATAACAGTCGACCGTCGAAGCAACGTGATCCCGACTTTGTTCAAACTGCATGCATGGAGATCAACGCATACCAACAATTAATTGGAGTTTAATTAAGCACTTGATATTTTTTTAAATAGTTTTTTTAATAATGTTAAATATGCACGTACGGTACGTGATAGTTATACTAACTAGTGTACCTCGTAGCCAGCTATGTCATCAAGAAGTCTAAAGATCATACAAGCAGCTTTTGCAGGTCTGGGGAAATGCGATGCCCATTCAAAAACTTCCTTAGATGCTAGATCGCCCATGCCTAAGAATGATAAAGTAATTGTGAGATGATAGGCAGAGCTTGCTAGGGCGTTTTCAATATGCTCTTCGTAGCTTGGAACATATTTGTGTTCTCGCCATCTCGCTTCCTTCAAATATGCTCCGCATAAGGCTTTCAACTGCATGTAAGGGTAAAATTAAATATAACGTAAATTAATTAATTGGAATGAATAATATAATATAATATAATATTTATACTAATATAAATGTGTTGGACCGCTTACTTCTTCTTTGGCGTAGTAGACCATTTCAGACTTTCCATATTCGGCCAGAAGTTGCTCAAACTGCTCGTAAGTGTCGAGTACTAAGTATTGATAGACAAGTTTCATGTACCCAGGGAGCTCTTCGACACAGCTTCTATCCCACCTGATGATCAAATACAAATTAAGTATAATTAATATGACTTATGTTAGTCATCAAGTAAGTAATTAATTATCTAAAGAAATTTAATTATAATGCATTGTTGTCTATACACAGACACAGTAGTCACATACTCTAAGTAGTAAATTGTTTGACTGTACATATATACCTTTGAATGGCATTAGTGAAGAGCTCGAGCTCATCCAGTGTACCATACGCATCGTACATGTCGTCAATACAAGTTAAGCTCTGACACATCTTGGTACATATAATTCTTCCAACATAATACTTCGGTTCATAATAACAGCCTGATGCCCAGAAGAAAGACTCAGTAAATCTATCTCTTATGAAGGGTAAACTTGTAGGAAAATCTAGGTCACCATTCCACCATTTGCAAAGATTCTTGAACTCCATTTTGTGTGCCGATTGAAGAAAGTTATAATCCATTTTAGCAAACTTGAGCAAAACTTTGTTGCAAGATGCGTAGGTTTCATAGACAGGGATAAAACGTGCAGCCTCTATGCGTGGGAGGCTCCTATGAAGAGGTTGTTTCAGTGCACGGCTTACTTCTTTTGCTAAGGCTGGATTATTCGTCTTCAACTTATGGTTATTGGCCATGGAGGATTTGAGATGGGTAGTTGTGAATTCAAGTGCTTCTTCTAATATATCTTCGTTGTGTACTCTGAGAAAGCAAGCTTCATACAAGCTTAACATGCCTTGGACGTCGCTTTTTAGGTCTTCCTTGAACCCATTTTTTTTGTCGTCATGGAATATCTTGAACAAGTCTACATGCACGCGCGCAAATCATAGGAAAAATGCATATTAATAAATACTAGAAGTTCGTATATAATTAGTATATAGCTTCTTGGTACTTACGAGAAGATACAGGAAAGCTATGTTGTCTCATAATACGAAATTTGAGAGCAGTATGATGAAGATCATCCTCAGGGCTACCATATTTTTCCTGATCATAAATTCTTTGCAAGATTTGTTGTATTTCATCTTCAAAATGGTAAGCGACCCCGAGACGTTCCAGGATGTCGATGAAGGTAATCTGTTCCAGGTGCTTGTTAGCAGGGATTGCCAATAGCTGCTTTCTTACTCCTTCTTTAAGCTCATTGATTTGCTCCTGCCTTTTGGCTTGAGTTACCTGTAACAATTTTCAGCGGCTCGCTCCATTAACTTACTATATAACAATTAATTGAAATAAATAAGCAAAATTACCATGGTATTTAGCTAGCTATTATGATAAAATATTTAATACCTCATCCTCGGGAATATAGTCGAGGAAGCGAGTTCCCCAGTAGCTAGGCTTGTATTTTGCGATCGGCCGAGCCATCATCGCAGTAGGGTTCTTAGCAGCGACGCTTGAGGCAAGAGTAGGATTGTTGGAAGATACTTGAGTGGTCATTTGTCTTTGTTGGTGGGCTCAGTGATCTATATAGGGTCAGGTAGTTATAACCTGGAAAAGAGGTATGTGATGAGTAATTAGTTGATTGATTTGGGAACCGAAAGTGGAAGAAAAGCTTCGTGTTTTGCAGTTTGAATGAGCACATAGCAGAAGGCCGGGTTCTATTTATAGTGGCTAAATCTGTAGCCCGCGCGCTGCCCGGTTGGACTACATTACCGGTACCTAGTACACTTAATAATTTCGTAACGAATAGGAACGCACGTGACAATAAGGAACGACTTGACAAAATTCCTCACTGAATATTGAGTAGTTCATAATATATTTTTCCTCTCTTTGGAAATGGGAGAGTTGTTCTTTCGGTCTTCACAGAGGATGGCAAATTATACCATACAATTTCGACGTTGCAACACGTAAATTATTTTTTATGTCAAAATTATATCAACTTGGTTGTTAATTTGTAGAGAAAAATATTATAAATATTATAAGTTGAAAGGACCCGGGTAATATATGACAATACCCACAAGGATCAACACCAAGACAATCAACCAAATAATATAACCCAAATCTACCACAAATAATTCACCAAATAAAATCACCAAGCAAAACTAATTATGGGCAGCAAGCACAAACGAATAGATTAGCAAAACGAACCAATCAACACACGATTTATACGTGGAAAACCCCTTCGATGTGAAGAGTAAAAACCACGGGACGTTTGAGGAGTCCACCCTATCTCCTTCTCTTATTATGATAAATTGAGGGCAAAATGAACCATCCAAATCAGTTCACAACAATTCACAACCCACCAACAAGAGCATACATAAGAGCTTAAACAAGAAGAGATCAAAGGTGAAGAATATCACCACAAATCAGAGTTTCGATCCCGCTGCAATAACAGACAAACCAGATCTCAAAACGACGATCCAACCGTTCAAAATGAGGCCCTATGTGTCCCCAACAAGCTGTCCAAATTTCAGCAAAATCCAACGGTGGAAACTCCGGCGATCGATAACTTCCTGAACGCTGTTCTTGAACAATCGCAAATCACGATTCTCCAACCCTTTGTCTTCCTCTCTTCTTTTGCTTCTAATTGTGTGTGACTTTCTAAATTCACACCTCTCCCCACTTGCCCTAATTTGTAAAGCAAGTATTTATACCAAATGCTTAATTAAGAAGCCCAAATAATAAGCCCAAGTTGGACTTAATCCAAGATTAGTAAAAATGCTACCAAATGCCCATTCCTTAGGACAAAGCAAAATACACATTTTACTAATACATGTGGGCTGGACCCACAACAATCTCCCCCTCCAGCCCAATGTGGGGAAGACACGATCACTTCCATGATCACTTGACCTTCATCCCAGCAAGCTTACCACAAACTTCAAGCTTGCTTCCAGGGACTAGCTTTGTCAACATATCTGCACCATTCTTATCGGTGTGAACTTTCTTCAGCTTCAAATGCTTCTCCTCAATCACATTCCTCAACCAATGATATCTAACATCAATATGCTTGGTACGAGCGTGATACATTGCATTCTTACTCAAGTCAATAGCACTCTGACTATCACAGAATACTACATACTCACCTTGCCTCAAACCCAAATCTCGAAGGAACCTCTTAAGCCATAACATCTCTTTACTTGCTTCCACGGCCGCTATATACTCTGCCTCAGTTGTGGACAATGCTACACACTTTTGTAACTTGGATTGCCACGAAATGGCTCCCCCTGAAAATGTAAACACATAACCTGAGGTAGACTTTCTGTTATCAAGATCACCCGCCATGTCTGCATCAGTGTAGCCTTCAAGTATAGGTTTGCCACCTCCATAACACAAACTCAATTTGGAAGTGCCCCGCAAGTATCTGAAAATCCACTTCACAGCTTCCCAGTGAGCCTTACCCGGATTAAACAAGTATCTGCTCACCAAACCAACAGCATGTGCAATATCTGGCCTGGTACACACCATAGCATACATTAGAGAACCAACAGCAGAAGAGTAAGGAACAGATGACATACTTTCTTTCTCCTTCTCTGTTGTAGGACAATCTCTCTTGCTTAGCTTGAAATGAGTAGCTAGTGGTGTATTAACAGGCTTTGCATCTTTCATATTGAACCTTTCAAGCACCCGTTCAATATACTTTTCTTGTGATAGCCACAATTTCCCAGCTTTCCTGTTACGAGCAATCTCCATGCCTAAGATTTGCTTTGCTGGACCCAAGTCTTTCATGTCAAATGACTTGGACAAGTCTTTCTTCAAATTCTGAATAATATTTGCATCTTGTCCAACTATCAGCATATCATCAACATATAGCAGAAGGATGATAAATTTACCTCCAGGGAACTTTCTGAAATACACACAAGGATCGGCAGAAGTTCGTTTATAACCATTACTCATCATAAACGAATCAAATTTTCGGTACCATTGCCTTGGTGCCTGTTTAAGCCCATAAAGACTCTTCTTCAACTTGCAAACAAGTTTCTCTTTCCCTTTCTCTTCAAATCCTTCAGGCTGCTCCATGTAGATTTCTTCATACAAGTCACCATGTAAAAAAGCAGTTTTCACATCAAGTTGCTCCAACTCAAGATCAAGACTTGCAGCTAAACCTAGCACGGTTCTGATAGATGTCATTTTGACCACCGGAGAGAAGATTTCATCAAAGTCGATGCCCTTTTTCTGGTTGCATCCCTTAACCACCAATCTGGCTTTCTGCTTCACAATCTTCTCACCATCTTTCTTGTTCTTGAAAACCCACCTGTTCTTCAAGACTTTCCTGCCCTTGGGAGGCTTCACTAACTCATAAGTATCATTCTTTTTCAAGGAATCCATTTCTTCCTTCATAGCATCGAGCCAAATATTTTTCTCATCAGATGACAATACTTCCCGATAACTCTCTGGCTCCCCATCTTCTGTGACTAGAATGTACTCTGAGCTTGGATACTTTGTTGAAGGTTTACGCTCTCTAATTGACCTTCGAACCTCTGTATCCTCCACTTGAGGGGTAGGTTGCTCCCCCTGCTCATGAATCTCTTCATCATAAATTTCTCCCTCATGAAGCTCTTCTTCATCAGATGAAGACTCACTATGATCTGAATGATCACCATCATCAAGAACTGGTACATCACCACCATCAGGTTGTACCTCACCAACATCATCAGGTATCACATCAACATAATCATTTGCTGGCTGCTCAACAGAAGTAGTAGAAGAAGAAACATCAGTAGAATCAAATAACAATTCTGAGGAAGAAGAGTACCTTGTATTCAAAAGCTCTGCACCAGTCTTGTGCTCAAAGAATACTACATCTCTACTTCTCACTACCTTCTTCTTATCTGGATCGTATAGTCTAAAACCATACTCTTCATCACCATAGCCAACAAACACACAAGGATGAGTTTTGGAATCAAGTTTTGACCTCTGTTCTTTCGGCACATGCATATATGCCTTACACCCAAAAACTCTCAGATGTGAATATGTGGGATCACATCCCTTCCATGCTCTCTCAGGAATGTCAAGGCCAAGAGGAATTGATGGAGCTCTGTTGATCAAGTACACTGCACACTGTACTGCTTCACCCCAGAATGTCTTAGGAAGATTTGACATTCTAAGCATACATCTCACTTTCTCCACAATGGTTCTGTTCATTCTCTCTGCAACTCCATTGTGTTGTGGTGTGCCGGGCTCTGTCTTCTCATGTCTAATGCCATATTGTGAACAATAATGCTTGAATTCATTAGAAGTATATTCACCACCATTGTCTGATCGAAGACGCTTCAACTTTCTTTCTGTCTCCCTTTCTACCATGGCATGAAATTTCTGAAAAATCTCGAAAACTTGACTCTTTGTCTTCATCATGTAGACCCAAGTTTTCCGAGTAGCATCATCAATAAAGGTAACAAAATATTTATTACCACCAAGAGACTCCACCTCAATAGGACCACAAACATCAGAGTGTACAAGCTCCAACTTATCTTGCCTTCTAGTAGACTTCCTAGCAAAGGAAGCTCTATGTTGTTTTCCTGCCAAACAATGATCACAAGGGTCAAGAGAAATAGTTTTATCAACAGGAATAAGAGATTTACCTGCTAACAATTTCAACCCCTTGTCACTCATATGTCCTAGCCTTCGATGCCACAAATTAGGAGAATTCTTTTCTTCCACTGCATTCAACTCACCAGAACACACATTCAAGTATGTCTTGTATAAAGAACAACACAACTCGCCTCGAGCAACTGTCATAGAACCCTTGGATAATTTCCACTTGCCATCACCAAAGGTATGTCGAAAACCCTCTTGATCAAGGACATTTGGAGATAACAAGTTAAGGCGTAGATTAGGAATATGGCGCACATTTTTCAATGTAAGCATGCACCCAACACTCGTTTTCACACGAACATCACCTAACCCAACAATGCTTGCTGAGCTCTCGTTTCCCATCTTAACACTACCAAAATCACCAGCTTGGTAGTTCATGAAGTACTCCCTTTTGGGAACACAATGGTATGAAGCTCCTGTATCTACTAGCCACTCTGAATCTGAACTCTCAACATGATTACAATCATTAGTTGCACAAATCAAAGCGATCTCATCATCCCTTTTAGAAGCGGTTGCTGCAGTATTTTTATCATCTCCCTCCTTCTGTGAATTTTGCATCTTGCCTTGCTCTCTCTTCCACTTGTAGCAAAACTTTTTCAAGTGGCCAGGTTTCTTACAGTAATGACATGTCCTAGTCTCCTTTTCTCTAGACTTGGACCTTTCTTTTGAGTTACCACGCCCTTTGGGACCTCGACTCTTGCCTCTTCCTCTGTTCTCAACAACAAGAGCTTGTGAATTATCAAATCCCATCTCCTTTCTTCTTATCTCTTCATTGAACATGCTTTCTTTGATCACATCCAATGATAGCACACCATCCGGAGCAGAGTTACTAATAGTCACAACCAACGTTTCCCAACTATCTGGCAAAGAACTCAACAAGAACAAAGCTTGCAATTCATCATCAAGAACAATTTCATGGTAGTCAACTTGTTAATGATGTCTTGGAAGTCACTCAGATGTTCTGACACAGACTTTCCACTCTTCAGTTTCAAATTAACAAGTCTCTTGATTAATGAAGCTTTGTTATGAGCGGTCTTTCTTTCATAAAGACCCTCCAATTTCTTCCACAAATCATATGGGTCGGACTCTTGAGACACATGGTTAAAAATACTAATATCAACCCATTGTCTAATAGTCCCTAAGGCTTTTCTTTTCATCTTTGCCCAATCTCTATCTTCCATCTTTTCAGGTTTTGCAGGTTTACTAATGGTGCCATCTTCATTTGTGATTGAATCAATTGGGTCAAACAAGTCTTTACAGTATAACAAGTCCTCCATCATCGGTCTCCAGATGGAATAATTGGTTGATGTCAATTTAACCATTGAACTGCTACTACTAGACTCCATAATAACAGTCAAATTAAACCACAGCTCTGATACCAGTTGAAAGGACCCGGGTAATATATGACAATACCCACAAGGATCAACACCAAGACAATCAACCAAATAATATAACCCAAATCTACCACAAATAATTCACCAAATAAAATCACCAAGCAAAACTAATTATGGGCAGCAAGCACAAACGAATAGATTAGCAAAACGAACCAATCAACACACGATTTATACGTGGAAAACCCCTTCGATGTGAAGAGTAAAAACCACGGGACGTTTGAGGAGTCCACCCTATCTCCTTCTCTTATTATGATAAATTGAGGGCAAAATGAACCATCCAAATCAGTTCACAACAATTCACAACCCACCAACAAGAGCATACATAAGAGCTTAAACAAGAAGAGATCAAAGGTGAAGAATATCACCACAAATCAGAGTTTCGATCCCGCTGCAATAACAGACAAACCAGATCTCAAAACGACGATCCAACCGTTCAAAATGAGGCCCTATGTGTCCCCAACAAGCTGTCCAAATTTCAGCAAAATCCAACGGTGGAAACTCCGGCGATCGATAACTTCCTGAACGCTGTTCTTGAACAATCGCAAATCACGATTCTCCAACCCTTTGTCTTCCTCTCTTCTTTTGCTTCTAATTGTGTGTGACTTTCTAAATTCACACCTCTCCCCACTTGCCCTAATTTGTAAAGCAAGTATTTATACCAAATGCTTAATTAAGAAGCCCAAATAATAAGCCCAAGTTGGACTTAATCCAAGATTAGTAAAAATGCTACCAAATGCCCATTCCTTAGGACAAAGCAAAATACACATTTTACTAATACATGTGGGCTGGACCCACAACACTTAGCAGCGACGCTTGAGGCAAGAGTAGGATTGTTGGAAGATACTTGAGTGGTCATTTGTCTTTGTTGGTGGGCTCAGTGATCTATATAGGGTCAGGTAGTTATAACCTGGAAAAGAGGTATGTGATGAGTAATTAGTTGATTGATTTGGGAACCGGAAAGTGGAAGAAAAGCTTCGTGTTTTGCAGTTTGAATGAGCACATAGCAGAAGGCCGGGTTCTATTTATAGTGGCTAAATCTGTAGCCCGCGCGCTGCCCGGTTGGACTACATTACCGGTACCTAGTACACTTAATAATTTCGTAACGAATAGGAACGCACGTGACAATAAGGAACGACTTGACAAAATTCCTCACTGAATATTGAGTAGTTCATAATATATTTTTCCTCTCTTTGGAAATGGGAGAGTTGTTCTTTCGGTCTTCACAGAGGATGGCAAATTATACCATACAATTTCGACGTTGCAACACGTAAATTATTTTTTATGTCAAAATTATATCAACTTGGTTGTTAATTTGTAGAGAAAAATATTATAAATATTCTGGTTTAAGTTTTTTAAATAAATATAGTAAAAAAAATATTTTAATTTAAAAAAATACCTCTCATCTGTGTGCAACTTATCATAATGTGTAAGTAATGATAAAAGATTGCACTCTATATCACTAGTTTTATTTTCCATTGCAGCCGAACTTCTCAACAACAGTCTTAAGAAGGCGATCGATCTCAATCTTTAGCAAGGAGTGATGGCCAAAAATGATGGTAAGATGATTAGTCATACAAGATGAAAATAGACTAATCTTCTAACAAATAACAACCACACATACAAGATGAAACAGACAAATTATGATGATCAAATTTCAATAATGAACAAAGTAGCCTGAAGCTAGGGATGATAAGTGTTGGGTTTGCATCGAGTTTAGCAAGATTTGGATTTAATTATAGTATTTTAAGTCATATTAACCAGATCTGAAATGGTTAGAACTAAACTTATTAGGTCTATGGAGTAAATGAATTCTAATTAGTTTCTAAATAGATCCAAATATGTTTTTTTTAATCAAACAATTTATCAAAATATTGATATATTTTTATTTTTATGTAATTCAACTTGTATTTTTTTTTATTGAAACAATACCTCAAAGGATATTTTGATCCCTCAAGATTTTAAAAATGAAATTAATTAATTTATAACTAAAAAGGTTTTGCATATTACTAATACATATAGAGTAAATAGATAGAAAAATAATTAAAAAGATAAATTAGAAACCCGAAAAAATCACAAGAAAGATGGAAAAAATAATGAACAAAACATGACAATAAAATTAGTTAGCATATATAAAAACACACACACACACACACACACACATTTGGTTTATATGTCGAGTTTAGGTTTGAAGTTGCTTGATATAAATCTAGACTTATTTAAATATAAATAAGCACAGACCTGATCAAGACCAATTGGATCCAAGAAAATTAGAAGCAAACATGCTATAAATGAGTTAGGTCTGGTAGATGATACCACTAGTCCAACAAGGATTGAGTAATAAATTCAATGAAAAAAAAATTCCTCTTATACACTACTTGCACTATATATGAAAGAATGTCACTTTAAAAAGACTAGTATTAAGTGTTCATCTTAATACTTATATTTTTCATTTTTCCACTATATAATAATTTTTACTTTGCTTTCTCTACTTGGTAAAATAGAAAATAAAGCATAAAATTAAAAGATTGAATTTTAATTAATGTTTTCATTAAAAATTCTTAAAAGTTTAAGAGTGACAGTCTTCTCTATATATGCAGATGATGTATATCATTTTAGTGTCATGAAAAAGGGGTACAATAACAGTTATTTTGGGCTTTGATAATAGTTTTGAACTATTATCAAAGTAAACGTTGTTAAAGTTTTGATAACACTATAACAAAAGTTAGCATAGGCCATGAAAATGGCCACAAAATGCAAAAATTTATGGTCAAATATATTATATATAATATGATATTGTAGTTTAAGTAAAATGGCCATAGAAAGAAGATTTTTAGTGATCATGTTCTACCTTTTGCTATGGAAAAAAATGAGTGACTAATTTACCATGGTAAAAATATTTTCGTGATGAAGTAGCCACACGTTTACCACGGTAAAATACTTTTGTGCCCATCTCATAACGAATTTACTACGGGAAAAAAAATTTCATAGCTAACTTGCCCCTAATTTACCATAAAAAGATATTTCCATAGCCGATTTGCCATGCATTTGCCATGGAAAATATATTTTTATAGCCAACTAGCCACTAATTTGCTATAAAAAAAAAATATGTACATGCCTGACTTGCCATGAAAAAAGAAAAATTCATGGTCGACTTGCTACTAATTTGCCACAAAAAGATATTTTTGTAGCCAACTCACTATTAATTTGCTAGGGAAAGATATTTTCTATTCACCATAAATTTACCACAAAAGATATTTTCATAGTTGACTTGCCATGAATTTGTCAACAATTTTACCATGGAAAGATATTTTGTGGCTAACTCATCACAAATTTACCACAAAAATTTTTTTGTGGCTAACTCAATACAAATTTGTCATAGAAATATATTTGCATAGCTTAATTGCCATGAATTTGCTAAAGAAAATTAAATTCACATAATTGCTTCCAAAAAATATTTATATGGTTAAATCCTGTACCCATTTAGCTAGCACAAAAAAATTATGACCATATTATGAATTAAGCGGACCAAGTTTTGTTTAAAGGTATAGTGCATTAGCAACAATTTCATCCTTCTATTTTGATTATTTTAAACATATAGTAAAATTATTAATTTGAGCCCTACTATGTGTGCGTCTATATATATATATATATATATATATATATATATATATCAAAGTTAAACACTTTTTAAAAATTTATTTATTTATTTACTTGATTACTCATTTGACATTTATATTGCAAACTAGGTATAAGCTCTTAATAACATATATAATTGTGTCTTATAACCAATTTTTCATCACACAAAAAAAAAAGCATTGTATTTTTAAAAAAAAATATATATATATTATTCTAACTATGGATCAAATGTGTCATCATATAATTACCTAAAAATGCTTATTCATATAAATTAACAAACCCTTCCTAACATTCAAATATAGGAACTAATCTTAACCATTAGATTAACATTTGATCAACAATGAAATTTAATAAAGACCTAACCTAAAAACTAATCCAAACCTAATTCTAAACCCTAAACACTAAACCTTAAACCCTAAACCATAAACCATAAAAATTAAGTCCTAAACCCTAAACATAAACCATAAACCCTTAGCCCTTAACCCTAAACCCTTAACTTTAACCATTAACTCTTAATCCTTAACCCTAAACCCTAAACTATAATCTTTAATCCTAAATCCTAAAACTTAAACCCTTAACCCAACACCCTTAAACCTACACCCTAAACCCTTAATTTAAACCCTAAATAATACATATGATTGCATATATGACAAAATAAGACTATATGTATTTTGGTAGGTGCAAATGGTTGTGCCATGCACCAATTAACTTTAGCCTAGCATATTTCATGAAAGAAAATATATCAACAATGGTAAAGAAACTAAAGGCATTGAAGGATGGAAAAAAGAAGGAAATAATACATAAAAAACAAACTAACTAAAGCATAAAATAATACCTAGATTAGCGATAGGCTAGCTCTCCAACTAAAGTGGAAAAAGTAAATATAAATGAAAATTCACTTGTACGAACTATATTTTACTCGTCGATTACTTGTAGAATATGTCTTCCCAAACATATGTGACTATATATTAAGATAAAAACATCCACCACATAAGTCCCGACCAAATTGAACAATGTCTCTCATATTCCTTTATACGTTTTGTGGCTAACTAGCTTATTGTTTAATTTTGAGTGAATTTTCTTACACATACATAGATATCATAACCAATTTCCAGCACTACTTCAAATATTACTAGGATGACCATTGTATAGAATTCAAACAATGACTAGAGGTCGTGATACATGCCATGCCATCATGTTCATTTCCATTCTTTCTATCCTCTCACTTCTCCCGAACATTTCAATATTCATGATATAATAGCCATTTCCAACGATCAACAATTAATGTAAAGATTTTGCTATAATAATTTATCTCTCCAAAGAAGATGTATAGAAAGAGATAGGGAAGGAAGAGAAGAAGAAGAGTGATACAAGTAAATATATGAGAGCTACCACAGCTATAAAGGAGGTGTAGAACTAATGAAAACCTAAATACCAAATCTAAGTGTTTTGATCCAAATCAGTGCTAGATAAAATAAATTGATCCTAAGAATTACCTTCATCAAATCATAAGAAGAAGAATGAGACCTTAATAGGATAATTCAACAAATAAAATAAGAGCAAGAGCGTAACTCAAAGGTAGTAGAGAGAGAATATGAAATAAATCTTACTCGATGTAGTGTGACTTGAAAAGACAATGAATCACTCTCACTGATACTAGGTCCTTGATAAAAAAAATAAAGGATGAATGAATGAAATAAAGGAAAGAAGGAGGCAACACTTATTAGCGATAGTGGCATATATCATGGAAGCTAGAAGGAAGAGAATGGGTTGATAAACAGAGTGACATCAGGAAGTGAGCAAAGATAGGGTATCGAGGGGTCAGGGTTTTGTTGAGGAAATGAAAGGATGAGGGAATGGAAACAAAAGAAAGAAGCAGGCAACACTCATTGACGGGAGCGGCGTATGTTGTGGAAGGCAGAAAGAATAGACCGAGGCGACAGGGTGAAGCGATGCCAGGGAGAGAGCAAATCAAGGAGTCAGGGGGTCAGGGCTGGGCAGAGGAAATGAAAGTGAGAGTTAATCTTCCCAAAATTTATAGTTATGCCACCATTTTTATTCCTTTATATTTATGGTTATGCCACCATTTTTCTCCACCTATTTAATCCCATAAGTTCATCTCAACCTTTCATTTTCTTAATCCTACAATTAGAATTTGTTCCTAAACTTGTATTATATATATATATATATGTATGTATGTATGTATATATGTATATAGTATGATAATTTATATGTCTTGATTTGATAACAAAATAACATGTAATTAATTTATTTATATGATCATGCATTTGTAATTTATATTTCCTAAGCACTAAAGAACATAGTTGTGTCTTCTAACCAATACTTTCATATTAAAAAATAGATAATATTATATTGTTACAAAAGAGTGTTATTTTCATTAATTAGATCAAATACATGATCATAAACAATTATATACATATGTATCTTACAAACTTAATTTACTAATGAATTTTTTTCCACATTTTGAGTCCAGGTAATGCTTGAACCCTCTTTATTTTTGTAATATTTTCCATAGAAAAAATAGAAAAGAACTGTCATAAGATTTTGTACTATATGTTTCTATTAAAAAGCATATGATGTTCCTCAATTAGAGTAAAGTTGTTATAAACAATGTTTGTAGTGTTTAATATTGCTGTCAGGTTGCAAATCTTGCTAATTTTAAATTTTACACAAATAGAAGACAAGCGAGGAGAGAAACATTTCACAAAAAGGCTATAAAGAAAGAGGGAGTTGTTTGTGTCTCTGAGGTGGCAGCAACTTTGATTGATCAAAAATGTTGAAATTTTTTAATTCTACTCCTTTTTTTGTCACGAACATGATGTAATATCATAAAATTGTAAATTTTTAGTTTAGAAAGTTTTAAGAAAATTTTCTCTTTTTAGAATAATTGTGGTAACCTTAAAGTTACAATTTTTAGAAAATGTTTATGTGTTAAAAATATTTTAAAGATTGTTATATTAGTGGTTAAATTTTTTCTACAATTTAAAAGGATAATTTAAACCCTTATTTTCTATAGAATAGTAAAAGGGTAAAATGAGAATTTTATAAACAAACAATTTTTGATAAAAAAGAGAGTAAGTAATTAAAATAATAAGATGCCTACCTTATGAGTGACATGGGGTGTATTGTATTATTTTTATTTAAAATATTTTCTTGTTAATTATTTAGTTAGTGAGATTAAATTGTGATTTGGAAGTTTATTTGTATATTTATGTGATCTAATCTTATGTTATTTTTGTAGTTAATTAAGATATTTTAAAGAGGGACACATTTTTCTTGTTATATATACTACGATTTCATATTTTCATTTATTCCTTAGTATTTGTAATTAGTATCTACTAATTATCTTAAATAATATTATATGACTTTTCTTTCATTATTTCATTTGTGCAAATTTGTAGAAAAATAGATCAACATTCAATAATTTAGCCATAACATTTTTGTCCGATAACAAAATTGCACGATTTGTTTTACATTAGAAAGCTAAATTCAATATCTACAACTTTTTTTCTTTTTGGTTTTTCTAATATATAAATATAACTTAGTGAAATATATCAATTAATGTCGATGATATTTTTCTTGTACAATTTTATTATATCTTTCTATTCTAAAAGCCCATATAATCTCACACTAAACCCTAATAGCCAAACCAACATTTTTATTTCTCTTCTTGTGTTGTGGCTTATGTTCTATTTCTCCACTAATAATTTTCACTTCTTCAACCAGTTCATTAAGACCTTCAATTGATTCATCAAATTATTAAGCCATCTTCAAGATTATGGATTCAAGATCCAATTTTTATTCTTCTTCGTCTTCTTCATTTGAGTTCAAGGAATAATCAATATTTCAAGATCATCAACTCCCAGATTTATATTGGTGTCATAGGATTATTCTTTATGCTTGAAGATCTTATATTCTATATATAAAGATTTTACATTCAGTAATATTATTTTACTAAACAAATATACATAAATTATACATGTGTGGAATATGATGTCTATAAAGTATGGATGTTTATTTATTATATAATTTTATACCTTATGACTATATTTTATATGTCATGATATGTAATATGATTAGCCTATGAATATGAGTTTATGTTATATTCGTGGTAGATTCGATTTTGCTATAACTTTGCACTATTTTACAAAAAACCACACATAATTCAATAATGAGAGTTTACCCATCATATTATATATCAAATTGAAGCCCCATAAGTCTATTTTTCATATGTACTAATTTATAATTTTGAGTTATGTATGGAAAATAGACGGGGCTATAGTAAGAAGTTATCAAATATGAAAAATTAGTATCTCTTACAAAATTAAATTTGGGTGTGCTATGTTGGTTTTCAACAATTCTTGAGCTTTGGTAGTTATGTTACCACTAAGTAATAATATTTGACCTAGGTTGATCAAGCTTGATCTTTTAATATACGTATGGTTTCAATATTTTGGTTATAAATTTGATTTAGATTTGAAAGGTTGGTTATTCTAGTTGGACCTTTCTATTTTTAAGAAGTTACCTTTTTGTGAGTTTTCTATTTAGAGAAGTTTCCATATTTAGAAAGTGGATAATAAAAGAAAGAGATTTAATGAAGAAAACTTACTTGTGTGCATTATGTGATCACCTTAACATGACATTAATACTTTAAGCGGAAAAAGTGGGCTTTGGAACTTTCAAGGTTGGTCTCCTAAAGTTGGGGATCGGCATCAGCCTTTTCTTTTCTTTTATGGATATTATTTATTTTATTTTCCAATTGTGCTTGGTTAAGGTTCCTTGTCTACTCTATACGCTTCTTTGGATCCTATTAGGGGGTTCGCACAATTAAGGACAGGATGACAGAGGTGGTATGTCTTCAAACTATTGTTGTGCCCTTTGTACTATATCCATTGTGATGACCCAAGTGTGATCTCTAATTCTTCCATGGTTAATAGTAGGTCTTCAAAATTTGTTTTACTATGTGAACCTCTGGTTGGTTTACCCACTTAAATAACTAGAGGTTGTGATCACCTAAAGTAAAGGTTAATAATTGGATGTTTCATTTATTCCTATTTGGTCTTTTTATATAATTCAGTGTGTGTGTGTGTGTGCGCGCGCGCACGTGTGCATGCTTCTATATTATATTACATTACACTTACATATTACTTAGTTGTTCCCTTTGTTAACTTGCTATATGTTTTAAATGAGGTTGTGATAATCCATGATGTACATGTTGAGTAGATAACCTAGTATAGATTGAGCAAGAACCTATTCAAGGTGTGGATGTCATGCATGATGAAGAAGAATGATAGTGGTGGTGATTTTCATAATCCTATTTATCACTAATGACTACATTCATAGATTGTGGTTTTATTAACCATTTAATTTTTATTTTACATTCAATTGGTTTTTTTGAGTTTATTAGACATTATTTTTTTAGTTAATAATAAATTTTATTATATTTTATTATTTTATCTATCCTTAGCAATTAGTGTAAGTTAGAATAGTAATGTCTACTTACAATAGTTGTGGCGGTAATATGTTCATTATATTTAGCATTCATATATATTTTTCCTTATTTTTTTGTCAATTGGTTTTGATAAATGGGGGTGTTAAAAAGTGCTATCAGAGCAATGGTTTTTAGAACTAATTTTCAAAATGTTTAATGTGAAGTGTGTATTAGGAATTTTGAAGTAAGTTTGAACCCTTTTGAGAGGTGTTGATTTTGAAACTTGCAAAGCCACTAAGTGAAGAATGGGTTAGGGATCATAGAATACATGATTGTGTTTGTCCTTCATTATTATATGATAGTGTGATCTTACTGAGTTGTATAAGGACATGATCATACCTTTTTTATGTGATAATATAAGTTGCATCCCTTCATGTGCTATGGTATACCATTATGAATGTTCTTGTTTGCCACATGTTTCCTTTTTTATTAAGGAGGTAGTATTCCCATTTTTTACCTTTGGGTTATGTTAACTATGTTTTTTATGGCCCTTATTTTTAAATGAGTTTTAGAAGTGTCTTCCTCAACCTATATTGGTTAGTTATTTCATTTTAAAGTATTTTAATGAGGTTTTGGTACTTTACACAAAGAATGGTTGTTCTGATATTTCATGGTATATTTATAGCAATATTTTATATTTTAGGGATTAATTGACTTCTTATATTATCACTTTTTGAGAAGTTTACCCACTCATATTTTAAAAGTATCAAAATACGTTTAAGGTTTTGATTATGTTTGAGGCATAAAATATTTGTGTTTATATATGCTTATGAAATTTAATTTGCTAAGGTTTTAAGGATTATAATTTAAAGAAAGCTTTGGATTTCTTAGATCAGTCTTTACAGTTTTGAACAATTGGTCCTTTCCTCTATTTTGATAAATATTTATTCTCAAGAATGTTATTTTTGAAGCATTGTTTTACCTTTAAAACTTAGAGTTTTCATGGATATTTATTCTCAAAACACTTTTTCTAAGTATGGTATTGATGGTCATTCCCTTATTGATATCTTCATCCTCCACAACTCTCCTTTTGTAAATTATACTTGTTATGCATTACTTCTAGATTAACTTAGTCAGTGATATTCCTTCATTATGCTAGTTTTCTTATCATTGTTGTATTCCTTTACATTACCTCCCTTTGTTAGCTTCTTTTATTTGTTATAATCTTACCCTTGTCAAGATTTTTACCTAAATAATTTTCCTAATTATCATCTACCCTTTAATGTTATTATATTATTAGGATTATCTTGCCTTATTTTAACTTTTTTATTCTCACTCTCATCAAACAATTTTTTGAATCCTTGTTTGTCATCTTGCTTCCAAACAATTATAACTCATAGATTTGCCATATTGTTATCCTTCCCATTCGCTACATTCTTTGGTTATTAATTTTCTTTGATTTACTTTCCTATTATGGTTGTGATTCCATATTATTGCACTCTTATTGTGGTCACCTACCTTATTGTTGCTCTTTCATCTTGTTATCTTTGTTTATTGGTACAATTTTATTTTCATAATTCTTGCATTATTTCAACTTGTTTCCTTAATCTCCAATGATGATATGAATATAATAATTTCCTTAATATAATTTTGTTCTCTTTCTTTGGTTCCAAATGTGTCCATTTTTCTTGGATGTATATTGAATCCTTTCTAAATCACATGTATTTTCTTTCAATTATTTCCTTGTAACCTCCTTGTGTTTCCTCTATTATACTAGCTATCATTTATATTTTTGGTATTTTAATCAAACATAATTATATTATTTACTTATTAGCTCCATTACGATTTTTTTATCTCAATTGCTTGCGATGATTTGTGTTCTACTTATATTATCAATTCTTTATTTTGAATACCAATCATTTGTTGTTGACTGAGGGAATCTTCTCTTACCATCTTACTTCATTTTACCTATTTCATTTTACTATTCTTTGGAAGTCAATCCTTATTATTACTGATTCATCTTACTTTTAATTTATATTGTGGAATTAGTAAGACGCCTTATGGATAGACTATGTTAATCCCTAAAATTTAACTTCTATTAACAATCCAATTTACAAATGCCCCTCATATTCATTTACATTTATTCTTATGAAACTAATTGTCATTTCATGAGTCTCTCTTCTTCTTTTTCAACTTTTTTACCTTAGCATCCTCACTCCATCGTAGAATCATCCTCATTCCCTCACATGATGTTGATTTCATGTAATTGACGCACTATATCATGAATCCTTTATTCGAGCCCAAAGTATCTCACTTTTGTTAGGTAGTCCTCTTTTGCTCTAATATTGTGAACTTGTTAATGAGCGGTTTTCATATGGTGAAGCTTTTCATCCTATTTGTATTTGTTAAGCCCATTTGGTTCTAGGACTCTATTAATATCTTAAATCTTATGTTAAATCCATGTTGTATTTTCTTAATAGATGTTCTTCTTCTTAATTACCTTGTGATTCTCCATGTTACATTTAGCTTTTGGTTAGTTTGATTCCTTATTACTATTTTCATTCTTCTTTTTGATATTCTATATTGTGATGACATCCATATTATTAGTCCATCATCACTTTAAAAGGTTAATTTAACATTATTCTTCCTCTTTTCCTTGATCTACATTTAACTCCACGATTAATGTTATGTTGTAATATATATTTTTGTTGAGTTCTTTTTTTCTTAGTTGAGCCTCAGGGATAGGCTCTTTGTATAAATGGTATTTATCCTCCATATTTTGATAAAATGACATTACAATTATGGCTTTCTAAAGATGCCATTTGAGAAAAAAACATATGATATTTTTTTAAGATTTTTATGTTCTACTATTCTTTAGTAATGTGTATTTATAAAACTCTTAAATTTCATTTAATATTTTTAAATTTTTTATCGTGTTTCACTAGAATTTCTTATTTGATGAAGTTTAAAGAAAAAGTTCTTTGCTAAGGGGGTAGAAGTGTAATACCCTATAATTTAAAATTTTAGTTTTGAAAGTTTTAAGAAAAATTACAATTTTTATAGTACTTTTGGTAACTTAAAAGTTACTATTTAATGTAAAACAATTCCAAGATTTTGAAGATTTTCTTATGCATCACGATAAAAGGAAGTAAGGGTAAAATTTGAAGATGATTATTTACCCTACAATATGGATATCATCAGAAAGATTATTCAATCAGGAGTCCAACGCATATTTCGAATCTCAAATCCAAGTTTTCTACATAAAGTTATGACTGTTGACCATATGTGTGTCGAGTTGAATTTTTGCACACTAATAGATAAGTTGTCGTAATTACCATTATGGATGCCATTATCTTTTCATATTTATTAGCTAGGTTGTTATTGAATTATTTGATAATTATGTTAGGATATTAGTTAGTTAATTTATTTCCTGAATCATTAAGATATTAGATAGTGTTTATCTTTAATCTTATGATATATCTTATCTTTTTAAGATTTTGTTAGGATTTAATTAGTATTATCATAGGAGATTACTATTCATGTAAATAGTGATTTAATTAGTGTTTATGATATTTAGATTTAGTTTATCTTATTATTAAGGAGGTTATATGAGGAGGTGGATATTATTTTATAAATATTGAATGCAAAATCATTATTTGAGGTGGATAGCTGAGTTGAGTTATTAAATCAAGATTTCTCTCATCTAAACCTGTGTGAGTTTCTTTGTTCTATGTTTATGTTATCTATATGATTCGTAAAATAGATTTATCTCTAAATTATCTTATATGTGTCAGTGATAATTTAGAAACCCTCTATACCTTTCCTGTGTGGGTTTGTATAGAGTTATCTAGTGAAGTTTACTATGTATTTATTTATTAGAAATCCTTTGAGAGCTATCTATCTAAGGCTTTCAAAGCTAATTTGAAGAATTAAATTATGTGATCATTCATCCATATCCTCAATTTAGAATTCATCCTTATTTTATCATTATAAACCACATAAAAGTGGGAATTTTTGAAACCACTCATTCCACTACACATCACTATTTTTAGAAAATACTTATTTTTCATGTGATCATGTGTTGAAAATATTTTAAAGATTGTTATATTAGTGGTTTAAATTTTTCTCCAATTTAAAAGGCTATTTTCAACCCATATGTTGCATAGAAGAGTAAAAGAGGAAAAGAAAATTTTCATAAGCATACAATTTTTGACAAAAAAAAAAGTAAGTAATTAAAATAATAAGATGCCTACCTTATGAGTGATGTGGGGTGTGATATATTAATTTTATTTTTTATAATCAGTTAGTTAGTGAGAATAATTTGTGATTTGGAAGTCTATTTACATATTCATGTGATCCAACCTTACACTATTTTTGTAATTAATTAAGATATTTTAAAGAGGAATGCATTTTTCTTCTTATATATATTCCAATTTTATATTTTCATTTATTCCTTAGTATTTTTTATTAGTATCTACTAATTATCTTAAATGAATTATCTTTATTTATATCATTTGTGCAAATTTGTAGATAAACAAACCAACATTCAATAATTTAGCCATAACATTTGCATCCAATACGAAATTAGATAATTTTATTTGTGTTAGAAAGCTAAATTCAATATATACAACTTTTATCCTTTAGGTGTTTCTAATATCTAAATGGACATAGTAACATATATCAATTAATGTCAGTGATATCTTACTTGTATGATTTTATTATATCTTTCTATTCTAAAAACCCATATAAGCCTATACTAAACTCTAATAGCCAAACCTATATTTTTATTTATCTTCTTGTGATGTGGATTGTGTTCTATATCTTACACTAATGTTGTTCACGTCTTCAACCAGTTCATCAATACCTTCAATTAATTCATCAAAATATTAAACAAGATCTATTTTTTTGTTATTTCTTCTATATATAAAAATTTTACATTTGATAACATTATTTTATTAACCTTATATACATACATTATATATGTGTAGAATATGATGTCTATAACATATGAATTTTTATTTATTATATATCTTTATACCTTCTTATGACCACATTTTATGCATCATGATATGTAATATGATTAGTTTAAGAATATATGAGTTCATGTTAAATTCGTAGTAGATTCGATTTAGTTGCAACTTTGCACTATTTCACGAAAATAGCACATAATTCAATAGTGAAAGTTTACCCATCATGTTACATATCAAATCTAAGCCCTGAAAGTCTATTTTTAATAAAAAAAAGTATTGGTTTTAATTTTAATTTATGTACAAAAAATATATGGGATTATAGTAAGAAGTGGTCAAATCTGGAAAATTAGTAACTCTTACAAAATATAATTTTGGTGTGATATGTTGGTTTTGACCAATTCTTGAATTTTGGTAGATATGTTACCACTAAATATTAATGCTTGACATAGGTTGACCGAGCTTGATCTTTTAATATACATGTGGTTTCAATATTTTGGTTATAAAATTGAGTTGGATTCAAGTAGCTGGTTATTCTAGTTGGACCTTTCCATTTTTGAAAAGTTAACTTTTTTGGTAAGTTTTCTATTTAAAAAAGATTTCATGTTTAGAAAGTGAATAATAAAAGAAAGAGATTTAATGAAAAATAATTGCTCATGATAATACATTTATACTTTAAGTGGGTTAAGTGGGATTTGGGTCCTTTAGGGTTGGCCTCTTAAAGTTGGGAATCAGCATCAACCTTTCCTTTTCTATTGTGTATATTATTTATTTTATTTCTCAACTATGTCTAGTTAAGGCTCTTTGTTTACTCTATAGGATTATCCAGATCCTATTATGAGGTGTGCATACTTAAAGATAGGATGACTGAGGTGGTTGGTCATCGAATTTCTATTATTCCCTTTAGATTATATCCAATGGGATGACCTAGGTATGATCTTTAATCCTCTTGTGGTTGGCGGTAGGTCATCAGACTTTGTTTTTTTAGGTGACACATTGGTTGGTTGTAATCACCTAAATTAAAAATTAATAATTAGATGTTTCATTTATTCATGTTTAGTTGTGTGTGTGTGTGTGTGTTCTTCTATATTATATTCTATTATACTTACAAATTATTGAGTTTTCCCCCTAGCAAACTGTAACACCCCCATTTTTAGCATTGAAAATTTCTTTAAAAAGAGTTGATTGTGGAAACTAAGCTAATAAAAAATGTAGGGTGTTATAGCCACACTTAGTATAAGTCCGGTTTCTCTACCTTTCTTACACTAAGTGTTAAGGCTAAAACGTTTATCCACTTAAATTAAGAATAATAATGGATAAGAAGAAGAGAAATGTTTCATTATAATATTAAATTGTTCTAATGACACAAGATTAAACAAAAGAGTTACAGCTGACAAAGGAAAGAAATACATAAGGGGACATAAGAGTCCAAAAGATATCCAGATCAAAAGATGCCAGAATGGACACTAGATAGTTCTAACTCTCAACCCCTACCAAAAGCCATTAAGTTATACCCTCAAAGTACCCCTACAAGGTAAAGACTGTCCATTGAATAGGCAGGGGACCATAAAACGGAACCCATTAGTACAACGGTACTGAGTAAACCAATATACAATACTAAGCATGTAAATATCACATGGAGCACATAGAAGGTAGCACAACGTATCATGTCATAACATATTAAATAGTACATACTATAGCAAAATGCCACATTCATACCATAACTCATATCATACCATATGCCACATGTCCATCACATCAAACTTAACCATATTACAACTATTTCATTAATCCAATTATACTGAGGGTGTTCCATGAAATGAAAAACACCAAACCATAATTAAGGCCTTTCATGATAACCACATATATTCCACTTATAACATGATAAGGAAATCACTGAGACAATTGCCAACCAATACACAAAATCCAAATAGTGCACGAATGCAACTATCAAACCAACATACCAAAACCAAGTAGTACGCGGAGGCAACTACCAAATCGACAAATCACAACAATCCATTTAAATCCTTATACAATAATTATTTATATTTTAATTACTCGAGGGGATAAAATAATTACCCGGAGACATAAAAGTACACTGGTCATACCGGCATACTAAAGCAACACAGTATCCTCCCAACTTGTAACCCAGAGACATAAAAGTACTTCGGTCATATTGGTGCAACAAAGCAACGCAATATCCTCCCATCTTAGGACACCTAATCCTTAAGTATCGATACTCCCTATAGGGCCCGTAAGTCACCTATAGAGTAGACTAAGGCCTTAGCTAAAATGCCGAGGCATCCGACGAAACCACCAAACCAAATCGAGGGCTCCTACCTCTTCTCTAGGATAGCTAACCCTAAAGAGAAACCATTCCCAAATCTCAAGGTCTTCCACTTTAAATATTAATATCTTAATAAGGTGATCATAAAATATCACATAATGCACAATGATTCCAATTTCATTCTTAACCATTTTTATTTTATTTTCAATTATTCAAGTCGATCATAAGGTCAACAATCCAAACCAAAATCAAAGTTAACTCTAAGGTCAACATAGGAACCGATTAAGGTCATCTTATTCCAATTATTCACACTTTGAGGCATAATAAGTCATAAACGACCAAAATGTCATTATATGTTATTTACTCAATAGTTTACCACTTTAATATCAATTGTTATTAGAATTAAGCAAAATTCATGGTATGAATAAATAACATTAAAATAGGTAAATTAATATAAAATATCAATTCTATAAATTTTCATGAGTGACAAAGATACCATTTTGCCCCTAAAACACAATTAAGCTCATTTAGCACATTAAATCGTAATCATGCATAATTATTTTAACACAAGCAACCCTATTTTAATATGATATCATACGTATATTTAAAATATATATGTTTAACATATCCTTGCATAAAAATACATGGTCACACACTTAGAGAAATTAATATCAATATATAGTGCATGCATACTTTTTTATGAGATTACAAGAAAGTATAAATTACACTTAAGCACAACATAAGAAACTCCAAACATGTTATCACACGATTTTTATATATTTATTAGGAGCATATAGGTTACCTCTTTCCAAGCACAAATAGAAAAATAACACAAAGAATTCCAAAAAGAATATTAACACCTTCGAAAGATGGAGACACAAGAGGAGAAGATAAAGGATGACAACTTCACAATTTAATAAAAAATATAACATTATTTACTTATATAAAAATAAATAAAGGCTAGATAGAAGGAAATGTAGAAGTGAAAAAAAGAGAATAAGGATAAAGAGAGGAGGGTGGGTCTTGGTTATAAGCTCAACAAAGTTTAAGAATACTGAGCAAAAATAACCAAAATAAAGAGAAAGGTGGGAGTAACGAAGAGGAGAAAATAAGAAAAATACTGAATGAAAACAAAGAAATACAAATAGGGTATAATTAGGGGATGGATGAACCAAAAATATGCAGCCACAAGAGGGGGAGAGGTAGCTTGTTCAACACTTAAATGATAAAGGACAAGGTGGTTGAGTGTGTAAGGTGGTGGAGTATATTTAGGTTAAATAAAGTTATGAAAACCAATCAATCAACCAAGGGATGGGGGAGGTGATGGTGTGCAGGTCCAAAGTTAGCTTTAAGCATGGGGAATGCAAGTGAAGAAGATTGTGTGCAAGAAAAGCCAAAGTGACACAACTAGCATAGGTAGAAAGTGTATGAAAGTAACTTTAGCTCAAAATTTTGTTGAATGAATAAGAAAATGCTCAAATTGATACAAAATCTGATCATGGAAGCGTAGGAAATTAATTTCGTGCATGAACAGTAATTTTAGGATTTATATATTATTTTTAATGGTGGAAAGATCAATAAAGAGGTTAAAATTAATAAAATTATGAATATTTATGAAAACCCTTAAAATAATGTTTTAAACTCACATGTAAAATTTTATGAATTTACAACAAGGTTTGATATATAAAATATTGAAATAACGGTTAATTAATAAGCTTATAAGTTAATTCCTAATATAAATACCAAAATATTCCTAAAATCACAAAAATTTCCATATAATCTTATTTAATCATCTAAAACCTAAATATAATTTTTCATAATTTTTAACACACATTTGATATGATATTTAGCTAGCATACCTTAATTATATATTTTTCATATACAATTCAAAAGGGATAAAAAACCCAAATAAAATTAAACCAAAATGTATAGATTTACATTTAAATGCATTTAGGAACTAAATAACATTTTATAATAATATTTTACAAGGTTTAACTTAAAAGTTTATATATATAAATAGTATTCTATAAGCAAAGTGCGTCTAGCCGTAAAATTACATTTACTACCGAATCACCCAAAACAATCTTCAGGCTATGAAATGTTCTACAATAATTAATGTAATTAAGTATATATAATTAGAACTAGTTAAAAATTTGGTATTACACAAACTTATTACATGCTTTAAATGGGTAGTGATGATCCAATATGTACATGGTGAATAGATAACCTAGTGTAAATTGAGTATGAACTTTGTTCAAGGTGTGGATGTAATGCATAGTGAGGAAGAATAAAATTGGTGGTAATTTTCATAGTCCTATTTACCGCTAATTACTATTTTCATAGATTTAGCCTAAAAAATTTCTAAAATAAGTATTTATCTTATATAATTACTTTTGGTAAGTAGATTCAAACAAGGCATTAATCATTTCATTTATGTTTTACTTTCAATTGGTTTTGTTGAGTTTATTAGACATTTTTTTTAATTAATAACAAACTTTGATGTAGTTTCTTATTTTATCTAGTCTTAGCAGATAATATAAGAAAAATAGTGATGTCTACTTACACTAAATTGTCAGTAATACCTTCATTGTATTTAGCTAATACATATATTTTTCCTTATTTCTCTAGTTAATTGGTTTTGAAAAATAAGGGTGTGACACACGAAGCCTTAAAAGACTATCATTCCTACTTGCGAGTCCTAATTATGCTTGTTGCTACTGGAGGCAAATTAATGTCATTTAGGATATCAATATTTCTTCATACCTACATTTTTTATCTAGGAAGATGCCACATGCACTTTCTTTGTCACCCACGAAGTCTAGTCAATCATTATGTCTTTTTTTTTTTCCTTTCACCTCACTTCTTTTCCTAACTCAATCACTTCAATTTTTTTCTTCACTATCAACTGTGCTATTTTTTTGCCTTCATATTCCTTCTATATCATCTCCTTCTCTTTTTGATTTTGCTAGTTGAGAGAGGAATTGGTAATTTTATCAAACAAATTATACACGCTTTAGCCACACGATTTTTACCTATTAGCCGCAAATAGTCCAGTGGCCCATATGATGATTTTTTATAATGTAACAGTTCTAAAACTATCATCAAAAACCTCAAATAAAAAGTCAACAGCAGAATTTTAATGATAGTTTTGTTTGAAAGCATTTATCAAATCCACATTTAATAATAGCTCTTAGCATAACACCCCCATTTTCACAGTCATAAATTTTTATTGTTTAGGAAAAAGTTTGTGGAAGCAAAACCAAAAATGGTATGAAACTACTGCATCCAACTTGAAGAAGATACAATTAATACCTAATCCACGTTAGGTTCAAGGGTAAATTACCTTTATACTTCAAGGAATCAGGTGTGACTAGTACCTAACTCAAGACTAGTATGAGATTTACTAATAAAGAATGAGAGTGTGAGAAAACTCTTTAAGATGTAAGCAACAAATATATGACCAAAATCAGATCTCTCCTACATAAAATTAAGTTATTACAAGAATATTAAGGATTGAAGAATATAACAGCATTAAACTAATAAAAGATGTAAAATTGAGAGAGATCGGTTAGCTTAATTCTACGCTAGCTCACACCCCATCAAGCCTGCCTCCACTTGGGCTTCAGAATCCTCCATAAACACTTCACCATCTACCTATTTGAATTAGACAAGAACTAGGAAATGGACATGTCAGTACTCACGTACTAGTAAGATTAAACTATTACACAAAAGTATGGAAAGTATGGAACGCAATATAAGTCTCACCTAACAACATGGTTATAAATAAACATAGGCATACTCCAAGAATTTAAACCATGTGTAGCATTGAAATTGCATTAAAAATCAATGTTTCCAAAATAAATCATGGGTTGTACTCACCTTCCAACCAAATTCCTTGCTAAGGCAACAATTTAAACACAAATCAAACTCTTAGGAAAACACTTAGCCCATCAAAACATTTGAGTGGACTCTTAGGGGAATGTTTGACGCCATTTAAAAACATGAGCAAGCTCTCAGGAAAATTTAAATATGATCGAATTAGGAAGATTAAGAAGAAGTTAAAGGACCAAAAGTAGCTTAGAAGGCATCCGAGGACAAAATTGTGAGGAAATGTACAAATAATGGAATGAAACATTTTTAAACTATGACTAGGATATCAATTTTATTTAAAAGATGTGAAACATGTTTAAATAACATAATTTACTCATTTTTATATTAGTAAAAATATTTTTTAAATTCGGCCATTACACTAGAACTAATATAAAATTTATGTTTTAATAATAGTTGAAGACTATTATTAAAAGTCCACATCTTGGCCATTCTAAAAGATAGACGGAAGCAATGTTATCGAAAGTCAAAATCACAATCAAACTAATAAGAAGTTTGATAGAGTTAAGCCCTCATAACTCTTTATTGTACTACATATTATTCACTCCATCATTATCAAATCATATATCTAGTCCCAACAATAACAACAACCACGAACAAAGAAAAATTGAGCAAATTGAATAAAAAAAATCAAAGAAAAACTAAGCAAATCCATTGCCTCCATTTTGCCTTGATTTCTCATTCCAAATTTTAAACATACATGAGCAAAAATGAATATACATAAAACTAAATTGGAGCAATAAAGCACAAAATTCAAACATTTTAAAACTAATATGAGAAATCATCAAAAAATTTTTGGCTAAAAAGTAAAAATCAAACACAAATCAAGTAAGTTGAACATGAACATGAACGATAGTTCAACTCAAAGGGAAACGCTCAACTTGAGTTTCAGATATGAGCCAAAGACGAACAAGGAGCATGAACCATCAAGGAGTGACAATGACACTGGATAGCCTAAAAAGGAAAAAGAAACCATGTAAATAAAACATTCAGCCTCATAATCTTTTAGATCTAAGATAAGGAAAATCAAAATTAGATATTACACAAACCTATCATGAACCATTGAAGGACGGATGATAAATTTGAATGGATCTAGGAAACAACAAGGTAAAGTTTTTGTTACTTTGATTTGTTGAGGCAAGCAACAACAATTTGAGGTTTTCTTTTGGACATTAAAACCATAGATATGAGTATTGGATGTTTGAACTGAGGGGTTGGATGGGAACGTAAAATCTGCCATTGGAGGGTCACTGAAGGATATGAAATGAGATTTTCTTATGCTAAGAGCAATGTGTTTGAATTTGGCATCCCTTAGTTCTCTCTACTTAGTTATAATAATGTTAGAGTTTTAATAATGGTTTGTTCATAGAGCCATTATTAAAACTCAAGCCTTGGATATTGTCCTAAAATTTGAGGCTTTGATAAGAGCTTTTCAGTAGAACCATTATTATATCTTTCCACCCAAAATTTTCACACATTTGTTAATAGTTTTATTGCAATCATTATTAATGTTGTGTTATTAAAACTAGTTTTTGTAGTAGTGTTTGACTTAATTTCACCAGATTGTATATGTTTCAAGGAGTTCAATTTTAGTGCCATGTGCCTTATATTTATTTTTATCTTGACACAAACCTATCGATGTTTTTAATCTTAGACTACTAAAGTTATATATAATCTTAATATTATATATTTTTAAAGAAAAATTATAAAATATAAATATTTTTAATATTTTAAAAAAAAATTCTACTTAGGTACTCTAACAATTAGTCTACTATTTTTCATGTACCCTATGTTTTTAATAATTTCGTATACCTGAATTTTTTTAATATTCTTTATATTCCAATTTAATTTCATATAAGTACCTAAATGGTGTAAATAAACTATTGTTTTTTTCAATTTAGTTTTCTTTTTAGTTACTTAAGTGGAACTAAATTGAAATATAATGGTACATGATCAAAATTATTAAAAATACAGGTATTTTTCAAGTGTTTTTAATAATTTTACTCAAGTATCTTTATATTTTAATTTAATTCAACTTGAATACCTAAAAGGACACCTAAATAGAGCAAAAAATTAGTTCATTTAATTTTCATTATTTAGATACACATGCGAAAGCAACTAAATGGAATTTATCCAACATTTTTTTGGAAATTTTCTAGAATGAAAAAAAAATGATTGAAATCTTATGAAAATTAATAAAAAAGATATAGAAGTTATGTATATATATATATTCTCAAATTATCCAGAGTATCTCAATCCAGCGTAGAAATATGATACCAAAAAAAGGTATCATTTTAGTACTCCAAAAATAAAAATATTGATAAAATGTTAGGTAAAAATAAATTTAAAATATAAAGTACTTAAATAAATATAATTGTTTGAAATGCATGGTCATACATGACACCAGAGCATTATTTATCCTATAATTTTTTTAAATACATTTAATATTAGAAAACTATATAATTTATAAAAATAAAAATTAATACAAATCATAGCAGGTAAAGACTGTCGAATAAAATTAAACATCATTCTTGAAATGTCTTGGCAGATTGATCTTTCTCTACACTAAAGAGGAATCTTTTGGAATCAAGCTTAATTGTGCTGGTTTTCATTTACACTAAAAGAGTAAGCTTGCTATATGAAACAAGAGAGATCGATAACCAAACCTCAAGGTAGCAATTGAATCTAACGAATTAGATTTAGATCAGATAGTAACAAATTAGATCATTTACTGATATTTTTGTGAGTTATTTGTATAGATTGGTTGTGAGTCAGATCAAACTATTTTAGATCATTTTATTATTTGGATCAATTCGACTTTAGGTATATGTAGATTTAGATTATAGCAGGTTAGCTTTTTGGTTGGGTTGATCTAGTTTGGATTTGGGTCGCTTCAAGTTAACTTGGTGTAACACCCCCATTTTTACCACTTGAAAATTTCTTTAAAAGAGTTGATTGCGGAAGCTAAGCCAATAAAAAAACGTAGGGTGTTACCGCCACACTTAGTATAAGTCCCGTTCCTCTACCTTTCTTACACTAAATGTTAAGGCTAAAACATTTATCCACTTAAATTAAGAATAACAATGGATAAGAAGAAGAGAAAGGTTTCATTATAATATTAAATTGTTCTAATAACACAAGATTAAACAAAAGAGTTACAATTGACAAAGGAAAGAAATACATAAGGGGACATAAGAGTCCAAAAGAAATCCAGATCAAAAGATGACGGAATGGACACCGGATAGTCCTAACTCTCAAACCCCACCAAAGGCCATCATTTTGTACCCTCAAAGTACTCCTGCAAGGTAAAGACTGCCCTTTGAATAGGCAGGGGACCATAAAACAGAACCCGTCAGCACAACGGTACTGAGTAAACCAATATACAATACTAAACATGTAAATATCACATGGAGCACATAGAAAGTAACACAAAGTATCATGTCATAACATATTAAATAGTACATACCATAGCAAAGTGCCACATTCATACCATAACTCACATCATGCCATATGTCACATGTCCATCACAACAAACTTAACTATATTACAAATATTTCATTAATCCAACTATACTGAGGGTGTTCCACCAAAAGAAAAACACCAAACCATAATTAAGGCCTCTCAAAATAACCACATTTATTTCACTTATAACATGATAAGGAAATCACCGAGACAATTACCAACCAATGCACCAAATCCAAATAGTGCATGAATGCAACTATCAAACCAACATACCAATACCAAGTAGTGCGTGGAGGCAACTACCAAAACGACAAATCACAACCATCCATTTACATCCTTATACAATAATTTTTCATATTTTATTTACTCGAGGGGATACAAATAATAACCCGGAGACATAAAAGTACACTGGTCATACCGGCGCATTAAAGCAACACAGTATCCTCCCAACTTGTAACCCAGAGACATAAAAGTACTCTGGTCATATTGGTGCAATAAAGTAATGCAATATCCTCCCATCCTCGGACACCTAATCCTTAAGTATCGATACCCCCTATAGGGCCCGTAGGTCACCTATAGAGTAGACTAGGGCCTTATTGAGGCACAACCGGCACATCAGAAAACCAAACAAATCGAGGAGTCCTACCTCGTCTCTAGGGTAGCTACCCCTAGAGAGAAACCATTCCCAAATCTCGAGGTCTTCCACTTTAAATATTAATATCTTAATAAGGTGATCATAAAATATGACATAATGCACAATGATTCCAATTTCATTCTTAACCCTTTTTATTTTATTTCCAATTATTCAAGTCGATCATAAGGTCAACAATATAAAACAAAATCAAAGTTAACTCTAAGGTCAACCTAGGAATCCATTAAGGTCATATTATTCCAATTATTCACCCTTTAAGGCATAATAAGTCACAAACAACCAAAATGCCATTATATGTTATTTACTCAATAGTTTCCCACTTTAATACCAATTGTTATTAGAATTAAGCAAAATTCATGGTATGAGTAAATAACATTAAAATAGGTACATTAATATAAAATATCAATTCTATCAATTTTCAGGAGCGACAAAGATACCATTTTGCCCCTAAAACACAAGTAAGCTCATTTAGCACATTAAACCGTAATCATACATAATTATTTTAACACAAGCAACCCTATTTTAATATGCTATCATACATCTATTTAAAATACATAAATTTAACATATCCTTGCATACAAATACATGGTCACACACTTAGAGAAATTAATATCAATATATGGTGCATGCATATTTTTCTTTTATGAGATTATATGAAAGCATAAATTACACTTAAGCATAACATAAGATACTTTAAACATGCTATCACATGATTTTTATATAATTAGTAGCAGCATATGGGTTTACCTCTTTCCAAGCACAAGTAGCAAAATAACACAAAGAATTCCCAAAAGAATATCAACACCTTCAAAAGATGGAGACACAAGAGGAGAAGATAAAGGATAGCAACTTCACAACTTAACCAAAAATCTAACCTTCTTTACTTATTTAAAAATAAATAAAGGCTAGATAGAAAGAAATGTAGAAGTGAAGAAAAGAGACTAAGGATAAAGAGAGGAGGATGGGTCTTGGTTATAAGCTCAACAAAGCTTAAGAATACTTAGCAAAAATAACCAAAATGAAGAGAAAGGTGGGAGCAACCAAGAGGAGAAAATGAGAGAAATGATGAATGAAAATAAATAGAGACAAAGGGGGTATAATTAGTAGATGGAGGGACCAAAAATCTGCAGCCACAAGAGGGGGGGGAGGTAGCTTGTTCAACACTTGAATGATGAAGGACAAGATGGTTGAGTGTGTAAGGTGGTGGAGTGTAGTTAGGTTTAAATAAAGTTATGAAAACCAATCAATCAATCAAGGGATGGGGTAGGTGATGGTGTGCAGGTCCAAAGTCAGCTTTAATTATGGGGAATGCAAGTGAAGCAGGTTGAGTGCAAGAAAAGCTAAAGTGACACAACAAGTAAAGGTAGAAAGTGTAAGAAAGTAACTTTAACTCAAAATTTAGTTGAATGAATAATAAAATGGTCAACTAGATACAAAATCTAATCATGGAAGTGTAAGGAAGTAATTTTGTGAATGAACAGTAATTTTAGGATTTATAAATTTTTTTAGTGGTGGAAAGATCAATAAAGAGGATAAATTAATAAAAATAGAAAATAAGCTCATAAAATTACGAAACTTTGTCAAAACCCTTGAAATAATATTATAAACTCACCTATAAATTTTTATGAATTTACAACAAGATTTGATATATAAAATATTGAACTTACGGTTAATTAACGAGCTTAGAAGGTAATTAATAACATAAATACCAAAATTATTCCTAAAATCATGAAACTTTCCAGATCATCCTACTTAATTATTTAAAACCTAAATATAAATTTTCATAATTTTTAACACACATATGATATGATATTTAGCTAGCATACCGTAATTATATATTTTGCATAAAAAATTCAAAAGGGATAACAAACACAAATAAAATTAAACCAAAATTTCTAGATTTACATTTAAGCACATTTAGGACCTGAATAAAATTTTATAAGAATATTTTACAAATTTTAACATAAAAGTACATATATATAAATAGTATTTTTATAAACAAAGTACGCCTAGCCGTAAAATCGCAATTACTACCAAATCACTCAAAACAATCTTGAGGCTATAAAATGTTCTAAAATAATTTATGTAATTAAGTACACAAAATTAGAATTAATTAAAAATAGGATATTATACTTGGTGTATCATGTCTTTTCAAGTTTTGATGGATCTAGTTGGGTTGGGCCAAGCTAATCTTAAATTGAATCACTTTGGATTTGGATTAAATCAAACATTGACTATTAAAATTAATTCAATTCATTAATATCTTAAGCAATCATTAAATTTAACTTCATGTAAATATATAATAAAAATGCATTATTAATTCAACTTGTTTATATAATATTATGATTTTTTAAAGTTGTATTTTTGTGCATCAATAAAATTTAAATATCATTAGCAAATAAGAATGTCCACGATAAAATTAAGAAAAATAATTAAAATTTATAAAACAATATAGTTTTAACAGATTTAAATAAATATTAAAATATGTATAACTTTTTATTATTATAGCTAGTTAATATCAAATTTGGTCTTATCAAATTAGATTAATATTGGGTCTAGTTGATGTTTGATTTTGTATTAGCTCATATTATAAGCTAGATTAGGATCAGATTGAGTTAATAAATTTTTAAAAATTATATTGGATTGAATTTTATAAAGATTGGATTGCTTTAACTTGTATCGGTTCAAACCAAACCATACAAGAGGAAGAAAATAAAACATAGGTCATAGTCATCACTGTCATCTAATGTTTCTTAGAGTTAAACATAAGTAGTAAACAAGTGTTCTTGAAGTATTTGAGCATGATCCTCAAATTATGTCGGGCCATAATTTTTATATTACTATATCAAATTTCGATAGCTATAATGGAACATCTTCCTTTCCCAAAAAAAAAAAAAAAAAAAAAACCTCAGTTATTTTAAGAAAAAGAATTTTAATTTATATATTACCATGGAACATCTAAGAACAGTATTACTTATGTGAGTTTTCCCGGCCTTCTAGAAAGGTTCAGGAAATCCATACAACCATATACTCGGTGTGCCCTTGTCAAATTATGCACCCAAAATTGTTGCCCATAATTAAAACATGGAGCCGCCCATCAAATGACAACAAAGATACATTGAAGCAAACCAAACAACGTAAACTCTCCACACCACTGGAGGAGGAAAAACAACAGACATCATAAAGAAAGAAACATCGTAAAAATTCTTAACCGGGATAGATCTTTTGTCGCCTACTGCTTTCCTTGTATGACAACACCAGTTATGTAAATTCTAAAAACAATCTTATTATTCTTGCATTGAAATTATTGCATTAATTTGGTCTATTTTTGTTGCTAAATATAACATCATAATTATTAATACTTTTTATAGTTTTACTGATGAAACATTAATCATGTTGTTAAGATTAGAATTCAGATGCATATATGAGTAGGTTATTACTATAATATTTTTGGAATTAACGACTGATAATACACATCACCATGAGTCTTTTTTAATATATTTTGTTCATACTTATATATTCTCAGTAGATCACCCACCATTTAATTAATGCAGACAATATATTTAATTACCCAATTCTTTAATGACAGGTTTTTTACAATGAAGATATATAATATTTATATAAATAGTCATATTAATTCTTTTAAATCTCTATTATATTCCATTAAAATTTAGCGGGTGTGTGTACATACTTCATACACAATGGTCATGCAAATAATAGCTTGAAGGGTTATGGATAAATATTTATTTATATTTTCAAAACAATATTAATTGGAAAATGTATTGCTAATATTTTTATTTTATGGGTGCTATTAAATACTCCATCTGTTTCATAACATATAATTTATAAAAAAATTTAGTACATAAATTAAGAAGCATTAAAGTTTAGAATATATAAATGGTATACAAATTAATTAAAATATACGTATTAAAATTTAAATAATTTAATTATTATGAGATACATTAGTAAGGTGGAAAAGAATAAATTATAAAATATAATAATAAATATTTGTTGAAATTTAAAATATAACTTATTATAAAATAAAAATAAATAAATTATTTATTTTCTATTATAAAACCGAAGGAGTAATTAATTGTTCCAGTCTAATCGATCTCCTTAACTGTGTTTTTTATTCTTTTTTAAGTGCTTTTGGTTCCTAATCGGAACTTGTCAAGATAGCATGCAAATTGAGTATTTTCCTCGGAAAATTAATATCCGTTTCACCACTATACTGGCATCGTAAATTGAAGACTCGGTTGATTAGTGTACTTTTTACCTATAGAAGTTTAAGAAGGTATCGCACGTAAACCTGAAGCCAGAAGCGCACAATCAACTATCCAGGCTTGCTTGGTACGGGGCAAATAGATATGGAATTTTTTTTCTTCTTATTTTATATTTTTTTATTAAATATTTAACAATAAAAAATTTATTTTTAATAAAATATTTATTTTAGGTTAAATTTAAATTTAAAATAAATATTTATTAAAATAAAAATATTTAATTTTGACTAAATTATATAATATATAAAAATAATTTTCTCACTCTTATTATTGCTAGCACTAGGGCCCATTTTTATTCCCGAGGCTTCACCAATTAGATTTCGAATCTCGAAGAAACTAGACTTATAAAGGAGGCGAAGAGACTTATGAGAACAAGTGCGGGGCAAACGAAACGACGGACGACAAGTTGTCGTGTATGAGATTGGCATTATTACAAGTTTTTCAATGAAATGGGGGATTATGACAATCATTTTTACAGACTTACTGGAGCTTTTCCCCTACAGGAAGATTATAAAGAAAAAAAAAAGTTAAGGAAGCCTAGCGTAAAATAAAATCAGGAAAGGCATTTAGTCTGATATGATACTGAGGGAATAGACCTATGCACGAAAAAAAAAAGAAAAAAAAGGAAAAAAAAAGTGATCTAGACCCAACCAATTTGACATATTCATGACCCTAGGGATAAAATTATGTTTCTTAAACTCTAATATCTTTTGATAATTAACCTCATAAATCTTACAAAAATGTTCTAATCTTTATTAATCATCTCATTAGGACCACTTAGAAGATTAACATCCTCTAGCAAACTAAATATTGCATGCTCTTGACCAACCTCTTGGAACATCCGTAAAATTTATTACTAATTTTTTTTTTACTAAAACTTGAACATAAAATAATGGAGGGTCACCGCCATATATAGTATAAGTTTAGTCACCATACTTTTCTCGTACCAAATATAAGACTAAAATATTTAATTTTAACAACAAATAAAGAGAGAATACATGAAGATTTATATAAAATGTAAACAACAAGAGCTTAGGAGATCAATTCCAAATATAAAGCAACGGAAATATAACAAAATGAGATACATCGAACTAAAAGTCTAAAAGAAGGTATCTGAAAACAAAATCTACTAAGCAGCAACTAGATAACTACAATTCTATTCCTAACCCCTAATATATCACTTGTCCGCAATCATTACATCAAAGTCATCAATGAAATCATCAAATAACTACAAATTAGCAAGATTGGCATCTACTCGTTGAATGAGTAGTGACTACAACAAGGTACTTGGTATGATAATATAGTAAGTAATATAACCATTTCAAAGACATAAATCCTTCAAATAGACTAGAAGGTTTGGTATATTAGATAGGATCATTCATACAATATAAACAACGTATGATCACGTGTTACACAAGAAGACTAAACACATAATCATTATTCATTATATAAGGACAAAACCAATTCTGATTACTTTTTCACTTTTAGAATAGAAACCTACTATTATTTCTAGTGGAGTGGTCCACTATAATCTTGTAGAAGGACACAGCACACCATTCAAGGTGAAATACACTTGAATCCACAAATAGACACCAAATATTTAAGTATGTGTACCCTTTGCTAACAGATAATTTGGAATTTCATAGGGTAGATCTAAGGCCATATTAGTTTTGGTAGAACTAGGTCATTAAACATGGAAAGATGGATCTCATCCCTAATTCAAGAGATCTTTCACTTTGACTATTAATATATTGTTCATAGATATTTACCCAACACTTATCACTTCACTTATATAATGAATTCATACCAACACTTGTTATATTCCACATTAACTAGAACTACTCAAAGGTCAAATCAAAACACTTTATCAAAACCACATTCAAGGAAAACCAATGTAGTCTTATAAAGCCTTAATTCTCACTTATGTCATAAAACCACCAATAAGGGATATTAATTTACCAAACTCAAGGAAACACTTAAATACTTCATATTCAAAACTATTAAATAAAAATAAAAATTCAAACTCCATATAAGACACAAAAATGACAAATTTACCCTTAGGTCTTTATATGCTCACTTTATGCCATTATGAATACTAAACCATTATATTCTTAACATATATTTAAACCAAGACTTGAACTTATTAAAATAAGCATACAAAATAGGGATACCAATTTGGTAAAATTTTATGTTATTGTAAAATGGCTAAAATGCCCTTATTATTTTAAATTGGTCATATCATACTTAAGCCCCTAACTTGCACTAACTATAATTCCTCCAATTTTCTACATGATACACTCAACTCATTTTCTCTTCAAAATACATTTAAATTCTAAAAAGACACATATTTGATGTAAGAATATGTAAATGCCCTTAAACACCTAAAAATACTTTAAAACTTGAGAAAACTATAGCTAACTCTAAACCACTTTAAATCAAGACAAGTTATATATGAAAGTTTAAGTAAAAACCATAAGGAACACAATCGTGAACACAAATTTTGTTAAAAATTGCCCATATTTGGGGGTATTGCATGTATACTCTAAAACACATATAACAACACACTTAAATACAATTTTAAACCATTAAAACACTTAAAAAGACCCTAAGGTCAAAAGCCTCAAATGTGTGCATATATACTTTTCTACACATTTTTTTGGATACTCAAGAATAAAAATTTATGTAAGAAAAATACTTACAATATCATGCTTAGTAAAAATAAAGAAAAGCATAGGAATAATAAACTAGCATGGTTGAAAAGCATACTTTAGCCTAACATGACATTTTTCCTATATAACACATGATATATGAATACAAACTCTCACAACATAAGACCATGCATTATTACAAATAACATGTTATCATACTTAAGAATCATAAATATAACACATAGCACAAAAATCATATACCTAAGGAAAATATTACATTATCTAGCTAACAATTCTTCTAGCAAAATTACTCCTCAATTTCCTTACTTCCTTTCTCTTAAGGAACCTTGAACACCTTCAAAGAAAAGAGAAGAAATGTTTTTAGGAAACCATATCAAAAGAAACATACAAAAAAGAGAGACTAGAAGAGAGAAAAAAGATAAACCTATGAATTTGAATGGAAGATCTTGGATAATAGATCATAAGGGTTTTTCTTCTCTTTTCACTAAATCTTAATATGCCATTATGTAAGGAAAGTAATTATGAGTTAAGAAACAAGATTATAGAAAAAGAATCAAATAAGAAAATGAAGAAATAGAGGTAGAAGATGTTGACTAGCTGCTAAGGAGGAGGAAGTTTAAGTGTTTAACACTTAGAATAATCAAGAAGAGACAAGATAGATCGATAGGCAAAAGGAGAGCAAATGCCTTGCAAAATTCATAATAAAACCAATGCACACAAAGAAGTGGTGACCAACCAAGCTAAAGAGACAGAAGAGGGAGAGTTTTTTTTTTCAAAAAAAAAATCCTTTTCTCACACTTAATTGCTAAACATAGGTTAAACTTAAGAAAATGTTAAGTGTATACGTAAAAATGTAAAAAAATGATGATTAATGAGAAAAAGTACAGAAAATGGTGTGGGGAAGGTGGTTGGCATCAATTCTAGCATGCATAAGGTCTTCCATGGCTAACCATGTCCTGTAGGAGGAGAAATGAAATGTTTAATGTATAAAGTGCTAAACGGATGTAAAATATAATACTTAAAAGTAATTATTAAGCCTAAAAATTGCTCAAAATATAATAAAATACAAACAAATATCAAATATGATCAAGGAAGTGAAAGAAAAAATTTTATTGGCTTAAAAATATTTTACAAATTTTATATAATTTTAATAAAAAAAACTACTAAATAGGATTTAATTTGGAAAAAAATAAAATCGCCCATAAAACTATAAAAATTAATAGCAAACCTTAAAGTAATATTATGAACTCAAATGTAAATTTTAGTGAATAAATACAATGGTTCAATATAAAATATTGACCTGAAGGTGAAATATAGAACTTTTAATGTTTTTTTGAAAAAGAAATATCAAAACTATTGAGAAAATAATAAAAATTAATGTACCATTATTTCAATTTATTTCCAATCCAAATATAAATTTTTAGAATTATCTATGTCTGATTCCTCGTTAATATCAAAACTCATTGAAAATAAGTAAAGTTGACAACTACAAGAGAAATAGTAGAACTAATTATAAATCAAACAAAATTTTTAAATATATATTTTAATCCATTTATGATCTAACAAATTTTTTAGTCAAATATTTCACAACGAAGCTATAAAGTTAACATAAATAAATAGTAAATAGTATTTTCTTAATAAAATGTTACATTTAATTAGCTGTAGAGCAGCATTTTTAACAAGAAATCACTTTAAAAAACCTTAAGACCATATTTTATGTAATAAAAAAAAATTTAAACTTTAAATATATTTAAGGTATAATTTTTTGGATAATATTTTGGGGTTAAACATACATAAAATAGTATATTTTTTTTTCATTTAAATAAGCTAAAATAAGGCTAAAAAGAGGTTAAGATCACGGACACATGAAGGCTTTATGTTGATGAGATTTTATGGTAAATATGGTTTTAAAATATAAAACTCATTGTTATATAACATATCTACAAGAACCATAGAAAGAAAATTTATCAATGTGGCTTTTTCAAGGCAAAAATAAAAGCAACATGCTATCATTTCAACTTGTGAAATCACTATAGGGTGGGGATGGACAAAAAAGTGTCAATGACATTGTTTTATGACTGCAGGTTCGTGTACTTCAATTTAATCCCACCTTTGGTATAGTTATATGATAACTTTTTTTTTTTCTCTATAATGGTTGTTATATACTTAGGACCAACTTTTTAATGTTTTTGGTCACGTTCCTCAAATATTGAAACATTGTCATTCAATGTATGTACTGCCTCACATATATCTTATTAAATCTTCAAAATCTTGTTTCCAATCCTCAAGTTTCTGACTCTCTACAACATCATTATGAAATTCTCTCTCTACACACTTGTTTGTTTCTATCAAACGATGGCTTCTTCGTCTCACCAAAATACTCCCCCTATGATTGTGATTTCTAATAATGACAATGATTAAGATAGTGTTATCATTTCAATAGGTGAAGAGAACTTACCTTGAATTAACAATGAGAATAACATACTTACTTAGGCTATTTGAAGGGAACAAATAGTGATAACAATGGCAGGTGGAATGGGAAGGGTAAAATAAGGAAGGGGAGGAGGGCATGGCGAAAGAAAAGGATATGGTGGTAGAGGAGGAGGAGAAGAAGGAAGAAGGAAAAAAGATAACCTCTTTCCTAAGAGGTTGAGGATTATCCTTAGTCATTAATCGACTCAACTCTGTCGGTGACATCCCATCCTCATTGTGAGAACCCAAGGACATCTCCTCAATTAATGGATATGATGCTGCCTCCCCATGTTTATGATGATAATTAACAATGTTGTTAATTTTTTTTCAAATATTCCCATATACTTATTTCTATATTAATATTAATAAATAACTTTTTATGATTCTAGAAATTTTTTATTTAATATTTCATGATTATATTATATTTGTGGATTGATTAAAACAATGCTTTATTTGTCAAATTCTAAATCAAGTGATTAATCATATTAGAAGCAATAAATCACATCTATTGTTAGTATTCTTTGGTTTAAATAATTTTAAGAATGATTACACTTTTATCCTAGTTGAGAAGAAATTTAAATTACATTGTTAGGGAGAATATTTATAGAAATTAATAGTACAACCACCGTAGTACTATAATACCTCCATTTTCTCAACTTTTAAATTTCATCTTAAATAAACATATGAGGGAAAAAGAAGGAAATGGGGATGAAACTCCTACACCAAACATGAAGTGAAGTGTGACCCTTTACCTATATAGCCTATGTCTCATGCAAGGCTACAAATGTACCTTAACTACAAAATGTTGCATAAGTAAAGCATTTATACATATTACTACTTTTAGAGTAGTGCTAAGAACCATTTATATAATATGAGTAAAGAATTAATAACATAGTAAACTCCATAAAGAAAAACTAATAAATCTTCAAACAATCCCATATATAGAGAGAGATAAGTCACTTACCTATATCATAATTATCTACTCCCTCAAATGAGTTAAGATTGCATGGTGCCATAATATAGTATTCGTATGGTGAAATACTGAGTAAAACTTAATTCCTATGTCCATATAAACATGTAAGATGATGGAGTAGCATACGTACTCAATATTATCACATATCAATGAGATAAATTGTCATGTTTTCATGTTTAAGCAAATGAAACATAGAGAATAATTCATGATTCATGATTTCTCATATTGGAACCCACCCTGAGGCATCTTGAAGATTTTGAATTCTTTCTATTTTTTAATATATCATCCAAATCATATATATATATATATATATATATATATATATATATAGGTATTCAAGATTTGACTCATGGTAAAAGTAAACTTATAGATTACCATCGGGAAAAAAATTTCATATAAATATTATTAGGTTGTTCGCACTTCCTATTCTAGGTATTATCCATAACATTACTTTCAAACATCTGAATAGTATATAGTGGTTGTTCAGAACCATTTAAAACTTTGAGCACACTCTTAGGGGAATGCTTAGCCCCAAGCATGCTCTCTGGGGAATACTCTAACTCGAATAGGCTCTTAGATAAATGTTCAGTCTCACTATCATATTGATTACAACTAATCTAGGTATCCTAATACTTAAGTGTATATACCTCCTACAGTGTATCTTAACATCTATAGAGTAGATAATGTAGTGATCTATTGTTAATAACTCCCTTAATTTTATTAAGTATTGAAAACATAGTTTATAGACTCAAGTGTTTACATATTCACACATAACAATACCTGGGGTTTATATTATGGTAAACCTCAATATCTATAAGTGTTAAAAATATTCTCACAAAACAATTCCTAGGATTTTATATTATACTAACCCTCAACGTTTATAAGTGTTTAAATATTCACACATAAAAATACCATTTCAAAATCCATATTTATTTGTGTGCTTAAAATAGGACAAAACTCATAACATATAGATATAATACATAAGGCATTGAAAGTTAGCATAGCTATCAGAAACCCATATTGGTTAAAGCCTTGAAATAATCAATATTAATCTCAAAAGACCTCTTAGAATCCAATTGAGTGAGAATATAATATATTCTTGAGTTTGAAATCACAAAATAATATAATATGCGAATTTCAAAAAAATTACTATTCACTAAGAAAAAGGAAAAGGTATAAGTCGGAGTCAACAGTCAATGGTCAAAGTTATGGTCAATGGTTAAGGTATGACTATCATTATTTTCATATTCAATATTTTACCATTTTAAAGCTATTTTGATCATTTATGTCTAACTACATTAATATTCTATTAACCTTATTGATGCCATTAGTGAGGTGATTAATTCATGATTAGCATGTGAATAAAATTAGTCATGAAGATCATGAAGAACATATGCAAATCTAAATAATGTCATATTGTGTTTCAACTTACACCTAAAAATACCAATGAATGACATGGAATCCCTAAATTACCAAAAAAAAATTTCACTCTAACATCAAAATTAAGCCTAAAACTGAGGCTAATGGATTAGTCATAGGTTTTGATAGATGTACACACTTAGGAGAAAATGATCATAACTTCTTTGATACTTAACATTTATCAGATCTGAAAGATGCTTTTAAAAACTATACTCATAGAAATTTAGTTTGATATATAAAAGGCCATGTATCTCCAATCCATGTGATAGTTTCGAGACTAAACATTCAACACCAAATCAGCAAGTTTCAAGTATGATAAGTAAACTTGTGCTTAGCACAACTTTTACCATACTTACATAAATGTTAACATATTATATATCAAATTTATCCTAAACATACCAATAAACATGATGGTATATTTATAAATAGAAAAAACCAAAGCTTAGATTCCCCAACTAGGATTTTTAAAGCAAGCCTCAATCATAAGATATATATGTTCAACTCTTTTGATTCATATTCTTACAGAGTGCATAGATCTTCACCTATATCAATTTTCTTTTTTCACAACGTCATGATCCATATACCATAAATATTAAAGAGTATCAAATATATAATTATCCTCAAGAAATACTACTCACATCATACCCATATTTGGCATGAGTACATAAAATCTTACCTTAATCCAAGTTTAACAAAAATGATGACAAGGAGACCATATATTACTCATCATCCATCACCCGTAACACTCCATGAATCACCTCAAGAAACCATATATAAATACACAAAAAATCTACTTATTTTTAATCTAAAAAAAGAAGAATAAAAACTAGAATAAAAGAATATATTAAGATATCTTAATTTCAAGATTTTATACACTTATACCTTGATCATCAAGTTCTTTCAATCCTCTAGTTATACCCTTCTTAGCTCGATACATGACTTAGAGCTAAGTTAGTGATATGGAAGCTTTTACAAGTTTTCACATGGTAGTTTTGGTGGTAGTAGTGCTCGAATGGTGTGAAGGTGACAAAGAATGATGGTGATGATGGATGAAGATAATGATGAAGGAAAATAGAGAGAAATGCTTGAGCAAATGAGTGTTTGAGTTTGAGTTTAAGCGAGGTGAAGTGAAAATAAGAGTGTATATGTTTGTGTAGAGACTAAATGAATGTGTAGAGTAATGATTAGTTTTGTTTAGGTATTATCTTAGGTAGGTAACAACGAACAGGAGAGGAAACTCAATAAATAGGAACCAAGGCTAAGGCCTTGTCTGGTCATTTTCTTGTGATACAAATCAGAGGACTTAAGATTATATCTCATATACATTAGGGAGGATTTAAGGAAAGAAATGTAAGTTTTTGTAACTAAAGATGGAAATTAAAATTTAAAAGCCATAAGAATAGAGATAAATTATTTGGAATTCATCTTTAACTCTAGAGTATAATAATATAAGGATCCTTGAAGTTTTGTAAAGTTTAAATACTAAAAATAACTAATTCAGAGTCTATACAGTTAGTAAAGTACAGAAAATAAAATAATGAGCACTAAGATTCCTACAAATTGAAAGATATCTCAAGAGATATATTTTAAGGTTTCATATAAAATTGGTAATTTCTAGATAAGAATAAGTACATAAAATGAGAACTTGAATGTATGAGCCAACTCCTTACAGAAAAATTCAATATAAATAATACAAAAAAATCTAAAAATAATAGAATTTACCAAATCTATACTTCAATTGATTTATAACCCAAAAATAATATTTCTAAAGGCATTATAGTAGTAAATTTAGTTTTGGCTCAAACATCCCCAAACATGAATAATGATTTTGCAATAGGTTTAGAGAAAGGGTGTTTCTTAGTATGAAATGGAAAGTCCATTATTTTTCTTAAAAAAAAAGCTTTGAATAACAAAGTAGAACTTTAAAATTGTTTAAAGGTAACCATTTATGTTTTAGAGAAAATTGCTAACATTCCACAACTAATTAAAGGGTTAAATTGGTCTTACAAAGCAAAGGATTGTAACAAAGGTTGATAAAGTCCTGAGGAATGTAACAAAATATTTAAAACACAACAACTCTTTATCTCCTATTAAAAAAAATCCTAAATAAATTAGGTTTACAAGAAATAATATATACCAAGTAAAATCATCCAAATTAATTTCAAAAATATTTATGAAAACTTTATAAAATTTAAATAAAATAAAGAAATAAATATGTGGATCTAAGTTTTGAATAGTCAAAATCAAATTGTGGGACATATCCTTCATTCTCAATTTCCATTCACCATTATTGTATATGTACTATGAAATGTTGATCCTCGCATAAAAATGTTACTTATTGGTGAAATGTGAGCTTGTGACTTATAGTTGTGTGTGAAGACTAGCATAGATTGGTATGTGTAGGTTAGCATAGTTGTGTGTGGAGCCAAATGGAGACTAATGGTGGAAACACAGAGGGATGGGGTCATGTTTGGCAATAAAGATTATGTTTGTTCTGATCTCCTTGGTCTTGCAAATTTTAGCTCAACCCGAGTGTTTAGGAAAAAAATTGAGGACCAGTTTTATTTACAACGGCACTATTTTTCCCCCTATCGTTAACTCAATCTTACTAGGGTTAGTTGGTACTACAATCAATAAATTTGTCTAAGGACTGTAGCTATCACTAAGAATACTCAAACCTATATAAACTCTTCTTCTCTAATTCTTTTGTGGTTTTTATGAGGGAATTTTTGTATTGATTGATTTTGAGATGATTGTATGGTTCTCCTTGCAAATAAAAGTATTGTAAGTAATAAATCAATGTTTTCTTAATTATTTGTTCCTATTCATATTATGTTTCTCTATTGAATCTTGAATTATAGATTTGTATCACATATGGTCTTGGGCATTCATATTGGTGAATTTTTCCAACAAATTAATATTAGAGCTTGGGTGCATTACAGATCTACATTGGGATGACATTCATAAGATTTGAGATTAAGTAATTTGATTGTTTAGTGCACTTTAGTTTGTGAGATTTGAAGATGAAGATGATCATTGTTTAAACTAGATTAGAGAAGGCATTATTTAGAAAAGCGAATAAGCCTAAGACAGGGACTGAGGATAAGTTTGATAAGATCATTATGAAAGGCCCTATCTACCATATAGTTGTGTTTATCTAATGAGATCTTATGAGAGATGGCTAAAGTGATAGTTGTGTCTACCCTGTGGTCAAGGTAAGAGTCTTTGTATATGATGAGATTTGTGACGAATAGTTTGTTGTTGATGAGCTAGATGCATGATTAAAGATTAGGTGAGGGATATCATTCAAATCTCATCTTTATAAATTTGACTCTATTATTATGGATCTTCATGTAGGAAAAAATCATTGATGTGAACGACTAGGACCTAATCTAACAAGAAATTAGAAAATTTCAAGATACAATTGAAAGAACAGTTAGAATATAAGAACAATTAGGAAAATAATGATGATCTTTATCACATATCACACTAGCGATTACAAGGAGAATTAAAAAAATTATCATAATGTCACTCATTACACAATTCTATCCAAAAAATAAGAGAATAGTAGAAGAGATGCTTTAGATAGGTTTGATGTCCTCTAGTATGAATAGGGTTAGCAAAAACACCTATTAATAGTAGTGCAAACAAACCCTAACAAAATTGAGGTGATAATAGAAAATTGAGAAAAACATAGACCTTGTTAGCAAACTTGAGTGCTTGGTGATTTTCCAAAAATTCTTGATTTTTACTTAATTAAGCATAACCAAGAACAACCAAGGAAACACAACCTGTGTTGATAAACATACCCCCAGTCTTCTCCTTTTATTGATTTTAGTGCAAACTTCTCCGAATACCTACATGTACCAATCCAAACTAGTCTACACACACAAAAACAACTCATGTGCTCACAATCTCCACCTTAACATAATATTTGTGAGAGTTAGCAATAAGAACACAAAAGATCATCACAAACCCCTAAGCCCAAAGAGTCCCTCTTAGCAAATGAACACAAGTAAGCAATGATTCCATTAGCACATACACTAGATCAACATCAGAAGCAACTCGTTGTATTATCCTATCCTCATGAGCTAACACGCCAAGCCAAACAACATTATAGGCTCTAGTCATAAACACACAATCTCATAACCTCTAAGGCACAATACTAGCACACTAGTGCATCTCTCATCATCAGATTGACAACCAAGATTAAAGTAACCTACGAAAAAAATACTTAACAACACATAAGTCATTCAAGCTAGTATTAAAATGACCAAGTACCTTAGAAATTGCACCAAACCTTGCCAAGGTGTCTTAAAGAGACTTACCACACACATGCTCACAACACTCATAGCTTAAGTAATACTAGGGTCGGTACTAATCACATCATACATCAGACATCTTATGGCTCCATAATATGTAGTAGTGGATAAGAAAGACACCTCAAAGGTAAGAAATGGTATGATGAGCTAATTCAATGGGACTAAAAAATTATACTAATTGCATTGGCTAAAAAATTTCAAGTTTTGAAGGAAATAAAGAATGAGAGTATAAGAGTTGGTGTTATTTTGTATTATAGTTATTATATATATATTTTACTATTTCAAATACCAAAAATACCTTGCAAGGTGCACCTTGGTACATGATATATTTATTGTCTATTGATTTATTTGATCTAGAGAATAAAATTCATTTTATTCTTACATAAGATATAATTAATTTTTTTCTAATTTATGTTGGTTAAATTTGATTTAATCTATAATGAAAATAAGGTAATGAAATCATGTCCACTAAACCATTTTTTTGTCCTCCATTTATTTTATTTTTATATATATGAGATGATTTTAAGAGGCTTTTTATCACCAATGTATTGTTGTATTTTAAACCCTTATATTAGTTAAAAATCTCTTATTTTACTAAAAAATAAATAGTTATTATAACTTATCTTCATATTCATCAATAAAGTAGTAGATAAAGAAAATGCCTTTTTGACTGTTTTACCACTCATTAATAGAATTCTATTATTTAAACTAGCCAATTTGATTCCATGGTGTTGTTTTATTATATAGAATCTTACCATCTATTTCACAAGGAACTCAACAACCTATAATTAAGTGGAATAAGCAAACAACCCTACAAACAGATAGTCTTAAGACTAAAAAAAATGATGGAAAATTATCTACTCATCAAGATTCATGTGGAAAAGAACTACTTTAAATGTTTTGCAGTTTTACATATTATCTTGAGATGGTTTAGATTCTACATTCTCATGAATGCTTAGCTAAATTCTAATCATTTGGAAATATATTTCTAAAAATAAAAATAGAAAAAATACTCTATTGAGAAAATTGATTGTCGAAACTTAAAATCATGGCTAGCATTTCTTCTCATATGCATTTGTTTTTTTCCCACTCATTACACTATTTTAGAAAATTAGATCTTATATAGCATCCAACAACACTACTTTCACACAACATCCTTAAACACAAGCAGTTATAAAATTATATTATTTTCAGACACCTCATAACAGATTTGTAATGTAGTCTACAAGTACAACACATTTGATATGAATGAATTGGGAAAAAAATTGATCCACTAAGTGAAAACATAAAATGTGACACGTTTTTAACTTCCGTACGATAGAGTAACAACAACGTCTCTGAACTATTCAAAAGTTCCCAAAATTTTTGACAAAGTAAACAACACATTTATTTCCTCATGGGCCTAGGAGATAAGGCTTTCATGGATATATATGTAAAAATTAATATAATATAGAAAAATGATAGAATAAATAATTATCTTAAATAAATATTTACCCATATTAGCATAATCATAGTGTAACTATTTACCCAACATCATTCAATGAGGGCTCTCTTACCAAAACTATCAATAAAAACAACTTTGGAGTGCCTCAAATAAAATTTTCAATTTGAAAATTAGATCTTCTTTGTCTTCCATAAGTTCCTTAAAAACTTAATATGGCCTTCTTTTAGGGCTCGGGCTTTTTCATGAGGATTTTATTATAGTTAGGCCTTGACATCTTGGTCCATTTATCACAATCAAAAGTTAGGAGCCATTGTATTCTCATAGATGGATGCTACTAATGAATGGCTTGGTTTAAGTTACTTATCAAAATTATCCATGATAATTACTTTTGATAAGTAACTTCAAACAAGGGGAAGTTATGAAAATCCATCAAAGCCACTAAAGAATGCTCCTATCAAAACTCAAAATGCACTAGAATCTTGACCACATTCTCAAGATGTTATATATATAAAAGAGACCATATGCGAACTAATTTTCATAATAAAAGTGTATGGATGAATTTAATTTGTTAGATTACAAAAATTAACAATCAGAATAGAAAGTTAAAAGGTGATAATTGGTAGTATTTATTGTGGAATTATTATAATAAAAGGTTTGTTGCATCTAGTATTATAAATAAGAATGAGCTTTATTATCATTTCCTTCTTTAAATTATGTCCTTATATTTTAATGACAAGAAGTTATCAATGAAAATTTCTTGGAGTTCTTGTTATTCCATTCCAATTATTGGAGTGCTTGTGGGATCAAATTTTGGGTTGAGGATTAATGTATAATTTTTCCTTTTTGTTTATTTTCCTTTTGATTTCTTTTGTATGTTTTTTTTGGGCTTTTAATTTTCATATTTTTAAATGCTTATCTTTTTCCTTCTTGTTATAGAATTTTTATTTTGTTATTAGACATATTTATATTTATCTTCATCTAGATTTGTGGGTTAGCCTTTAACATTTAGGAGTTGTAAGCTTATCTAAGTTTAGGTTTCTAGATAAATACGTAATTAAATTTAATAATAAAAATCTACCTTGATTTACGTTTACATTAATCTTAGTTTGGGGTGATGGTTTATAATTTTTAGGGTCATTTAGGTTTAGATTTTTTATTTTGAGTTGTGGTTGAGTTTTAATTTTTCTAGTATTTTTTTAGTATTAGTTTGATATATGTGTTTTTTTATTATTTTAAACTTTATTCAAGAATAAATTTTTTTAAATTAATTTGTAGTTAAATTTGGGTTTGCTTATTTTTATATTTAAGGTTTTATGGAGCCAGGGTTTAGAATTTTTAGATTTGTTCAGATTTCGGGTGTAAACTTTAAGATATATGGACTTTAAATTTTTTTCAAGTTCATGATTTATAATTTATGGCTTATGGATTTTAAAATATTTTAAATCAGGGGTTTAAGATTTATTCTATTATTTTAGATTTGTTAGTATTTAGGGTTTAGGGCTTAGAGTTATGATTTAAGGTCTAGAGTTTAGTGTTTCAAATTTATGATTTAAATTTTTGGTCTATATTTTTTGTTTAGGTTGGCATTTAGGGTTTAGTTATAGGATTTATTATTTAAGTTTTAGGGTGTGGGGGTTAGGGGTTTAGTGTAACACCTCCATTTTTAGTACAAGAAAATTTTGCTTACAGACTTAGGTGTGGAAGCTAAAAGAATGAAAACATAGGATATTACCGCTACACTTGGTATACGTCTGGTTTCCTCTACCATTCTGATACCTAGTGATAAGACTATACTCATTAATTCACTTAATTTAATAATAAAATTATAAGAATCATGTTAGAGATAACTAATCAAATGAGCATTATGTTGAATAAAACAAACAATAGAAGTTACAAAACTCAAATGAGAGGAAAGCATTAGAGGGCATAAGAGTCTAAGAACAACCGTATCAAATATACCGAAAGGGACACTGGATGATCTTAACTCTCTACCCAAACTACTAGCGTTTGACTGATCTTGCAAGATGATCTGTAAAAACCAATGCCCGTTGAATAGGTAAGGGCCCATGAAATGGAGCTCTTTAGTATAACGATACTAAATAATCCATTATACTAGACTAAAATAAAAAGCCTATATGGAACACATAAAAAGCATCAAATCAATACATCATATAAAAAATTTAAAGATACACAATATGATCAAAATAAGATAATAAGATCAGATAATCAAATATCACTAAGCCACATACTACTTATACACATTCATTTAGAACATACTGAAACTTACTAATCAAATATCCCACGGATTCTCTCTGTATTAATGATTAGAATTAATCTTAACATAATAACCATATCCTTCACCACATATCTCATATATCAATGTCAAAGCTAATGACATCCATACATCATAGGTAGGGCTCAAGGGATCAATACCAAGAATAGGTAAACACAAATGCTACTATTAAACCATAGGAAGGCATGAATGCTACTACCAAACTATAGGATGGCATGAAGGCTACTACCAATCCGTAAGTAGGCACCAAGGCTACTACCAATCCATAAGTAGACATGTAGGCTAATACCAATCGAAAAGTAGGCACAAAGGCTACTACTAAACCATAGGTAGGTACAAAGACTACTATCGATCTACAGGTAGGCACAAATGCTACTACCAAACTAATCCAATAATCATTTTGATTCAATTATCCTTTCCATTTTTATTTAATTGAGGGGAGATCATATCAATCTAAAGACATTAAGGTGCTTCGGTCATACCGGCACCAAGGCAACACAATATACTTTCAACTATCAACCCAAAGAAACTAAGATATCTTGGTTGTATAAGAACATGAAGGAGTACAATACCTTACCTATAAGGATACCTAATCCATAAGCATTCATACCCTCTATAAGTCCGCAAAGCTAAAGAGTGTAAGATATAAGGCTTGACTAAGGTACTAAGGCACACAAGCAAAAAATCTATAATTAATGGTGGGATAAACCACTCTTTAGGATAGCAACCCCAAAAGAGTCACCATTCCCAATCTTGAGTTATTTTACTTTAAATATTAATATTTTATTATAGTGGTTACAAATATCATATAATACACTAAGAATTCATATTTTTATACTTAACCATTTTTTCTCATTTTTAATTATTCAGGATAACCATAACTAAGGTCAATATGATAATATACTAAGGTCAACATTAAAAATCTAAGGCCATCTTAGGCTTAATTATTCATATCAAGCATATTAAGTCAAAAATGACCAAAATGCCCATGAAACCACAATTGTCTCATTTTCCTTTATTTTAAATACAACTTCCATATCATTTATTAATTTATAATAAAAAGGATAAAATATAATAATTAAATTATTTAGCATATGATTAAATTATAAGACACCTCAAATGACCATTTTACCCTTATATATTTTATAACACATAAATCTCTAACATGCATATCTAACTCATCTAAAATCATATATTTCTATGCTCAATAATAAACAATACAAATTAGGCATACTTACTGAAATAAATCACTTGGTATGTTTGAAAGGACCAAATTGCCCTTAGGCCAGAAACTAATAATAATCATACTGACATATGCCTAAGCATGCTCAAGATATCCTATTACACATACATATAATAAATAACTTATTCCTAATGTTAAAACCAAGGTCTAGGAACCAGTCAATTAGTTTACCCTAACACGACACCAAATCATAAATTATATGCAGATTCTTACACATAAATCATCCTTAACCACATTAAAAAAATGTATCAATATAGTCTAGCACATTTTTAACTGAATTAACTTGCATTTCATAGTATGGAATCATCATATCCTATCTTTACCAAATTTCATGATTTTTACTCAAGGTATACCACCTATCTATATAAATCACATATGTAGGCTATATACACTCATGACAACATACAGAAATCAACTTAAAGGAACTCAAAACAAGCATAAATGCTCATACCGCCCCTTAAATTAGAATTCCAACTGTGAAATTCTCAGCTTTTAAAACCTTAAAACTAAAACTTAAACTCAAACATTTACACCAAAACCTTATTAAAATTTTGAACTTAAAACATAAGGAAATAAGGACATAAAAACTTGAGGCAAAAACAAGGAAATACTCAGCTAAACCACTCAACCTTTTTCCCCAAATATAACTCTTCATCACTTAATAATTGACAAAAAAAAGAGAGCTAGAGCCAGGATTAAAAGAGTGTAAGAAAATTAAGTGCAAGGCTTGAAGTGTAGAAAGAGAGAAGGTGAATGCCAGACTTAAAGATTTTGATGGCTCAAAGAAAATTTGCACACAAGGGATGATTGGGGCTATTTATAACCAACCAATAGTAGGGAATCATAGAGGGCTTAAGAATCAACTTAGAACCCTATAATTGATCATTTGAATTGAGCTAGATAGATGGATTTTGTCTAAGATATGATCACCTTTCCCCTAGAGCTCAAATGATGTCCCTAGGGAATACAATTTAATTAGGCCAAAATTAGCATACATGAGTTAATTAATGGAAGGTCAGTGTGGAAGAAATATTTCAGTTGTTCAAAGTCGTGCCTGAGATTGAAGCATTGATATCATACACATATAGAGGAGAGAGGCGGAAGAAGACAAGGCTAAAGTCATCTCTCCCCCTTAATTATCCCAATCGACCTCTAGATTGATTTGAGGAAATATTTTGGGTTAAATACATCATAAAAATGTTTAGAAATCTCTTAGGGATAATTTGGCATGGTTTAGTAAGGTTCCATTTCAGTATAAGAGATTTTTTAGAAAAACAAGCTTGAAAAATATGACGAACTCCATAAATCATACAATAGGTTTGGGCCTACTAGTTGACTGTCCTATAAACCAGTTAATTGATTTATTTAAGAAAATCTAATTTAATGAAACAACAAACTAGTTGATCAATTCATGGAACCAATTGATTGGTTTGTCGGAAAAACTCAATAAACTCCATTTTTCAATATGATTTCAAATCAAACTTTTCCTCAAACCAAATCATAACATTAAATCAAAATCAAAGGTCTAAAAATGAGCAACATTCTCATTCAATCATTTACAAAAATTTGGCGTATTACAATGTAATTCAAGACTGAGGTATATGAGTAAATTCCATGGGCTTAATAATAGTGGTCTGAAGCGTTATGCCTTTGAAGGTTTTTCATACCATTCTAATCATTTAAGAATAGTGGTAAGGAGTGTTTCTTCCTTGGGAGGTCTAGAGTCTATTCCGCTGACTTAATAATAGTAGTCAGGTGCATTTTTTCCTTTAGTTTATTCGACTAGATTAAGAACAACAGGGTCCTTATACTCAATACAAATAAAAGAATAGATTATGTTTACATCTAATAATGAGACGTGAAATAAATATATACCTTACATTATTTTACGTTAACATGCATGTATGCTTATTATCTGATGCAAACTTAAGTAAATTCTTTGTATCTTTTTTCAACTATATTGTTACCTTACTCCGCACGTAGAATATTGATCATAATTTTCATAAGTGTTTCTCATTCTCATGAGCAGACAACCCAAATATTTTTGTGTAGGTTGATAAGGACCCTTGGATGATTTTGTTGCATATGATGTCTTATGTGTGGAGGAATGATCTTATATATTAGGGTTGGCTATAGAGTCATGTTATCCGATGATTAGATTTTACCTAGATACTTTTTTGGACTCTTATTTCTATGGGATCCTATTTATGTAATTTTGGCTATTATAATCGGAGTTAATCTCCAAACTTTTATTTAAGTTTATGAAGTTTCTCTATTTTTTTATTTATCATGTTTTATGTTCTAACTGTTTTGCCTTATAATTGATGTAAAGATGAAATTATAAGCTAAACTTATATCAATTATGGCGGTAACACCCAGCTATTTTAATATTACATTTCTTCTAAAAAAGAGATTTTTTTTATAGTAAAATTTGGGTCGTTACATCTACTATCATCCCACACTTAGGATTCTCGGACCTTCCCTTGAAATATCTCCCATGTACATGAGTACTCTAGATCATTCCACTTCCTTCCCCTTTCTTCTACAATATTCCATAATATTCTAGATTACTCCATAAATATTTAGAAGTTGTAGACCTTCCAGTATACACTAGAAAATTCTAGTTTATAAGATCTCTTTGTTACTTTACAACCAAATTGAATGTTTCGGATGTATCTAACTCAACCTTGATCCATCTTGTAGGGCCCAAAGTTGTTACTCTATGAAACTTTTCTCTTTAAATAACAAAATGACCAATCAAAATAACTTAATGATCTGAGTAACTAATAAAAAATATTAGAGTTACTTCCATAAGGCTTCTAGATAGTCAAATTGCTATGTTGAGAGACAAGAAGTAAGAAAGGATAAGATTGAGGGTTGAGATTATTCGAGGAGTGGACGATTTAATAAGGTTAAAAGGCAAGAAAGGTTGAGGTTTTGGATTTCATGGAGGAATCATGAAAAGGCAAGAACAGGGATTTAGGGCATCATAAATAGTATTAGGGCATCATAAATAGTATTTTATATGTTGCAGTTGTAGCAATATTGTTTTATTTTTTCACAACAAATATTGGCCAATATCATTAAATATCGACTGATATATGATATTTTATTGAGATTACGGTGATAAAATGTAATTTTATGAAACTATTGCATTTTCAAAATTTTACATCACATCTAACCAAAAAACTAAAAATTTGTGGTACCAATATTTTGTTGTATGGTTTGTGAGTATCATTTGCTGCTAGGTAGAATTTGAATAGGGGTTTGAGGTTTGTGAAAATAAAGATTATTATATATGTAGGTTGAGAGATGGATGTAGGTTAAGTTACTTGATGTTGCGTTATAGTTACATAATGGGGTAGTAGAGTTTCTTACTTTTTTGAGTTAGTCGAATGACACTGGCTCACAAACGGTGGTGACCAAAATCAAACTATTGCTAATAGAATAGCCTTTTACATTACCAATCTACAGATATAATGATGCTTTTTAAATGCCTTAACTATATTTAAAGTAATGAAGATACAAGAACAAAAAATGACTTTATTCTTACACTACCATTCTAGTTTATTTGTGTCAACCAAAAGAGCACAATAGATATCATATTTGATAGTGAGAAGCTACACTTCTTTCTATTTCCTTAGTTTTGTTAACAACTTGTTGCATGTTCAGGAATTGTATAAGAACACTTATTCTTTTTCTTTTTTTTATTTGATTTTGATTTCCTTTCCCTTTATGTCTTTCTAGCTTTCAAGAATGAATCCCATAATGTGTTATATCCATTTTATCAAGTGAGCTTGGATTGATAATGTGTGCTCCAAACATAGATAATCATGGTGCTTAACACAAACAATTGCATTTGGAACACCTAAGTATATACTTTCTTTAGTTAATGAAGATGGTATATAGTTTTTAAAATATTGAGGCTTTATCTTGTTTTGTGATTAAGGAGATTATTTAGCATCTTTCTCTTTGTATTCCTAAGAATCCTAAATTTATCATCATCATCATCATCATCATCATCATCATCATCATCATCATCATCATTATTATTATATATGCTTTGGCTAAGATACAAATAGTTTATATTACATTCATAGGAATTAATCTACTTCATTTGATTGTGCATAATCATACATAGGTTCATCCCTATACATGAAGCCAATTTCCACTATTTTTCCTTTATCATACTTTTGAATTTTGTCCCTTCTAGCCAACCTAATGCTTATTGTGTTCTTCCTAGTATATACATTCTCTTCCACTAGTAGTAGTTGGGGTCCATCCATCATATATGAATATTATACGTTGGTACATTCGTCATACCTTAGCGACATAACCATGATGTGACTAGCAACCTAAAACCTTCTTAAATGCACATAACATAGTAATAATTGAATATCAAAAATCGACTATTTATAGCTCCTAGTTCTCTAGTAGAGAATGTCACTCTTCTGTTTGAGTGTATTATAAGCAAATAATCACATTCACATGGTTATACAAAAAGACCAAAAGTTAGGTTTGTATTGAGGGCACCCACTTGTAATTATAGAACTTAATCAACACATTTAATAATATGTGAACATAAATTCTAAATGCCAAACAAAATCTAAAATAAATCTTAAACCTTCAATAAATATAAAAATTCAAAATAAATGGAATAAGCATTAAAAATCTATAAAATCTAAAATAAACCTTAAACCCTTAACAAATCTAAAAAATATAAAATTAAATGAAATAAACACTAGACCCTAAATAAATCTAAAATCCCTAACATAAATAAAATAAACAATAATCCTAAACTCTAAACTTAAGATACTCAACCTAAACCTCGGGCTCTAAGTCCTAAATTTAACACCCCAAAAGTTTATAACATTTTTTTTTGGGTGTTTATCCTTTTATTTAAAAATTAACACTTAAACCTTGGCTTAATTATTTTATTATTAACCTTTGACCCATAACTAACCTATCTATTGTTAAGCCTGCAAAGACCTTGGTCTTACTCTCTAATTAAACCCATCGACTAGTTGAGAAGAATCAATTGACTGGTCTATGAACAGTCGACTAGTTTGCCCAAACTAGTTAATTGTCTTGAGGAAATACATGGTTTGGTTGAGCGAAACCAATTAACTGGCTGACTAAAACTAATCTACTAGTTAATACAAACGATCGATTGGTTGGGCCAGACCAATCGACTAGTTTGATTGGTTTACATGGTTTGCTTCTTTTCTATTTGGTTATGCTTTGAGACTATACTTGGGACTATACTTCGATTATTAATAAGATAACATACAAATTGTATCATGGATCATTGACCTAATAAGAGGATTAAATGGATCATAATTTTGATATACTCTATGAGTAATGTAAAGGATAAATGAGTATTTCACTTATCATAAGTGATAATATTGAGAACAAAGTAATAAAACTCAGCATGGGCTTGAACAAAATGATAATATGGAGTTGAGTAATACAGTAGAAGGATAAATGAAAACCCACATAGTTGGAAAAATGGAAAGAAAAGGATTGATATGGAATAAATATAAAAATTGCCTTACTTGCTATGTATAGGCCTTGTGTGATCACTCATCTTTATGGATAAAATGCTAATCATGTAAAATGAAAGGCAATCAAGTTGAGTATAGGTCTAGGTTACCCGATCCTTGATTAGCTATTAGGGGTTAGTTTTCCTTCAAGCACTTTTGGTGCCTTCAGGTGGGTTCTTAAGAGGTTCTAATGATGCATTAGGGGGTATCGATACTCAAAGGTTTGGTTACCTAGGTGGTTGGATTCAACTTGGACTTATGTTTATATTGGTTGTTTTTGATCTAGACTTATGTCCACTCTGGTGATTAGCTTCACCTTGGACTTATATCCACTTAGTGATTGGCTTTGGCTTGAACTTTATGTCCCTAATTTAGATAGGCTTCCATGGTATATGAGACCATAGGTTGGTGTATAGTCCATCGCTCGATAATAATAAAATATGGTTAATAAGTAATTGATTGATAAAGTATGAATGATAACAAAGTAAAGAGTTAATAATCGGATAAGGATGGAAGTAATTATATAACTAGCCAAATTAGACAAAAGCTATCTTGTACATTTGGTAATGGTCTAAATTATTAATTGGATTATTGAATGGAGTACTGGTTGGATGATTTACTTGTCTCATATATGGATAAGGAAATGGTATAACCTAAAGGATTGAGTAATTGGAAGTAAACCCAAGAGGTTACTTAGGTTCTATATGCTATTATATGTGTGAGTGCTTATGTGATGATGATGTGAAACCAAGCATGATATATTCTGCATTATTTGATTTTGTATGATAGCATGTCCTGATGTACTCTTACCTTTATACATGGCTTGATCATGGTGTATTTGTATTTTATATCCATGTATGGTAGAATTTTTATGCTTGTATTTACATTGAGAGAATAACTTGGTTTAATTAGTACATAGCATATTGATATACCCATTTGCTTGGCCACCTTCTCATTCCCATGAATAGAGGGACATGTGTAGGTGTTTTGGGATGGCTAGTAAGGGGCCTACCACATTTGGGTCGGAGCTTGAGAGCAAGGATAATAGAAGATTTTGTGAGGTCCATAGCACACTAAGATTTTGATTTTGGGGTCATACCCTAATCTCATTTTATTGTGCCCCGTACTTTTACCTACTTGTGTTCTGTAATGACTTAGTTAGAGACTATTAAGGTCCTTTAATGTAAAAAATCTTCAAATTTTTTATACAATTGTTATTTCGCTCACTCTATTGTTTAAATGCTTTGGTTGATTTAATCTTGTGATAGGTACAGTGGTAACACCCCATTTTTCCTAGGTATGTTTTTAGCTTTTGTAATATTTTAATCAAAATTTTTTTAGAGTAAAAAATGGGGGTATTATAAGTTTTTATCAGAGAATTTTTACAAACATACATTGCTTTTGAAAATAAGTTGGTTGATACCCTAAGTTTTATCAAACCCTTTTACTACAATTGCCTTACTATCGAAATTTTTTTAAGCTGATATCATCCTATGGTATTAGTCTTTATTTGAATTCCTTTCCCTTGATTTTCTTAAAAATTTTAATTATTTTCACACTTGGAATGTCTATGAGTGAGAGAGGGTTTGGGAATATGACATAGATAACTTTGTGATAATTTTTGTACAAGTCTGAATACTCAGTAAACTGAATTCTATCTCTAATATCTTCTAGTCTTTAGGATGTGATGGCTTCTTACCACCACTTTGAACACATTAAATCATTTATGGAGACTGTTGGAGCTTACATAGAGGGCTAGATCCACCGGTGCCAGTAACTGCACCAACTTTGGAGGATTGGCACAGGAGGGCTGTACATCATCACCCAACAATCTTTGAGGGATAGGATGACCTTGACATCATAGAATGATGGGTCCAAGGCATGGAGAAGACTTTCACCTCCTGCGGTTTCCCTAGAGACAAGATGGTAGATATGGCAATCTATTATATGAGAGGAAGGCAAACAAATGGTGGAGGAGCATCCAACGTCAGGGTGGAGAACCTAGGGATGGGGAATGTTCTTGGAGGCATTGCGAGTCCGCTTTTACTTGACTTATCTATACATGAAGAAATTCGATGAATTCATGGTGCTTCAGTAGGGGGCACATGTCCATCGTGGAGTACTACAGTCAATTCATGAACTTGGCTCAGTTTACTCGGAAAGTGGAAGCCAATGAGGTAATGTAAGTTCATAGCTTTAAGATCGGATTGGGGATCTGATATCAAGAGTTTCTTGGGGGAGTTACTCCACCCAATATGGTAAGGATGTATGAGAAAGCCCTGGAGGAATCTCGAGTCATTTAGACTCGGAGTTCCAAGTCTAAAATTAAGAGAAAATTTGAGAGTTGACAGCATCTTGGTGACTAGAAGAAAGCCTTTTTAGGAGGTTGCTTGCCACCTAGATATGGCCATAGCATGGGGTTAGCACCTCAAGATGGAGGGTTTCTAGGGGTCATGCCGAGGAGAGGCACTACCACAATAAGAGATGCGGGTCAGATCACCCTAGGGTCGGCTGTAGAGGTAACAAGGCCACATACCATGGATGTGGAATGGTGGGGCATAGAGCATATAAGTGTCGAGTTGGCAATGGCAACATCCATAGGAGCTAGACTTAAGCTCGAAGCACAAGATCTATCTAGCAACCACATTAGTAGATTTAGAGAGTTCTTCTATCACTAACTAGTGCCTCCAAAAAACCTAGTTAGCCTAGAGGTTTGATGCCTCATCCTTTCTAGCAAAGGCAAGGATCTACTAGTACCCCTAGAGTTTCATCAGCAGGACACCTGAATGTGATGAGTCAGGTCGAGGTAGAACACCAGGCTAATGTGGTTACTAGTATATTTACTGTCTTTACTTATTCTACTTGCATGTTGTTTGATTCTAGTGCATCAAACTCTTTTGTGGCATCCGCATTTGTAGATAGAGCTTCCATATCTTATTCAAGTGGTATTTCTACTTCTTTTGTGTTGCATTCGGGGGATAGGATTTCATGCTCTAGCTTGTACCAAGGAATTATTTTGGTAGTGGGAGGAGTCAAATTTCCTTTGAACCTCATGGAGCTAGAGTTACGTGATTTTAATGTGATTTTTGGGATGAATATGCTGGAAAAGTACTGAATCACAAGGCTCAAAGGTGTATTAGTAGAAATTTGTGCACAAAAGGGAGGAGGAACGATAATAATTTTTTAAGCCAAGGAGGGTAGTAATGATAGCTACTACCATTACTAGTGTTACGGGAATGACAAGGAGGGCCAAAGGGGATGTGCGAGGATTAGTGTAAGTGGAAAAATGTATAACACCACAAAATTTTATAACATTTTCTTTTGGTTAGTTAGCCTTTTATTGAAAATTAACCCTTAAACCTTAGCCTAATTATTGATTAACAACATTAACCCATAGCATACATAAATTATTAAACATTTTCCAGATTATTTTTACCTATTTTCTTTTTACTAAACCTATTCTAAACCTAATTATTTTCTCTGATTATTTTCATGGCCAACATCCTAACATAACTAAGTTAAACCTAAAACTGAAATAAAACAAACCTATTTTTCTTTTTCCTACCTTTTAACATCCTTAAATATACCCTCTGAACACCCTATTATTCTACCTTTGCATGTACTATATTTCTCCCTCAGTCACTTTCCCTTTCTTCCTCCCCTTATTATGCCTTGCCCATACCTATCATCCCTCGCGTTTCTGCTAGACCATTCCCGTATCCCATCTATGACTAAACCAAACAAAACCTACACCTGCCAACCTTACTTGTCTATACACAAACACCCCCTCTTCTCTTCTCCTTTGTGCACACACACCCTATCCTCCCTTCTCCTTCGTGCACACATAACATCTCCTCCCTTCTTCTTCATGTGTCATTCCATCCTCTCTTCTTCTTTATGCACCACCTAGCCTCCTCCTCTTCTTTTTCTTCCTCCCTGTCACTGTCTCTTTCTCTTTTCTTTCTTTCTTCTCCTTCCATGTAACAAGTCTTGCCAAAGCCTCCCTCAACTCCTCTGTAACTACCATTGTAGTACCACCTCTAGGAAACAATGATTGTTTCCATTAGTGACCCCTCTATTTATATCATCGTTCCCTACACCGTAGCACCGCAGTACCAACAATGCAGCCTATGCTTAACCATCCTAACAACGCTAACCTTCCTTGTTCTTTTTTTTTCTTCTTCTTCTTCTTCTTCTTCCTTTTCTTCTTCCTTTCGACATCATAACCCTTTCTTCTCCTCCCCCTTCCCATCATTTCTTCTTTCTTTTCCTTCGGTAGGTTTTGCTGCTCGTCACCCCTAGGAAGCAGAAGTTCCTACTATTGCTACCCTTACTCCTTCAACAACCCCAGTCGTTGCTTCCCCTCCACCTTCAATGCCTTCCACCGCTTTCATCCGTCCCTCCTTCCTCCATCTTTCCCTTCCTTGGGCTTGATTTGGTTTTGCCTTCTAACACTAGCCACAACTACACATAACCCTTCATCCCTGCTTCCATTTTGGCACTCCTCGACCCTCCCTTGCTCTCCATTTTTGCGTGTCACAACTGTAACACCCCAAATCGATATATCCATACAGAGGCTTTGGAGTGCTTTTGGATTAATCGGCTGGCTCCACAGATCAACACCATTTTTGTGTGTCACACCTATAACACCCCGAATTAATATAACCATACGGAGGCTTTGGAGTGCTTTCGGATTGATCGGTTGGCCCCACAGATCAACACGAGTCCTTTCAGCATGCTTTGTCCTCACTCAAGAACTTCCCAAGAAATTTTAAAAAATTTTCTAAAACTTCCTAGGAGGGTCACCCATCCTAAAATTGCTCCACGGCCAACACGCTTAACTATAGAGTTCATAGGATGGAATCACCAAAAGGATGATATACCATATTGATATAAGTAGCTAAATCAATTCTTATAACACTCCACTCAATTTGGGGTATTACATTCACCCCTACTCAAAGAACACAACGTCCTCATTGTGCCTCAACCATTAACTATCTCAATATAGTTTATCCCAAGAATAGTCCCGCTAGGTAGCTAACTAGCTCATCCAAGTTCAAATAACGGTTGCGGTTTCACTCTGATACCATTTTTAATACCCCGAGTCGATACAATCATACGGGGGCTACCTTGGAGAGCTTTCGAATTAATCGGCTATCCCCATAGATCAACATGATTCCTTTCAGCACGCTTTGTCGTCACTCAAGCACTGTCCGAGAAATTTTCAGAAAATTCTAAAACTTCCTACGAGGGTCACCCATCCTAAAATTACTCCACGACCAACATGCTTAACCGTGGAGTTCTTAGGATGGAATAACCAAAATGATGGTATACCATGTTGATATAAGTAGCCAAATCAATTCTTATAACACTCTGCTCAATTTGGGGTATTACAACACCTTCGCAGTCACCCCACTATAACCAGCTCCCATATCTAGCCACTGAGCCGCTACCATCACCATTTCCACCATCACCTCCAGCCTCCACCACTGCCACCATCTTTCCCCCTACGTCACCTAGCCAGCCTGCCACCTTCCAATTCCTTCCCCCTTCACCTATGTGCATGACTCACGCTATATGCACAGCGTGAGTTTGTGCTAAATTTTGAGTAAGTGTGCTATATTATATATATATAATGGTATTTTGGTAATTTTCAAAAAATAAATATTTTATTTTTATAATTATTATTTTACATGTTAAAATATTAACTTAGTATTTTTGGATTATTTTTAGGTATGAAAGTTGATTAGCGAGATCCCATCATTTTAGTAGAATGCCGCTATATTTTTGCTAGAATTCAGGTAACCGTTATACTCTCCCAAAATGTTAAATTTTACATGATGGCATATTAAGGTTTTTGGTGTATGAAATATGTTAACAATGATTTATTACATTATAACTATGTGCTTATTATTATTTTCATGAGAATAAAAAAAGTGAGCATGTTAGCTGATGTAAAATATTACGGGTATGAAACTATGGCTAAAATAATTTTATGATTATATATGTGACATGTGCGTGAAAAATGATGGAATGATTACGCTTAAATTTATTTATGGAATATTAATCATGGATGTAAGCCCTAGGGACAATTTTGTCATTTTACCTATATTATAATTTTTACCATAACTAACATATCTAATGAGTATTATATATTATAAGCATGAGATTACATGATCTTGGATGTATTAAATACACATGCTAGGATATTATATGTAAAATTATGGAATAATGGGCAAATTGGTCATTTGGCTTATCTGATAATTTCTTTGCATAATAAATTAGTTTCATTATTATGCTTTAGAATTTTTATAACAACTTATTAAGTATAATTGATTTAGTATTTAAATGGATATAATTTAGAAATTACTGGCCCTAGAGGCATTTTGGTCATTTTTGACCTAATGCACCCAAAAGGGAATAATTTAGCCTAAGATGACCTTAGTATATTTTTAAGGACTAACCTTGGTAATGATCTTGATTTTGGTTGTCTTGGAATAATTGGAAGTGAGTAAAATGGTTAAGTATGTAAATTGGATTTATGTGATATGTATATAATTTCGTGGTCACTTTAATAAAATACTAATACTTAAAGTAAAAGACCTTGAGATTGGGAATGGTGGCTCTTTAAGGATTTCCACCCTAAAGATATGGTTTAGCACACGGTTAATTCTATATTTTTATTGGTGTGCCTTAGTACCATGTGAAGCCCTACATCCTATGCTATTTTATTTTGTGAACTGATAGGGGATATGCATAATTATGGATTAGGTATCCTTGTTGGTAGGGTACTATGTTACTTTTATATACTAGTGAGACAAAGGTACCTTTGTGTCCTTAGGTTGATAGTTGGTAGGATAATGTGTTGCCTTAGTGCACCGGTAAGACTAGAGTACTTTAGTGTCCTTAGGTTCAATGTGATCTCCCCTCGAGTAAATAAAAATGAAAATTATTGATGGATTATTGGATTGGTCGGTACCATACTTTATACCTATCTATGGTTTGATAGTAGCCTTTGTGACTACCTGTGTTCAGTGGAGCCTTTGTGCCTACCTATGGTTCAGTAGCAGCCTTTGTGCCTATTTGTGTCTTGGTATCTGCCTTCGTTCCTACCTGTGATATGATGATTTGATATTGATCTGTGCTTATGAGCCTACCTGTGTTATGAGATTTATCAGGATTGACGATGAGGTTTGTAACATATGGTTATTGTCTTATATTTGAGGTTGATGTGTTTCTAATTATACTACAAAGATTATCACTTAGATGATCCCATGATAAGATTTAGTTAATTCCAAATGAAAGTGTATGGTTAGTATGCGGTATTGCTGGTATGTGATTATATGAATGATTAATTGATGCATGTACATTTTAATGTTTATACCATGTATTATTTTGATGTCTTGCATGTGTTATATGTTGATTTTTCATTTTGATTTAGTATAAAAGGTTGTTCAGTACTGTTGTACTAAAAGGCTCTTTTTCTGAACCCCTACCTATTTAATGGGCAATGGTCTTTGCATGTCAGCTTCTAGGCCCAGTCAAAGCTGGTAGTTCGATTTGAAGGCGTATGACTATTTGGTGCCCCTTTTGTCATTTTAATTCCGGTTGCGTTTAGACCCTTATGTCCTCATATATTTTCTCTCTTTGAGTTTTGTAAACCATTGATGTTGTTTTTATTTAGCACCATATTTATCTATTATTCTCTCTATTCTAATTCTTGTAATCATGTTAATAATTTAAGTAGAGTAATGACTTTAGCCTTAGCACTTGATATGAGTATGGTAAGAGTAACCGAACTTGTATCAAGTGTGGTAGTAATATCCTTCATTTTTATTAATTTAGCTTTCGTGCCTAACTCTATAAACGAAAATTTTCTATTCATAAAAACTGGGGTGTTACAAAATGTGAGGGAGTGGGTTCAGTGGTGGATGCCGAAGCAAATGGGGAGGATTCAGTGGTGATGGCTAAATGGTTGGGGGTTGTTTTTGTGATGATGGTCATTGGTTGGGGGTTATTTTAGTGGTGATGGCTGGTGTTAGGGGATGGTTTCAGTGGTAATGGCCAAAGAAAACATAGAAGAAATGACAAGGATAACTGGTGTAAGGGAGGGTGGTACGGTGGAGAGTGGCGTTAGTTTTTTTTTTGTTGTTTGTGGCAATGATGAGGAGGAGGAAGGGGATAAATAAATCCTTACCTTTTTCAACTCTTCAATAGAAAATGGAGCTAGGAAATGAGGTGGTCGAGGCATTAAATGTGCCCAAGTTTAGGAGGTATACACACACACACACACACTTGCATGCACTGGCAGAGAGAGAGGAGGGAGGTGATGTATTCAAACAAAATTTTCAACCAAAACCCATCAGCGTAGGAGGTGAGTGTAACACTTCAGAATTTACTACTTAAAAATTTTATTTATAGAAGCATTAATTATAGAAAATAACAGGTTTTACCGCCACACTTAGTATAAGTTTGGCATACTCGACCGTCATTTTACTATGTGCTAAGGCTAAAACGTTACTATGCAAAAATAACATCTACAACGTAAGAACAAAATAGAGATTTTATTACAAATTACATTGTCCTAATAAATAAAAAAGAATTAGGCAAACCCATTTTAATATGATAAAAGGAGAAACAACAAGGGACTTAAGAGTCCGAAGAATATCTAAACCAAAAGATGTTGAGCCGAGCACCGAATAGTCCTAACTCTCAACCTTCTACCAGAAGACATCAAGCTAAACACTCAAAATATTCTTGAAAGGCTCATTAAATATGAAGTGCACCACAAATGGACTCGTTAGTACTACATTACAGAGTAAACCATTATATATTACTAACATGGAAGGCATGTGGGGCAAAATATAAGAACATGACATAGATATATCTAGAAAATCATATAGTCATAAAATGGTCACAACTAATATAATAAAAAGAAGCTCAAATATAAAGGTAGGGAACTGAGGCAAATACCAAAAAAACAATCCATATCAATTCCAATTCTACTGTAGGGCACTAAGCCAACTTCTAGATCAACCCATCCAAATTAATTCCAGATATGAAGGTAGGGTGCTAAGGAAACTACCAAGCCACATACCAAAATATGTAGTGCACAACGACAACTACCAAAATAGTAATCCAGAACAACCCATTAATATTTTCATACATTAATAATTTTAAATTTTAATTCCTTGAGGGGAATGCAATAAAATCCCATTAACATAAAATTATACTAGTCATACCAACACATAAGGTAACACGGTAGCCTCCAACCATCCAACCTAGAGGTATGATAGTAATTCGGTCATACTGGTGCATAAGGTAACACAATAATCTCCCAACCTTGGATACCTAATCCTTAAGTATCGATACCCTTATAGGGCCTATAGGTCACCTATATAGTAGAATAGGGCCTTACTGGTGCATAACAACACAGTGAACTAGATAGATTGACAACTCCTACCTTATCTCTATGGTAGCTACCTTAGAGAGCAACCATTGCCAAACTCGAGGTCTTCCACTTTAAGTATTAGTATTTTATTAGGTGATCACATATTTCACATATATTGCATAAATATTTCCATTTCCATAATTATCTATTTTTTTTTTTTTCTAATTATTAAGATAAACTGTAAGGTCATCGTTCTTTTTCAAATTCAAAGTTAACACTAAGGTAACCTATCAAAAGTCTAAGGTCATCATAAGTCCAATTGTTCGCCAATGATATGTTAGATCAAAATTTACCAAAATACCCTTGAAACCCTAATTTCACTATTTTATTCAGTTTCGTACCACATATCATCATTATGATAAATTTTTCATGAAAAGGGATAAAAGAAAAAAATTCATAAAAAATTAGCTCGTTGGAAATTATTGTAATTTAGAAATTGACTGTATTTTTTACTTTTCATGTGTTTAGAAGGTTGTGCCCACACATCACTATTTAATACTATACCACAATAAATAAAAGTAATTAAACTAGAACAAATGAGAGGGTTTAGAAAATAACTAGAAGGAAATGTTAGCAAGGTAACAATGCAACAAGGAACAAGACACGCATTTTATCACAGAATAGTAGGCACAATAGGACATGAGTAATGATGAAGGAGCCAAGGAAAAGGGAGAAAACCTTTAGCTAAAAGGGTTGAAGAATTAAGGGAAGCAACGAAAATATTTTTCATTGGTAGGGGGAGCTATGGCAAAGAAGGCTAAAGCTAAGGTAAGGGGAGAGATGCTTGTAGGTGGAACAAGGGGGATCAGTACAAATGGACGAGGGAGGAGGGAGGTGCTAGTGGTGGGGGTGATGTGCAACAATTTTAGTTGAAGCCAAACGAAGGAAGAATGGAGGAAATGGACATTGGTGTGGTGGTGGTTTTAACAAGAGTTGCCGAAGGTAAGGTTGAGGGAGCAATGGAAGTGGACAGAGCTAGGGGAATGTGACCAATGGTGGTGTGCATTATGGAGAAAAATAGTGAAAAAGAATGGGAATTAGTGGTGATTAACAGGGATTTTCTCTAGCTTGAGGGGCTAAAGAGGATAGAGAAGAGCATAAGATTCACTTGGGTTAATGCACTACACAAAAAAAAATGAGGGAAGGAAGGGTTTATATAGGATGGTGGCATGAAGGGGAGAATAGAGCAAAACAAGGGGAGGGAAAATGGAGGAGAGGGAGGTATGGTGTAGAGGCATGGTTAGAATCTAGTTTAGGACAGGAATAACAATTTATAAAGAGTAGTTGAAGTAAAAACATCCAGTTACCGAGAGTAGGGTTACTTGATAGAATAGATATTGGTTATGCTCTAAATTAATAACCTAAATTCTATTATATTTTAGCCTAATTAAATTTATACTTAATATGTCATAATAATATACAAAAAATAATTAATATAAAAAACCTTACAATAATTATTATAAATAATTATATATAATTATCTATTTATGATTAAAGTTTCTAAAACTAGGGTATTATAGTGGGAGTTGATTTTAGATAATGAAGGTGGGATTAGTTAAAAGCATGGAAAAGGGCATTTGGTTGGGGAGTGTTTCATGTAGGAGGAAGAGGAATAAGAAACCATACAGGGAAAGAAAAGGAAAAAGAAATGGAGAAGGAGAAAAAGGAAAAAGGAAAAGGAGAGAAGAAAATGAGCTTAGGGTTAGAATTAGAATTAGGTTAAAATAATTTAGATTAGGGTATTATAATAAATTAATTTTCAATAATCCAAGTTTAGGTTTAGTTTAAAAATTTTAACGGCTTGAAGTAAAGATTAGGATTAGGGTAAAATTTAGGATTAAGGAATTAGGGTAAGGTAGAAATATTAATTTTTTTCTATTAGAATTAGGTTAAGATATTTATTACTTGGGATTAATATTAGATAAAATTTAGGATATTACAATAGAATAGTATAGAAGAGAAATATATAATTTTATCTTGTATTATGTGAAAATTTTAGAACCTTCTCTTCTACGAAAGGGGCTAAGAAGAGCTCAACTATAAGTAGAGAAGCAAACCATAAGATCCACCGTCTTAGAATTCTTAAGTGTTGTAAACTCTCTACCTGTGTATACATTATCTTGTAATACAAAGCTTCATTCTTCACAACTATATTATATTCTATACTACTCACATTCTTATCTTGGCATTAATTTTGATTAGGCTTGCTTGACTTAGCCTCACAGAGATGTCGTAACTAAGCTAGTGTTATATAGGGTTCCATGGGAAGATTCATGCCATGAGATAAGGATCTTATGCAATTGACATTGTGTTTTGATTTATGAAAAGTTGGTTTTTTGTCCATTACCTCTACACTTCTGATAACTATTCAAAAACCTAGCTTCTTCCTAGTAGTTGTAATTGGGGACTACTACTATGTCCTCGACCTATCCATGATTCCAATATGAAAATTTCTTTTTATTTTAGTTTTTTCTAAATTTTTATTCCATTACTTTAGTTAATTGTTTAGTTGAACTTGAAAATCCACTAACTTTTCATTAGTATCTCAATTTTTCCAATGAAGTCTACAAGTCGGTCATAAGTCCCTTTTTGGTTTGAAGCAAGCATCTCGGTAGTGGTATGCCAGGTTGTCAAATACTTTGCTCTAAGAGTGTTATTTTCTAATAGCACTTAATTATTCAATCTTCCTCAAGCAAATTGTAACCAACCTTACCATAGTAGTTGTGTATGTATGCAGATGACTTCTTGATTTTTGGCTCTAATCTTGGTGAAATCAATAACCTCAAGCAACATATTCATCAGGCATTTACCACCAATACCTCGGCAAACTTCACTACTTCCTTGATTTTGAAGTATCCTACCTTTGCAAAGACATTCCTTACTTAGCATAAGTATATCAAGGAGTTGCTATAATCATGTGCCCTTCCTACTACACTAACTACCAAAAAGTCCACTTCCTCTAAGTGTATGCTTCAATAGGAAACTTACCTCATAATCCAAATCTGTACATAACTCACATTAGTAAACTAATTTATCTCACTAATATTTGACCTAATTTGTCTTTCATAATTTAAATTCTTATTCAATTTATATATACACTTCTTACTTCTCACTTCTTAGCTCTCAATCATGTCCTTTGATGAGTTCAAGGGTATATTAGTTAGGGAATTCTTTTGTAGGATTCTTAGCAACTCAAACATCAAGCTTTCTCCAACTTTTATTAGATTGTTTCACAACCACTAAAAGATCTAGAATGACGTACTTTGATATGCTCGGTTCATCTACTGTCTACTACAAATCAAAATAAATTTATTTTATATTCCTCAACAAAAAAATAGATGAGTATAGATCCATGGCACACGCTTTAGCAAAATAGGCTTGGTTGAGCTCGTTAATCCCTACTCCGCTATTGGTGTTGGTGATCTTAATCCAGCTGATTTCTAATGTGATAAAATAGGTGGAAGCACTTTAATTGCCAAAATCACTATTTTCCATGAAAGGGCTAAGCATATAGCGAAACATTACCACTTTACTCGTGACAAAGTGATTAGATGATACTTTATCCAACTAACTAATTAACCTAGAAAGTCTTCGGTTGTTGATGTCCTCACTATAATCCTCCTTTATCACAAACATTGGTAGCTATTTTCCAAGTTAGGAATGTTGGTGGCTTAAAGGGATGTTGGACTCATCCACTTCCATCACAACAATTGTCATCACTAATGAATGGTTACAATAGACTGGTGGTATTTAGTTAACTATATCATTAGTTGTTCTTGAGTGAACCCTCACCCTCCTTTCTCCCTAGCCATGTTCATAATCTAGTGAAATCGAACTCTAACTATGCCCAGTATGCCTCTCTCTCTAGACTTGTGCTACAAACTTTGAGCTTGTATAATGTAAGACATGATCTCCATTTTCCTTTATTTACTTATGTCATCACAATTATGATTTATGCACACTATAACTACCTACTTTGTAAATATGATATAGCTTCCTACTCTAGAATAGTTTGGACATTATGAGCTAACTCTTCAGGTAACAAATGAGGCTTAGGTTCATATTTACCAAAAAATCTACCCCTTTCAAGAATCTAAGTTCAAGCTAATTAAATTTATCTAAAAAACAATTCTTTAAGCAAACTTCTAATGTATTAGCTAGACCATCGAATAATCAAGGAATGATGTTTGATAACTTGAGTTTAAACCATAAATTCAAAATCTTCTAGACATGCACCTGCAGATTCTAAAACCAAAATTACCACCCAAGATGTAATTATCACATGAGAAAGGAGCACTCAAACAAGGTTAATTTAAAGCCCAGTATCGTCCATCACAAACCATGAACTACTGGAAGTGCATAACCAACACTCATATTGTAACACCCCAAAATCCACTAATTTTTTTTCTTAAAGCGGAAGCAATTAAAATAAAATCATTTAAAACCGGTGAATTCTGGGAATGTTACCGCCACACTTAGTACCAAACCGGTTCTCTCCGACCGTTTCAGTACCAAATGCTAAGGCTAAAGAAAGGAATAACAATCAATTATAAATCAAGACAAACTAAAGCAATAAACGGTTGTAACACAAAATCAGAGTACGCGTGAAGAATCAAGAATCAAATAGAAACCAGAGTGTGAATTCAAAATTAATCCTCGAAGGGCATAATCTTACAATCGATAAAATGTTCATTTAAAATACTCAATCGAGTAATAAATCATAAGCGGGTAAATTCGATACACCAGAAATAACATAATGAAATAAAATTACGTGAAGAGAAAATATGGCCACGAAACTCTCGAACTTGAACCAAATCACTCAGCCCCGACTGATGTTTCGCCCACCTGCACAAGTTCAGAAGGGCATACTACTCGTGGGAATGAGCAGCACCCATGAAAAGGGTGATCAGTACGCTACGTACTGAGTAAGGTAACCGAGCACTAAGGCCAACACATAAGCACATAAAATCATGCATAATAATAAAAGGACATAAAGACCATCATCATGTCATCATATCGACCAATCATTCGGGTACATACATGAAGGCCCAATCATAGTCCAGATTAATTATTTAATTAATCTCTTATCATAATCTGATTCACACCATGCCTTTTATCAATCCATGCGAGCAGAGGAACACCCCACTATTATAACCGGTGGGTCGGTCACACATAGAGCATCACGCCCTAACCACTATTTTTACCGGTGGATCGGTCACAATAGAGCATCATGCCCTAACCACTATTATTACCGGTGGATCGGTCACATATGGGGTAGAAACCCTAACCACAATTCCTAACAGGTGGATCGGTTTGGTTCCTCCTCGCATGGTGTTCCACTGTAAGTAATTAGTATCTTTTAAGAGCTTTGACGATTCTGGTTTGTGTTTATTGAGCTCGAGTCACCCCACTATTTTTATCGGTGGGCCGGTCACATATAGGACCTCATGTCCTAACCACTATTATAACCGGTGGATCGGTCGCACATAGGACTACGCGTCCTAACCACTATTCCTGACCGGTGGATCGGTTTGGACTCAGCTCAATAATCTTCCACTTCATATGATTAGTGTCTTAAGTATCTTATTCAAAAGCTTTCACCCTGAACATGCATAAGTCATCACACATCACAAATCATAAAATTCCACCACCATAATTACACTTTAATTACCACATGCACAAGATAATACAAAAACCCTAATCAGCCACCACAGACCTCGATTAACCACAACAAACCATAGTTAACCACTCCGAACCCTATTTAACCATAACCACCATAATTAGCCACTCCACCTTAGTTAATCATAACAAACCACATTTATCCACTCCAACCCTAATTAATCACAACAACCTAGAGTTCATTACTCCAAACCCTAATTCAATCTCTTCCATACCCTCATAATGCTCCACGTACTAATTTCCATCCAAAGTGTTTAACTACCCAAACAATGCTTACATTACCTTCCTTAAATCCCAAATTAACTTTTCATACGTAAATTTTACTCCCATCCAGACTTTACACATCCCATGCAACCATTCGAACTTTTCATGTAAACCCTAAATTCCATGCAATCATTAACTCCCATGGAAAACCCTAACTACACCACGCAACCCTAATACCACAACACAAAACCCAAGATTCCATCATACAATACCCTAAATTCAATCCATACCAACCAAATATTCATCCTTACCAAACCCTAGATTCAAATCACATAAAACCGAAGATTCATCCTTACAAAACCCTACATTCAACCATATTAAACCCAAAGATTCAAATCATATAAAACCCAAAGATTTGTCCACATAATACAATTGATTAGATTCTCCCATTTCATAACCACAAATTAGATTCTCCCATACAAGACCATAAGTTAGATTCTTCCACATAAAATCATAAATTAGAATCTCCCAAGCAAAACTATAAATTGGATTCTCCCAAAAAAATCATAAATCATATTCTCCCAATCAAATCATAAATTAGATTCTCCCATATAATATTATAATTTACATTCTCCCAAAAACATCATAAACTAGATTCTCCCAAATAAACCATAAATTATATTCGCCGCGTAAAACCCTAAATTATACTTTTCCACATAAAACCATACATTAGATTATTCCTTATAAAACCATAATATTAGGTCAACTCACTTCCCTTAGTCAACTTCTTTCCCCCATTATCCCTTTTCATCCTTTCTCTCACACAAACCATATCAACATACTCACATGCATGCCTTACAGGATCACAACACATATCATCATTCATAAATAATACGCATGCCATACAAAAACATACTTCAACTCCACGTCATATCATATACGACATAATTAATAATCATAAACATAGAATGCATAGCATACGAAGCACATAATACATATAAGCATACAATGGCCTTAGTAAACCCTTACCTAAAATGTCACCGGTCTTGGAGCACGCTCTTACGCCTCCTTAGGGCTTTGACCAAATAATAATATATTAATAAAATAAACTTAACAAAATTCTAACTTTGCTAAAGACATAAAAATAATAGAGATATTATAAACCTTGATAATATAGGGTTAAGATTTTACCCTAATGATAATAATGATGCTAATATAATAATATCAAGGATAATAAAACTAATATCAATGAGAATATAAATAATAACAATAATAATATTAATAATAACCATAATAACATTAATAACAATACTAATGGTAAAATATTTGCATTAATAATAATAATAATAATAATAATAATAATAATAATAATAATAATAATAATAATAATAATAATAATAATAATAAGCTTTAAAATTTAAAGTGGGGTTTCGACCCTACTTATAACTAATGACTTACCACTTATTTAATATTAATAATAAAATTAATAACATATATAATAATATTAAAATAATAAAGATAATAATATTATTATTATCAATGGTTATAAGAACAGTAGAAGTAATAATACTCAAATAAATAAGTGCAAACGTCAATACAAAATTAGAGCCTAAGATTTTCCAGAATAATTAATAAAACTTTAATAATAATTATTCTAATAATTATAATATTAATAATAAGAAGAAGAAGAAGAAGAATGATAATAATCCCATAATAATTCAATTAATAACTTAAAATTCGAAACTAACAATAAAATTATTTTATTACCACTCTCCACCCTGCAAGTACATTTCAGCATAAATTTTACATCAAATAATAATAAAACATATTAAGAATATAATTATGAAGAATAATAATAATGGTATTTACATGCAAAGAATTGAAATAAATTAAATCAAGGCTTATCATAATATGAAAAATGGTTGAGAGGGTCTAGGGTTCAACCTTAAGCTGGTGGGGATAGGCGGCACCGGAGGTGGTGCACGGCGGCGGCGGCGGTGGCCGGAAAAATAGAAGAACATAGAAAAAGATGGATGTTGGGAAAAAGATAGGAGGAATTGAGGTGAGATAAGAGGTGTTTATTGTTGCCCAGGAGGAGAGGGACAAAATGATGGTGGTGGTGCAGCCAAAGGTGGCGGAGCACGGCGGAGGACGGTGGTTTAAGATTTCGGGGTCAAAATTTCGGCGAAACGAGCATCCAACTTTGCATGATTATTGAGGCTCGTACAAGAAGAATCGAGAGGTGAAAATGGTTTAGTTAATTAGATTAACTTTCAGGAAAGAGAATGGAATGTTTCGGTGGCGCTGAGGTTGGGTGAAGACAGCGGAAGAGGCGTCTGAAGTTGGGGTGGCGGCAGCTCGGGCCGAGGGTTTTCGGGGAAGAAAAATCTTCAAAACTCCTACAACTAGGCTATTTATAGATGTTGGAATGGATAATGAGGAGCTGGAGGTCGACATGGAGGTTTTAAATGCAAGAATTTGGGCAGCCGGCGGCGGAAAACGGTCGGGTATCGTTTGGGTTGGTTCGAAGGTTCCCGACGTTGGGGAGTGGAAACGGGAGAGATTTAACGCACGAAAATTATGCCAATTTATTCCTGGAGTTAAGAGGAAGGCAATGAGACAAGAAAAGGCCGGTATTATTCACCGTAACCGGAGATGCCATTGACGGGGTCGAAGGTGCAGCAGCGTCGACGGAGGAGAAGGGAGGAAGAAGGAAGAAGGAAGGGAGGCGGACCGGTCGGCCGGGAAAGAAAAGAAAAAGGGAAGAACCGGGCGGTTGGGCGCGGTCGAGGGTGCGTTTAAGTGAGACGACGCGTTTCGGTGTAATAAGGCATAAAACGCGGCGTGGCGGAGTTAGAGGCAGGAGGCCGCGCAGGCTGGGCCGAAGGAAAGGAAGGCGGGGGAAAAAGATTGGGCCGCGGGAGAGGGCAGCCCAAACGGGGAAAAAGAAGAAGAAAAAGAAAAAGAAGGAAAAGAAGGGAAAAGGTAAGGAAAAAGGAAGAAAGAAAAAGAAAAAGGGAAAAAGGAAAGGGGAAAAAAATTAATTTAGGGTCAATTAAATTAATCTGAATATTTAGGATATTTAAAAATAATAATATTTAATTAAAATAATATTTAAATCCCTTTTTAGGCTAAATTAGGATTTTTAATAGATTTTCCATAAATTCCATTTTAATTAGCAAAACACCCTAAATTCCTCCAATTAAATTATTTATAAAATTATTATTAAATTAAAACTATTTTCTCACTCTTATTTTAAATAAAATAATTTATTTAATTAATTTCCAAAATAACATATTTAATTATCTAAAATACCAAAATTTCTCTAATAAAAATACTTACAAAATTCTTCTTAATTTTTCCTAATGAATTCCTTTTTATTTTAATAAAAGTATTTTATTTAAATAATTTTTCAAATAAAATATCATTTAAATATAATTTATAAAATTAAAAATTTTGGGGGCATTTCACATATAAATAACATATTTAAGATTTTATAAATAAATAAATAAAAACACAGACATAAGCATTTGATATAAATCTTTTAGGAAAATGATAATTGATTACATAAAAGATGAGAGAAGCGGTAGTTTAACTCATGGGATCTTTGAAGATGAGAAAAGCAATAATGAAGAAAACAACGAACAAAATCTCAAATTCTACTAACTGAACAAAGCTAAACACTAAACTTACGACCTGAGTAACCATTGGAGTTTGCCTCCTCAAACCTTTTTTCACCTCATTGTCATTTCGTCTCTTTGTTCCTGCTTACGCTAGACTACCAATACCCAATCTGGCTGCGTTCGATGACATTGGTCTTGAAGAAATTTGATCCATCAATTAGCACTACATAAGAACAAAATACATCGATCCTTGTATTTTATCAAATATTAAAATGATGTAATTTTAATGGAATAAGAAAAATGCATGTCAAAATTGTTAATGTATGCCATTTTGTTTTATCTTCATTTAATATAATGCGTACAAACCCATATAATACACAAATTTACATGTTTAATGACACTTTATGATGGACACCAAGTGCAAATCCAAACACTCAGATCCATTATAATACATCAGTACTCTAATGACATATATATCTCAAATTTCAAATATAATTGAAGTAAGATATTTGTGATTCTATCCCATATGATATTTTCCTACTTTGAATTGTTTTTTATCATTATATGAATTTTATATAATTCTTGGTAACAATTCTCCATTATTTCACTGTAAGCTCTGATTTTCTTCCAAATAACTAATTATTGGCATTTTACTTAATAATAACATCAATAATATTGTTATCTTGTTACTTTTATTGCTAGCATTATTATTATTAATTATAGGATACTAATTATTTAAGTTGTAACTAATAATATTGATGTTATTATTATAATTATTCATATAATCTCTAATATTAATAATATAAATTTATGTAATAGTATCAAAAATATTTTTAAATATATTGAAACACATTATGTTGATTGATAATAAAAATAATTAATAAATGGAACTTTAAAATTATATGTTGATGTTAATAAAACTGTTGGATATGTATTTGTCTCTATTTTTCTTCACATATGATTAATGTAAAACCCCTTTTTCCTCTCTATTTTTTGTCCCATATGTGAACCCAGTCCCGTAGTCATCCTTCCTATTAGTAGCACCACTAAAACACCAGTATTCCCCTTTGTCCCTTTAGTTTTGATTTCCCTAAAACCAACCCCACCCCATTCATTTGTTTCTTGCAACCCATCTCCTCCTAATTTTTTGGCATTCTCTCATGGAACAACACCCAACCTTCAACCCTTCACCTTTTTGTCCCTTTCACAGCCTTTAACTCCCTTACAATTCCCTATTGTTTTTCTCTAGTTGACATCAAGCCTATACTCCATAAATCCCCCTTTCCATTTTTGTTCCCTTCAATTCCTTTTTTTTTCAAGGTTCTACAACTCTCATTTCCTTCTAGAACCATGCATTCCTCCCTCCTTTACTTCATTGTTAACCTTGCCTTTAAGCCTCTAGTTTTCCCCCTTTTCTCTTTCCTACATTGTATTTGGTTAGACAAATATCTACATGTAATAAATACTTCATTCATAATTTTGAAAAACAAATTAGTATGATACTCACTTCCCTCATAGAAGAGATAAACCTACAAGTCTAGTAATTATGTTTTGAAAGCTACATTTTCTTGGTTAGCTATGTACCTCTCATGGTTTCTTTGTGATTATGTACTTTCTAATTTAGAATATTTTATTATGTGTAATTTTGGTCATGATATAAAGAATTGCTAGCCTTATTAGGTCATTCTTTTAAATTATTTTACTCTTTATTTTTTTTATCTATGTGAAATTGCTTCATTTATGGTGTTTTGTTTTTTTTTCTATAAATTTTATGTGTTTTATATTTTATTATTTTAAGATGGCGTCAACAAAACACCAAAATAATGAGTAAAGTGAAGCTAAGGGAAATTTTTTTTGGGTCGGGCTAGTTAGTTTAATGAAACTTTTTATATATTTTGTGATCTTTATATTAAGTGGATGCAAAGGAGTAAAGGAAAGAAAGATTCAACCACTTCACAATGAATGCCATGGAAAAATTTGGTTGTTGAAGTTAAAAGAAAGACAAACTTGAGTTATAATAAGGACTAGTTGAAAAGTAAGTGGGATTAGATGTGTGATAAATGGCATTTATGGAAGGTATTGGAAAGGAGAGACACATGATTAGGCTAGGATCATGAGAAAGGAAAAATAAGTGCAAGTGATGAGTGGTAGGTGAAAAAGATAAAAACATTTTATTTTATTTTACTTTGAAATCCTAAATAATTTTTTTTATAATCTTAAAAAATTAACTAAAGATTAATTTTAAAAATGATATGTAAGTTCATATTTAATTATAATTTATGATGCAAAATTATAATTATTATGAATTATTTAAATAAATGAGTGAAGTAAATTTGTAATTGTAATACCCTAAATTGAGGAGAGTATTATAAGGATTGATCTGGCTACTTATATCAATATGGTATACTATTTTTTTAGTGATTCCATCCTAAGAACTCCATAGTTATGTGTGCTGGTCATTGAATAATTTTTAGGATGGGTGACCCTCATGGGAAGTTTTAGAATTTTCTAAGAATTTTTCAGGAAGTGCATGAGTAAGGACAAAGCTCACTGAAAGGACTCGTGTTGATCTATGTGGCCAACCAATTAATTCAAAAGTACTTCAGGGTAGCCCCTGCATAGTCATATCGATTTGGGGGTGTTACAAATGGTAGCAGAGAAAAACCAGGACAACAATCTAAACTTAGATGAGCCAATTAGTTTCCTAGCGGGAAGATTCTTGGGATATACAAATGGTATCAAAGTAAAACCAAGATCGTGATATGAACTTGGATAAGCCAATCAGTCGCTTAGTGGGAAGATTCTTAGGATAAAACTATATTGAGATAGTTATTGGTTGAGGCGCAAAGAGGACGTTGTGTTCTTTGAGTGGGGGTGAATCTAATATCCCAAATTGAGGGGAGTGGTATAAGCACATAAGTGAGGATAAAGTACACTGAAAAGATTTGTGTTTATTTGTGGGGCCAACAAATCAATCCGAAAGTGCTCTAGGATAGTCCTCGTATGGTCATATCGACTCGGGGGTATTACAGTAATGATCTAAGTTAATTCTATGAAAATAGTCCTATTAATGTAGAATAACTAATTAAGTTTCAATGACATTTGTAAAAATAGGTAAGAGAAGAGTTCAAAAAATATTGAAGGGAAATAATCCACATCAAAATTTATCCACTAATGTGGAGTTTTTAATGTCCATATGGTAGAGACATTGCCTGTGATTTCTACACTCTAAACTAAAACATCACGCAAAAGGTGTATCTTGGTGACATTATTTTTTTAAAATTAAAATATTTTTAATAACATTATCTAAAAATTAAAAAATATATCATAATATTTTTTTTTTCTATAAATAGATATCCATATTATTATACTTTTTGTATAAAATTATTATGAAATATTGGTACAATCTTGGAAAAATATTATGAAATAAATTTTGAGTAAAAATAATCATAATATTTTTAGTAGAATAATAGTGAAAGATTTGTATATAATTAGTAAAATATTATTTTCTGCATAATAAAAATGAAAAATGAGTAGAATAATAGAGTAAAATATAAGTCACTAATAAAGATTTAAAATAAGAAAAATAGTGGTGAAAGATCGGTGCAATAATAGTAAAACATTAATAGTTATACAGATGAAATATTACTAATAATAGTGGTGAAAGATTATTTTAATGACTAAACATAAAAAAAAACTATAGTAAAATATGGAGACATCGATGATAAAATATGGAGACAAATATGGTTAATCATGAAAGCATAAGTGGTAAAATTCAAACATAATAATGATGAAGCATAACAAAATAGTAATAAAACACGAAGGTAATTTTGGTAAAACATGGTAAGCTAGTTTTATTAGAAGAATCTCAACTAGAATCTCTGAAAAGTATGAGTAGTTATGGTGAACTATAAAAATAACTATGGTGAAACATGAAGGCAACTATAGTAAAATATGAAGGTAATAGCATAAAGCACAAGCATAACAATGGTTGTATAATAGTGAATATTAATTTAACAATAGAAAAAAATGAGAAAAACAATGGTAAAAAAATCGTGCATTAAAGGTGAATCACTAGACGTACTAATGGTAAAATGTCACAAATAATAGTTATCGACTATTAGTTTAGTGGTGAAAAATTAGTTTCACGATGAGACAATATCATAGCAATCACGATAAAATATAACCATGATTATAGTGAATAAATGGTGAAAGGCAATCAATGATCCTTTAGTTAGCCGTTAGTGTAACACTCCCGAATTTTGAACTAGAAAATTTTATTTTAAGATAATACATAAGCGTATAAAAAATAAAACTAGCGGATGTCACTATCACATCAACCATGGTAAATGTTTGATCATCATATAACACATGTTTGATGCAAGATAAAATGGAACGACAAGTTAAAATAATGCATCCTCAACAATACAACAATAATAATAACATGGATGAGAATATAATAGATAAAGGAGAGATTACAAAATTCAAATATAGGAACCAACGCCAAGAGTTAAAATAACCTAGAAGAATAAAAAGATCCCAACTTAGTGGGCAAAACAAATCTAAGCTAGTTAGCATAACTTTTAATTAATAGAAATTTAAACCTCAATCTCCAAGCAATGAATAGCTACTAGCCCATGACATCATCCTCAATATACTATAGCTAAGAGTCATAATCTTACAAATTATCCTTTGCTCACTCGAACAGAAGCTGGATCATTATAGTAACCAGACTAATATAGTATCGGTATGGTAAAGTGAGGGATGGCAATAGGTTGGATCGGGTCGAGTCTAGGTTTGGGATGGATCCAACCAGACCTTGACTCGGACCTATTTATATTTTCTAGACTCAGACCCAACCGAGACCCACCGGGTCTCAAAATTTTAGATTTAGACCCAATTCCACTAGGTCTAGCAGGAACATGAGTCCTAAATGGGTCCGAATATTTTTGAAAAATATAATTAATAATCTATGTCAATACAATATATTTATGTTTTATATAGCTTAATATGTTTTTTTTTTGTTAAAGAAATTCCTTCAAGTGCAAAAATAAACATTCTAAAATAGTTACGTTAATTTTCAGATGGTGTTTTAATGTTTTTGGAGTACAATATTATACATATTGCTTATAAACTAAATAAAAAAAATTAAAAAAATGAATAAGGAGCTCAAATAAGATTATGATAATAATGACAAATATAATATTAGTATGTATTTATATTTGTATATATATTGTAATACCCCAAATTTTCGTTAGCCGAATCCTGAATAATTAATACCTTAATCCAAACCCTAATATCAAGAATTTTATTTTAGCCCTACCCTAATTCTTTTATCCCAATATCTTAACCTAAAACAGATCCTTAACCTAGAAAATTTGTAATTCTTAACCTAACTTTAATTTTAGTTAATTTATATAATTCATCTTACCTTTTTAGCTAATCAAATTTTTTTAACCTAATCTACTCCTAACCTCTAGCCTCTTTTCCCTTTTTCTTTTCCTTTCTTTCTTTTCCTTTCTTTTTTTTCTTTTCCTTCTTCTCTTATGCTAATTTTATGGCATGAAGAAATTATGTTCCTCTACACGATCACCATCACCCTTACTACCTTCGTGCCTCTGCTGCACCATGACACCATCACCCCAAACACACCACCATCATCTCACCATCACCCTCTGATTCTTCCTCTATTTCCTTCATCACTCTCGTGCACCACCATCATCCCTATCATTCTCTACAAAGTTTACCCTCTCTCACACCACCACTCCCCTGCCATTTTTCTCTTCCTTGGCACACCACCATACTAGTATATATACCCCTCCACCCCTCTATTTTATTGTTGTCCATCACCTCTGCTCGACCTCTTTTTCTTCCTTCTTCTTCTTTTTTCTTTCTTATTCTTCTTCCTCCTTGATGTTGCCCTATTTTTGGCCTACACACCACCTATTCCACCATCATGCAACACCTCAACCATCACTCACCGCCCATTGGCCAGTGGACCAACAACTAAGATCACCTCAACCTTCCCCAACACTATCGTCGGCTAGCACCTCCGACCATCACCTTTTTTTCCTTCATCTTTCTCTCGTATATTGCAATTTTGTAGAGTGCATGGCTGTGCAACACTAAAATTTTCTTATCTCATAGTCATGTAACCTTTACATCACCTAGTCGTGCGTGATCTTTTCTCTCAGCCTGGTGTGCACCGCTACAGCATAGCCGTGCAACCTTTACAGCGCCTGGCTATGCGTGACCTTTTCACTCAACCAGAGCTACACTGTTTGCTGCACAGCCGTGCAAATTCCCATTTTTATACATGCCCCCCTATTTTTACCCCCAAATCTTGTCCAAACACCACTAAAAATTTTGCCATAATACCACCATACATTCTACTACACTTCCATACAACTCAAGCTTCTCTTTGACTCCGATTATTTCCATTTTTTACCCTCCTCTACCTTAACTTTCCCCTCGATTTTAATCTTCAATCCTAATCGTATTTTATCTTATTTTCATAGGTGATCTTTCAATGATCTCGAAGAAAGTATACGATTTACGTGCATAGAGTCTAGTGCCTTTGTTGGTAAGGATACATGTCGTAGCTAGGGTTTTATTTGATACAATTATTTTTGTATGTGCTTTCATGTTGAGTATGTTTTATTGAGTAATATATTTATGGAAATTCTATGAAATGATATTCTTGAGAGTATTTAAATTATGTAAGTACATATTTGGGTATAATGTTGGATACAGGATCTCTATAGGAAACTGAAGATATGTACATCGGATAATGATTGGAAATTTATATGTATTGGTATTGGGTTTCATAAGGCCTTTGGGAGAATACAATTATCTTGAGTACCCTAAGGGTATTATGATCATTTTAGGATAATTACGTAGTTGTACTTATATTGTTCGGTTGTATGCTTTGCAAATTTATATGAGTTCAACATGATAATATACAATCAACTCTGAATAAGCTACTAATGATTTAAAATGAAAGATCACATGAGTCAGGTTAAGGTGTTTATATGGGTCTGTTCTATTGGATAATAATAGTGGATCAGGTGTGTTGTCCCCGAGAGGTGCATCAATCCATTCCACTAGATTAAGAATAGTGGTCCCCTATACTAAACGTGAATGAAAATATGGTTAAGAGATAAATTATAAATAAAAAGATACTAATCATTTACAGTGGAAGATTACATGAGTCAAGACCGAGGTGTTGAGTCCGTTCCACCAGATAATAATAGTGGCCCGGGTGTGTTGTCCTTAAGAGGTGCTTCAGACTGTTCCACCGATTTAATAATAATGGCTCATGAGTATTTTATTCTGAGAGATGTTGGGTCCATTCCACCGGATAATAAGAGTGACTCAGGTGTGTTATCCCCGAGAGGTGTTTTAGACCGTTCCACTAATTTTTGAATAGTGAGTCTCTAAACTCAACGTGAATAAAAGATTGGAATATGGTATATCTAATGAAAGATGTGGAATCAGTAATTATCTGGCATTCTTTGATTTACACATGTATGATTTTCTTATGAGAATTCTTGTATCATGTGTAACTCTACCTAACTATAGCGTTACCTTACTCAATACATAGCGTATTGATTATCCGTTTCATAGGTGCTACTCAATCTAACGAGTAGACAACCTATATGTATATGTGATGCTGGAGCATTTAATGATTCTCATATTCCTATTGATTCTCAAGGTAAGGAAGAATTAGCTTTCTTAATATTGGAGCCAATCATTTTAAATATTATTGATAATATGTCTATTCTTGGTATTGAAAACAATTTGAGATATTCTTGTAGGTATATTACATATTTGTAAGGAGAAGATGTTAACATACCAAAAAAGACTTAAAGTGTACAAGCATTAAAAGCATAAAAGGCTATGGCATACATGGGATGACACTACAACAAGATATAGTGATGATTATCATTAGTTATATTAAACTTGTTGTAAACCCTTAGTGTATTTTACGTAAGTTAGGGTTTTGTTGTAATTTCAGGTATGTACCATAGTTGATTGTGCGGTTTTGTAATGTTAGATATTAATATCATTTATATGATGATATTGTGATTAAGATTAGGCATTATATGGGCTTAATTCAAGTAAGGTCATTTAGCTTGAATGAAGGGGGAAGACCGGCAAGTTTAAAGGCCTTAATGTCAACTCCCTCACCTATATATACCTATGTTGTACATGCATATGAAAAAAAAGGAAGAAATTATTTTGAATCCAATTCTCAAGTTATTACTTGATTTGTCTCTCCCTTTTGGAGTAGTATATCCAGGAAAACCTGGGGCATTCCTTCCTTCATTCGAAGATTTAATGCAACCTTCGAATAACGTCAACCAGCCTTAAGCACTTATGTCAACTTTAAGCATCATAAACCAAACGTTTTTCATAAAGAATCAACTTGTGGCTGACCGAAACAAAGTAGTGATCGATCCTACACTTCTCTCCACTTTGATCCACACCATTTTTGGTATCAAAGCTTCCACATTCTTGTTTTCCTTCGGCTGTGCAAGTTCTTGCACCTTCTTGCTGCTGTCTGCAAGGAAACAGCCCGCAAGAAAATCTAGCGCCCAGCAATCTTCAAAATCTTCTTGCGTCTTGATGTATTTCTTGAATCTTCAATAAATTCTTGATTTAAGGTTCCAAATATTGCAACAATCTTGTTGCAGATTCACGTAATCCATTAAGCAAAATCTTCATATCTTCGACCATCCTCCCTTTCATTTCTGCCGAGCCTCCACCAGTTTTTCCTTCTTTTAGTTTTTTACTTCTAGCATTCACTTCAACTTCCATCGATCCTTTCTCGTGTATTTTCTATCCCCATTTGTCCATTTATCCAGCAAATCATCCACCCATTTTTTTCTACACGTTCCAAAACTTGGTAGAAAAAGAAAAACCCCCGGTACCCCTGGTACAATATTACCAAGTTCGAAGGTTTTGAAATTTTTTTTGTGCCTCGGTTTTATTCCATTTTATCTCCAATTTCAATCCATACTATTCTTATTTGTCTTCTTCACATCTTCTATGGTGCATGGCAATAAAATCTTCAACTTGAAGAACTCATTTCCTTGAAGAAAGTCGACGGCCTTCTTGTTATTTTATGTGGCTGATTATTTGTCACAAAGAAGACCAAACTTCCAGCCAGCTTTCTCCCAACGTGCATGCAGTGTTATGTGGGCTACATTTCCTTCCATTTGTGCATGACCAATACAACAGGAAGTGATCAATATTTTCTTGTGAATTAGGAAAATATTTTATAATATTTGCTTGTGAATTAGGAAAATATTTTCTATTTTGTTTGGTTGCAGGGACATTCCAGCATCTACACATTTGTGGTATTATTTGGTGAAAAAAAAGAAGTGTGTTTCTACCTTCACCATGACAAGTGAAGAGGATCGTGCATTGGTAGAGTCTATCAAGATTCTAACCACACGAATGGATTCCCAAATACATAATCAAACAATGCTTCAACAATAATTACAAAGTGTAGAAGCCAAGCTAGCTGATCAAGAGAAGTATCGACCATGGAAAAATTGCATGGAAACCACACAAGATAGTGTTGAAGGAAAAATGAAGCATAAATTCCATACAAAAGGAGGATGTGGATATTCAAAAATGCATCACAATAAAGATGTAGAGGATGAGATGAGTTCTTTTGGCTCAAGCAATCAAAGAAGACAACATCTATTCCAAGTAAGACATGCATACAATGAGGATCAAGGTATCAAACTTAACCTTCCTGAATGTTATGGTGAATTAAATGTGGAATTATTCTTTGAGTGCTTGCATGAAATTGAATCTATATTGGAATTTAAAGAGTATAATGATGAGAGAAAATGCAAGCTTGCTACTCTTAAGTTTAAAAGATTTGATAGGATTTTATGATAGTTTGAAAAAAACAAGAGAATTCAAAATTAAGTCTTAGGAAAAAACTTAAGAAACACCTAGGAAAAATAATTGTGCCTCGAAAATATGAGCAAGATATGTATGTGAAAATGACAACTCTAAGGCAAGGTCTATTTAGTGTAGAAGAATACACTAGAGAATTTGAAAAACTAGCACTTATTTATGATGTCCAAGAAAGAAAAGAACAAAAATGTGCTAGATACTTAGGTGGCTTGAATAACTTAATAAGAGATAAAGTTGACATGTATTCTTATGGCTCTGTTGATGATTTGATTAAGTTGGCATTAAAATTTGAGAGACAAACTAAATCAACCAAAGCCTATGTGAAGTCTAATGTTTCAACTTCAACTAAACCCTATTCTAACACCTTTACACCTAAATCAACATCTTCATATGATAAAAAGAATTATCGAGATGATAAAGGTAAAAATAAGGTAGTGGAAATGGCAAATAAAAAATGCTTTAAATGTAAAGGATATAGACACTTTGCTAGGAGAATGTCCTAACCAAAGAGCGTTAACCTTGAATGAAATAGAACACATGGAACCATGTAGTGATGATGAGAATTTAGAAATTGAATCTCCAAATGAAATCTTAACTATGGATGAAGAAGAGGGAGATCCATGTTTTGTAATTCAAAGAGTGTTACAAATCCAAGCTAATATGACACCCACTCAAAGAGAGAAATTTTTTAAGACTAAGTGTAAAATAGGTGACACAGTTTGTAGACTTATTATTGATAGTGGTTCATGTACAAATGTTTTTGGTGAAGAAATGATTAAAAAACTTGGTTTAGAGACTAATAATAATCCTAAACCCTATTCTTCACAAGGGCTAAACAAAGACAAAGGAGCTAAATTCAACAAAAGAACCCTAATCACATTTTACATTGGAGACTATTATGGTGAAGTTCTATGTGATGTTTTGCCTATGAATGCTTGTGTATTAATTTTAGGAAGACCATGGTAATATGATAGAAAAAACAAATCATGATGGAGTAACTAATGAATATGTGGTGAAAAAAGAAAAACAATCTTATAGATTGACACCTTATGTATGTGATCATATGCCTTGGAGTGATGACAAAAAGAGATTATTTTTACATGAAAAGGCTATGGAAAAATGCAAAGAAGAAGAAGGAATTTATTATGCTTTAGTTGCTAAAGATTCTAAACCTAAGAAGCAAAAAATTGAGAATCCTAATCTAACTAAGTTGCATGATGAATATAATGATGTATTTCCTAATGATTTACCTCCTGAATTACCACTTGAAAGAGGTATAGAACATGTCATTGATCTTATTCATAGAATACCTCTTCCAAATACTGCATATGTCAAGTTTAAGAGTTATTTTTGGAAAATTTTATGGCATATGCTTGGTACTAATTTTTTTTTAAAGAAAATTTTTATAACATCAAAAATAATTACAAACCAGCTTATAGAATTTATCTACTTGACCCAACAAACCACTAAACTTATGACTCTTACTAGAATGATTACATATAGAAGACATAACCAAGCAGATTTGTAAAGCTATCCTCTTCAAATCCCAAACAATATTTGAGAAAATGCATGCATTCCTTTCTTTCCAAATCTCATAAAAAGATACAACATAAAAACCACATTTAAACTGAGCCTTAGTTACACCTCTACCTCTTACTCTGGATATAGATTTTAATAAATGCCATGATCTATGCCTCCTCCTTTCCCTTCAAGCCCTACTGATTATAATACATAGTTGTTTCAACACTGGGCAGTGATAGAACAAATGATTAGTACTCTCCTCTTGCAATCAGAAACTACATTGAAGGTTAATGGAAGGAACAAATTTGACTAAATTATCCTTAGTAGGCAGTCTGGAATGAGCAGCCGACCAGAATATGAACTTGTGCTTTGGGGGTTGCTGGGCTGCACCAAACAGATTTCCACCAAAACACTTTAGGAGTTGCATATCTAATGGTGTCATACACATCAGAAATTTGATAGTGGTGATCAAGCTGCCAATTCTAGAAAACTAGGAGCAAACGAGATCTTAAGCCAAAAATACTCTTCATCAACTAAGAAGCTATACTGGGGAGCTGACATGATTCCACAATCTATTGTTTAATGAAATAGGAATGAACCCATTTTATCCATAATGCATCCTTCTCCTAACGCAAATGCCACAAATGTTTCCCCACAGTAGCCACATTCCAAGCAAAGAAGTCCATAATTCCTAGTCCACCCTCCTTCTTAGGCAGAAAAACCACCCTCTAGGCCAATAAAGCTCTTTTATTTGGTGAAACCTTCCCTGTCCATAGAAAATCCCTACATAAACCCACCACTTAGTGCAATATCTTTTTTAGAAGCAGAAACAATTGACTCCAGTAATTGGTAATACTAGAGATGACTGATTTCAACAATTGAAGCTGACTTGCATAGGATAACAACTTGTTGGCCCAATGATGAAGTCTTCCAGTAATTTTCTAAATCAATGAGAGCATATCTGTAGCTTTTAACTTAGAAGCATCTAAAGGCACCCCTAGATATCTGGAAAGCATAACAACTTGGTACTAAATTGTTATTTAGCACTTCACATCATCCACAAACTGAGGTAACTAATAGAACTCTTGGTACAATATTAAGAGGTTTAGTTAATAAAAGTACTAAGGATTGGGATGTTAAGTTAGCTCACGTAGAGTTTGCTTAAAATCGTAGTCCATCTAGTACTACTCAAACTAGTCCGTTTGAGGTGGTGTATGGAGTGAACCCACACATGCCTATCAATATGATTCCTTTGAAAAGAGGTGAGTTACAAAATTATGAAGCTGATGATAGAGTAAAATTTTTTCAATAGCTTTATAAAAAAAAAACTAATATAGAAAAAGCTAATGCCAAATATAAAGATCAAGAGAATAAGCATAGAAACCCACATGTGTTTTCTCCTGGTAACTTAGTTTGGTTACATTTGGGTAAAGAAAGATTTCCTAATTTTATATAAAAATAAACTAATGCCAAGAGCCGGCAGACCTTTTAAAATAATAAGAAAGTTTGGGATAATGCTTATGAAATTGAACTTCCAGACCATTATGGTGGAATTTCAAGGACTTTTAATGTTGGTGATTTGTCTCTATATTATACTGATGAAAATTTGAGGGAAAATTCTTCTCAACTTGGGAAGAATGATGTAGGAGCATCTAATGATTCTAATATTCCTATTGATTCTCAAGATAAGGAAGAATTAACTTTCTTAATATTGGAGCCAATCATTTTAAATATTCTTGACAATATGTCTATGCTTGGTATTGAAAACAATTCGAGATATTCTTGCAGGTATATTACATATTTGCAAGAAGATGTTAACACACCAAACAAGACTTAAAGTGTACAAGGCTATGGCATATGGCAATACAGAAAGATATAGTGATGATTATCATTAGTTATATTAAACTTGTTGTAAACCCTAAGTGTATTTATATAAGTTAGGGTTTTGTTGTAATTTCATGTATGTACCATAGTTGATTGTGTGGCTTTGTAATGTTAGTCATTACTATCATTTAGATGATAATATTGTGATTAAGATTAGGCATTATATGGGCTTAATTCAAGTAAGGTAATTTATCTTGAATTAAAGGGGAAGACCGACCGGTTTAAAGACCTTAATGTTGACTCCCTCACCTATATATACCTATGTTGTACACGAATATGAAAAAAAAAAGAAAACGAATAAATCATTTTGAATCTAATTCTCAAGTTAGTACTTGATTTGTCTCTCCCTTTTGGAGGAGTAGTATATCCAGGAAAGCCCAGGGGCATTCCTTCCTTCATTTTCTTTCCTTCATTCGAAGATTGAATGCAGATTCAACCTTCGAATAACATCATCCATCCTTAAGCACTTGTGTTGATTTGAAGCATCTTAAACCAAACATTTTTCTTCAAGCATAAACTTATGGCTGATCGAAACAAAGTAGTGATCAATCCTACGCTTCTCTCCACCTTGATCCACACCAATGTGTGTAGGTTGATGAGGACCAGGTGGACAAATTCACAGCCTTTGATGCTACATATGTGGAGTAGTGATTTCTTTTGTATCAAGGTTTTAGGCATAGAGTCATGTTATCTAGAGGATAGTTTTACCTGGATACCTGGCATCCCTTTTGTTGTATTTTGATATTGTAATTGGAGTTGATCTCCAAATGCTTATTTGATGTTATTAAAATCTATCTAATTTCTTCCTATCATGTTTTAAATTTTCTAATCATTTTGCCTTATGATTGAGGTAAGGATGGTGGGGGTAAGTCAGAATTCTATCAATTATGGCAGTAACACCCAACTATTTGATTATACACTTCCTCTTAAAATAAAGTTTTTCAATAGTAAATTTTGGGGTGTTACATATATACCCACACACACACAAACACACACACACACACACACATATATCTGGCGGGTAGGGTCTAGGTCTGGAACTGCTGGACCTAGACCTAGATCCATTCACATACATATGGACCCAAACCCATTAGGTCCAAAAATCATGGACCCAAACCCGCTAAAAATGAGGTGGGTCTAGCAGATCTAGGTCAAGTCTAGGACCCATTGCCATCCCTAGGTAAAGTACTCGTAAAACAAACTACCTAAAACATTGTAAGGGTTGATGCTACACTATGAGGTCACATAGTAGCATGGTATAAAACATACTTAGAAAATATAATTCAAACTCATGATTATCATATGATAAAGCATGCTTAGATAAGAATCATGAAAGAGATATTAATACTGGTAATTCATCAAGATCACATAAAATAAATCATATTTTTAATACTCCATTTAGTGACCATATACTTTCTAATTATTAAGATGTTTGGCCTGACCACACCTAATTTTCCACCATACAAACAAGTCATGGCAGTATACACACACTATGGGATACCACACCCACCACATATGATCAGAATACATCAAGGGATCTTTTCTCTAGGGATACCACACTTTGAGTGCATTTACTCTAAGGGCTAACACAGATTGGGATACCACACCTCCCACGTGTGATTATAATACATCAAGGAAGATTTTTTCTAGGGATATCACACCCATCACACCTTAAGTGAATCTATCGTGAGAGCCAAACAAATTTGGGATACCACACTTGACTAAGTGATGGACATACGAAATGCCAAGAGGTTTGTGCTGGGATACCTCACCCACCATACTTAGGCACTAATGTTACATTAATCTTCCATAGTATAATTCTATACCTCAAAAATGTATATATACCTTAGTACCAACTATAACCCGGTAGAGAAGAAAATAGGTAGCTAGCCACCTCAAGAGTTGGAGAAAAAGCTCAAATGACATCATAATCCCATTATTAAGTAATATCACAAATCACAATCACAATCACAATTTCATTAATAACCAATTGGTTGTTTCCAAGTAATAACACCAAACACAACTCATGACATAAAGCCACAAAATTAGGTGTTTAGAGGTGACACCAAACTTAACCACATTATACATCCAATCCACACAACAATATCTATCATTTTCATTTCCATCAACACTAATTAAGTATGGTTAAAATCATGATTTAATGTCACAAATTAATGGAAAGTAAAGTTGTAATCCTAATAAGAAGACCAATAACTAATATATAAGAAATGGCAAACTCAAACTGAACTAATTGATTCGTCCATGGGACCAATCAACTGGTTTGATCATATCATACCTAAGGAAAAATAAATACACAGTATAACCAGTTAACTGGTTGGTCCAATCAATTGACTATTTATAGAAATCAGTTAATGAGTTTGGCCTGACCTATAATACCCCTAAATTGAAAAGAGTATTATAAAGAATGATATGACTGCTTATATCATTATGGTATACCATCCTTTTGGTGATTATATCCTAAAAACTCTATAATTAAGCGTGCTAGCTATAGAGAAATTTTTAGGATGCACTACCCCAAAAGGGGGTTTTAATAACAGTTATTTTATAGTTTTAATAACGGTTTTCAACCGTTATTGAACCGCCCATTATTAAATCTTTAATAATGGTTCATAACCGTCATTAAAAATACACAAAAACCCGCGAATATGTGCGTAAACTTCATATTTAATAACAGTTTTAAAGTAAAAACCGTTGTTAAAAAATAAGTTTTAATAACAATTTTTCAGTAAATTATTGTTAAAAATAAGGTTTCAATAACAGTTTATAAGAAAAGACCATTGTGGAAAACCAGGTATTAATAACGTTTAATACAAAAACCGTTGTTAAAACATCATCGAATTAGGGTTTTGGTAATTGATTATGCGTTTATTAAACCCTCTAATACATATTAAATGAGCATAAATATGATATTAAATGGAGTTTTAATTACGGTTCTTAAACAAAACCGTTAATAAAACCTATGTTTTAATAACGGTTCTATGAAAAACCGTTATTAAAATGTATGTTTTAATAACAGTTTTCATTCGAACAGTTATTAAAATATAAGTTTTAATAATGGTTCTTAGTAAGAACCATTATTAAAACTGTAGGTTTTTTTTTATAAATATATTTTTTTTTGTTTTGTTCCTGCCTACATACACAATTGTATGTTCAAATAATTATCTAATCTACAATGTAAAACAACATCAATTCATACCAAATCTGCAATCACACCATAATTTCAATCAATATATAATTGGTATGCATGTCTCAATACACCAACTATACTTAGGAATAAAAATTAGTAGGCATACCACAACTTGGTAGTTCTATACCCCAAAGTAAAGAGTTCAAATATCAAGGCTGGAAGATCGAAAGATGTACACAAAATACAAACTTGAAAATGCATGTAGAATATATAGATCGCTATCTAATACCAAATGAATGAGTGCACGTGCTTGGCCTATTGGTCTCTAACTTCATCAATTTCATCAACATTGTATTGCTGGCCTTGTGCATAGTCATCGGTGAAAAACTACAACGCCCATGTTTCAATTAATATACAGTTAGCCATTAGGTCAAAAATATATATGTCATGATTTATTAATAAAAAAATATGGAAAAGCAAACATACATGGCTTGGATCTATATTGACCGATATATTTTGGACTATAAGATCCATTGCTCTACATACATAGTATCCACAATCATCGCCCTTTTGCTATTGTGGACACTGTCAAATGAATTCAGTTAGCTCTCTAACTATTAGATATTAATTTGAATTAAAACAAAATACAAACTAGTTGTCTTCCTACTTACCATGATAGGCTCATATTAAAGATTCTTTGTTTCTGGACACCATTCCCACCTCTCCTTTGATATGTCGTCTGTAGTGCCCTAATAAATAGAGTTGGATACATAATATTGTAAGTATATATACCTCAAATAATGAAAGTAGAATATATATATATATATGTATAAATAAGCAAATAAGCTATAATGAAGTAAGAAGTGAAAAGTATACTAATATGTCGATAAATTCCTTCCCACCACAACGAGCGACCTCAAAAGGCATGTCATAGGTTCACAGGGAATCAAACACATATACTTTATTAAGATCAGGTCGGATGGCGTACAAAACCCAATGTTCAGTTGTGAGGTGAGGAATGAGATAGAGCTTGTTGTGTCCCTCAATCAAAATGAAATTCGCTAAATAGTTTATGTGCCTACCCTCTGTTATTGTACTACCGTCAGCTATGTATTATGGGCACACAGACACAATAGAGGACTTCATTCCCTCCATCGCAACGTGACTAGTTACCAACCTATGGACGACAATAACAATGCATATTTGTTAATAACTAATAACTCATATAAGAGGTCATAAAAATTCCATTTCTTTAAAAGTACTAAAATCTGAAATATGAAATAATGCTTACATGACATAAACGGCGACACTCGTGGTTGACATCCATTCTTGATTATAAATGTCGCTTATGTCAACCGTCGATACCATATAAGTAGCATCGTCCCTTCCAACATACTCAGGACGACAATCAATGGAAATATAATTATTCCCAAGGTAGTTTTGGGCATAGAAATATAATAAAGCTAATGCTGGTGGAGGTTGGCATATTTCCGAAGAAGGAATCTATTGTAGGGCAACTGATTTTTCAGATTTAGCTCTCTTTCCTTTAGGAGTGCCCTCTTTTGTGTTGCTCGTTCTATTAGTACCTCTCTTGGTTTTACTAGCAGGAGCAGTCTTCTTCTTTGATTCCTTAATTGATAATAATAAACAAAATATGTATTGAGCATATATATATATATATATATATAAAAGGTATAAACAGTGTAACTACTAAATAAGGTCTAATGAAGATGTTGAATGTCAATACTTCTTCAGTAGTAAGATGTATCTGATCCACAGGCAAAGGCACAAAGCTTCCATGAGCTTCTAGCACTATGGCTGCCTCATCGCCCTCTTTATAACAAGGCAAGGGCGCACTGCTAATGATTGGAGTGTCAATACTCACCGGCCTTGTAATTAGGGCTAAGTTGTACCCGTGGACCGTTTGCGTTTGGGTACTGTTACTGATGCGGACCCTTCCTTTTTCCAAAAGAGTTGATAGGTCATTGCTAAAAAGTCACATTTATGCAAACCCTAAACGAAAATATTACACATTATTAATTATTTATGACATCGAATACATTTAATAACAATTCATAGTTATGTAATTCTTACCTCAGAAAGAGAAGAAAGACGTGCATCAGCTTCACAACTATCTCTGACACTATTTACATTAGGTATGTGAAGCTGATCATGGTCGACTAAATCGGATGGCTTATACCCTTGAGATTTAAAAAATGAAAACTCTTTCTCCATTGTTGCCATCTATTCAAATGCTACATTCAATTTCTGTGTGAGGATGGCCACTTGCTCATTAGTTCTACGAGAACCACGAGATTAACCACGTACGCTCATTCTCATAACACCTAATCTAAGACCCTTGTGTCTTCTAGGGTGTTATACAATTCCTATAGCCTGGGACACAATGTTATATTGGTGTACCCCCTCCTCACCATCTGACGCTTGAAGTTTGTCCTGTAATGTATATAATTTATGTAAATTTCGCTTACATGAATAAGCATAATATAATAGTTTTCTAAAAGAAAACTAAGCAGGGTTCTAGATATCTAAAAACTTACAATTTTTGTGGCTACAACATCTACATCTTTATTTATATATATTTCTTGTTGCTCTAGCCTTCTTCCATAATGTACGAATATTAATGGACGAGGTACAAGGGTCTAAGTCTTGGGCTATGAGTTGTAAATCAAAAAAATATTATTATAATGTACCAATATTATAAAATTCATCAATACATTGTAAATAGATAAATCACAAAATACATACCAACTCCTCTTCAAGGCCTTCATACCCTTTTCGAGCCATATTATGCCGGTATTTATTCTACTTCACAATCTCTTTATTTTTGGCACTTTTTTCCTATCTGACAAGCTAAAATATAGTGACATGGTTATTTCAATATTATGCACAATACTAGGATCGATACAAAAAATTTAATTTTTATCTAACAAATACCTTAAAATCACCCGTAAGACGATATGCAATAAATTGGTTCCAACTTTCTTGATCGATGAAACCGTATCGTTTGGGTGGATTCTGCCGTAGAGAACCATCCCTCTTTTGATACATTTTCGTATGAGCTAAATATGACCTAAATGTTCTTAGACGCTCCCCACAATGTCTAAGAAGTCATTTCTTCCTACTCTCTGGCACATTAAACACTCTCTACAAATAAGACATATAAATGTATACCGATGTTAATGTATTAAAATTAATAACATGCATTGCCTACAAAAATGATTACATAAAATAGTATAATTACCGGGATTTCCTGCTAAATATTCTCCTTATGACTCGTTGGAACCTGCTTCCAATTATTATAGGAGATAGGAACACAGTTACGTATCACAAGTGAAATGTAAGTCAAGAACATGTCTGCATAAGGGCCAATGGGAAGATTATAAGTATTCCATCCCAACTCGACTGGTTTTCCTTTATTCCTTATATCTATGATGATTCTCATAATCGTTGGTCCTCTTTTCCCTTCTTCATCACTAGTGTCCCTATCAATATTTTTTTGGGTCATATCTCTAAAAAAATCAATAAATAAATTATGTTCGAATGTTATGTGTTGAGCACAATTGAGTTGAAAAATGCATTTAAAAAAACCAACGTAGATATTATATGTTACAGTATTATTACTCTCATTGCCTTCTTTTCCTTCTTTTTTTCCCCTTGTTTTTGGATTAGATTCAAGATTTGATACATATATTACTTCACGATGATCATTCCTGACATATATTTCCTCCGCCTTAATTTTATTGTTATCATCGGTCAATAATTGAGTTGCTTGCACAGCTAAGACCCACTCTTTATTCCAATTGGCATCATTTTCATCATCACATTCATTGGCATTTCTTTTTTTTGGTAGATAGTACCACAGACCATATGTTATCAGCAGGGTCAGTGACATAGAATACTTGTGTCGCTTGTGATGCTAAGATGAATGGGTCTTGTTTATGCCCTGCCCTATTAAGATCTACTAATGTGAATCCATCTTCATATCTAACTCCACAACCATTATCAACCCATCTGCACCCGAATACAGGGATTTTAAATACAGTGTAATCTAAGTCCTATATATGTTCAATCACACCATAATAATTCATATCTGCATAAGTTGGATTCTTGTCTTTCGCACTAGCAACATGCATTGCCTCAGCCACTAAAGTCACCCCACTGTTCTGTATTGTACTCTTCTCATTTTGTTCTTTTGTATAAAAAGTGCAACCATTGATCACATAATTGGTATATTGCAAAACATCATAATGAGCTTTCTGAGACAACCAATGCAGGGTTTCAGAAATTAAAGTTGGGGAATGTCCGATGAGTGGAATAATGCGATCTCTTATCCAATCAATAAAGAAAAGATTATGTTTATCAATAATCCATTTCTCAGTCTTTAATGGATTTTCAATCCGTAAAGAAGTCATATGCTCTTCAATGTACAGCTGAACATCATCACTGTTGTGTAATACATATAGATGTGCTACATGGAACATGTTAGGGTCTACACGCCCAAACTGTTTACCTCTAATACCCTATCCTTCAAATTTTCCTGCATGTCGAAACTTAGGAATACCAAGAGTTTCCGTATTTGACAAGTACTTTGTGTAAAACTCAATTGCCACTTCCACCAAGTAACTCTCAACAATATATCCTTCTGGCCGATATCAATTCTTCACATAACCTTTTATCAACTTCATAAACCGTTCAAAGGGGTACATCCAATGGCCATGAACAGGTCCTAACATCTTTATCTCATAAACTAAATGAACAGCTAGATGTACCATAATGTTAAGGAATGACGGTAGAAAATACATTTCAAGTTGGCACAAAATAATCACAATCCCTTTTTGCAAGGCGTCTAAACTATCAGGATGTATAACTTTAGAGCATACGGCTTTAAAAAATCAACAAAGCCTCGTGATATTAATTCAAAAACGTTTTAGCAAAATTCCACATATAGCTATCGGCAACAAGTGCTACATCAAGATATAATAATCATGAGACTTCATGTTAATTAATTTCAACTCTTTCATCAACACGAGCCTTCTGACATTTTAAGAATACCCTTCTGGAACCTTAACACTGTGAAAGAATTCACAAAATGAAATTTTCTCTTTTCTGGAAAGAGTATGACACGCGAGTGGTAAATATGTTCTTCTTCCGTTGTCTCGCGGTGTCAGTTCCTGTCTAATACCCATTTCTTCCATATCCATTGGAGCATTTATGACATCTTTAGTCTTACATGGAACATTAAGTAATGTACCAACAAGACTGTCACATATATTTTTCTTAATATGCATCACATCAAGGGCATGT